>CM020034.1:7049602-7696061 GCA_009769605.1 Bucorvus abyssinicus | reverse complement strand
AATGCGTGTCAGACTACTAACAAACTTTGTTTTCTCTTGTAGGCCACAGGGCACCCGTATCCCCCTCTGATAACACGATGTCCCTCCTTTCAGTGGGGCAGGTGGGGAACACCCCCAGCCTCAAACCCATCCTTGGAGAACTACTGAGCAGGAGGCAGAGCATCACCGATACGATCACAGGTACCGATCAAACACGGTGTTTTCACGTACACACGACCAGGACCGTGATCACCCTTTTACACTGGAGAAAAAGGTACTGGCGGTAAATTCACACACCGCTACTGGTACCTCTGCAGGCAGCAGCCATCAAAACCCCCATCACAAATGGAATCGGTCCTGGCTGCTTTTCTATATTCAAAAAAAAACCCCAAACCCCAAACAACTGTTTTAGAGTGACTGTTTCCAGCTCGGCAGAAAGATCACGCAAGATTAAACACATCAACACGCCATAACAGCGGCACCGGCTGAAATTCAGAATGCCCGAGAGACCCTGTTTGACGAACCCATCACTTGCCACAGCATCGACACCTTCACATGAGGTCTTCGATGCTGGATCTTTCCTGAGGGTCACATTTGTTTGCCAGTTTGAATAAAATGCAAAGAAACAAGCTGCTTGCTTTTTCTGTGTTTTCTTCCCCAAGATCAAGTCTCACCGTGTATTTTGGGCAGCGTGATGGGAGAGGAGGCTGTGGTGCGAAGCCCAGGGAGGAAACGACCCTTGCTGGAGCGTGCGTGCTTCGACGGCATTAAAAACAGAAGTAGCAGAAGCTGAAAAGCTGCTTGAAGGAAACAGATGAAAAAGAGATTAAATTAATCTCACTTTTCCCCCCGTACACGCACATCCTCCCTGCTTACCAGGACCCTCCTCATTAAACTCATGACTCCACATCTTTGTCCCAGAAGCCAGTTGCAGTAACAAGAACTTGCATTTGGCCGCTAAAACCTGTGAACGGAGCTGAATATTTTCACACGCCATCGACTGGCACTTTATTTCCCCAAACCACGACATCTAGAGTTTAAAAAAACCAAACAAACCCCGTTGTTGTCATGACAGACATAAAGCTGGAGCAGCTCTGGCCTGCTCAAACTGCACCGGGCTGCGTTGGAGGTGTTTCAGCAACCAGCCGTCAGGTGCACCGGCAGCAGCTCCCCTGCGATGAGCTCGTTCAACCACGCCTGCAGCAGTGCGTTCTGTGGGACACCAGTAACACGCGTCACAGACCGTTGCTGCAAAAAGGTCTTTCTACAGCTAGAGACACGAGCGGGTCCCTTGTCAGCTCTGACGTGTTTAGGACGTCCCGTAGTCGCAAAACCAGCTGTCCAGTGTCTCTGAACACGTGTAGCACCTTCTCCAGATAAAGCGGTAGCGCCAATAAAACGGGAGAAGGTATCCACAGCCACATGAACATGTTTAAGTTTCCCCAGTTCTGGGATATGTGTGACATCAGACTGCCACGTTTCATTGGCCATCAAACCCCTGGGATTTACCCCCTCAGGAACAGAGCTGGAATATTTTTGATGACCAGGGCAACCTTGAATAACAGAACGGGCTGGAGTCGAACTTAACTGGAAGTCCTTCAGTCATGCTTTAGTGTTTCGGTGATAAGGTTGATGAGAACGGAGAGCACTGTCAAATGGAACAGGAGCTGGCGCTGCAGCAACCAGCAAATCTGCCTGATGATTCCCCTCTGCCAGCGGACCAGGCGTTCAGAACAGGATCGGATACGCACAATAAAAAGAGCACGGCTCCGACAAAGCATCCGAGACCGAAGGGTCGTAAGTCATGGATAAAAGTCTCTGTCTGACATTTCTTTACGAGAGGCATTTTCCATCCTTTTCATTAAGCTGACCAACTATAGCGAGTCAGAAACAACATTAAGATTTTCACAGGGCAAGACTGAAGAGCTAAAATTACCGCTCCTATTTCTGCTCTCTGAGTACTTTTAAAGTTGGCCTTAACAGCTGATTTCCCTTCATTACCCTGTTGCCAACACGCAGCAGCTTTCCCAGATTTACCTGAGCCATCGACAAACACAGTACGAGCTGCCACAACAGGAGGATTTCGAACACAAGGTCTAATAGACAGTGGGAGACTGGAAATGTTCTGCAGTGATTTCTCACGAGGCAAATGGTGTCCCACGTTACCTGTGTAATCAGCAACAGCGACGTGAACACGTGTGCTGAGCATCAGAGATTTTCCCGTGCTGCTTTTGTTACGGGAAGGTGAACAATATCCGGGTCCCGCGCAGGTCACCGCTGTGAACGCAAACGGCCTTTTACCGGGGTTTGAGATCACCTGTCCTCAGCGGTGCGTACCACTGTCCTTTGTGAACAGGGTCGAAACACCCGCTCTAAGATTGGCAAAGACGGCGTAAGCTGGCCTGACATTCCCACAGAAGATCGATCATCTGACGTGATCAATAAGCGCAAAGGCTGCTCAAGGCTTCTGCGAAACGCCTGGCGAGTCTCCAGCGCATCACGAACAGCCCGGAGCTCCTGTCTGGCCGCGGCAGTCAGTTCTCTTTCCAAATTTAAACCCGAATCTCCTTCTCAAAGATCAAACTAGTTTCTCAACACACTGTTTGACGTGCCTAAGAGAGATCGTATCCCATTCATTGATCCTAACACTTCCTGCCAATCATGTAGAGTCGTTATTGAGAGATTCATTCGTAACCGTTGAGGTTTTACAGTCCTTTCCGTAAGAACGCATCCTAGAGATTGCCAGGGTTCTCTTTTCTGAATTGTCTCCTCAGCAACTTGGAGGCCAAAAGTTTTACCTGATTGCTGTAATTTATCACAAACTTGTTCTGCTTGCAACAGGGCAGGAGCACAGATTGAAATATCACCCACACTATGATCAAGGGTCGCATTAGCTAATGCTTTTCTTACGGGCTCTACAGCCATATTAACGTAACAGCGACAAACTGTAGGATGATTCGCCGTTCCTTGAGGTAAAACTTTCCGTTGATATCTTTCCATGGGCTTTTCACAACTGACAGATGGATGGAGAATGCAAACCTCTGTCTGTCTTGAACTGCGAGTGGAACAGGGAAAGAACAATCCTTCAAATCAAGGATGATCAGCACCCGTGCTTCTGGCAGCACGGCAAGGTGTGGAACACCGGGCTGCAGCGCTCCCCTCGGACGCACAGTAGCATTCACAGCTCTGAAATCGTGAATCAGTCTCCATTGTCCTGATTTTTTAGGAATTACAAATATTGGTGTGTTCCAAGGACTTAAAGAATGCTCGATATGATCGTGTTGTAACTGTTTTTGCACCACCCTTTGTGCTTGTATTAATTTCTCCCCCCTTAAAGGCCACTGTTCAACCCAAATATTCAATCATTTTTCCAGCTGATGGATAAGGGGGGAGTTTTCACAGCTGCCCCTACTCTAAATTTGGCGGCACAGTACATTGCAGGTGCCGCTGTCCTAACGTGTCTCGACCCCACAGGTTAAACGGGATTGGCATAACGGAAGGTCCAATCCAGGCTTTCTGATTTTCGGGCCCTTCTGCAAAAAGCATGTTCTGGCTTTGCGTGGGTACCTGATAACCTCCGATTCCTGTAATCTGAGCTTTGACAGGGTGACAGGGCCATTGTTGTGGCCACTGAGCACTATTGGTAAGAGTCATGTCTGCTCCCGTGTCAGTTAATCCTCCACAGGTCATACCATCCAGCTTGAGAGTGAGAGTCGGTCGCTTGTTATCGACAACCAGTGACCAAAAGGCCGACAGATCTGGACTGCCAAAACTTCCCGTCTTTCCAGCCGTGTTTTGTACTTGTGGAGTCCAGCATGGTAGTAAGAGAAGCTGAGCTGTTCGTTGTCCTTTCGGTGAGACCACAAACCCGGATAACAAAGTTACCGTCATTTTTATTTCCCCTTGATAGTCCGAATCAATTATTCCAGGTAACACAAGAATTCCCATTTTTGAAATACTTGATCTTCCCAGTAACAGCCCCATCGTTCCAGTAGGTAGAGGACCATAAACTCCAGTGTCACCTGGATACACGTTACCCAACTCTGTCAATGTTAGTTCTGCGGCAAGCGCCAAGCGGAGCCCGGCACTTCCCGATGTGCATTTCAGGGATCGAGATTGAGCGGCCGTTTGTAAGGCTGCTGCTCAGGCAGCACCTTTCTGTGGTTCAGTACCAATGTTTTGGCAGGGTTTGACATATTCACCAGTGTTCCTCACCCTTCCTTTAACCGCAGTTCAAGCTGCCTGACAGACAGAGTTAGCATTTTCACGTGCTAATTGGAAAAGAAGTTCTGTCGCCGCTTCCTCATCATCCATCTGTTTAGCAATAGCTGTGTGAAGTCTATCAATAAAACTAACAGAGGCTTCTTGAGGACCTTGTCTGATATTTGCAAAAGAATGTTCTCTTGCTCCTGCCTCTGGTATTTTGCTCCATGCTTTTACAGCTGACTCTGTGGCCTGATTAAAGAGCTGTGGGTTTTGTCGAGCTTGATTTGCAGAGGCGGTGTACCGATCTCGTCCCAACAACGTGTCAGGAGAAATAACAACACCCTCGTAAAGGTTTTTCACCGACGGCGCAATTGCCAAATCAGTATGTGCTGCCACCCAAACAGAATATCGGGCTGGAGTCAGAACTGGTTTTGTTAAAGTTTTCCAGTCCCAAGGAGCCGTGATGTAACTGTGCCCGATGGCTTCTATTAAGCCGACAGTAAACGAGTTTTGTAATCCTTGTTCCCACATGCTTTTTCTTAAGTCCTTAAAGACCGTCTATGGCCAACCCTCGTGAGCAGGTGCTTCGTGTGCTCGGTAAATTACAGGAACAGCCCAGGGATCCCCCTGTTCTAAAGCCTCTCTCACACAGCGCTCCAGAGCAGCACACGCTATTGCTGACCGGCTGTTGCTGCTCGGCCTTAAATTAGTATCTCCCGGATATCTGGGAGGCCGCGTAGACGGTAAATCGTTGCTCTCCGAAGAAGCTCAAGGTGAAGGCGGCGGTTGGGGAGGAGGCAGCGCTGACTGACCGGTATCTTTTGCTGTGGGTTTTTCTGCAGAATCTGTTGTGTCCTCAGCCTCCTTCTTATTACCACGAGGAGAGGATTTATTCTCCTTTCCTTGTAAGGGTTGTAAAGCTACGTATAGCATTCGCCAGGTAAGAAGTGATGTTTCTGCAATATTTAAACCAAGATTTGTCTGAGTTTCAGAATGTTCTCCTACCCTTTTCCAAATGTCTATATCATAAGTTCTCTCTGATGGAAACCAGTTACAATGCTCTTTTATAGTTAATAACATTTGTTCTGTCTGCTTTTGGGTAACATTAACATTAGCTGCCTTTAAAATCTGTTGTCACACACACACATGCAAATGCTGCTCTCTAGCAGCAGCTTGACCCATTCTAGTTAACGGCTCCGGGATTTCTTTCTGATCCCTGTACTCCCTTTACCAGAGGATGATCACAAATGCGCGTCCGCAGACTTACCAATTCCATCGACGTGTTCGTCGTTCCTCACACGGGGCACCACCTTGTTCCGGAGACAATAACTTTCGATATACAATGCTCCACTGGTGGAGGCTGCGACAGGGGAAGACAATCAGTCTTGATAGAGGTAGCAGAGTTGAGGCTGCGACGATAGAAGACAACAAGTCTTGAATTACGCTCAAACAGCTTGCGAGATCTCCTGACTCTCGTCAGAAGGCAAAAGCTCTCTTTATTTTTTATTTTTCCAGCAAGCAAGTTCAAGCTCGCTTGAGTTCAAAAAAACTCAAAGCTCCTTCATTGTTTCCCAGCTCCCTTTTTACACCAGTTTTCCTAACTCTACAGGCTAACGTTAGAATCCTTTATCCCTGAGGGAGAGAGGCCCGAGACTCTCTTCATCTCCTTGTTTCCTGACCTTGGCTCTTTCCCCAGGCATGCTCAGCCAGGCACACAGTGACCGCGTGCGGTCACTGTCACACACCCTGAGCAGCGTTCTGCCCATTTAACATCCAATCATTCCACGTTCATTCTGCTTCTGCCTCCTTATCTCGGTGTTCTCATAGGGCCGTCACTCCTCTGCCTTAGATATCCGTCCTACAAGCCTTTGCTCTGTTTCCAAACATATCTTTAAAGGTTATGATTAGCAAAGCCACCCGCAGCTCTTAATAGAAGTAATTTCTGTGGCAGTTATTAAAAGCAAAGCCATCCACAGCGTCTAATGCAAACAGCGTCTAATACAAACAGCATTTCTGAAGATTATTAATAGAAAGAGCCATCCGCGATGATCAATGCAAGAGCCAGGTGCTTCGGCACCCTGCTACAATTAAAAAAATAATCGAAGTTTTGGAAAAAACCACTCGGTTTTCAATCCTTGAGATACGTAATACTAATTTTTGGTGAACATTTCACCACTCAGATTCCACTTTAAAAGAAAAAAAGTTATCAAACCAGCTTTCAAACTGACCAACAGATGTGGCCCTTTACTCCCTGCCTCTCCTCCCAGCAGCCCTCAGCTTGTCAGCTGCTGAGATTGCAGGTCCCAAACTGCCGGTCTGCAAGGAGACCAGGAGACCTCCCAGCAAGTGGTGCTGCCTTCAGCCTGCTCGTCAATGGAACCGCGTGTCACAGGCCTCTGAGAGGATTTATTAAAACACATGGGACAACATCTCCGTGAAGGTCCAACGCTGCTGTGCAGAACAGGAGGAACAACTTGGGGTGTCAGAGTGAAGGTGAGTTGAGCCTGGCCACATGGGGTTTGGTCGTGTCCCACACAACTCCACAGATTCTGCCCTCTCACCTCACTGGAAGGGCATTTCATTGACTACTCTGAACGTGTCTTTGCCAAAGCCACCGTCAGTCATAACGACACCGCAGTTCCTGGAGCAGACCGATCCATCAGTCCCCGGGGAGGTGAGCGCTCGTGTCCTTCCCCTGTATTTAAACACAGCACCCTTCCTCCTGAACGCACACAACCTCCCGAATCTCCTCAGGGTTTCTGTCAGAAATGTCTCCCCTGTCCCCCCACGATGTCCCTCAGCTTTTCCCTCCAGAACGGCCATTCTGCCCCCTGTACACCAGCTCAAAAGCTTTTCCCTCACCGTGTCCCCTCTCCGTCCCGTGGAGGTCACCCCAGCTCCCCCTGCACAGCTCGCTCTGTCCCCCCCGGTTCCCCTCCCTTCTCCCCTCACAGACCCCACCGCACTCCCGGGCTCTCCCGAGGCCGCTCCCGCCCTCTGCGCCCCGTCCCCGCCCCGGGTCTGTGCCGGGGCGACTCCCGGACCCGCTGTCACACTCCGCGCAGCTCACCGCGGGCTCGGCGC
Source organism: Bucorvus abyssinicus (assembly GCA_009769605.1). NCBI lineage: Eukaryota > Metazoa > Chordata > Aves > Bucerotiformes > Bucorvidae > Bucorvus > Bucorvus abyssinicus. The sequence goes on along the minus strand of CM020034.1, from coordinate 7,688,792 downwards.
CGTATTTCAGCCCGCCCGGCTGCCGTCCGTCCGTCTGTCAGTCAGTCTGTCTGTCCGAGGGCCGGGGCGGTCCGGCCGGGCCGGTTTGAACCGCGGCGCCGCTGCTGCCCGACGGACCGGAGGCGGCGGGAAAGCAGCGCGCGCGCCGGCGGCGGGAAAGCGGCGCGCGGCCCCGCGGCGGCAGCGACCGGTCAGAGCCGGCACCCGGTCCGCGGCAGCGACCCGCCGGAGCCGGCCCCCGCCCCGCCGGCAGCGACCCGCCGGAGCCGGCCCCCGCCCCCCTGCCCACTTGCGTGTCCCTGAGGACGCTCAGAGCCCCCGCAGCGACGCCCGGGGCACCGCCCGCTGCCGGCTGCCGCTGCCCGGCTGCAGAGCCACCGCCGCGGCACTTCCCGCGGCCCCGGGAGCTCGCTCTGCCGGTGCAGGGCGGTCCCCGCGCTCCGTTCCCCAGGGCAGAGGCTCTGTCCCGCACAGGCTCCGCTGCGCTCCCGCAGCCGGCACAGCCCGCACGCACAGCTCCGCAGGAGCCAGCGCGGAGCACCGAGACCTGTTTGCGCCTCGGGCCGGGCAAAGCCTTCCCTGCCCGGTGCCCCCCGGCACGTCAGTCCGTCACCGACCCCCGCAGAGCAATCGCTCTGCTGCAGCACCCTCTGCCAAGGGACCAGCCCCGCTGCTGGCAGGGAGCGGGCTGCAGGCAGGGACAGCTCTAGAGCCGGCGACACGCAGACGCCGGTGGGGACCCGCGGTGCTGGCTCGGGCAGAGCAGCTCGCTCGCTCGCTCTCTCCAGTGTTTTTCCCAGGCGTTTCACGGCATTACCCTGTGCTCAGCGCCTCTCCAGAGACGCCCGTGCCTGCAGCAGGCAGAAAGCCCTTGGGCCGGGCAGGCTGCCCGGATCGCTCCTGGCCCCTGTTCCAGGGCAGGCTGGCAGCATCCTCCCGGCCACCGCTCGGCACCTGGAGCCCCTCACAGCTCCGTCACTGCTCAGGAAGGGGGGGCAGGGGCAGCACAGCCCTGACACCAGCACAGGGTCCCCAGGAAGGCAGGCGGCTCAGCCCTCAGGCACCCACCCAGCCCTGCAGGGTCAAACCGCTGGGGAGGTGACACTAGTGTTTACCCCAGGGCAGCACAGGGGCAATTGGCCTCCTAGAGCCAAAGCCAGCTGCTAGCACAGCCTGAACCATCCAAGGGGCACCTCAGTGCTGCAAGGTGACTCCTCACACCCCCAGATTAGACGCTGCATCCCCCAGGACCATTTCTATTGCCTGGCAGACCTGTTCAGAGAGCAGGACACAAGCACAACACACACCCTCAAAGCAGCTGCCCCTCCCCGATCCCACTGAACAAGGGGAAGGTTTGTCATCACAGTCTGCTGCTGTGTTAAACTACAGGGCAGACCACCTTCCTCCAGCAATCCCCTGGCCGCCTCCGAGGCCCCCAAAGATCTCCTGAGCTAGAAAGTGGAGACGGGACTCTGCACAGAGTCCGGAAGCCGCTCTTGAGCGGCGATCCTGCCTGCCTTTCTAAAGCGCTCTTGTTTCCCCAGGCACCCAGCTCTCTGTTCTCCAGCAGCAGCACCACAGCCCCCAGGCTAAGCTAAGCCTGAAGCACCAGCCCTTTGTATCCTTCCAGGAGCTGCCTGACCCTCCCGCTCAGGCACGGCTCCCACTGGCACCGCAACACTTCCCAGAGCACCCAGCCTCGCTGGCCTTCCTTCAGCCCTGGAACTGTTAACTCAGAGCTAAAACAACCTTGACAAACACCCAACCCACCCCAGGTAACCACGCCAGTAAAAGAGAAGCTCAGTTATGAAGTCCACAACCCCAGACGATGCTTTAGGAACTCTTACTGGTTTTGAAAATGTTTACACCCAACCTCCAGCCCCGTACCTGGATCTGAAGCTTTGACCCTGCACACACTGAGGACCCTCCAAGCACCTCTCAGCTCCTCACACCAGACTGCAGCACCAGCAGAAACCTCCACCCACTGCTGGGAAGCTACTTATAGGGATCCCAGCTGCATTCGGGCTGTGCTGGGGGCAGGACCCCTCACTGGCAGCACCTGAGGGGCCATTAACAGCACAGGGGTGGGGCCCAGCCTGACCTCTTGAGCAAACCCAGTAACCTGCACTTAGGTCCTGCTGGAGGGGAATGCTAAAGGAAATATTTTAGTGCCTTTACATGCCAACACACTGTCACTGTTCAGGGTACGACCAGGAAGGGATGGCTGGGTCACCTTGGGGTTTTTAAAAACACAGCTTATCAAGAAGAACCCCCTTCTCTGCCCTTCCTGGGCAACGGTAGGAGAAACTGTGGAGAAGATGATGTGTGCTCTCTCTTTGGAGCTCTGCTTCTCAAACCCACATCCTTCCTCCCCTGCAACTGCATCTGTACCTTGCGCTGCCTTGAAATTGCCGCACACAAAGCACCGGGCAGTCTGAGTATTGCAGTATTCTCCTGGATGGCTAAAACTGAGCCCTCTGAGACAGCCAAAGTCCTGAAACAAGATCATAAAACAGGAGATTGTAAAGAAAAAAAAAAAAAAAAAAAAATTGCTGTTGAAGTTCACACGGGGCCTTAGAAACCTGTGAACAAGGATGCTTCTTGCGAGGATATTGACTTTATCTACATTTATTTATTATGTTTATGTACACACTTCACTGCTACATTTATTTACATAGAAACACAAACCGTGTTTATTTACACAGTTCTTTACTACCCGAGCAGGGGAGGGTGTTTGTGATGAGCCAGTGGTAACAGGACAGTAAATCAACACCCAGAACCAACCCCCAGCCACAGTGGGTCCACCCCCAGTGGAGCTCCTGTCCCTGCTGGCAGCCAGGGCTGCATTTCTGAACGGCTACGGGAGATCAACCACCACAAGCTCCACGCAAGCGAGGCAAAGCTTTGGAAATAGGAATTAACCAAGTGTGCGGGGCCAGCAGAGGCTGCCCTGAAGTCTCCATGTGGCTCCTCACACAAAGCAGTGACTTGACAGAGCTTCTTCCTCCATTTCCATTCTGCATTAATTGTTCGTGCTGTGGAGATACTCGAGGGAACCTGCACTGAAACCAGCTGAGACAGGAACAGCTGTCACAGGGGTTGGGGAAGGGAGCAGCTCTCTGGCCTGCACAGGGCAGTGTGACACAGCCCCTTGCCCAGCACCTGGGACCAGCATAGGGGGGCTGTGCACGTGCCCCCCCAGTTTTCGGGGCTTCCCTTCGTGTGTCAGTCTGCCTCTCCTTCCCTTGGCGTAAACCGATGCCCTGGGTGAGGGATACCACCTTCAGCCCCATGCGACGGCGAAAGGGTTGTGGCACGGCACCATTTCTCATCTCGTGCTCTTTCAGCATTGTCACACGTATCGGACTCTTTTGAGCAGCGTCAGGCTCCAAGAGCCGGGGTCAGCGACTCCCGGCTGCACGAGGTCATTCTCAGCTGCCGCCGGCACTGCGAAGCGCAACCCGATGGTTCTGTGAGACCCTGTGAGGGACGGCACAGCTGGAACACCCACTCCTGCCTCCCACCCGTGCAGTGTGACGGTCGGAGGGCTGACGGGCACTGCCGGGCGTCCCTGAAGTGCTGCGAGAGGCGTCCTGGCGACTGACGAAACAACTGCAGGAACAAGTGACAGGATGAGAGGAAATGGCCTCGGCTTGGCCATGGGCTGTTCTCCACCTAAGAGAATACATGGCTGTCTCACAGCTTCTCCAAGACAAAGTGTCAAGAGACCAGCCTCACTCACTGGCACACCACAGGCAGGAGTAGGAGAGATGGAGAGAGAGAGAAAACTGTGAGTGGGAAGTGGAACAGACAAGGAAAGAAGGGACAGAGGGACAAACTGTGATTTGGAGCCAGCCAGAAGGACAAGGAAAGACAGGAGGAAGGAGAGAGGGATACAGAAAACAGGTGAGGGACAGGGAGCAGCAGAGAGCAGGACACGGTGACCGGGAGAGGGACAAGGAGCAGGATGGCAAGACAGAGAGAGACAACAAGAGCAGCAGAGAGAGAATGGAGAGGTGGAGCCTGAGAGAAACAACAGGGCCAGAGAGATGGAGCGATAAATAATAGGGACAGGGAGCAGCACAAAGGGTCAGAGAGAGTAAGTGATGAACAGGGAGGAGGATGAGAAAAAACAGCGACAGCAAGAGAAAGGTGGAGAGAAAGAAAGGGAGAGAAGGGGAGGGAGGAGAGGGACAGGAAGGCAGGGACACAGAGCAGCACCGACAAGCGCAGAGAGGAAAAGAACAGCAGGGAACAGGCCCGAGAAATGGAAGGGGAAGAGACAGATGCAGATCAGGACAAAGAGATGGAAAAGGAAAAAACAGCGATGGGCTGCAGGACAGAGATGGAAGGTGAAAAAAGAGGAGGGAGGGGGAGCAAGGCAGAATCACAGAGAGAAAAAGCGAAAGGAGTGGCAGAACAACCGAAAAAGAGGGAGCAGGACAAAAAAAAGAAATCGCAACAGCACGGAAAGAGCGGGGCCCAGGGGAGAGTCTCTCCTCCTCCTCCCAATTCCTCTGTTCTTCTGTCCAAGGGAACAATTCCAATAGACATATGTTGTACATTTGTTTTACTCTTCACTGTACAAACAAAGCCAAGTAGATCAGGAAGCAACCACCTCCCCTTTACAGAGACTTCCTCTCCCCCTCCCCAGGCTCCCTTCCCACAGCTCCCGACAGAGGCGCACACGCTGCCAGGCTGCTCCCAAAGAACACACTGGCTGCGGAGCCAAAGCCCGCTGTGGGGCTGGTGAGGAATCCCCAGCCCCAGGCTCCTCCTCGGTGCTCTCCAGCTCACCTCAAACACTTCTCTGGTTCTAGAGGCGGCCCGCACAGCGCCTGCAGAACCAGCGAGAAACGCTTCACCGAGCTGCCCCAGGAGTCTCTGCTCTGAGACACCAACCCAGCCCCCAAGAGCCTCACATCTCAGACCCCTCATCCGTGGGCGGCTTCATCCCTCCTAGCCTACGGGTGTCATCTGAAAAGCCAAAGGCACGTGCTGAGATGCTGCCCCAAACCCCAGCCTGCCCACAGCCATCCCCACCTCCCTCTCCTTCACCTGGACCGCTCACCTGCCCGGCCTCTGCCCTTCACAGTTGCCACGTGGAGGCTCGGGTCTCACCTGCACAACACAAACAACAAGGGACGCTTCAAACTTCACCGACGACGTGACGCCTGAAAAAGAACTGCTCCTGCAGCCCACTCATCATCACTCACCTCGCCCAAGTCCCCTCCAGGGCTGATATCCCACTTCCCGCATCGCTTTGCACCTTCAAAATAAAAATCCCAAAACCCGTAAGCCAGTCATGCAGCCACCACTCACCTCTCCCCTCCAACACCACACACCAGCCCACCTTCTTCTGGCGCTGCGCTCGCCTCCTCTGTCACCCTTTGGCCCGGGGCTCGTCCCTCTGCATCTGCAATAACAGCACTGGATGAGTCACCCGGATGCTGATCGACAGCTCCACAAGCCCAGAGCTCTGGTTTCCGTTCAGGAACACCAGCCAGAGTCCAACAGTGGCCTGACGCGTGACGCACAAGAACAAAACATCCAGCTCTATGCGTACAGGCCTCAGCACCTTGGAGATTCCATCTGCTCAACCACCACTCCAGCAGCCTCTCCCACATGGTGCCGGCCGTTCCCCTGACAGCCTCTCCTGCTGCCGAGGGCTGCAGGCTCCGAGGGGAACTGTACAGGCTGTAACTGGACAGTCTGGGCACAGGAACACTAACGATGGACAAGGACTGTCCTTCTTCCCCTGGCTGACACCGCTCTAGCACCGGGCAGAGCAGCTCCAAACCTAGCACAGGGAGACTGACGCTGCGCGCAAACAAGACAAATGACCTGACCTGGTCTCCATTTCAGGGCCCCAAACCAGCTCACCCTGCCCGCTATCGGATCCCCCCGGAGTTCCCCAGACCGGACCTGCCGTGCCAGTGCCGCAGAACGTGCCCGGCCCCGCGGCCCCTCACCAGCCCGGCGCAGCTCCCGCTGACCCGTGGCCCGGAGCGGAGCCACTGGCCCCGCCGTGGGTCTGCGCGCCCGCAGCTGCCCCGGTCCCCGCCTGGCCCCGGGCCCTCGGATCGGGGCGGGGGTCAAGAGCGGGGCCAGGAGCACAGGGGCTGTGTCAGCGCGTTCCAAAAGAGACACGGGGCAGAGCGCGGGACGGGCTCGCAATGAGCATCCCCCCGGTTCTGCCGCCTCTGTCCCCAACAGCCTCCCCGTGGCGGCAGCACCTGAGCCCTCCGCACCGACCGCTGGAGGAAGCTGCTCGGTGGTTCTGCCCGTGTCCCCCAGCGCACGGCCCGGGGAGGAGACGCAGCGCAGGGAACCTCCGGAACGGGCTTTTCCACCCACCGGAGTCAGCCCCCGCGATGGCTGTACCCGCCCCTGCCTGTGGCTCCCCGTCCCGCCAGCGGGCAGCGCACACCCCCGCACCCGACCGAGGGGCTCACGCACCGCAGCCACGGGCTCAGCCCGCACCCGCCGCCGCCGCATCCCGGAGCCGCGGCCCTGCGCGCCGCCATGCTGGCCCCGGGCAGCGCGCAGGCGCCGCAGCGGGCACGGCGGCCCCGCATCACCACCGTCACCGCCGCCGCCGGGGAGCGCGGGGCTCCTCCGCGGCCGAAATCCCCACAAAACCGCTCGGAACCCGCCACGAAACGCCGCCTCGCCGCACGCGCCCGGGAGCAGCGCGTCTGCCCGGCCGCCCGGTGCGCGGGAACTACCGCTCCCGGCGTGCTCCGGGAGCGAGGGCCGGGCGGCGGGGCGGGCGGCGGGGCGGGCCCTGCCCGTGCGCAGGTGGGGGGAATCGGGCAGGCGCTCAGGTGGAGCCCGTGAGGGCGGAGCCGGGGGGGTTGAAAAGGGCCGGGTCCGGCACAGAACGTGTCGGTCAGGAGCTGGCGCGGGGCTGGGCTGTTGGTGGTGAGTTGCCCGGAGGGGGGCTGCAGCAGTTCCCTGGTAGGTGCTCTTGGTGCTTCGGGTGGGAGCTGTTGGGGCTTTTTAGTGGTGTTGCTGGTGAAGGAAGCTCTGGGTTGAGTTGGGGGTTTGGAGCTGTTATTCTCTTTTTTTCTCTCTCTTTCTCATCACTGTTTTTTCCTTGCACCCTTTTTTGTGTCTCCTTTGGTCTCTCTGGTTTCCTTTTTCTCTTTCCCTGTGTCCTGGTGATTCCTTGCTTTGTTTCAGTCCTGTTCCTCATCTGCCTTTTCCTTGTCCTTTTTTTCCTTTTCTTGGTTCCATTTTTTTCCTTTCTTTCCCCGTTGGTGTTTCCTCTTTCCTCTGCTCTGCCTCTTTCTATGGCCTCTCCCTTCTCCTTATTGCTGTTTCTCTGCCCCTGGTTGATGGTTTTGGGTTTGTTTCCCAAGTTCTTCCTCTTTCTGTACCCCAGCCCATTTTCCATGGTTGGGTTTGAGCCTGGAAAGAAGGGGTGAATGTTGATTTTGCTCCTAGTATTCTCTGGTTCATTCTCCCTCCTCTGTCTCCTTCTGCATCCCTGTCTCTTGTCTCTCTCAGGGGCTTTGGGATCTGGGGGCTCAGCCCAGGGAAGGGCTGGGGCACCAGGTGCCCTGAGGCTGGCTGGGTTGGGGTCAGGTGGAGCATTGGAGGGCTGGTGGGTGGCTGGGTTGGGGTGCAGGGGGCTGTTGGGGGTTGTGGGGAGGCCATGGGATCACAGCCTATTGCATTCTGTTCTCTTGCTGGTGGCTGAACCTTCTCCTGTCCCAGAGCCCCTGGTGAAGCTGTCCCTGATGAAGAGGAACCTGGTGACTGCTGGACCACCTCAGCTGGGTGAAGTTGTTGAGGGTGGATTGAGGCCCCTGGGAGTCTGAAAGCTAAGTTGAGGGACCAGGGCTGGGGAGGGTGTGGGAGGAGGGGACAGGGGTGGGAATAGCAGGGAGGGGTTTTCAGGTGAGTGTAGGGGGCAGGGCTGTCCCAGAAGAGTCTCCTTGGGGGTGGGCAAAGGGACTGAGTTGATTCTCAGCACCAGACCAGTGTGGACTGGGCAGCTCCAGCCTGTGTTTGTTGTTGTGGTTTGTGTAGTCTGTCTTCTGTGTCTTAGAGCTTCCTCAGGTCTTGATGTCCTCCTTGCGCTCAAGGAGTACAGCGGGTGCCTCAGTTGCCATCCCTTGGGTTTCCAATACCTGTCCTCATTGGCATCGTGTCCATCGGGTGCTTCTTCTCTTGTATAATGGTCTTGCGGTGTGGTTAGGTCTTGTGTCTCAGAAGTTTCTGCTTGGTTCTGTTTTGCAGTGTTGTTCTAGGCTGCCTCAGCAGCTCTGTTCTCTCACAGTCCGTTTCCATGTTCTGAGACCCCTTCACTGCAACCCTCCATCCTTAGGTCTTGATGCCAGGTTTCTTGTGCATCTGTATCTTGGTTCTGATAGGAACTTCTTGTGAAGGGTTGTTGTGTTTGACTCTCTTCTGGGGCTGCTCTAGAGCCTCCTTGACTGTCTGTTGTGGCCCTGTAGGACTTTTTGCCTGACAACATTTCTGGTCTGGCAGTCCTCCTTCCTGGCCAGAGGTTTTTCTCATGTTTGCATCGTGTTGTCTGTAGTATTGTGTGTAGTGTTGGTCTCTGCATGTTTGGTTAGTGTGCTGACATGATCTTGATCAGTTGATGTGCAATGGTTGTATGGTCCTATTTGATGGAGCAGCCATCATCAGGCTCTGAGGATGGCCAGTTTGATTGGTGTGCTAAGGAGGTGCTGGGAGCCACCTGAGAGGAGCTGTTTGGGGGGTTGTGAAGCAGGTGGAATCTCACAGGTGTAAAGGCTTGGGTGTGTGTTCTCCATGGCAGTGGTTCTTGCTCATGGTCTGCTTGTGTCTCATGGTCATGTAGTGGGTGGGGTGTCTCTGTGTTGGGGCTGGAGCTGCCTGGCCCAGGGGTGTAGCAGGGCTATGGCCAGGACCAGCAGAGCTCGATGGTGGTGTGATCACCTGTGGATCTGCGTGGAGCCTTTTGGCAAAGCCCATCCAGTCTGTCTCTGGGTACACAGCTGTAGACAGCTGCCACAGTCATTGTCACGGTGTTTTGAGGGTGCCAGAGGTGGGACTGTGGCATTCTGAGAGCAGCAGTTGAGTGGGTTGAGTCTTGAATGTGCTGTAGCTCATACACATGGGGTTCAAGAACCTTTTAATTTTTTCTTTGTTGTAGCAAGGAAGGGGTAGAGACAGAGGGAAGCGTTAGGGCGGCAAAGGTCTTGTGGTGGCACTGTGAGCTGCAGTGAGTGCCCGGTTCTCTGGGCTCTTGGCATTTTTTTCCTGACTTGCTCTCTCTCTTTCTCTTAGTTGCTCTCTTCACTCTGAGGGAAGAGCTTCAGGAGTGGTCAAGGTTCAGCTGCACTTGGATGCAGCTCTTTCTCCCTTTTTTTTTCCTTCAGCTATTTCCTTCAGCTATATGCCACTTCTTCCAGTGGCATCGCCTTTGCTTGGCATTCCTGACTGCCTTGAAGATGGAGCCTTGCTCTTTTCCCTAGTTGGGCTGTTTCCTGTGGAAGACACTGGCCTCATCTCTCTTCACTGGACCAATGGTGAGATGATCTAGCAGGGGTTTGGGTGGGCAGCTTAGGGCGTGTGTCTGTAAGGTGCTGGATCTGGTGATTTTTCACCAGAGTGATGGTACTCTTCTGTGTTTGGGTCTCTTAGGGGCCATGAGCAGTGATGGCCACAGCATGTGATACCAGAATCAGACTTGGAGAGGCAGATCATGAGCCATGTCCACTCCCCTTACAATTCTCCAGTCTGGCCAGTTGGGAAGCCTGATGGGTGGTGGTGTTTAACAATGGGCAATAGAAAATTGATCAGTAACCCCTTGTCACTGACAACTGCTGTCCTGAGGGTCACTCCAAGAGTAACAGCAATACAGGCAGCCACCTTCAGCAGTGGATGGCTGCTCCAGACATGTTTTTTATGATTCTCCTAAGGGAGGGGAGGACAACTCCCTGTTTGCCTTTACCTGGGAGGGAACATAGTGCCCCTCACCCCTTGTCAGATGCCTTGATTCCTGCTTGTGTGTCAGATATTGGAGTAATTCAGGACTGATGATCTGTAACAAGCATTAGATCTCCCAGAGCCTGCTCTCCCTCTTGCCTGTGGAGGCAAGAGGTGCCTGTGCCACCCCTCCAAGGAACCCAATTGTGCCTGGTTGGGTGTGGATTGTGGCAGCTACAGCCACCCTTCCAAAGACCTGACCAAGAGCAGGGCTTGCCCCAACACCTGATCAAGATCATCTTGAAGGCTATTTCTTTGGAGCCTTGTGGTCTGGGCCCCCTTAGCCTGCCTTTGTCTTGTGTTTGCCCCCAACTCATTAGGGTGACCCCAGTTCAGAATCCACTAGGGTATAAAGGAGCCCAGCTGGAGAACCAATGGAGTTGGTCCTCCTTAGAGCAGCAGGTTTTGCAGTTGGGGACTCCTCCCCTTGGATCAGTATGCCATCCAGGGAGCCTTCCTGGGATTGGGTGAGCCCTCACCCACCCACCTGCCTTGGAGTGAAAGATTTCTTCAGGATATCCTGGAGTAAATCCTCGCCCCTTTGGGGTGAGTGACCCCTTGGCTTGGGTACCCCCCGGGGTGGGATATTTTCCCTTGTACAAGTGAGTGTGCGCACACTTCTGGTTTGTCTTCCTCAGAGTGCAGGAATTTGTTGTGCCATGGTGTGTTCCCAACTGACACCCAAACTTGTCGTTAACTTTGGTCTGTTGGGGTGACAGGCATCTTTGACTGTAAATCTGCAGTTCTGGGGTAGCTGCTTCTGTCTTTTGTGGGGGCCTCAGCCCGCTCAGCTGGTTGGAGTTAGGACAGAACTTTCTGGTCAGTGCTGTCACTGAGCAGAGACCGAGCTGAACACTTTCTGCACCAAATGGTGTGTTTGTGCAGACCTGTGCCTGTTCCTGGCAGTGATGGCGCTGGATGTTGACACTCACTACCAGGAGTTGGTAGAAAGGCTCTTGCTTCTCCTTGTTCCTCTCAAGTCCAAGGTCACTGCTAATCTCATGTCTGCTGTTGGGGTACTGTAAGTTAGGGACTGGAGCAGCCAGCAGGACAGATGACTGTACCCTCACCAACCAGGTGTTCCATCCCATAGCTGTCATCTCTGGGATAAAGCCGAGGCATCACAAGTCTCCAGCTTTCTTCATCAATGGCCACCAGCTGAGGAGGACTCTGTTCTGCCTTCAATCCCAGTCCATGCATTCCTGAATCCAGTTCTGGAATCCAGCTCCTGCATCTGCTTCTGTCTGCTGCTGAGTCCAGCGTGGGCCTTCCCCTGTGTCTGCCCACAGCATCAGTGGTGATGGTGCTGTGCTTGCCATGGAGGCAGGGGGGGTTGGGTAAGGAGTATTGTGTGTGTATCTACATGTATTTTGTTATGATTGATGATTTCATTAAAGGAGTTTTAGTTTCCTTTTCCAGTCCCTCAGGCTCTCTCCCTTTTTCTCTTCTCCTTGGGAAGGGAGGAGGAGGGTTAATAGAGTGCTTGTGTCACTTGTCTAGTGGCTGGCCCAGCCCTAACCCATGTCAGATCTATTGGCTCCCAAGGTGGGGTGTGATCAAAGCTCTGATGGGTTGTCTGAAAAGTTCAAATTCCAGCTCGTGCAGCTGAGAGAGGATCAGACTTGTTTCAGACCCCTGGTCCTCTGAAAGCTGAGTTGAGGTGCTGGGGCCATGTCCCTACAGGGGGTAGTTTTGACTTCAGTTGGGAAGAGACTTTCCAGAAGGGAAATCTTTCTCCTTCCAAGAAGTTGTATTTTATGAACATGCCATGGGAGTGGATCTCCAGAGATGATGGGCTGGGCAGTAGTAGTCAGCAAAAAAAGTAAAAAGTCCCTTTGGTTCTAAAGAATGTGGCAGAGCGTGAGTCTTCCCCGGGTTGTTGGCATTGCCAGTCTTGGGGTTGTCACAGTTGTGCTACTGTGAGAACGTATTCCTCTGTGGGCTTCTGCACAGCCTAAAGCATTAGCAAATCTGCCAGTCCTGCTTGGCCTCGTGTATCCAGCGCTGGGGCCAGGGTGAGGTTGGGGTTTGTCCCATTTTTCTAAGTTGTTGTGGTTTTGGATTTTGGCTCCAGGGCAAGGGGGGCTGCCCACCCCTGCCCCACTCACCACCTCGTTTGGGTGCAAAAGGAGCTTTGCTGCTCTTTGCTCAGGCATGGTTAGGTAGTGGAGGGGGGAAGGGGCCACTTGTCTGCTGTAACTTGTGTTGTGAAACACAGTCCCTGGCTCCAATTTCATGCCTGGCCCAGGCTGTGCCAACCAACCTCTTCAAATAAGGCTGTAAACAGGAGGGAACAAAACAGGTTTTGTATTCTTTTGTTTGGAAGGGGAAGGATGAAAAAGAGAAGAGAGGACCCCTGAGCAGTCACCTTGGCAACAAGAACTTTGCTTCAGTGTCTGCTGGGACAGCAAAGATCTTCTGTGTGGGAAGTAGGTTTTTCATTTTGTTGATCAGTGGTGGGGGAGAGAAGAGGGACTGGGGTGCAGGGACCTGGGGCCCCCATGCCCCCCTGCCCTGGATGATCACCTGTGAGGGAAGAGAGGATGGGTTGGAGAGGTGAGAATGGAGGCACTGCTGGAGAGTGGAGACTTGGAGACCCCCCTGCAAACATGGTGACTTTGAGCTTTGGAACCGGGCCAGCACAGGGCTGGGGAAGTCAAATTTATAAATGAGTCTACGATTGCCCAGATGAGGAGACAACTAGTCGGCTCTGGGCAAGTCAGTGATTTGAGAAGTCGGTGGTTGGAAGAGTCAGAATTCAACGTGTCAGCGGTTTGGAGAGTAGAAGAGTTGGCTGTTTGACAAGTTGGCGCTTCACGTCAGGGACCTTGAGTCAGTGTTTTGATATGATGACAAGTGGGTGATTCAGTGAGATGGTGATTTTATGAGTAGGCAGTTCAAGGAGATGATGAATTGGCGGGTTGGTTATGATGCAATGAGTGTAACTGTGTGTTACCTGGTCAGTCTCAGCAGGTAGGACAGGTTGTCTCCATGGAGATGAGAACATGTGTTGTGTCCCCAAGGTGTGAGTGGGTCAGTCTGGAGAGATGTCGGTGTCAATGGATGTTCTGTGCTGGGAGTTGCAGGAGATAGAAGAGGAATTCCCTCTGCCTGAACAGACGTTACTGGTGAGTGTCAGCAGAGAACGTGCACAGAGCACACCTGCGGTGCCCAGGTGTTGGTGTCTGTCATTGTAGGTGTCCCCTCCCCAGGCCGTGGGCTGGGGGGCACAGGCAGAACCACCAAGCAGCTTTCTCCAGCGGTTGGTGCGGAGGGCTGAGGTGCTGCAGCCACCGGGAGGCTGCTGGGGCTAAAGGCAGCGGCTGTCACCGCCCGGGCTGCAGCGGGACCAGGGCAGGGACAGGTCAGCCCTGTCCCCCCAGTTTGTAGTGAGGATCTGTGGGTGCTGCCAGACAAAGGGCATGAACCAAGCAGGCCCTATCTGTGCTGGTGCCGCCCTGCAGGGGTGGGGGGCTGGGCCCTCCATGGTTCCCTAGCGTCCCTGACAGTGTCTGTGGGGCCTGGGGGTGCGGGACTGCAGGGGGCTGCACTGCCCCCCCATCTGTGTCGCCCGTGGGGAGGGGCTGCAGGGGGGTCTGATAGCAGGCAGGGTGAGCTGGTTTGGGGCCCTGAAATGGAGACCAGGTCAGGTCATTTGTCTTGTGTGTGCGGCGTCAGTCTCCCTGTGCTGGGGTTGGAGCTGCTCTGCCCGGGGCCAGAGCGGTGTCAGCCAGGGGAAGAGCGGCAGTCCTTGTCCATCGTTAGCCTTGCTGTGCCCAGACTGCCCAGTTACAGCCCGTACAGTTCCCCTGGGAGCCTGCAGCCCTCGGCAGCAGGAGAGGGGGTCAAGGGGACGGCCGGCACCATGTGGGAGAGGCTGCTGGAGTGGTGGTTGAGCAGATGGGATCTCCAAGGTGCTGAGGTTTGTATGCGCAGAGCTGGGTGGTTTGTTCTTGTGTGTGATGGTGAGGGGGCTGCAGGAGCAGTTCTTTTTCAGGTGTCACGTTGTCGGTGAAGTTTGAAGTGTCCCTTGTGTTGTGCAGGTGAGACCCGAGCCTCCATGTGGCAACTGTGAAGGGCAGAGGCCGGGCAGGTGAGCGGTCCAGGTGAAGGAGCGGGAGGTGGGGATGGCTGCGGGCAGGCTGGGGTTTGGGGCAGCACCTCAGCATGTGCCTTTGGCTTTGGCTTTTGCAGGTGCCACTCGGAGGGATGAAGGTGCCCGCCAACAGGGGGTCTGGGACGTGATGCTCTTGGGGGCTGGGTCAGCATCTCAGAGCAGAGACTCCCGGGGCAGCTCGGTGAAGTGTTTCTCGCTGGTTCCGCAGGCGCTGTGCGGGCCGCCTCTAGAACCGGAGGAGCGTTTGAGGTGAGCTGGGGAGCACCAAGGAGGAGCCTGGGGCTGGGGATTCCTCACCAGCCCCACAGCCGGCTTTGGCTCCGCAGCCAGCGTGTTCTTTGGGAGCAGCCCGGCAGCGTGTGTGCCTTTGTCAGGAGCTGTGGGAAGGGAGACTGGGGAGTGGGAGAGGAAGTCTCTGTAGAGGGGAGGTCGTTGTTTCCTGACCTACTTGGCTTTGTTTGTGCAGTTAAGATTAAAACGTACAACATATGTCTATTGGAATTGTTCCCTTGGACAGAAGAACAGAGGAATTGGGAGGAGGAGGAGAGACTCTCCCCTGGGCCCCACTCCTTCCGTACTGTTGCGATTTCTTTTTTTTTGTCCTGCTCCCTCTTTTTCAGTCGTTCTGCCACTCCTTTCGCCTTTTCTCTCTGTGGTTTTCTCCTGCTCCCCCTCCCTCCTCTTTTTGCACCTTCCATCTCTGTCCTGCAGCCCATCGCTGTTTTTTCCTTTTCCATCTCTTTGTCCTGATCTGCATCTGTCTCTTTCCCCACAATTAAAATGTGAGTATTTGTTTCTACCTTTAAATCTGAGAAAAGGCACTTTAATGAAATGGGACTGAATGAACCTATAGGAATTTTTGCTGTGGGATTTTGCATTTGCTGTATTCAAATGTTTTTCTGAAGGGCGTATAAAACTGAAGCTGGGGCCAGTAGAGAAGCTAAGGGCTTGTCTCAAAAAAAAAAAAAATTTAAAAAATTCAACTGCTTATTCAGGCTCTGCTAGGCTGCCATCCCCTGAGGTGTTGGTGCTCGGAGGCTGAGGCATCAGGAAAGCTGCCAAATTGAGGCTGGAAAGGGCTGTTCCTCTTTTTATACAGATACCACAAATCTACTGGGTTCTGATAGATATTTTTCTTCTGCTCTGATCCTGCCAGTCTTCTAATGGGCAGTTCACCCACCTAAACCCGTCTGCAGGCAACATCTACTGGTTTCTGGGCGCCACCTCTTGGTCGCTGGGGATGGATCAGTTCTGCTGAAGCTCTTGTTCTCAACACAGTCTACTCATTTCACACTGGGCTTTCAGGAGAAAAATTACCTAAAAAATATATTAAAATATCTACGATGCAAATGAGAACCCACATCATTCACGGTTTGGTCAAAAGCAGAGCGATGTTTCAGCAGTGCTCTACAAAGTGATCTTCAAGGAGATCTCCTGTGAAGATTGGCTGCAAATCTCGCAGGTGTTAGCAAGAGCTGCATCATGCTTCTGTGGTTTCAACGCGTTTTCCGTATCCTGCTCTTGAGCTTCTCTAGTCAATGCTATGATCTGGGGCGTGTGGTCAGGTCTCCTCTGTTGGTATTGAACGGGGGAATGATGGATGGCTTCTGCCCTGGAGTTCTGCTGGTTGGTGAGGACAGCTGTGAATGTGAGTGACAGCAGCTCATCTGAGACATTCCTGCATTGTCAGCTGGAAGTTTAGCAACATCATTGTGAGGAACTGAGAAAAATCTGCATCTCCAAAACCAGTTCCAAGGCTGCCTCTGTAAACTGTGTGTTTATGAGCAGAAACGGAATCTAATGTTCTGGGTGGAATCAGGTTTGTCTAGTTTTTTTCCAGTTTGTTTTATTTTTGGTGGGCTTTTTAGTTCCTGCTAGATCTTTTAAAGAAACCCAGCATTCCCTGTAGGGAGAACGTAGCCTGATGTGAGAACACCAAAGGGCGAGATTCAGCCTCCTGTGTTGTATCTCACAGAAGCGCCACTGCGGGTCTCTGTTGCCTTTCTTTTCGTTCATGCAAGGTCTCACATAACTGATTAAAGTTTCAATACCTGATTAAGATGATGCGTTGTAGTTCCTCTGTTACTGTTGTCAGCAGAGCAGACTTGCCCAGTGCAGTGTGTGTTGGCGAGTCTGCAGGCCTCTGGTGGCACGCCGAGAGAAGACAGAGCAGATGGTGACGTCTTTCCCTTGGGATCCCACGTTAACATTTGGATGAAAATCTCGTTTGTTAGTGAGTGCTTGAGTGACTCTTGGGGCGTTAAGCAATGAACTGCAGACGGAGGAGGTCTGCATGACCACAGGTGGATGGAAAGTGAACATTTTAGCTTAAAATGAATCTTTCTACCCTGTGCCTTCAGGATCTAAGCCATCGCAGCATCTGAGCCCTCTGCTGTCATCAGCCTTTCAGCCTTCCCATCAAACAGGTTCACTGCTCTGCTCTAAAACTAAATGTACTTTACTAAGGGCTTGTGTCCTCAGGCCACTTTCTACCTGTAGAGGGCAGGAATTCCAGCACGATCAGCGGTGCTAATTAGAGAAGAGTTCTGTAGCCTGCCTGGAGTCCTTGAAAGATGAGCAGAGATGGAAGGAGTTAACTGCTGCTGCTCTTTACCACAAGGATTCGTGCTGCAAAGCTCTACGAAGGACTTGGTGACTTATGGCCTGCCTCTGTTTGCCGGTTTTACGATGCCATCCAGGACTAACCGATTTTGCCATTAAAGGGAGAGAAAATGATAAAACTAAAAAGCAGTCTGTAAATTCCAGCAACAAGGGGTGTCAACCTCTGCGTTCGGTAAGGGATGGGACTTGGACATCTTTATGTTCCTCTTTATTTGCAGTTTGGCTTTAGCTGGGGAGACAACATTAATTGCTGGGAGGTAGAGAGAGAACAGTGCTACTAATAAGGTGAGTTTATGGGACTGTGGGATGGTTTGGAAAAGCAGGAGGATGTTCCTTCATATTAGTCTTAATCATGTATTAAAGAATTGTTAAAAGAAGCAATAGAAAGTTTTAGAGGAGCGGAGGAAGGCCTACAGAAACTTAAATGGTGGGATGAGAAGTCCAGGCAGTGAAGGCAAAGCAAAAAATAAGGGCATTAAGCTGCACCAATGAATATCCAGAGTAAATGTTTCCCCCATTTGCCCCCCCACCCCGCAGTCTTCATTCCTCTCACAGCAGGGCTTGAGCATCCACTGTGTCTGAGAGCACCCCTGGGTTCTACAGCCAGCGGCGGAATGGCTTTCAGCCCTGTGAAACCAGTGGCTGTCTTGGAGGGGTCGAGCACTGCTCCCTGCATGCTCTGAAGGTGGGCAGCAAACTGCAGGGCTTTGCTTGCGGAGGGGCTCAGATGAGCTGCGTTTGCCATGGCGGTTGTGTAGACCGCAGCAGAGCGCTGTTGGCATGTTCTGAAGAAGACTCGGTAGACTGCTGCCTTCCCCTTGGCACAGCTTGCAGGGACAGCACTGCTTTTGGTGGGTTATTTCCCCCCCCTTTCAGAACTCTGCTCAGTTATGCCCAGAGCCAGCATCATCACTAAGAAGGAAAGGAATTGGAAATCGGTCCATTGCTGACTGGTTGATCCTTTACTCTCATTACAGCTTGAATTAACTAGGACAGCAATACCGGCATGGCAGGAGCAGGACACTGGGGAATAAAGTGTCAGGGTTTGATTATTTTTTTTTTTTTCTCCCCAACCAAATAAAAGGTTTCATTTTGACTGTGTAATGAGCACTGTCAGCTCTACAAAATGTTCTCTTACTCCATATCTTCCACTGCCTCATCATAATTCAAGGGACCAGCTTTGTGAAGTAAAATTGTCATGAATGGATTATATTTGGGAGTGGAATTTTGAGGCAGGAATTGCAGACTAGTTTTCATAAACAGGCAGGAGCTCCCAGGGATCATCACTCAACTTGGGTAACATAATGTCTTCACTCCTGTAATCTAAGCGAGGTACCAAAGACAGTGGGGAGTTCATATAATTGCAGCACACTCCTGATGAACCAGCCTGTTCAGCCACGTTGTCCTTTGGGCCACCCCTTAGATGGCCGCAGACACGGGCACATTTCCCGTACAGTATCTCAGGGACTTGTATTCTCATTGCTGGCTGGTACGTGCAAGAGTTGGGAGGCTCAGATGTATCTTTCTGTCTGTCCACACAGATACTCGTAGGCTTATAACACCACAGTATCTCATTTCTGAGTATTTGATTTTTATCCTCCTCTAGCTCCTGTGTGGTAAGCAATAAAACTGAAATTATTCCATCAAATCACCTTGGGTTTTGCTTTACCTAGGGGAAAAAAAAAAGGCAAGATAAAGAAAAGAAAAACAGGTAGAAATTGAGTTTGCTAAAAATAAAATCATGGTTTCTATTTTCCTTCGTATTTGGGAGAAGCCTGGAAACAAGCTGAAATAAAAGCACAAATTAAATAATTTAATCTGGAGATTAAAAGCTACCTGAATGCAAAAATTTCATTGGACATAGAAATTCCAGGTAAATTCAGCGAATATGTAACCTCTATGTTGAGCAAATAAGAGTCAAGGCCCAGGCTGAGGAAGTTAGTTAGCCAATAGGGGATTTGGAAAGTCTGGATTGAATACAGGCTGAAATTTTATTCCACTCACTTATTCCCACAAGTGGTAAATCAGGGAAAACTGAAAGTGGCTCAAAGGACAGTTTAACTGATCAGTGCTTTGATCTCATCTTGCAAAGTTGGTATTTGAAGGAAGCATCCCAAGAAGTCAGTAGGTCGGTATTCGAATGTACAAAACGCTCTGAAAATGCTGTGAATTTCCCTTTCTGATTTTCACCTTGGTTTTGCCCGTGGCTCCTTATTTTAATATGAACAATAAATGAGAAAAGAGAGATTAGTGTTGAAGGACGGAATCTGCAGTCCGAGCGAGGGTTAAGGAACAAACTGAATTAGTCTGAAGAAAATTTTCTTTTATCAATGAAGTCAGCTCATGATGTCTGTTCAAAATTACATTTTTATTTCTTTGAGGGGAGGGCATCAGAGAGGCTGAGATGGGAGCGATGCTAATGTGTCGCTGTGGGATTCAGCAAGCCTGCGCTGAGCACTGGGCTATGGATGCCGTCGGATAAATTCTCATTCACACATTTACGTTGCTAAATTTGTCTTATAGTAAAAGAGAATTTAGCCTCCTCTAGATATCATAGCTATCGTTAAAGCTAGAGGAGCAAAATGTCGTCCCTCAGGGCTGCAAAGCATTTCAGCTGAAGCACGCTCAGTGTTAAGTCGGACGGTCCTAAACCAGAGCATTTGGGAATTTTGTGTTCCAAGGTGTATTATTAGGTTCTGGTTTGCACGAAGCACCCGAGGCTGCCCCCGAGGTGATATAAAGCTTTATCGCTTTCCCAGGGGATGGGGTGGTGAGGAAACTCTCCACAGGAATATATTGACTTGCAATTTGCTTGGTTAGCGTACTGTCGCATGAATTTTTTTTTTTTTGGTGGAAACTAGAAAAGCGTGCAGACTCTTCCTGGTGTCCCTCGCTCCAGGTAGTCTTTATCTTTGTTATTACCTCTTTTCTTTTAGTAGCTTGGTCCTCAGGAGTTCCCCAGGCCCAGCACGTTTCCCTGGGCACTCCTGCTTGAGCAGGTATGTTATACGGAGGTGAGAGCCGGTCTGTCTCATGGGGCCCCACTGGCTGGTGGAGCTCATTACTATTTCTGGATATCACTTCCAGTTTATTCCCAGCGGTGACATTTTTGTGGCAAACGTAATGAGGTTTTTCTTACCTCTGGGAAATTAAAAAAAATAGTCATCACTTATTCGGAGCTAGTCTAATGTATTTTCAGGGATGATGGGAAGAAAGTAGAGGGAAAGGGAAGACACCTTGTGTTACGAGCTGGTGAGGAAACCAGACCGCAATGGTTTGACTTCAACAATGAGAAACTACCAAGAAGAAACAAATCCCACCATCAGTTTGACTTCTGGCAAAATCAACCCACAATTCTTGACGTATTTAAGAGTCAGCGTAAAGCTACCGTAGGTGGGATGCAGTTTTCAGAAGGCGCTAGAAGCTGTTAATCATGTTAAAACATATGGAGCAGATATTAGTTCTTCTGGATGCTTCCTTTATCACAGCTGGAAACAACTCAGCTGTGAACAACACCTAGCTAGAACAATACCTGAGCTAGAACAACACCTAAAGTGAGCAATAACAAACATTTAGGAAGAAGAATAAATGAACCCAAATTTGGTCCTGTAAAACAGCCCCCCGGAGGGTAAGTTATTTAAATGTAGTTCTTTAGCTCTTCAAATTATTTCAAGTATCCATTAATTACAGTTGGTTGGGAGGTTCAGGAAGTCCTCTGGAGTGATGGAAAGCATGACTTAAATTACCAGACAGAAGGACACTAAAAGTCAAGAGTTGCTGGTGGTAACTTGGAGATGGTTGGTTTCATGTGTAAATAAGAGAAATGTAGTATTTCTTCTAGAGCTTGTGGCTTTCCTTCTAGTTCTTCACCAGGAGGTACCAGCAGGAGGAAGACATTCTGCTGTGAGCTCTCTAATGTGAGAGTCTAGTGTGGTGTACAGCAGTCTTGATGATATCCCAGTGACGTCTATGTGGTTGTGATGGTATCATTGGTAAATGGCTACCAGAGCAGTGCGTCTGCCCGCCTCTACGTGTGTGGTACCTCCTGATGGATCACTATGTTTCCAGTGCACCATTCAGTGACCTTGGAACAAGGGTGTATGTGTAAGTAGATGGGCTGATAGTGTATTAACAGGCAAAAAATCAGAAGATTATAGCAGAGGGCCCCAAAAATACAAATGCTGCGAGGCCTTGAGGGTGTGCGATGCATAATGGTGACTACTTGTACCAGGAGAGGTCATTGCTGGTTCTTAAAGGGTGTAACTGTGGACACTGGATAAAGCACATTTTAGGGATCACGATGAGAACCAAGAACAAGAACCCAACATACAGTAACTCCACCATATGCAGTAAAACTTAAATACAACATGGAATTTATGCACCAACCAGGAGAGAGTAAGTAAAACCGTTAGGAAAGTCATAAAAATTACCTGTGCAGACTCGAGCAAAGAGGAAGAAATCCCGTTATCAGCGTTATAAACCTTCTGGTGAGGTTCGTGGGATGCTGCTGACGCTGTAAGGACTTTCAGGTAAGCGTGGGAGTAACACTAGAAATGGGGTTCGCTGTGAGGAAGTTGTGCATGTCCGGATTTTAATTACCTCAGCATTGCGAAACAGCTGTTATAATTGGGTCCTCTGGACTATAAATGTTCCTACCATTGTAATTGGACTAATGGAACCAAGGTGAAGCAAAAGGTCTGGAGGCAACTGGCTTTCAGTGGAGATGTGGTCCTCTCCGGGCAGAAGTCGTGATAACAGCTGCATGTTTAGGTAGACTTTCAGTAAAGGGAGAAGGGTTGCTTGAAATTTGCCTGAGAGAAGGGTCCTGGGAGGACATTTGCTGCCGAAGCTTTTACGAATCTGAAATATCTGGATGCTGGTTCTCAAAAGGGAGCCACGGGGTGAAAAGTGAGCTCCTTGTTTTAGTAAATGTGTAAGAAAATAAGAAAGGAGGAGAAGGTGACTTCCTAAATCTTCTACTGAATATCTGCTAGCACAGTGACGTTCAAACAGGGTTGCAGATTCAGCCAAGCCTCTGTTTTCAGGCAGTAAGAAATTGTTCTTCCTATTCTAAAAGACACAGGCTGTATTGTACGGCCAAGCTCATTGTTGAGTTTTAGTGAAAACTGACTCTTTTATAAAAAAAGCTACTTCTGAAGTAAAAAGCTGAAGCATCTTTTTAAAAAAAATTATTAATGAAAATACCTAAACCATAGGATTTCACACTTGGCTTTCTAAAATGCTAAAAATCTCCCTATATCCATCTCTTAATTTAGTTTCCTGTTTCAAATGATATTTTTCAGACATTTTGTTACTAGAGGCAATGTGTTTCCATCTTTTCTTATCGTTTCTGAGATGAGACTTCCACAGGTAGCTGAGGCAGGTGAACAGTGCCTCTCCTGTTGCTGTTGGCTCCAAGAGACGGGAGAAACACCGTTGACTTTGCTTCCTGCATTTCCAAGGTTTCAGACCAGGCTGTAGGACAGCAGTTAACGAAGTTGGCTTCCTCTTGGGAAGGCGGCGAGTTTGCAGCTCAGTTGCTGCTCCCTTGGGGAAAGCACCTTAGTACCTACTGCGGCGCTCGATGGAGCCCCTCGCGCTGTGCCATGCTCCTGTCCTGACGTGGACGTAACCCTTGGGACCCGAACTGCCCCGTGTTCCATCAAGCTGCATTTCTGCTTTCAGGCCTTCCATGAAGTCCTGCACCGTTTACGGCAGGTCCCCGCTCTGCAGTCTGTGCCCCTACTGTGGAGTTTGGGGAGGGCAGGGGTGAGGGTGTATCCGCGTTTTCTCCTTCAGTCGGTTTCCACTCCTCACGGTGACCCAGAGCTGCCAGGTCTCGCTGTGGAAGTTCTCCCCACTCCACCAGGTGTTGCTGTTGTTCCGTAGAAGCGTGTTACAGCGGCTCGACTGAATTCCTGACCAAACCTCTGTCACCGAGCCTGCGGAGCTCTTTCTGTGTCAAACCCTTCCCCATCACCAACCACCTCTTCCCCGCACCATAATTTACTTTTTCAATTGTTACTGTCACATCTAGAATTTACAAAATTGTCACTTAACAGTAGAAAGGGACAATTTCCCTCTAAATCTCCGAGTTGCAGAGACCTCTCTCGCCCCTTTTTCTAAGCATGTTAAATGCATCCAGCACATGGCAATGCTTTAAAGAGCAAAACAGCAAAAAGAGAGGCTATCCTTTTTAACCCTTCGGTGAGTTTACACCTTCAACCTTGCAAAGAATTTCTAATGAGCTTTAAATTCTTCACTATTAGTGTGCGGATTAAAGGAATGTGTGATGAAGTTTGTCATTAATTTTAATTTTGGGTTCTCGTGTTCTCATCTTCTTGTTTTGTTATATTAGCCCTTAGGAAAATCTATTTTTAAAGAGAATTGTTGTGTCTTGTGCATCTCTTCTGACGTGTTTGTCCTCCCTCGTCCCCCTCATTTAAGGATACGGCCAAAGGAGGAGGGCTAGTGCATGCCTGTCCGCTTACTTCAGTCCAGTCACGTACAGTTATGGCTTCCACTACACCAGCTTCAACACTTTACTTGTGACATCATTAATCCCATGGAAAACTAACCCAGAAAAAAACCATGCAAATCTAGGGGAAAAAAAGGTGCAAACATTCCTGCTGAAGAGGTGAGCTTTGTGGGAGACAAATATGAGGAGGTGAGGATAGATTCTGTCTATCCTCCATCTCCATGGGGGTTTTGTTCTCCACTGGCATTTTAGGAGCTCCAGCTGTTGGCTGGGGACAGCAGGAAGCAGCTCGTGGAGCAAGGGAAGGAGTGAGCCTATTGCTTTTGGCACTGCTGACCTGCTAGACAGGCTCAGCCGTAATTCATTGTGAAAATCCTGAGTTTTACCTCACAAGCTTGACTTCTGCCCCATTTCCTTCCACCTGATTAGGAGACCTTTGGTAAAACATGCTAGTGCAAGAAGTCATGAGAAAGCTTTCAATCTGCTATCACAGTGGGGAGTTTAGGGAGGATAAACCATCCCTGCATCCTGCTGAATGGCACCAAAATTGTTTCGGGCTGTCTGTGAGTTCATGAAGGTGATGTCGTGTTGGTTATCCTTAAATCACAAATCAATGGCCATCTCTGCAACTAAAGCATTAGGGAAGAGCGACAGCTTCTCACGTGGTTCTGGGACTCATCATGCAGAGAGATACTGGCCTTAGCAGGGCTGAGCTCTTTAAAACCCAGATTGCTCTCCTGCATCAGGCACTTGCTGGGTGGCCTCAGCCTTGCCTCACCTCTCCAGTCTTGGTTTCTGATCACCACACCAGTCTTCCCTTTGTTGTCAGCATGGGCAGTGACCAGGGAAAAGGGCTCGTAGGTTCAGCTGTGTGTGGCACTAGTGTTAATTAATAATAGACAACTTAGGCTGTGGTTAGGGTACCATGCAGCATGCCCCAGAAGTGAAGTGAAGTTGGTTGCGTGTGATTTTGGAATTCCTCCTCAAAGGCCTGAAAAGGCATGTGCATCAAACCCTTCACCCAGCTCCTTGGAGGATGGTGGTTGTTTCAAAGCTGCTAAGTGACTTTGGGCAAAAGCCGCAAACCATCTCCCTCAGTAGCCACGACTATGTGTGTGGTATGAAGCCTCTGGTCACACGTACATACTTTCAGAGGAAAAAAAAATCAAATTTCTCAAAGCAAATCCTGTTGGCTTTAGTTCCTAGTTATTCTAGTGATTTCTGCATGCACTATTAAAAAATGTTTATACTGTCTAATTAATTTGAAGTTGTTCGTAAATTTTAACTGTCTGTAGTAACAGCTTCATAAATTGGCTTTCTGTGGTTGCAACTCTTGAAGAAACCGTTTGATGTCTGGTAGCATGAGTAAAGAATTCACGAGCAGGTGTGATTTGTCGAGTGTTCCTTGGCTGTGGAGGCTGCAATGGAGGCAGACAAGCAGAGCAGCCTGAAAGAGCTTACCCTGCCCCAGCCTGGGCTGTGCTGGCTCTGCCTGAGACTTTCCGTGGCTGGCAGAGACGGCTCATGGCAGGATCATGACATTGAACTGCTTTTGCAATTGGGATCTCTGTGGGATCATTGGGGTGCCTGTGGGATCTCTTTCCCATAAAGCCATCCAGCGGAAGAGAGGTAGGGCTCATGGTCATCCATGGTGCAGGAGACCTTGGGACAGCTTTCTTTTCTGCCTGAAAGTTTTTCAACTCATGCCTCCCATAAGAGTCCCTTCACCAGTAGGTTGGTTCTCTCTTCTGCTGCCTGGAAGCTTAACTTCCCTTTGGGAGAACCTTAATATTAGGTGATGGTGACCATCACAGTGCTATCAAAAGCATTCAATTTCTTAAAGGGCAGGTTAAAAATGCACATGCCAAACAGTTCTGCTGGGTTACCAGCCCCCAAAATGAGTATTTACTGAGGTGAAAGAAGTGCTGAGCATGACCCTACTGGTTAGAGCTCTTCCTCGTTCCACCCTGTAGTAATGAGTTGCACAACGGCTCTTGTGTGAGCTCAAGATTGCGTTACAACAGCTTTCCTCCCTCTCCACCACAATTCAGCAAGTGTGAACCCAGAATGTGCACGAGTTTCTCTGCTTTGTGTGTGCCTTGTCCCAGTTTAAAACATGAAGAGTGTCAAAACCCCTTCAGCTTCTTCCCTTGTAAGATATTCATTCCTATTTTTGTTACTTGGCTGAGAATCCAATTCTTTTCTGAAGGTTCCTGGGAAAAACCTACGCAAAACCGTTGGATCTCTTCCCATCACCCATTATTTACTTCCTTCAGAAGATCACAAAATAAAAGAAACAAAACAAATAATAAAAAAAGAGAGCAATTAAGTGTTGCTCTTTTATATCAGAAATTATTTTATCCTCCGAACTGCTTGTCCAGTCCGTGTCTGACTGCACAGTGCACGTGGTTGTCTGTACTCATGGCAACCAGCACTCCTGCGGTTGCCGGACTGACCCGTATGGACCTAAGTGTCCCTGAAAGAACGGAGTTATTTTGGAGACAGTGCCTTGGGGACGCAGACCGATGAGCCTTCTTCAGATTGTGGTTCGTTCGCTTTTACTGGGTGTGGCTGTTTCAAATCATCCCAGAGGGCATTTTATGCAGGGTGTGGGTACGATGGGATAAGTAAGGTCTTGGATATTTGGAAGGCGTGTACTTTCGCGTGGCTGTTTTGCCGGTCTAGTTTTTGTTTGGTTTGGTTTACGACAGGAGTTGGAACCAGATGGGAGTTTCATTGCTACAGGGGACAGGAAACTTTGGTGTAGTATGAACAGAAGAGAAATTTCAAATTGTACCCACAGGCTTAAAAGACGAGAATCCAAATGAATAATGCCGCAGGTGTTGGCCGTTTGTAGCCCCTGTTCCCTCAGCTGGGCAGTATGAAGCATCCCATCAGTTCTGGGCCTTGGGCAGCTTTGGTTCTGATGTGTTGCTGTCAGCAATACCTTTTACTGACTCCAAAAGACAGTATCTATGGATATCATTTAAGAAGGGTTTGACCTCAATGTTGGTCAAGGTTTTATCAACTTTTCTTTGTCCGTCCTTTTATAACAGCTCACGTTCCACCTGAAATGAGCATATTTGGCTTCACTGGCACGTCTGCTCGGGATCATCCTAATTTAAAAGCCTTGACTGCAAAATTCAGCAACTCCTGGCTCTGTTCTTCAGAAGCCATGAAGTATCTTGACGGTCTTGGCTAGCTTGCTGTTCCCTCCTTGTGAATTAAAGGGAAACTTTGAGAATAACTAAATTCCCTTGAAATTGCACAGGAAGTCTATCTGCATATTGTTAGGGTGAGGGAGATCAACCCAAAGCTTCCAGGAAAACATCACCTTATTGACTTATGACTAAACTGGTTCAATTGTGTAACTCTTCTATAATTTTCTAGATAAAGGAGCTGTGATTGGTCTTATGTTTTTCTAGCATTGCACCATGGTAAAACGTGTAGTGCTTTCCAAAGCAAGAGCAACATCAGTCTTGGTGCCTCACTGGAGCTTATTTTAGGTGGTGGTGGTAGTAGATTTGCAGACTTCAGGTTAGCTATGCCTCATTTTTGGTATGGAAGAAGGGATTTCTTACAAGACAGTTCACCCCATGGCAGCTAGTGTTTGCTCACAGTTGACCTTAGAGATAACAGTGGAAAGTTTCTGAACCCTGTGGTTTTCTTGGGAATCCCCTTATGCTGACAGTTCTTCCTAACTCTGGTATGAAATAACATTCCATTTTATAAATGAAGAGACAAG
The DNA here is from genome assembly GCA_009769605.1 of Bucorvus abyssinicus. Classification (NCBI taxonomy): domain Eukaryota; kingdom Metazoa; phylum Chordata; class Aves; order Bucerotiformes; family Bucorvidae; genus Bucorvus; species Bucorvus abyssinicus. The sequence goes on along the minus strand of CM020034.1, from coordinate 7,661,843 downwards.
TCTATGGGGAAATATTCTGACCATTTAGTTTAACTTGTAAGAAAAAGAGGGGTTAGAACATGCTAGCCTTATTTCAACTTAAATTCCTATTGTGTCCAATTAACAGCTGGTTTTCCAACATGCTCCCATTTGTCACCTATGCATGGATGCAGTCTAGGGAGATGGAGGGCATTTCTTCCAGAGCCTTCTGGTGATTGCTTGCTACTATGGACTGAATTTCCTCTTTGGACAGTTATTGCTACTCAGAATTTGGGATTTTATTGCCAATATGGGAAAGAGCTGTCAAAACCAATGTGAAAACCAAATCATGGAGAGGTTTTCTGAGGAGTGAAGAAGTTCACGCAGATTAAAAGCCAAATATTGCTTGAGGTTTCCCAACAAATTCAAACAAGAAAATGTCCAGAAGCCAGTAACGGAGACTATGAGATCAGTGGTGTGTCTGTGTAGACATGGAATTTGCTCTGTGATTCTTATTCAGGTAGCCTCTGCTATTTATCATTCAGAGGAGACCCTGCAAATGGTTGGCATTAGCATTTTAAAACACAGCCATGTTGAACTTCTTGAGTACATTGAAGCCTACGAACGCAAAAAAGAGTTTTCCTTATCATTCACCCCTATCCCATCGTATCTGTTACTTGCAGATCATTTTACACATACGCGGACAGGAGAGAATGCCTGATAGTGGAAGGTGTTGTGATGGAGCTGTTTTTGCGAAGCTGTGCTCCCAAAGGCATTTTCTTTACCAGGAGGATGTTTATGCTTCAATGCTTGATATGCTGTTGAAAGATGAATAAAAAGTCAGTGGGTTCCCTAGTGGACAGATCTTCACCTCATAGACATGAAAAAAAAATCCTACAAGTGGTGATTTGAATTGCCATCTTGCCAAGTCTTGTCTGAGAATACCCAAGCTGCAGACAAAAAACATTTTTAGAATCAGAATCATTGAATGGTTTGTGTTGGAAGGGACCTTCAAAGTTCATCCAGTCCAACCCCCTTGCTGTGAGCAGGGACATCTTCAACTAGAGCAGGTTTCTCAGAGCCCCAAGGTCCAACCTGACCTGGATGGAAACATTTCTATTGCTATAAACTATTTCTATAAATTTTGGTAGCCCATACAAATTCCAATCCTGTAAAGAAATGGAGAATGATGGTCTAGTACAACCAGTTTGGAATAACTCCCCACCTCTTACATCGGTTTAACAGAAAGCCTACCTTAGGTACAGAAGTTGCACTTGGTTTGAGAAAACACAAAAATGCCAGCCTTCTTTTTACCGCGTTACACCAACACCACAGCGTGTGTGTAGAGGCGCTGGTTTAAAAAATCGCAGTCTATTACGGTTTTTGGAAAGAGAGTAAATAATGTATGGGCAGCATAAGTATACGTATGTAGTTTTAACACATGTAGAGTTGGAATTTAACTACTGTATATGTCTTCTATCACAGCATTAAACATATAGTAAAGCAGATGCAGGAATTCTGCAGAGAGTGGACCACCGAAGGAATGGACGTACATAGCTCTCTTGTGAGCCATGGCCTCACAAATCAGGATGAACGTATTTTCTGCAGGCTGAAAAATTAGTTTGTAGAAATGCATTGCTCTGTGTTGATGAACTCAAAACATAAACTGTTGAGCTGGCTTTTTTTTTTTTTTGCATAACCAGTAAGCATTTTTCTTGAAAGACCAAGACTTTAGAAATGCTACCTGATAGTCAACATGTTGCTGTCACAAAGAAAAAGCGCTTTTAAAACACAAAGCAGGGCCATCCTGAAAAATCCCTAAATGCCTCAGATGATGAAAGTTACCATTTCTGAGACGAGGGCTGGGATTGGCAAGCAGACCCTGAGAAGACGCTGGTCAAAGTGGTTGCCCTGTCGTGGTTTCAGCTATGCCTCAACGGACCAAGCAGCTGACCTACATATCTTTGAGATTAAGCATGTTGGTGAGTAGTTTAGATAAATGGGGATAATACTCCTTTGATCTTGCCAGAACGCTATTTGATTTCTCCATGTTTTGAGAAGAATCCCTTCTCTTTCACTCTGACTGCTGAACCTAAGTCTCCTAGGTAACACAGAAACGGTAAACGCTTACCAGACATCTGTGGTGTGTAGCGCGACTTGGTGCTCTGAAAGCAGCCGTGGTCCAAGGAAAAGCAGCCGTTCGTGGTGTGGTTAGGTTTGTTTTGCTGGGTGCTAATGTCTGCAGAGCTGCAAGATAAAGAAAAGGAGGAAGAAATCAAGCTTCTTCGCTCCAGCATGGCTTTTATCTCACCCTAAGTGTGAGAGTCTTAACAGCCCCATTTTCCTTTGTATTCTTAGCCCTTCTCTATGGTTAATCTCCTTTCAATTTCTTAGCAGTTGATTAACCTCCTTTTTTCACGGAGAAAAATCAATATAAAAACCGGATAGCTCAAATTCAGTTTTATTTTTGGAAAAGCCTTAGAAAAACCTATAAATGAGGCTATAGGTTGAGTCTGAACACCACCCTGTCCTTGCCACGCTTTATTTTTAGAAACTCCTGTTCCGAGCTTTGCCATTGGTACCTCAGATCTGATCTAATTGTTGGAGACAAAGAACTGCTCTGGCTGTCTCTCAGAGGGATAATCTCTTATGCTGAGAAAAATCTTTAGACTTAATTAAGATGGTTTTCTCATTCCTGTGGACTTCCAGAGTGGCACAAAAAGGCACTATTAATGCTCGGAAACTCTGGGTATTCTAATCCAGTGATATTAAGCAGGGGATGGTTTCAATGAGGGTAACAACCCTCTCCAAGTGGGACTTGTTTTGCACAGAGCTGTGGATTATTCCTTTGTCTTCTCTAGAGATATAACTCAAAAACTTACTGTACAAATACTTTTACACCTCAGAAGTGGTACTAAATTCAAGACCCCGACTGAGCTGTCATTTGGAAAGTATAAATATCCTCTGAGTTTACCTCTTATAAGGCTTTTTTATTTTTATAGCTGTTTAACAAGGAATGTAAAGATATGCAGCTGATCAAAGGAGGCCCCCTGATGTTTTATGCGATGTGTCTGCCTTTGACTGGAACAAAAAATAGATCTGAGAGTACTTTAATCTGTTGAAAGCAGAACTGTACTTACAGTATGCGTCAGATCTCGGTTGTTTGAAGTGACTTAGGACTTTCTCATCTGACTCGACATTGTTTTACTTCATTGTTCGTATATTTAAGATGAAAGAAAATCATTACTATTTTAGAGTTAACACAAAGGAAGCAGCCCACAGTAACCACCAAAGGTTTCCAATTCCTCGTCTGTAGGCTTTCTGGATGCTTTTTTTTGAGTGGCTTCGTGTATACCTTTATGTACAGTTACATATTGATGTTAAATTACTAGTATATTGCATCATGGCACTAAAGAGCTGGAGGATGATCCTGTGTAAGCGTCCAAAACTCTTTCAGGTCTTCACTTTGGTTTGCAAATTTGGGCTTGGAGTCTGCTCTCTGAAGTTTACTAGTGTGTTTTGCTCTTGACTAGAGTTTATGCACCAGCTGGGCAAGAAACCTTCAGTAAAAGGGAGACAAGTACGGACTTCAGAGGCTTACTTTTGGCCTGAGATTGCTCAGCAGTTCTTGTCCAGCAATCAGTGACTATTTTACTGCTTCTTAAGAAGGGCAATTTGGAGGCCTTTGCCTTCCAGCTTAACAGATGGAGCATCCACTCACTCATGTGCAGTTGTGAGATTTTCTTTGTGATTTGAATGTTTTCTGACTTCCTAGAAGATGGGTTTCAGAGGTGGGCAGTTTATTTCCAGTCACTGGGCTAATACCTGTCCTACCTCTATTGCCCCTACCTCTCCCAGGGATCTAAAGCCAAACCTGCCATTCCTGCTGCCTTTGATCTCTTCTAAGTAGTTCTCCTGGGGTAACAAGCTGCACCAGCCGCAGCTCCTGTGCAGATTCCCTGGTGGCCCCAGGTGTTTGACTCCACTCTACAGTCCAAATAAGTGAGGCATTAGCTCCCACCTTGATACCCAGCAGCTCAAGTGCAACTCCCATTCTGGATTGTGTCAGACGACTAGCAGAGGGGTTTGCTGGGAGGAGAGCAATGGGAATAGCGTGGAGGTTGCACTACTGAGGGCTGTAAGAGGCTGAGGCCAATTTGGCTAAGTTTGCCTGGAACTTGGTTGCATCCCCATTCCTGTCATCCTGCCATGGACCCTAGAGGAGTTGTGTGTTGCCTCTAAGACAGAGCTGCTGTACCTCCTGCTTTCCATGTTACACAGTTCTTTCAGTTTTGGGTCACGATAAGATACGTTGCTCATCATGTTGGGAAGGTCAGCTACTCCTTCTTGAGGCTCTCTCCTTCCTCCTCCATCATTCTCTCCATCAGCCCTTCATTTGAACCAGGCGTTTCATCCTGAAGAAATATTTCTTGACAAATCCATCCTTGAAGCTTGTACCCTCCAGTGAAAAGTTCTGATCTCAAAATACCTGCAGTGAAGGAAGACGTTTTGCCAGAAACCTGATTCGCTTTGCTCAATGTTTGCTCCTTGGTCTATGTCTTCGTAGCCTTTAATGACAGGCCATTGCCCTACAAACCAGCCTGCAGGGTCTGCGTCTGCCTGGCACAGGGACCCTGCCTCCTGTTCCGTGACAGTGGAACAATGACTTCTTCACAACCAGTCTTTGAGCCATCCCAACCTGGCTGTTCCTGACTTCAAAGGGAAAGACCTATTTGTGGTGCTGTTGTACCAGCTAGAGTCCACCATCTCGGCCGGTTCTAGCTGTCAGATATTATTCCTCCTCTACAAGCGCCTGCATAAGGACTTTCTGACCTGCCTCGATCAAAATCTGCTGCAACTTGAGCTGTTTAAGCAGTTTCGTTCCAGGTCTTTGCTAAATTGTATGGGCTGGAGAGAGAGAACAGAGAAGCATTGGGGGATGAAAGTCTTGTCAGCTGCACAACTATAATAATAATAATAATAATAATAATCTATGAAGAGTAGTTAAGTTTCCTTCCCTGTGTCTTGTCTAGGGAAGCAACCCCTGGCTGATGCAGTAAGCTTCACCGTTTCTGTTTTGATCTACTTTAGCTATTATTACACAGGGTTTTTAACATGGGAATTCTTCCCTATCAGGAAGTAATTATAATCACAGACTGAAACGTTTAATGGAACAACAACCGCATTTTTATTTATTTTTTATTGCAGGCATATGTTTCTCTCCTGAGTTTTGAAGGATGCTGCTACTTCCTCTTCAATCACAGAAAGGAATGAGCCATGACATTTCTTTTTAATGAAAATGCTGATCTACTGTTTATCTTCATGGACCTAAATGAAAAGTTTCAAAGGCTGACTTGGTTGAATACATTTGTGGTTCAGCCTGTGAAACGTGGTGCTTGTGAGAAGTTTGATTTTTCTTTTTTCATGTTTAGGTGGGTTTTAAGAGCAGGGGAGAGCTCAGCCTGCTTAGCATTTCGTCTCTTCCTGGGTCTTCACTGACTCTTGATAGATGGTTTTACCTGGCAAGCAAACCTGAGTGTTGAGCAGTGGAGCGTGTCTGTTAGGGATGTTTAAAATGATCCTTTCCTGCCAAAAGGGAAGCAGCATTCAGGTTTATAGAAGGGGATGGATCATCCAAGATGACATCTCCTGTGTGGTTTGTTGCTTGGGATTTTTTTCCTTTTTTTTAAGGTCTTCCAGTATGGTTCCTGTTTTTTTTTTTTTTTAATGGAGGACAACGTAGAGAGACAAAAACTGTTTGACAAAACCCCATCTCTTTCTCTCTATGCACAAGAAAAATCTGGCTATTTTCTTCCTCTTCAGAAAGATCATGACTCTGGCAGCTCCCTCTCCCATCCTTCTCCCCTTGCTAATGCTTCTTGGAAGGATGGCAAAGTCCATCCTCTGCCCACATATGCCTCTCAGCTGAACCATCGCTGGTCCCCTTGGGGACTGGGACACCCCAAGACAGGTCCTTTGCTCCATGGCTCTCTGTGCTGTACCTCACTGTGCTCGAAGAGGCAATAGCAACACCGTCATCTCAGCTCCTCTACCAGTACCAAGTGAGCTGGTTTCCTTAAGATGTTCATAGTTGGTTTAAATAAAGAATACTTAAGTGTTTGGCAGTAGCCAATGTTCTGTTGCTCACAATAATGTAATTGTATACGTTAGAGCAACAGCATTTGCTCAGGGACCAACACGGAGAGTGCTGCTTAATAACTAATGTGAGTTGGCTTAGTTGTTCACAGAGAGTGGGTTTTCAATAAACAAAACATTTACCATGGTAATGATACAGCAGCCACACACTGTGCCAAATGACTGCTGAAAGTAATTTGTGGTGGGCATAGGAAAATTGCCATTTGTGAGTTGCATAACACTGCTTTTAACAGTACCCGGAGTACTTGAGATTGGCTGGGTTCTGTTCAGAAAAGTGCTGCCATAGCCAATTATCAAATATTAACTGGGGAGGTGAAAAAAGAACAGGACGTTTTGCATCCTTCTGGCTTAAATTTCAAAGCTTCCGCACTTCAAAAAATTAACAGGGATGAACTACAGATTTAGAAGCCTTACAGAAGTTTTAAAAATCAGCAAAGTCAGTGCAACAGGGAGAAAAATCCATCCTGCCAGTTCGCCATCTCTCCCTCCCCCTTATTTCAGCAAATTTCCATTAGAAACTTTTTTTGGGTGTGTAGTTTAAATTCTGTCTGAATCAATTTAAACTAATTACAATGACTTGGGGTGCTCCCTTTAAAGTAACATGCAGGTTTTAGCAACTCTTTTTATCCGTCCAAAATATCTCCTTAAACTTTCTCATGCCTGTAGGTATGTCCTGAGACTTTAGACTTTCGAAATTCAAAGAGAAACCTATTTTTCTAGTTTTTCAGCTCTAGCAGCTTTAACTTGCTTTAGGCCATTTCAGGTTTTGCCTCTGTGTTGTCCACGTAAGTGTTTTCTTTCCTTCTTTTTCCCCCCTCTTCTTTTTCCTATATTGAATTTTGCTGTAGTGGATGGTATTATTTGTGTATGCTGGCAGGGTAGATGTTGGTTGGAAGCAACTAGAATGAGATTCAGCCAGGCAGGGTCCCTTGACAGCCATTTGATGAACACTGCGCTTTCAGTCAACGATGCGAAGTTACACCGCGCTGTCTCTGTAGATGGCGAGCAGAAACCTACTGGTTCCTGGAAGATTTTTCCCTTGCTGGAAAAATACGAGCAGCATAAGCACATAAGCAATGTAGCTCTCTGTAACCACTTTTCCCCCTCATTTACTGAATAATGGGAACAGAAATCTCCCCCACCTTTTAGAAATTTCAAGCTCTGGGGTTTGTCCTCCTATAAAGCGCCTGTTACGGTACTGTACAATTCCTGGTTAATGGAATTGTTGCCAGCTAGAATGAGACAAGCTATTGTGGTTTTTGTCTGCTTTCTGCTTCGCTCCTGGCAGCACACCCACCAGTGCAATAATTCACATTGAGCAACAGACGACCAACACTGGAGATGGGCTTGGGAAGACTGGACATCTAGTTGCACCCAGATTTAACCCCCACACCCAGAAGGGGGAGGTGACCAGAACGATCAAACAGCCTACACATATGTAGACCAAATACTCTCCTTTAATGGTGACAAGTACTTACCCATGCAGTAGTACGTGTGTGGGGCAGCAGTGTCACCCGTTCTGCCCCTCCAGCTCTGAAAAAACCACTCAGTGCCACCTGCTACAGTTTTAGATACCCAGTCTAGAGGTAGCTCCACCTTTGTGGTTTGTGTAGTCAGCTTTTATGTGTGGATGAATTACGGGGTTCCCTACTCAAGGTTAATTGGGTTGCAGCAGAAGGTTCCTCTTTTCTTCAATACCACGTCCAGTCCAGTTGCTATCTCTCCATCAGTGTCTCTTTTCTTAAATAACCCCTTTCTCTTTTGACTATCCATTCTGGCATCATTTTCTATCAGATATATGTCAATATTCTTGTAAGACATGATTATCTTCCTCCTATTTACAGATGCAGTTCCACAAGGCCTTAAATCTTTTTTTGTTCACGCATACATTCTTCAGGATTTCCAGATTTCTCAACCCTGAAGATTCAATTACATAAGCAGAGAAAAAAGAATGTCTTTTGGTATAGGTATGTGTACATATTGTATTACACACCTTTCTAGGTATGTGTTATTCACATCTGAACAGGCACCTGGTTATGGCAATGTTAACTGTCCTTACTAGATGCCTTTATTTAAATTCATTTGACTTTTTCCAGCCTACTGAACCCTTTCACAGGCTCCCCACCTACCCTGTTGTGCTCAGTTACAGCAGCCCTCTTCCACCTCTGTCTCCAAGAGCATGTGCAAACCTGCCAAAGGGGGAAAGGAGATTTTTGAGCTGCATGGCTTTGCACATAAGTCGTAATTTAACTAATTATTACCAGTTTTGCTTATTGTCTCTAACTCCAGAAGAAGGACTTGAAGAAAGTAAAGGTGCCTTTCCATTGGGCAGGTTCAGCCAGTTTTGTGCCAGATGGTGCTTGGCTGGATATAGTCCTGCTGCAAACCACGGCCAACCTGCCAGGCCCCTAGAACCCAGTCTGACTCGCAATTGGTAATAGACAAAGAACAATGTAAGAGCAAGAATTTGGCAGAAGTCTCGTTTAAGCAGTCTAGTTTGGTGCACTAAGGTACTAATCCAAAGCTAATCTGACCCCGTGCTGATAACTGTTACTAGCAAATACGTATTTCTGATATGCTCGTATTAAATATACACACTACGCGTGTTTCGCTCTTACGTGTTATGGCTTCTCTCTTACATCAAGTTTTGTACCGGTGCTTGCTGCTGTCACGCAGTAAATTATCTTTCTGCTCTAGATTAACAAAGCTGCAATACTCGATGCCCTGGGCAAATCATGATGTATCTACACCCGTAGATCAGGGTGGCAATGAGTGATGACTGCTTTGCAAAGCAGAGTGTCAAATTGATTACATATCGCATGTAAAGCATCGTGGTAAAAAGACATAATACTTTACGTTGTTTTGCCCTGGGAGAATATTTTTTTTTTCCAAGTGAGGTAGAGGGGATCCTGATGGGATTAATAGCTCTACAGATGATGTGAACTCAGCAACAAGGTAAGCCAAATTCTGTCCTTTTTCAACGAGAACTCACTCATGTTTTCAGTTTACTGTATTCATCTTGCTTTAAAATGGTCCTTCCTGGCATATGAAGGGTGGTGAACCTTATTACGTTTATGTGGTGATATGAAGATGGGTGTCCGTTGATCTACATGAAGAGAGCAAACATAACTCTTAAAGACAAATTAGGCAAGGACCTTAGTCATCCTAGAGCGCCTGGCAAGTTCAGGTCAGCCCACACGTGTTTTCACTCAGGTCTTTGTCTAAACTCCAGAGACCTCAGCAGAAGCAGAATGTGACACCTCACTTGGATGAAACCAAGATTGGACCAAGAGGGCCCTCTGCTTCTGTGACAGCAAGATAATTCTACCTTTTCTGAGGTCCTTTGTGATCCATGAGTGCTGATTTTTGAAGTTAGGAAAGTAAACGTTTAACCAGAATCCCTTCAGAACCAGAATGGAAAAGCAAAAAATTTTTTTTTAATGTAGTTTCTTTTCTCTCTTTTGGAATATTCTCAAAATTCCAGGAAATCCAGCAGTCCAGCTTGTACAATCTCCTGAACTGCTGGATTTATGCCTTATTTGGCATCAATTTCCTCCATCCTGGTCACTGCACAAGTTGCCAGCCTTGCTCTCACATGACCCTGGTGAAGGTCCATTAGATGGATGTGTAAGAATGTTGTCCTGATGTGGTGTCAGCTGACAAAAGGATAATGTTAATACAGAAGCGAGTGGGGATTTCTGCCTAAATAAGAAGCAGCGTTTTCATCCCCCTTTTGAACTCCTTTCAATAAACACTTTAAAAAATGCAACATAAAAAAATGAGGGAAAAAGACTTTTTACAAATCATCTTTAGTCTGCATTTAGAGTTTTTTACACAAGATAAAGTAGAAGCGAATGGCAAAGCAGCAGCAAATCCCCAGTATAGGCTCATGTTACGTGTTTTATGACAACGATATGATGCAAACAAGCATCCACAGCTGAATAATAATTAGTGGACCTGATTTGCATTTATACACAAAACCACCTTTACACAACTCTGGGGCAATTAAGTAATTATAAACATTTACTTTTGGGGCTGCGACAGTGTAAAGGCACCTCAGTGTAAAAATAAATCGGGACCAACCGGGTCCTCTTAGTTATCAGCCAGAGCCTGAGCTTCGCTGCCCATTTTGGCTCTTCTTCACATTCAGATGTTCTCCAGGGCAGTATCAGAGGTGGTTTTTGTAGGTATGATGGATGGCTGACGCCCCCACCTCAGTCCCAACATAAATCTCCCATTTGGGGAGAGAGCAGGTAATCAACCTTGTGACCCTTGGCTTCCAAAGCTTTCCACAACTCTCACTGAATGTTTATGGCAGCAACATGAATTTGAATCCGTCTTCTGCCCTTCCCACTGCCCCCTTACAACAACCCTATTTGTGAGAGATTTTGTGAGAAAAAGATACAGATATAGGTCAGGATACAGTTTAGCCAAAAGATGGTGCTAACGTATCTGTGGAGTTGGTTGGCCAACACGGAGCAGGGAAAACATAAATTTTGCTATGATGTAAATGTGCTGCAGAGAGACACACGTTTTAAATAATGAACGAGCCTTACATTTACTGTATGACATGCTGAATGTAAACAATTTAATTTTTACAGATAACATCCAGCTTCTCTAAGTGGATTACTAGATATTAGCAGCTTAGTGGTATATTTCAGAGCTTAATAGGGTAAATGAAAATATACTGGAATATTAGTAACATTTAAATTTTGCGATTATATTACAAATCCTGTGACTGACCTCTCTTCCCATTTCAAAAAATAAAACCAATCGAAACAGCACAGGAAATACCAGAAACATCTAAACAGGATAAAGAGACGCTGTACTTTTTGCCTCACTGCATTTGCATGATTACTTCGATTTATATTACGTTAGATTAAGCCTCTCAAATCTTGACGTTTTGGAGAATCATCATCAAATGGCAGTGGTTAGGTGTTGGGAGATGGATTTTACTGGTGACAGTGCTGAAAGAACGTTTGGCCAGTAGGGATAGAGACGGGAAACAAGTAATAGAAATAAGAAGATTTCCCGGTTTTGTTAATAAATAAACCCACAATAATTCTTCCACCCTGTGTGTAAGCAAAAAATTTGCCAGGTAATTCTGTGGTGGAGTTATTTCCTTGTCTCCTTCCCCAGCATATTTACGCCATAATCTTTGAGGCAAAAAACCGGGGAGGTGGGTGTGTGCACGTTGAACGCAGAGCCCACGGGAAAGGGGGAGGAAGTACTACAAATCTTATATTTTCCAGCAGAGGAGGATTTTCAGGGAGAATGCTATAACCCGCGAGTATCTCACTTCATCCGTGGGTTTAGATGCAACACAGTGTGTGAAATCCTGCTAAGCCACAGATGGACAAAAGACAAAAGGTTCCCCATAATGCTGGGGAATATAACAGTGGCTGGTTGGCAGAGGCTCGCAGACTCTCAAAATTACTAGGGATTTGAGTGCCTATGTCCTCTAAGAATTCTGCTGTCAAAAACAGGAGGAGAAAATGTTGGTGTAACTTACTCGCTCTGCCGCTTCTTCATCTCCCATTGCTACATCAGTAAGTTATTCCTGTCAAACAGCAGATCCTTCAGGCTCATAAAATGCTTCTCCAAGTGTACATTTTACTTTGTAATTTTACCAGAATGCACTAAATTTAAAGCGGTTTAAAACACAATTCTGGGGACATACTCCTCCCCTCTCACGCGCTGCACTGAAGTTCTTTATTTCTCTGCCCAGGAACCGGTGTTGAGTCTCAGTGCTGATAGAAAAACCAGGGAAATATTTTATGGAAAACAAATTCTTCCATATTTTTCTATCCACTTGCCTCCTTCCTGACCGTGTGGGCACTACCCTCCACACCAGTGGACTCTGCAGAACTTGTGCCACGCATCTTGATTTTACTGTTGCTTTTCAAGTTAACAGTTTAAACTGTAGGCAGCGACTTTCCCACCTTGTTCTCAAGGTGGGATCGCGTCTGTTGCCATCCTCTGTAATGGGGAGCCTGTGGGTTTGTTCACCATCTGCGAGGGGCTGAGCGGGCAAGAGCAGAGGTGGTAACCTCAGCAGCCCAGCTAGCACAGCGGGGGCTGGCGGAGGCTGCGTGTTTGAGAATGTGCTGATCGAGGCTTGTGGTATTTCAGTCCTTTTCTGCAATGTTGAGTTGTGACATGAGGGTGCTTCTTGCAGGTGGGATGGAGTTTTAAGCATTGGTTTGTGAGGTGGTCTTTAATTCTGATCACATGCCTCATTATTCCAACAGGCAAATGAAAACACCCGGTTTTTTCATGATGTCGCACTAGATGTGAAATGGTGTCAGCAGCTTCTTGGCCATGGGCGCTGTACTTCTTTTATTTGAAAAGAGGGGAAACAGAATAGCTGCTTCAGGGTCTCCTATCCCCTACTCTCAGCAGCTTTGTAACCCCCAGAGCTGGTTCACAAGCTAATTACAATAAAAAAATCACGAGCTGTTTTGTGGCAGTGGCTCAGAACTTTTCCAGATTCCTGGCCTACATTAAGAGCAGAAGTTCTATATATTGAGCAAAACACCAACTGAGAAATTTGATCTCAAGTCAAGTATGTATGACGTGCCTGTTTTCCTGCAAATCTCTGCGTTAAACCAAGCTGATGGGATTCAGGAGGTGATAATTTCACAGCTCGCTTTTTACTTTCTCTCTGCAGGTGTGGCCACGATTATTTATCTTTTGTTTCTTTTGCAAACACGTCAATTTTTAAATGCAACATCTGGGGATAAATATAACGAAAAATGCTCCTACAGTTTCTTATCAGGTTTTTGTCAAACACACAGAAACTGCCTTCGACGTCTATATCCCTGTTGGGGATATTAATGGGAGAAAGAACCTGTGCGGAACAGATGTTTGCGCTTCCTCATTATCCCCCCCAGGAATTGGGATCGCAAACGGGCAACAGAAAAGACGCTGGGCAACAGAGAAGATCTTAAGCGTCAGAAAAGAAAATGCGAAGATATATCTTGGGCTTTAAAACTTGTGTATTGCAGAGAATGAAAATAGTCAGGAGTGTATTTTTTCTTGACTATAAAGGATAGAAACTTTTGCATCTGACTTTCCATAGTCCACGTGCTTACAATAGAATATGAACATGAATTCTTAAATAGCTTCAAAATTGAAAAGGTTGGTTTTCTTTACATATATAGCAATTTGTGGGGATAAAGAAACCATAAATCATAAGCACATGCTACTGGAACCGGCAGGTAGTGTTTTCTTGTGGCGGTGCTGAGGGACGTGGTTTGGGGACCCTGGCAGTGCAGGGTGAACGGTTGGACTCGGTGATCTTAAAGGTCTCTTCCAGCCAGATGATTCTGTGATGCCGTGATTTCCAGCAACTGGAGAACAAAAGCAGAATGATGTGTGGGATTGAAATCAAGAGGTGGTGTTAGACTGTTCAAACGCAGTTATGGCTGAAAGTATTAACGCTCCTGCAATTCCACCTGAGGCTCCGAGAGACGCTTGCTGATCGGTAGCATTGAGTCGTGTGTGTTAGTTTGTATTTAAGCTGATTTAGAAAATAAAAATGGTGTCAGTCTGTGTCAAGAGACGTCAGTTGTTGTGGTTGTTGTTCAGAAGTAATTGTAACTGGGGAGTTGGTTTAGACCCGGACCTGTGAACACACAGAGAGAGCAGTTTTGTGTCCTTGACATTTTTATGATCTTTTAAGGCCAGGTGCAGATGTGGGTGCCGGGAGAGAGGGGGATGAAATAGTAACCAATGCTCTTAAAATGTCAGAATGTCGTTTTTATAAGGTCCAAATACGCCCACTTCTCCTGCGAAATAGCCCGTTTTATATAATAACGTATTATCCACAGTTCATAGCTTTTTGAGGACTTCTAACGGAGAAAATCGGCTGCTATCAGCACCAGGCAAGCACAGAGACGTGGTCTTTCTGAACCGAATCAACAAGTCGCAGCTGCAGAAGAGCAGCATTTACATTTCTGATTGTCCTATGTGTTAGTTAATCCTTAAAAGTAAAAGGAGATGTACTTTTCCTGGTACAGAACAACAACTAGAGAATAAGGGAGCAATGACGTACGCAGCAGTGGGGTGAATCCCAGCAAGGTCTGGGGCAAAGCCGTGTGCCGGGGAGAGGTGGTGTTTGTGGAGCAGCGGGGAGAACGGCGGGACGCATCGCCCACCGCTGGAGCACGGGGCATGATGAGAAGAGCTGGTCTTCTAGTGGCAATCCCTTAAGGAATTAAGGAAAATTCTTAAAAAATTCACTTGTGGTCACAGAGCAGCTGCAGTCTAATGGAACTCTGGAGCAGCGTTGCTCTTCTGGGAAGTCACTTCAGGTTCTGTCTTCAGCCTCAGGTTTATGAGTAGCGACAGCTAAAAAGACGTGAAAACAGTTGTGCCAGTTCCGGAAAAACCCCGTTTCTGCTGTGGGGAGGTTTGGTTTGCCCTGACCGCTGGGGACACCCCCTCCCGTGTCCCGCCCAGCGCCTCTCGCCGGCTCTGGCAGTCTCTCCCGGGCGCTCCCGGCCCTTTAAGAGCCGCCTTTCGCCCCGCCCCGCGCTCTGGGCACTCCGGGGGCCGTCGCGGCCTTGCCGTCTGTCTCTGGGAAAGGCTGCCCGGCCCGCGGTTGGGCTCCGGGGACTGTACAGGCCGCGCCCCCCGGCTCAGACCTCCCGCGGAACGTGCTCGCCCGCCCGCGGCCACCGCACCCCGCGCTGCCGGAGCGGAGCCGTCGCCGCGGTAACCCCCGCGCTGCGCGGGACAGACCCCCGCCGCTGGAGGCACCGCGGCCCGGTACTGCCCTTTCCCCGGCGCTAACGCCGCCGCTTGGCCGCGCTCTCCCTTCAGCCCGCGCGGCCGGACCGGCGGGACGGCGCAGCCCGCGGCTCGCACGCGGGACCCCGGCGATTGTAACGGCCGCGGCGTCCGTGTCCCGCGCCGCGAGAGCGCTCACGTGGCCGGCGCCATTTTGGGCACCGCTGCGGTGGTCGGCTGCCGCCTCACCCGCGTTCAGCCCCCGGTTCTCCACCCCGCACCGCCCCGTTAGCAGTGCTTTGGGTTTTTCTGTATGTAGTACATTTTATTCCGGTGTTATCAAACTGTGTTTCAGTTTTCCGGACGTTCAGGGGTCTCACAAATCTGCTTCCCGTCCCTGTCCCTGCTCTTCACCTCGTTCTCTCCCGGTGCAGGGGAGAGGGCGGGTAAAGGCGGGAGAGGGCCCGTCCCGTGAGCGGCGTGCCCCGGGCAGCGCATCCCGCGGAACGGCGGGTAGCCCTCAAGCTGCAGCTGCTGGTGGTTGGTTGGTTCTCCTGCGCTTTCCTCGTCACGCGTCTCCATATTCCCAAGTGAGTTCAGGCTTTGTAGAGATTTTAAAGGACTCCCCGGAACGCGGGTGCTCGTTCTGCTTAGCAAACTGGGTAGGTTTGTTCTCCCCACCTGCTGGTGGAACAGAAGGTACAGGAGGGAAGGTATTCGTGGATGATATTTATTGCCAAGGCTGAAGGAATACCTTCACTTACAATTTAAAATTAGGCGTGTACACCTCAAACTGATGTGCCCATATTTGCGGAAGGGGTGTTGGCACCAACCTTTGAGTGGAGCCGCTCAATTCAAAGTGCTGTGTCAGACCAGGCAGAGAACACAGCAACAAAGTCCAAAAGTTCATGAAAAGAAGTGCCCAAGCAGGCCTGAGGTGTGCATGTCATGCTGGGAGAAGTAGTAGGTCCGTATGCAGGGTGTTATCGCAGATCTGGTGGGAGACCGTACCTGGAAATACAAGATGGGTTAATCCAGGATGAGGTTTGAAAGAAAGCTTTTTAATGTGCAGAGTTGATTTCCTTATCTTGGGTCTTCTATGCAAGAGGTGATGGGAAAACAAGAAGTAAAGTTGTGCCGCTCCTGCTGCTCTGTGTGGGTGAGTCTTAGGCTGATGACATGGACCTTTCTCACGGAGTTTAGTTTCTACTAGCATGTGAAAGCCCAGAGTAAAACTTGTGAGCAACTTCAAAAGCATCTGTGTAGTTTCTGCTTTATAGGATATGTTTAATTTAGGCTTGTTCAACATATTCTATGATAGGATAAACTTGAATGTAGATCACAGGATAACTCAGGTCGGAGGGGACCTCAGGAGGTCTCTGTCCAACCTCCCACACAAAGCAGGCCAGCTCTGGGGTCAGACCAGGCTGTTCAGGGTTTGATCCAGATGGGACTTAAAAACCTCCAAGAATGGAGATGCTGCAACATCTTTGGGCAAACTGTGCCATGACTGAGCTGTCCTCATGGAAGAAAAGCTATTCCTCAGCTCCAATCTGAATCTCTCTTGTTTCAGCTGAGGTCTGTTTGTCTTGAGTCCTCCTCCCAACTGCCTTTCAGGTGCCGTAAGAGCCAGCACCTCCAGCGCTTCCCAGCCAAGGGGAATAACGTGGCTGCCTCACCAGGGCCTGTCCACCATCCCAGCCAGGGAGCAGGGTGGGGGAGCCAGGCAGCCCCAGCTTGAGATGACCCTTGACGTTGCTAACACCACCCTGCACACCTGGGCAATGTTCACGATGTCCTTCTTGGTAACCTGTCCCTGTTTCCAGCTCCTGTGCACTGTCGTCTTGTGTAGGAGCCCCATCGTGAATTCTCAGTTTGGTCAAGGCAGTCTTCTGATAGGTCCACATGTTTTCCTGAGTGTTGGGATGGACCATTCTTGCACTTGGAGGAAGTGGACTGTAAAGCCGTGCCAGATTTCCCGAGCTCTCTCCCTTCAGAGCTTCAGATCCCTTCAGGAATCCCAAATACCAGTTCCTTGAATAACCCAAAGTCTGCTCTCCTGAAGCCTGGGTCTGTACTCTCCCACTCTCCTTCCTCTCTCCCTCCCCTCTGGATCCCCTCTGGATCCCATTGCGCAATGGTCAAGGCTGCCTTCGATTATCACATTCTCAAGCAGCGCTTCCTTGTTGGTGAATAGCAAACCCAGTTGTGCCTTGGCCCTGCTGGCTGCTCCAGGACCAGTATGAAGGAGTTATACCTGACACCCTCTCCAAATCTTCCTGACTACTTGTGTCCCGCCATGTTGGCTTTCCAGCAGATGTCAGGGACGTTAAAGTCCTCTACAAGAACCAGAGTCAAAACTTTAAGTTATTTAAGGAAGGTTTCTTTAATTTCCTTACCCTGATCAAATGACCCCACCACAGTGTCACTCTCACTGGCCCCTCTTCTGCCTCTGACCCACAGCTCTCATCCAGCCATTCTCCATCCCTTAGCAGAGCTGTGACATCCAATCTGTTCTCTCACGTAGAGGTCAACTGCCCTCCTCATCATCCCTGCCTGATTTCCTGATGAGCTTGTGTCCATCCCTCGCTCCAGGTGAGCAGTGTCCCACCCTGTCTGTTACTGCAAAGATGCCGTAGCTCAGGAACCGCACATGGAGCTGCAGCTCCTCCTGCTTGCTTCCCAGGCTGTGTACACGTGCTCGAGGCAGGTGGCCCTTTGCCCTGCTCTGAATTCCTCAGGTGTCTCTTGCTCCAGTTGCTCTACATCCTTTTGGTATGTGATGACTTCAGCTGGATGCCGGTTCTGTAGTGGGTTCTGTATCGGTGCTTGTGCGGGGCAGCTGGTTTGTAACAGGATGTAGTTATTAGCTGTTGAGTTCAGTCAAAATATAAAATGGAACAACAATTAAGATTTAGGAAACAATTGCCTTACAAAAGCCTATTGAAAAGAAGCGATAACAAAAAAAAAAAAAAAGAAAAAGCTTGTTGCTGTGACAACCAAAAATGGAGCTGCAGGTAAAATTATTGTGAATGATGTGAAAATCTAGAATTTTAATGCTCGCTCTCCTGTCACCAAGTGCCACAAACGAATTTTTCTGTGTGCCTGACCTTCTTTATAATCAGATGGCGCCAGACTGTTACTTGCATGTAGCTTCGTTGGCCAGTGCGACCCCCCACGCTTGGTGCACCGCTGTTGACAGAGTGATGCTTCGCTGCCCCTCTCAGACTTTCCTGTTTGAGTGAAATCATGGCGCAGATGATCTGAGCTCCTCTGTTGCTGGATGAGCCCATGTGCGACTGGGCTACTTTCAATTACAGAATACTGAAAGCTTTGAATTCTCGCTGCAGACTAGTAGTTATTAACGCTGGTATCATGCCGTGATAAAACCACATTTTTAATCTTACAGTACTTAAGGTACAGAAGGCATCTCTGCTGTTTGAGATTTACTGGCTTCCCACCGCTTGAGTTCACTCTGTCAGCCGCAGAGGAAAGTCAGCTTTGAGTTTGTAGGTAAAATGGAGAGAACTGGAAGAAGCGATTGTTGTTCAAAGGTTCTTCTGTTGGCGAGGGAAAAATTACAAATTGCCTTCTTTACTTAATTAAAAAAAACAACGGCAAAACAACCCCCGCCCCTCCAGTCTGAGTAACAGGTGGGAGTTATGGAAACATCGGTAATAGTCAAGGAAGTCTTAGCTCCTCACCAGTTCAAGTTGTCTTAAGGTTCCTGTGGATGGTGTTTAGATTTTAACTGAAAATCCCTTCCCAGGAAATATCGGAAGCGAAACAGTGCTGAAGAGCAGGCATATTCTAGTGTGGACACGGGGAAGCTGAGCTGGGGTAGGGCTCCCTCAACTCAGCAGCCGGGAGAACTCGTGTCCTGGGTTATAGAGCCGTGAAAGCTCACTCTGCTTTTCCCTTGCTCCCAAGGCTTTCTGCTGACACGTTTTTGCCATGGAAAGCTTTGGCTGACCTTTTGGGGAGTTTTACAGAGCAGAACACAGGAGCTTTACCTTCACAGCAAACTAAACCGTGAATTCATCTGCTGGCAGTGGTTCTTGATCTTGCTCGTTGGTAGGGGCTCGGGGAACGTGTCACTGCGCCGAATGTGCTGCTTCTGTTTTGCACTTGGACATCTGTGAGCAGAGAGGTCAATATCCTGATGGATAATGAGGTATTTCAGCACCGGCACCTTGCTATTTAGTAACAGCTTTTTATGAAATTACGTAGTCTCACCACCTCCATCTTTCTTTTTTCGACAGCCAGTGTTAGCGCCAGATTCTTTATACAGCCATTAAAACTGCTTTAATTACTCCAGTTTACCCCAGTGGAGGGTGCTGTGACTTTGGCAGCTTCTCTTTAGTGCAACCTAATTACATTTACACAGGCAACAATTTTCTCTTGATAAATCACCCGATCTTGTCAAATGGGTTCATCTTTGACCAGAATCTGCTCCCCAAATGTCCAGCTCCTTAAAAAAATTGTGGTTATAAGCATAACTTTATATAGAGGAGTTGATCTGAGCTTGCTTTGGCTTGCACAGAAAGGATGTTTGCAGAGAGAACTGGAGAGTGAGGCATTGCAGCTAAAATAAAAATACTCACAAAGCAGGCAGGATTTCAGAGTCCTGGTGCAAGGCATGCAGTGGCCTTCAAACATCGTATCTGAACTGTTTTCTGCAGGAGGGTTTTAAAATTTCTATGTTGTTATATGGAAATTGCCATCCACTTCTGGACTGTGAGGATTTCTAGATGTATATTCCTCTAGTGAGCTGGTGTCACACCACTGTGGGTCTTCAGATTATGCTGGCGAATGCAGACTCACCTTCTCCACAGAGAGAAACAGATGACATAGGTCTACATCCCTCAGCTGACTTTGGAAATCTAAGTCCTATGTTTTATTTAGTCTCGAAATGAAGAATGACCATTTTATTGGGTTTTTTTTTAATCACAGTTTTCCTCAACGAGCTGTCGACATGGATATTTAGAAACAAGCTTTGCTTGTCTTCAGAGGAGACGCTGCTGTTTGTGCAGATGGGCTACCAGTTCCTTTCTCATTTCTAAATGCTGCCGTAGCTGTACCTCCAGTGCGTCACTGTATGATACATGTGCAAATTACCCGTGAAGAATTCACTCTCTTTTTCAGCAGCTTCAGAAAGTACATTTATGTGTTCATTTATCTGGCAGGACATATCCAGAAAGATTGCTAGTCAGGTAGAAATGTCATCCATGCCTTTCTCTGATAAAATTTAGATGAATAAAGCTTGGAGAGGAAACTGGAGAAGGGATTCATTGAGAGATGACAAACTGTTAGAAAGTTCATTTTTGAAAAATGCAGAATAACATCAGAAACCAAGAGAGAGAAAGTTTTTGTGATGACCACAGCATGACTCCAGCTTTACTAGGAGATAATGTTTCACAATGTCCCGTTGTCTTTCTTTGGAGGGAGTCTCAAAGATGCCTGAGGAAGACTTCTGCTGTCTGCGTGCTCCAATTTCAGTGATGTACTGAAATTATACCGGGCTGCTATTTCAGTTTGGGGCTTTTGGATATCCAGCGTGAGAGTACTGTGGGTGCAGAGGAGCAATGTGTTTGGAGTCAGAAGCAGGAGCTCCTCAGCTCCCTCACATAACACCCTTGGAAAAACGCCCACTCCCCTCTGTCATGTGGAGGGAGAGGGGTGACCCATCTGTATTCCTGTGGGATGTGCTGGCTCATTGGCAAGTTTTGGTGTACAAAGAATGAGCTTTACGGCTGGTAAGGGACTGTTTGAATCAAAGTGGATGAGATGTACCAGAAGCGGGAAGATGGAGCTGCTTTATTCCCTGTGTTGCAGAGGAGGAAGGAGGTAGGGAAAACTGAGTGGCATGGCAAAGCTCTGGAGAGATCGACTTTAAAATTGAAGCCAAATTTCCAGAGTACAATGTTTTAATAAAACTACCAAGAGCTGTTGTAGGACCTGAATGTGTGTGTGTGTATATACTCACAAATCAGGGAACTGGAGATGCTGTGATGGGGGGCTCCAAAGACAGGAAAAGCAGGACAGTGCTAAATTCATTCGTTAACAAGATGCTGCTGGCGAGCGGTCGGTTCTCAAACGGTGTTAGTCTTCAGTGCTCTGTGTACAAAACCATTATTCTTCCCCTCTAGTGTTCTGAATTAGCTGTGAGCCCAGGAGCAGGGAGGCGACGCCATCTCGTGCCTTGTGCCACGGCCTCTGGTGGTCCTAGCAGCTGTCCACAGACACGCTAGTCTAGTGTGCTCATTTCTGGATTCATATTAATTATCTCTGGCTGTTAGCAATTACCTCCTGAGTGGGAAGTTCGTAGTGTGTAAGTATCAGAGGCCTCTGTGGTTACGGTTTTCCAGTGCTGGTTTGGGAAGCGCTGTGATAAACAGCATTTCTAACAGAAAGGAAGTAGCCCGTCAACTATTTACCTCATACGCGAGACGCATAATGCTTTAGGTACAGGCTGGTAAGAGGAATTTTAATTGCTTTACTGGTGTTGAATTGGTATTTACCTGTTTGCAACCATCAGATCAAACCATTCTTTGAGTATTAAAACTGGGAAGCAAAACGTGCATTTGAGCAGACACACGTACGTATGTTTGGGCTTTTCAGGTGGGATGTACTCTGCCAAAGAGTGCCAGACTTCACCCAGACCTCTGTGGGGTTTCTTGTTGTTGGTTTTCTTCTACAGCTACGAATACTTTAACTTGCTATGGCTACTCCTTCACAACACCTGTCAGTGTGCTTTAAACTCAGTGTTTTCCGCTCTTATTTGAAATGCGTTTTTTTTCTCTGGTGCAGCATATTTTTGGAAGAGGTTTGCAGTAGAGAGGGCTTCATAGACCTCTTGGTGTAACAGATTAAGATTTTAGTGTTTTCCTCTCCACTTTACCCCTTTAATGGATTTTATTCACTCTGTTATCGAGTGGCAGGAGGGAATGAGGGCTGTTTCGATTCGCACTCTGGAGTTATTGATAAATTAAGCTAAAATGCAGGCTGGCAGAGCTGAGGTGCAGGTACACGTTCTTCCAGGATCAGGACAAGCTGCTGGAGTTTGGAAGTTGCTAAAGAAAAAAGTAATGCTATGTGATAGACAAGGCACTCACTCTAAGGTGGTTTTTTTTTTTTGTTGTTGTTGCTCCAATAATATCCCAGACGTCTAAAGCTCCGGAAGTTTTTTGGTGTCTCAATGGTGTTGGTGGCAGCTGGTCCAGCATCAGCCAGCAGCAGCTGGTTGTTGTCCAGGTGAATGATTGCCACTAGCAGACGACATTCCCTGAGGATTTGTGAACAGCGAGAAGGGGTGAGTGAAAAGAGATGCTCAGCAGGGCGGGCAGTGGGCGAGTCTCTCCTGTGATGTCATCGCGCTGAGAGAGTGGCTACCAGAGAAACGGGCATTTCCCTCCCATCTGGTGATAAAACCGAGGTGTCCTCCAGTGCTGCAATTTCCTCATACTCTTTGGATTCTTTTTACTCCCATAGTGGTGATGACTGCATGTAGTTTCAATCTGATATTAGTAGGTCTTTAAGAAAACCAGTGTTTCATGGGAAATTCCTCTCCTGACTTCCTTCTGAAGTAAGAGCAGCAATGTTAATAAAAATAAAACCTTTTATTTCTCTTATGTTTCATTTACTGCTGCTTTGTCCAAACCAGCTTTTTTTTAATCAGTGCTCAGGGCAAAAGCAATAATGCCAGTAAATCATGTAACATTTTCTTTGTTATGAGAGCGTTATGGGAGAGGCTGCTGCCACTGGCAGACCTTTGTGGGGCTCACAGCGTATTTCTGTGTGGCAAAGCATCCCTGCAGTGGGTTCAAAGAATGATCTTCCTCAACTCTATCTGTGTGAAGGTGGGATCTCCTCTCCCGTCTTGCCAGACACCAGTTTAACAAGATGACTGTACTAAAGATCACCCTCAAAGGTGCCTTGCTCTCCTCCTCTTCTCTCGATAGGGGTAAGGTTAATGAGCTCCTGTGCTACCACAGAAATACTCTCAAAAACTGCCAAAGTACTCCCAAAGCCGTGGGAAAGGGCTGGTCGGTTGGAGGTTCAGAGCCAGACATCCTCAGTGAAGTAAATGCTCTCAAAACTCATGAGGGAGGAGGGGTCCAGGGTAGGCATGGACAGGTTGGCTTTAAAAGGTTGGACTTCCTTCTTGGCTCCCTAAAGCCTACCCGAGCCCCAGGTACAGAAGAGCTGGTCTGCCTGGTTTGTGGATCTTCTCAGCAGCAAATGCTTCTTTTAAATACCTTATCCCACCTCTGCCTCCAGCCAGGGATGTCAATCCCTTTTGGGAGTTTGTGTTAGACCTCCTGGTCTTGGTGCTGACTGTGGTGCTCCCGACTCAGTGCAGCCTCTTGTTTTCTTCTCACGCACCTACTTCAGAGGAGCCAAAAGTGTCTGGAGAGAGTTTTAAATGCAGTTACTGCAGGGTGCTGAGCTCCTCAGTTTTCTTTTTCAAGAGAGTGAAAGCTGCTGTTGTGTTAAAGTCAAGAAGGATGTGAATCTCTCAGTTTCAGTAAATTGTTCTTGTCACTTAGTGTCTGTCTTCTGCATTTGTGTTTCTCTGAGACTTATTAAGACGTCTGAAAAAGGAAAGGTAGAAGGGAAAGTAGCACATCGTGGCTTGTAGCAAATGGTGCTGTTTTTATTTCGTCTACACCAGGCAAGACAGTGAATGAATTTGAGCTCCTCGCATCAGGGAGACTTCAGATGACATTGCACATCATAGCGTGCCTCTGAGGGACATACTGTGCAGCCTCATTCTCTTACCTGATTTTGAAGAAAAGGATGGAAGTGCATGATCTCTCTCTACGAATTAGGACATGGACAGGCAAATAACCTTGATCTGGAGAAGGAAAGAATGGCCTCGTGTTTGTGATGTGAAAGAAAAGGATTGTGTTCGTGTCTGTCACAAACCTTGTGCGACCTTTTATGAAACACTCAATTACTCTGTCTTTTGTCTTTGCTGGTTTTATAGCAGCTCTAAAACACCCATGAAACCTATTTTTTCCTAGTTTAGCTTTAGCTGAAGTGTTTGTGGTTTTCCAAAGCAGGTCACATCGTTGCCTTTCTTCCTGTTCCCACTCAACCAGAATGTCATCCTAGCCCTAAGGCTCAGTGTGCTCCATGGACCTAGTGCCTTCCCCTTGGTGGAATGATGTGGTTGTGGTCATCTGAGCATGCTCCAGGGCCCAAAGTGCAAACACCTGAAAAAGTATGATTTTTTGTTTTTTTTTAAACCTGGTCCATGGAAACCACACATTGAAAGGATAGAGAAGGAAGACATTAAAAAATCTGTGACTTGTCTAAAACTACCTGGAATTTTGGAGTATGCAGTTGTTTCCAGAGACCTTTGTGTAATGGAAAGCTCTTTGTGTTACACGCTTGCTTCCTGAAGTGAATGCGAGGCTCCATTTCTTCCTTCTCCTTCTGCTTGTTCTTCTCCTGGCTTTAGGAATGGTGCATGACCAACCTGATCTAGCTCATTTAATCTTCGGTTTGGGACCTTGGGAACTTGGAGAAAACTAATTGCGAGACCGTTAGTCTCTTATAGCCTGTTATATTCCTTGGAAGAGAGCCTTAAAGTGGTTTTTAACTGAGAAAAGAAAGATGTGCATATACCCTTGTTTTGAAAGAAAGGAAAGGACTGGGGGTTGGACTAGATGACCTTTAAAGGGCCCTTCCAACCCCAAACTTTCTGTGATTCTATGATGATTCTATGAATTGTATGCTTCAATCTCTGAAAATTGCTGCATTACTGAGGACGGCTCCTCGTTTGTTTCATTTGTAAATGATATGTATTTGTAAAGGTTTATTGCACGGTTCAGACTCATTAAAGTGTCTTTTGGAGGTGTCACTTTAAAGGAGGGAGTGGAAGGGGTGGAGAACAGAAAGGCCAGCTGCCTCAAGGCTCTGTCTGACTAAGTCCTAGTACTCACATTAAATCCTAACTCCCTAACATTTGTCTTGCAAAATGTGTCATATTTTTTTCTAAAAAGATTAGATTGACCAAAGAAATAGCGATCTATTTTATATGATGATACCTTGTGAAATTAAGGTTGACAGATGATAGACTTTCTCTTTAGAAGCACTTGAGAGAGAAAAGTAATCAATGGAGAAAGTTCCAGGAAAATGTTAGCATAAGAATGAGTGGTTTCAAATAGTCTGCTCATGAATTCAGGCTGGACTTCAGAAGTTTGCTCATAGACAGAGGAAATGAAGGTCTGGAATGACTTTCTAATAATAATGGAAAAAGCAATCAAGCGAGTTGTAAAAGACAAAATAACTTTTCTGCGGGTAACTTATAATCCCATTCGTTGCACGGGAAGTTCCTCACAGGCTGGTGTTTCTGTCCTAATGGAAATGCCCAAATGGGTGGGACAGGGACAGGAAAGGACTGTTGGCAGCATGGCACCCTCCAAAGACTCTTATATTAGTAGTTCTCAGCAGAGAGGGAAATAACCTTCTCCCAAGCATTGAAGAACTCTTGTGGGTAAATAGTGGGTTGGGGTGACCCTGGCTGGCTGTTGGATGCCCACTCAGCTGCTCTCTCCCTCCTCCCTCCTCAACAGATCATGGGGAAAAAATCAGATTTTAAAAAAAAAGGAAGACACTCACCAGTTGCCTTCCCAGGCAAAACAGACTCAACTTGGGGAAAATTAATTTGATACATTGCCAATTAAAAGTAGAGATTAGATGAAATGATGTGAAAACTGCTGGTCAGTCCCTGACCTCTCTGATGGTGGTGAGGTGCCCGTGTTGGTCTGTGACATCCTCTTGCATCCCTTGGTTTCAGGAGTGGTCTCCTGCCCTGTTTCCCAGTGCTGCAGCTCGGCTCAGCAACGTCGTTCATGTGCGGGTGGAGAAGACTGGAGATCATTTGTTGATTTTTCTGCCATTGAGCCTTGAAGTGTGGAAAAAACCTTCATATTTGAGATTTTCCAACTTTAATTACTGTCGGTATCACAAAAGGCCTTTGAGAGATGCAAGTAGAAGCATTCCCATTTTACACATAAAGATAAACCTTACTAGCTTGGTTGGAACTAATTTTCTAATTACTGGCTCCCTGATTGTCTTTTTTCTTAAAAGTTGTGTTGTTCCTGCGGATAATAGTACTTTTTTTTGGTCGTTAGGCTCGTCTGGGTTATTTTTCCCTAGTGAATATCTCTTTTGATTTAACTGTAGGGAGAAAACTAGAGTGGAGATGAATGAAAGTGGACAGAAAATATTCATTAAAAACAGAGGTCTTTGCCTCACTTGCCGCGGAAGAGCGAGATGTGGGATTGCTTTTCTTTAGATTCTTTTTCACAGCCTGTTAACATCCCCTTATCTTTTTTTTAACTTTATATTTCTTTCCAAAAAGTCAGCAATGTGTTTTAGGAGTGAAAACAATCTCCTTTAAAGGTTACACCCCTCTTAGATTGACTTGACTGCTGATTGCACTTGAGCTAGTAGCTTTAATTCACGTTAACTCCTTTTGGTTTTAATTAAGCTGTGTCTTTTAAGCAGAGGTAGTCCATCACTGCTGTCAACAGGTAAGTTTTGCTCTTTAATATTGAGTATTCTATATTGAGGTGAAGCTTTGAGGGTGATTTACTCAGACTATAGATTTTTAAACAGGAATGCAAATTGTCTTGCAATTTGCAACGGTTCAATTTATCCTAATGGCTTTTGAAGTGAATTGTGATGGAAACACCTCACCTAGCCACGTACCCAGTCACATATTAACGTATCTCGCCTCAGTATCAGGGGTGAACCAGGCAGCATTTGTGTTTATTAACACTCACCCTTCTTGTCTAAAGTGCATCCAATAAGGGAACGTGGCAAAAGTTGTCCAAGATCAATAGCAGCATCTCTCTGAATTAGCAGCGGAGCAAGTTCTGATGCTCTTGTGCCAGGACCTGTTCGTGATAAAAGCATGGGTATCTTTCCTGTTAAAGACATCAAGTTTCCTTACCGGCGGGTTTTGTGTGGCGTATATCAATGAGTTGGGATCGTTCACTTAACAGTGCCAGGAATGTGGCATTTCTTTCCTACCCTACACACCACGTGCGTGCTGCTTGTGCAGGACTAGCACTGTTGTTTGGTATTGTTCCTGTCTGTGTTAATTGTATAATGCTGATTACTTTTGAGTACCATTTCTGTGGAAAAAAAAAAAACAAACAACCAACCAAGAAAGTGAAAGGTCTTAGAGAGCATTAAAACATTTCTGATGATACTTGGCAGCGCAAGGCATATGAATTCTAAAATCTTTCTGAATGAGTTGTGATTAGTAAATATTATATACGCTTTTCATCTTTTTTAAATGCCTTCTCTGTCTTCTGACAGCAGGCGTGGGAATTGTGACAGTTGTGACTGGAATGCTAATACCTGAACTAGGCACTTTCAGTCAGTGGGATTCATTAGCGGTTTTGCTTGAGCTCTACAGTATCATTAGTATTTCATGTATAATTACACAATTGATTTGCTTTGCTTTTGACAACACAGAATTTCTTTCTTAATTTTTACCCCTTTGCTTTTTTCTTTTTGGTAATTAAGCAACATCTGCATGTGCAGAAAATTCCTTTTTTTTTTTTTTTCTAAACAGGAGATTCTGCTCAAAACACCTGGATTTTTGTTATTCCTGTATTCAGTCTTTCTCCCCCCACCCCTTGCTGTACATTTGATAATTGATTCTTAGCTTTTTCTACTGCTTCTAAACTGAAGCTGCCTTTTTTGGGGGAAAAGTAATGAAAAGGAAGTCAACAATGGTAATCACTGAATTATAGCAAAGCTCTGGTTTTCAGCTCCCAATTGCTGCAGAAATTTGGCCCGATTCATTACCTACTGTATGCACATGTAATTGAAATTTCCTTCCTTTTATTTTTGTAAACAGATTCCCAAAATACCGCATATCTCTTATCCTTAATTAAGGGAAAAGCTCATCCTGAAACTCAAGCAATTACTAGAATTTCTGCTGGGCTGCAGATGCAGAAGAACGAGGTGAGAACACCAGTAAAATACCTTAAGCACGTGCATCTTGCTGCTCCTCCTTATATTTCCACCGCTAACAAGACGCAGACACAGTGAGCAATACTTTGAACTTGCTAGAGCTCTTAGGAAAAAAAATATCCCAAAATACAGTGCGGGTACTTTTGACTAGGAGACCAAAATTGTGTTCTCTTTTCGATTTGGCCAGTTGCTTGACCCTTTCTTTCTTGCGGGCTCTCCTTGGCAGGAGAAATTAATAGCCAAATCCTGTCTGCTTACCTGGGAAGACCCATTGCCCTTAATTTTACAAAAAACAGATGGGGAGCATTTTCTTAACTTAAAATCCTACTTCTTTTTATTATTAATAAAGTCACGGCTCGATCAGGCTTAGCAAGTTACGTGCTTCTTGATGGGTTTTCTGTCAAGACATTTTTGCTCCAGTGAGCCCAGTTGCATTTTGCTGCCTTTCGTATCTGCTTTGGGGTTTTTTAAATTCTTTTTTCCTGTCTTTTCCTGCTACTTGCCAGAATCTGCGCTGAGGACCGGTGACTTCGGGCAGAGCTGCTTGCAGGACACCTTCGTTACCCCAACAGAGGTGTTTTGCCAACAAGTTTACTGCTGGAGCTTCTGCACTTGCAATCTCTGTCCCGTGGGGAGCAGTGATGTTTTACTTACATCCTGGAGGGCAGGTATGGTTAAATTTAATGTTGCTTGGAGCCTACCATATAGCAACAACCACTTTACAGGATGAGGGTGGTGGAAGATCTCTGCCAAGGTCTATGCTGTTCAAGCCAGTTACTATTTAGCTTCATGTGCAGGCAGTGTTTTGATGGTTAATACTCCTAAAACTCCTGTATTTCGGACCTGCCTTCCTGCCCGTCTCCTCTCACAAGAGAAGCGCTGATCTGTTAAGGGCTTTGCCTTCTCCTCAGCATTTACCACCTGGAGTTGCTGGGGCAAAAAGAGTAAATACGTAAAAAAGAGTAAATACATAACAATGTTTAAGGAGCTACCTCTCACGTATCTGAGGGCTTCTTGTATAAAATAAAATTTCTGGCAGGCTCTCTGAAATCTCTGCTTCTTCTCATTTCTCTGGATAAACTATCTCTGAACCACATGGCATTATTATTTATGAGGACTTACTCTTAAAACCTGCATAGCAACAGGCTGGTTGACTATTATTATTATTACTACTGTATTCTAAGTCATACGGACAGTGCAGGTTCACAGGAGGTGTTTTTCCTCACAAAGCCACATGACAGCAGTGACCTTCACATCAGAAGACTGTAAATTAAAGTAGAGGTGGTGTGCCCTTCAGAGCTGTCACCAGAATGAGCTGAAAGGCGTGGGGCTGGGATCTGGGGGAAGATGCCGGTGCTGAAAGCCCTGCTGCTTTCATGGGGGTCAGGATTTCATTTTGTGGGTTTCAGAATATTTTACTCTGCTAGCATGGAGTGTTCATCTGTGGGAGAAAAAGATGGAATGCAATATCTGAGGGTGGTAATCAATAAAATTTGTGTTTTGGAGGGGAAAAGGAGGTTCCTGCTGATAGGAAAGGCTCTGTTTGATTCGAATCTTTTCCACCTGTTGAGCAGTTATTGATGACTTTCATTAATAGGGCTTTGTTGCCATGCTATGCAAAAGAGAATGATCAGCCCTGCATTAGGCTACATGTGAAAAGTTTGTCTTTATTTGCATGGTAATGAAGTACTACCTAAGGTGTTAGAAGTAGCATCAATAGGCTAATGAGATTTTATGCAAAAAGTCTCAAGAACAGCCTGGTCTCACCCTTAGATAAAAGGATTTGTTTGAAGTAGGAAAATAATTTAAAGTTTTTTTTTTTTTTTTAAAAAAGTTGTATCCTTATAGCAGTGCAAATTGAAACATGAAACTTTTTTTTGTAGTGTAAAGTATTACAGAAAATAGTTCCAATCTATCTACACGCAGCAATAAGTAATAACCTAATCAGGCTGATTCTTATGAGAAAGGGTAGAGTCTGGTATATCAGTTTCATTCTCTTTTTTTTGCTACTAATATTTTGCCTCAAGGATGAAGGATCTGGAAGTCCACACCTGAATGCAAACCATACTCCCTGGAATAAAAAATAAAATAATAAAAAGAAGTTTAAATAAAATTTTAAAAAGTTAAAATAAAATTAATAAAAAATAAAATAATTTTAAAAAAAAGCTTCTCGGTAACACTCATGTACTTTGTTGGGGGAAGAGACAACTTGGCAGGTGAAGAGCTGACCATAACGGTTCATTGTTCTGACTGAGCTGAACATGCTACACTATTTTGGAAAAGAGTGTGGATTTACTTTCTTCACTTTATGTTTACCTTTCTTTGTTCTATTATAACTGTTTCTTCATCTCTTTGAAGTGAAACAGTATTGCAGAACGCACGTTATTCACCTGGACTGTTCGGTGGCAGATTTGCTGCAGTTGATGGTGGGGAGAGGGCACCGAGCTCTGTGTTTCCTTGGAGAGAGATGGAGAAAACTGCAGGGGACTACTGTGGCCAAACCCCATTTGGTCGGATTAGTGCAGCTATGCCTGGGCTGGCGTGGGAAAGCCACTTCATTTTGGATTACTGAGCCAGTGCTAAGATGCTCTATAATAATATACAAAAACAGGGGTCCAGCCATGTGAGGTAGTTTGGAACCTCATAAACTATGGGTTTATGCAACACACACCAAAAATACCGACAATGTAAACTATGCTGGTTTGCTGGAAAAACCAGAGACTGAGCAAGCCATGATCAAGAACAGGCAAAACCAAAGAAATCCAGTAAACACAGAGCTAAATGATTCCCTCTTTCCATTTCCCCAGATAGCTCAAGCATGAGAGAGAAGAAAATTCATTTTTATCCAGAAATCTGCCCTCCCACCAAAAATCTTCATTCTCTTTGTGCAGGAAAGAATCCACTTTCCTATATTTTCTCAAGCGCTCCAGTGCTGCTGAATGGGTTTGTTTCCATCAGCCAATGCCCTGGGTGCAGTGGGTGCCTGTCTCATGCCAGAGCCAAACCCAGACGGACTGTAATGGAAAGGGCGGGGAGAAGAGGAAGGCTTCCTGCATCCTATTGCTTAAGGAGGCATTTTTCCTTTTGGCCGCTCGTGCTGGGGGGAGCGATAGCTCCCACTGTTCATACTGGGATTGGGTAGTGCAGCTGTGAAATGTCAGAGGTGCTGTTAAACCTGAGACGCACTCGCTGTCCTCAGGTATTGCCTGGGAGTGTTCAAAACTGGGTGGAGGTAAAGGGTCAAGGGGTTGGGTTGCACAACAGAACTCCGTCTTAATTGCAAATTTGAATCCTTTTCTGACTTTTATGAGAAGTACTTGGATGCTGTTCCCTATTGTCTTGAGACAAGTGAAGCTCCATCTTTTACGGGACCTCCCTTCCTTCCAGAGGGTGATCAGCCCTTCCCCGGGCTGGTAAGTGCCTGCGGAGAAGGCTGCTCTCCCTCCACTTTCTGCACCTCTTTCCATAATGGAGGAGGAGAGAGAAACCCTAAAGCAGCTTAGGGTTAGGAGGCTTTTGAGAGTGCTCATCTCAGAAGATGAGCATCTCTCATCTCAGTGGTACTGCTTTACTTAGAGATGGCAGAGCTTTCAGTCCAAGTAGCTTCTGGTTTTGTCGAGCCTTGCATACGTACCTAATCTATGCGCTTTGCTAATGAAATGATGTGCTCTAAAATAAAATGATTCCTTAGAAGAATAAAACAGAACTTCTGCATCTGCCAATTACTTCCTTTTAAAAAAATTGATTGTTTTTGTTCTCTGATAAAATCAAGCCCCCTAAGAAGTGACAAAAGCCGCATTTCATGGCAGCGGCTTGTGAAATGTGCCCCGTAGCGAGATGTGTCTGTTTTGAATTTCTTTGGGACACTGCCAGATGCTCATTGAAAGACAGCCCTGCATGTGAAAGGAGCACTCCTGGAGGTGAGTGATGCTTCATTTGCCTTGAAAAATTGGTGTTTTGGAAAGGGACTCAACACCCGAAGGCTTTGTCAAATAGGATTTCCTTGGGGTGCATGTGCTTTGATTATTCCCCCCCCCCCCCCCCCCCCCCCCCCCCCGGTGTGGGGACGAGAGTGAAAAAGCTGAGGCTTTCTGACTGTGAGGACTTTAAAGCCATTGTCCTCAGTCCGGGTGTTGTCTCTCCTATTTCTTTTCACCCCCTTCTCTTCTTCCACATCCACTCATGCAGACCAAGTGCGAGCTGTGCATGTTGAGCTCCGAAACGCTGCCTAATAGCAAGCGTCTTGTTCAAAAAAGCTTCCCGAGCTCTGCGGTCTGCATTGTTGTCACTGGGAACCACGTTTTTGAAACAAAAGGTAGAATCTATAGCTTTCTGTGCTCTCTCTGCTGGGCATTGGCAGGGCAATGTTCCTGTTAGTGTGTGATTTGGGGCAGGAGTACACGACGTGCTGCACTTTCTAGGCTAAAGGTGGGTTGGCGACGCTTTCGATTACCATCTTTTAGCTGAAGACCATCTCAAACTACGTAAAACTGGTAAGTAAAACAGACAGGAGAGTTTTGGTTGGCATGGTGTTTTCCATCAGCTCCTTTCACAATTTTGTTTACTGGAAACAATGGAAATTTTCAGTTTTGGTGTTTGTTCAACTATGAAGGGACCGTTACCACAAACCTCTTGTCAAGCTGGATAAGGCTTTCTGGTTTGGTTTTAACGGATTTGCTGAGAACTTAGGATATAATCTATAATTATTTATGAGGTGGTTTTTTTTAATTCTTCTGCAAGATTCTTCAGTTTCTTCTACTGTGGAGCCCAGGGGAACCACAAAATGAAAACCTAAGGCAGCGATCACAGTGAATTACAATTTACTGTTTCCCATATGAAGAATTTCTTCCACTTCTTGTTCTTGTTACAACCTCTGTCATGAGTGTAAATTATCAACATTTTTCATCATTTAACATTCCAGGTAAATTCAAGTGGAAGGAAAACAGCGTGACCTTTGTGCTGCACTGCTTTCTGGTTTGGATTTATTTACCTGTGTCTGTAACAGAAGAATAATCAAACCAAGCCTCTTCTTGCAGCTGTTAATAGCAGAGCTGTTGAGACGTGAGGGGTTTTGTGGTCCTTAGGAGTGGAGATACCCCGTGCTGAAAGGCAGCGGCGAGGGGGTAACCGGCATAGGACTTCCTCTTCTTATGACTTGCTCAGATTTCTTATATGGCCTCCAAAATGAAATGGAACTTGTTCTGCTGTGGCATGGGACACATCAGGTGTCTGGTGAACATCCAAATCGCTACCTACTCTGCTATTTTATCATGAGTTTGGTAGAGAATATACAAGATTCTTGGGGGTCTTGAACAGAAGATGTCGGTAGCATAGTTGGGCTTTCACAGATGTAGTACAAATTCCTTAGGAAATCTGAGTTGAGCTTTGAGCTGGCAACAGTATCCCAATCTCAAGCCAGCTACCTGTTCTATTATGGGCCGAGCTGGCCTTGGTTTCTATGAAGCGTTGAAATGAGCAATAAATTAGTTTTTTACAGCAATAAGGGTTTTTTGTTGTTGTTGGGCTTTCACCCAGTAATTTGGAGTGAGGAAGTGCTGGTGTGTTGTGGTCACAGATCATAGTGAGGATCAGCTGTAATGCTCCGTTGTGTTTGACAGTTTCTTCTTGCATTTTAGTGCTTTGAGTAAAGGCAGTATATTGTTTTCTTTAGCGTGACAAAGAATCACAGAAATTGGTTTTTGCACGTTCTCTCAAGCACCAGCATTATTTTCCTATGTATGTTATGCTCCCCTTTCTTGACCACTCTTTATTAGCTCCTCCTTCTTCAGTGTTGTGTTTTACATCCTTTCTTGGGAAGCAGCAGAAAACCTGTAAGTGCTGTTCACCTCGGTGGCTGCTGGTTGACGTGACGATGACCGCAGATTGACAACCTCCCTCTCACGGGTTAAGTCCAGCAGGAAGGTGATACTCAAACTACACGAGGAGTCCCGTGTAGTCCCGTGGTTAAATGATATATGAGGACGAAGGGTAAATCCAGCACGTTAGAGGCCACAGCTTAGCAAATGCTGCTCTGTCCTTTGTGGTGCTGGTTTCTTCCTCACCACAGCCTTGAGCTCGTACCACACAAAGGTGACAAACTGCTGCTGTTATTGTGATTTGTCTGAAGTCGGAACCATTTGTGTGGTCTCCCCACACCACATCTCTTCTCACTCGTCTCTTCCAGGAAAGCTGAAAGAGAGCAGACGAAAGCCAGCTTGCCTACTTCCTGTGCAGATGTTTGGAGTAGAAACTCTCATGACTGACTTATTTTACTGTGTTTCCTATTAAGGTGATTATATCAGGAGCCGATGAGAGAATAACCTTCTCCGTGCAATGACTTCGGCATAGCAGATCGTTTATGGGAGCCATTCGAGAAAGTCTGAAGTGCTGTTTCCAGAGCGCTTCTAATAGCGTGGAAATACAGTTTGTTCCACGGGAAGCGCAGCTGTTAGTCAATACAGCGGGAATTGAAGGATAATCAAGAACTATCATGGAGTGAGGGAAGCAGTTTGTAAAGTACCATAAGCCTTGTAATGCCTAAGACGCCAGTTCTAGTGTGATCCATGTACTGAAAATAATCTGTTTTAGATGTGGAGTTTTTTGTTGTGCTAAAAGCTTGAAGAATGTAGAAATTCCTCTGGGTTTTACTGAGGTTACCGAGGTGCTTAGCACCGAGTAAGTGCCTATGTGGTTTTTCCAGTCTGGGCAAGAGGGGATGGACAATTTTTCACTTAACTGGAACTCCTATAACAGTGTCGTAGCTGCTTTTTTGTGTGCGAGTGCTTACCTTTATGTGCATGCTTAAGAGCTTCCCTGAAGAGCCTTGTTTTCTGCAATCCCAGTGAGCACGTTTTTGCTTATGGGTACAAAATGATCAGCATTTAATTCAAAGTAGTTGCACGTAAATGTGAAGTTCTTACACAAAATAAATCTTCCCGCTCTGCATAAAAGGTAGTTATTGGTATCAGCTTATTATTCTGTGTGAGAACTTTGATGGTAACATTTGTCCCTCTTATTCCTGGCGTTTAATTTTGGAGTAGTATCAAAAGGAAATCAATGCAAAAGTTTATGTTGTACCAAAACAAACCGGTATTCTAACTTCTTATTAATTACATGAAGTTGAAAAATACCACTTCAGAAAGACATTTAACATAAATGCCTCTAACAAAGTATAGAAATACGATGTCAAATGGAAAAAATAATGGTCAAGACTTACCTGTGGTATGTCCACATTTGTGCTTTGTGGCCACTTCAGATGGCATCTTCTCTTGGTACTAATCATGTCTTGTTATCATCTGTGGAATTTAGGGGAAAGCAATGAGGTTGGGTTTGCATTTGTGAACTTGGTTAGCAGTGTCATTGAATCTCTCAAGACTTGACCTACCCGATAAAGTGGTTTAATTGGAAACCAGTCCATTCCTCTTCAGACTCTGAGGAGTTGGATTCATAGCTCTACTGCTTTGTCCCTCTGGAAGAAAAAGCCTCATGGCTCTAATTTAGAGCAGTGCCTAAGCACGTGCTTAGTCCTAAGCAGTCCATGAGAGTCAATAGAAGTTAAGTATAAGGTTTGCTGACTTGAGCCCGTGTGATGTGGAGCTCATCAGTAGCAAAACTAAAGTGCATTAAATAGATGCTGTTGTCTTGAATCTCTTAAAAAAAACCCCAAACCCTTGTGATAAAATGGAACATGCTCCGGTTTTCTTAATTGGTGGGTTAAGATGGGAAGAGGATCATGGTTTCCAGTGAAGGACTCAAAAAATTAAGGGATGTGCAGAATGTGGCTAGTGAGAAACACTTGGAGGCAAGTCTAAAGTGAAAGTTGCAGTCTGGATGGACAGAGCAACAGCCCAACCAAATGGAGTGGGAGCGGGCCCCTGGCATTCAAACGATCCGGCACCAGCGTTTTATCAAGAAGCAAACGCTCAATAGCGAAGGATGCAGAAGCAAATGTAACCCTTTGCTAGCCAAGCGTGCAGAATTTCCCCAGAAAATATTTATACTCAGCCTTTTAAAAAACAGGACAGAGTACCTGGCTCTTCACTGTGGGAGGAAAGGTGGGGGAAGATGTATTTTTTTGATACGGGAGGTTATGAGGAGAGAATAAAATGCAACAGCAGAGATGAGGTCAAGCCTAGCAGACACTTTCCCAGCTATGTATGAAACAACACATGTGGAGAGCCATCAATCCCAGCGGGGAGCCTGGCTTCCTGGTGACGGTGCTCTTATTAGTTCATAACATGACACAACCCACTGACAGGAAGGAGAGCCCGTCTAACGAGAGCAGAGGAGCCGCGGACCACCGAAGGGCATCAGTTGCTGTGGCTGCTCTAATCGCTGTGTGATACTCTCAGGGAAGGAAATGAAAGACTTGGAGGGAAAGGACAGGAAGATGTTTGAAGAGCTGCTCTTTTGGCAGGAGGGAGGCTTTTAGGCTTGGGGTAGATAGAGAGAGAGGTTCCCCCTGACCCCAGCTCTATTTTTATCTCTCTCTAGATATTGAGGAATGTTACTCAGAAAGTTTGGAATTCATGCGAAAGGTTTTGCTTCAAATGTATGACCTGAATTTTCAGCTAAGTTCCACCTCTTGTAGAGAGGGTGTAAAGGGGGGGTGTTTGGAAGAGTGAGAAAGAAATACCAATTCCAAGGAAACAGAGAACAAGGGGTTTCTTGGGAAACGGAGAGTTACAAGCGCAGAATTGGGATCTGCAGAAGCCCTTTTTGCAATGGAAAAAGAAACATGGTACAATTTATTTTGTCTTAGATAAAATCTCCGATTTGGGCAAGAGCATATGGTAAAGAGTATTCCTGTCCTTTCTGTAATGGGGAGGGTTTTTAGCTTGGGTAAGAGGGCTAAAATAACAACAAAAAGGAGGAAGGCTGTGCTGAACAACAACAACAAAATCCTCTTTGTTGTATTTTATTGCATTTTATTTCCCTCCTTTCCCCCCTCCCTCCTTTTTCCCCCCCTCCCTCCTTTTTCCCCCCCTCCCTCCTTTTTCCCCCCCTCCCTCCTTTTTCCCCCCCTCCCTCCTTTTTCCCCCCTCCCTCCTTTTTCCCCCCTCCCTCCTTTTTCCCCCCTCCCTCCTTTTTCCCCCCTCCCTCCTTTTTTCCCCCTCCCTCCTTTCTCCCCCCCTCCCTCCTTCTCCCCCTCCTTTCTCCCCCCCTCCCTCCTTTCTCCCCCCCCTCCCTCCTTTCTCCCCCCCCCTCCTTTCTCCCCCCCCCTCCCTCCTTTCTCCCCCCCCCTCCTTTCTCCCCCCCCTCCCTCCTTCTCCCCCCTCCCTCCTTTCTCCCCCCCCTCCCTCCTTTCTCCCCCCCCTCCCTCCTTTCTCCCCCCCCCCTCCTTTCTCTCCCCCCCCCCCCCTTCCTTTCTCCCCCCCCCCCTCCTTTCTCCCCCCCTCCTTCCCCCCCCCCCCCCCCCCCCCCCCCTCCTTTTCCCCTCTCTTTCTTTCCTTCCTTGAACTCAGCAGTTGTACAACTCCTGGGCAGGATGTGATCTTCCTTGAGAACAAATCAAATCACATATTTTCTTCCGATGACGTTGCTGCTAAAGAAGAAATCAGAATTATTGGACCAAACGCAACCCCAAGAGCAGGGTAACTTCCACATATAGTACAAAGGTGTGTAAGATGTATTTATTGTTCTTGATTTCTCTTGATTTAATTTCAGAGAGATGTCCTAAATCTCTTTCGGTGCTCACCTCTGAGCCTCACCAGATTTTTATCAGAGGACATGAAATAATGTGGTTTTCACTCAGCCTGTTCTGATCTGTGATTTATCATTCGTACATTCTTTTGGGTTTTGTCATGGGTGAAACTGAACCTTAGGTTGGAGCTTCATCAAGTCTAGAGCTTGAAATTGGATCGAAGTGGAAATCTACAGCTTGACCAGGGTCACCCCTTCACATGTCTTACCTAGATGGGGAGAAGGATTTGCTCTTGATTGCAGGCCACAATCCCAGAGTTATTAGAAAGATAAAACCTTTATCCTGGGTTCTTTGTTCTCCGCCTCTGCCTCGTACCCAATTTCATCCCATTACAGACCAATTTCTGAGGTGTTCAGGCTTCCAGCCTGCCCCGCTGCCATATTTGCAGGTACATTTCTGAAGATCAGCCCTGCGGTTGTACCTGGATTAGCTCATTTTTTCCTACCAGATTTGTTTCCTACCAGATTTATCTCAAAGCTTTGGGTTCTTACATTAAAACTCTGCATAGATTAATGTTCCCCTCCTAAAGTGATGCTTCCTTTTCGTCTGTCAAAATAAACGTGGCCCTCACTGTAACTCATTGAAGGTGCCATCTTGCTCTGCTTGGTAGTGATCGTATTCCGTTTCCAGAAGAGCAGAGAAGAACTCCAGATCCCAGGGAAATCATGGGAAATTTGTCATCAAGTGGGAACAAGACTTCCATCAAGCCTGGTGAATTTTCTGACAAAAAGAAGAGACTACTCTCTTTGTGAGTAAATTAAGCCCCTAACAGCTGGTTTAATATATAGGTGTCAGCTGTGAAAACAATGCAAAGGGCAATAACACTTTCTAATTACCTTTTTCATCTTCATGAAGTTCCTGCCCACAGTTAATGAACAGGATAGAAAGGTCCCGTTGTGCTCCCAGGCGAGTGGCAAGAGGTAGAGCTGCTGGAGGATGCCTCGTCCCAGCTCCACAACTGTGAAAAATTGATCATTTCCGTTTTGAAGGCTTGAAGACGTACTAAAAATGTAGCAGAAATGCTGATTTTCTTGCCTAGAGGAGGAATACTTGCCCATATTCTCGTTCTCTCCTGCAGTAGATGTTTCTTTATTTATGTCAAGCAGCGTTAGCAGGAACCTCCTTGCATACAAATGATCCGACACCGTGCCAAATGGTTTGTACTTTTAAAATAGACATAATTCAGACCTGGACAGAGGAGGACAGTCAACCTGTATTTTTTTTTTTTTTTTTTTTTTAACCTCCATGGGACAGGTAAAATTTTGGCATGTCCTCTCCCTTAGCCTTCACATCTGGGAATCTGCCCCCAACTCTTCGTTTCCGTTTTTTTTCCGTGAAAGGAACCCAGAGTGTTGTGTATGAACGTACAGGGAATGCTTCGCTTGTCATTTTCTGCCCTTGGGGTGTTTCAGTTTGGAGAAGACGACGACAGTAAATTGAATTTGGTGTTATTGTCACTCTAAAATTTGTAATGATACTTTTGCTCAACTCTTGAAGATTGAAGAGTTGCGCACCTCTTTGTGTAGGTTCGGAAAGGTTGTTTCTGTGGGTACTCTGGAGATGGACAGGTTAATTCCTACACCGCCAAAGTGCTGTCGCTTCCTAAGCTAACTCGGGAAGTGAAATCTTGGCTGGTGGAGGCAGCAGAATAGGCCAGGCTGCAGTTTCACATTTTGGTTTGTGACATTTTTGAGCCTATTGATTAAGGCTCACTCTGAATTTGTAGGTCAGTGCTTTTGGATCGTCCCTGCTGGGTCACAGAATGATGAAAGAACTGCACCGCGAGTGCAGAGATAGCATTAAACTCCTCAGGCTGAGCTGCGGAGCTGTCAGTTAAGGAGCATGGGTAAGGGGGGGAGTTTGGGTGGGAAACGGGGACAGTATTTTCAGCAGGGGCTGTTGGGACAAGGCAAGGGCTGATGGGTTAAATTGACGGAGATTCAGACCAGAGAGAAGGGAAAAATTTTATGATGAGGGTGGTGATACCCTGGCCCAGGTTTCCCAGAGAGGTGGGGGAAGCCCCATCCCTGGAACCATTGCAGGTCAGGTTGGACCTTGGGGCTCTGGGCAACCTGCTCTAGTTGCACATGTTCAGGGGGTTGGACTGCATGACCTTTGAAGGTCCCTTCTGACCCAAACCATTCCTGGATTCTGTGAAGTGAGCAGCTCGTTGCCAACACTGGGCTCCAGTGGAAGGAAAAAGGGAATAGGCAATGCAAATTAGGAAGTAAAACATTATTAAAATTTTTTGTGTGGGATGCCCCTCTAGTTAGTGTGTGGTATCAAAATTTCAAGAGAACGTGGTTCGTTCATGCTGAGTTTAAGCAGTGCTGGTGGTGTTTGTCACGGATCCTGTATTATGCACTTCGGGTTTTTGGGGGTAACTTAATTAAGCAGAGCTCAGCTGGTTGAAGTTGTTAGCTTAGTTTATTTTTTGTCTTCTCAGAGTTTATTTTGGAGTTTGATGGGATTTATTCCTTATCTCTGTATGTCTGATATGTTATCTGTTTTTTTTTCTTTAAATGAAAATGCACATGGGCTAATGAATGACTGAGATCAAGTTTAACAAGTAACCAAACTCTCCTGCTGTCATTGCCCTGAAATGTCACTGGTTTAGTTGGGCAGGGTTTTATCGATGTCAGTGAAACAGACACAGGTCAAATATTTTCCTAAAACAGTGAGGGGAACTGTGGCAAGTACGGTGGTTGTCCCAGCGTGAAAGTTAAGGGAATTCAGGGCTTAGTGGAGAGCTCATTAAATTCCCAGGGGCAGTAATGCATATCGACTGTTACATGCAAGGAGTGAGAGTATTCAGACGTATTTATGAGACTAATAAATGGAAAAAATTAATGTGGTGTGTCCCTGGGCTAGCTCAGCTGGGCACCTGATACCTTTCTGCTGGAATGAAGAGGCTTGACATTTCCAGACTGGGCAACCACGACGAGTCTCACTGCCTGTGACGCTTGGGGAGGCATTTGCTCTCTACCCGTTTCGGCCGATGAAAGAAGCCAGAAGATGTTTTAAAGGAGGTTTCTGGAGATAAGGAGGGCAGCTCAAGCTGACCCAGCAGAGAGGTGCGCAGAGTTTCGTCGTGGCACCTGACCTTTCTCCTTTCGTCCTGGTATAATGCGCTGCTGTACAGTGCTGTAACTGGACGTGCTGTCCAGACTCCTTTCAGCTCTGAGCCTGCATAGGAAAAAAAAGGCAAGAGCAAAGAGTAAAAGAACTTAGCAGGCTTGGTAGAAGTTTTCACCCCCAGATGGTGGTATACTGGAGCATCAGAAAGGGTGAGAGGTTGGTTTTAGGCCTTCAAATAAGGATCTTAACTAATGGGAGGAAAAATTAAGGGGAATAAATAGGAACTCTTACCTTCTGCCATAAAAAATGACCTTGTTTCTTCCTCCCAGGAGACTGAAAATGATGATTAATAATTACAAAACCTGCTGTCCTCTTCAGTAGGTTGTGGGTTTATGCAGCGATACTGGGATTTTATATAATAGCTTTAATCCCAGAATAATGTGGAAGTGGAATGTGGCGGAGGAGCTGTGATAGGAAAGTGGGATTCATGGTAGGATATGACCCAGAATGAACGGCAATCCTGTGTTCAGCTACAACTGCAGGGATGTGGAGAGGGTCCGTAGGTGTATCCCGAGATAAAATTTACAAGTGGGTACTGAAGCTAATAGCATGAAACCCCATTAGGGTCATGAGATCCAAATTGCATTCCAGAGGCTTAGAGCTAATAAAGAATATAGAGTTTAAAAGTATTGAGGCTTTAAAGTGGGGTAATAGTGACTTTGTGTGCCCCAAGTTTTCCATATGGTTTCCCTGCGGTGGATCCAGAGGAAACTCTTTTCTCACTTTTATTTGCAGGTTTGAACCTGGAATAGCTGGTATCTCCAAAGTGGTCTGAGTCCATATCTCTGTGAACGTCTATGGAGCCGCAGGAAGTGCTTACGCTTCTGAAAACACAATAATGCTTATTTTGATGCCTAAAGCCTTAACTGAAGTTAAAGCATCCTCAGCTGGGAACCTACAGGGATTATTTCTGGTGATTCTTCCTTTAGCCTTGAGCCGTAAGTCTACAAAAAGACTAAAATACTCCAGGAATCACGGCTGTTCCCACTACGTGGAACCAGCACGTAGGAGAGGGCTGGCAGGACACGACAGTGTAACCTGTCGTGCAGCCTACGCTTGAATATGCATGAGGCCTCTTTGTATGGAACAGGTCAGATTTTCTTTTTTTTTTTCCTTTGAGACCATATGTTTGATTTATCCTGATGAGAAGAGAATGTGCCCTCCAAATCCATTGCCTTTTACATTAGCCATAATTTGGGGTAGACTCTCTGGGGGATCTGTTGCACTGGGAGGCAGAGAATTTCAAAAAGAGACAGTTTGATGTGGAGTAGGATTGCCACAGTCTGTGCGAGAGATGGTTTAAAGTTGATTTCACTTTTGGATGAAGAGAAAAGCTTTTCACTGTTCATTAACCTTTGTTTGGGGATGATTCTGTTGTTTTGCCTGCTTTTCACAGGAAGGGACCTCTGGGGATCATGCAGCCCAACCCCCTGCTAGAGCAGGGTCACCAGAGCAGGGTGCCCAGGGTGGTGCCCAGGTGGGTTTGGGATCTCTCCAGAGCAGGAGCTCCACAACCTCTCTGGGCAGCCTGGGCCAGGGCTCCCTCACCCTCACAGCAGAGAATTTTCTCCTCCTGTTCAGGCGGAACTTGCTGTGTTCCAGTTTGTGCCCATTGCCCCTTGTCCTGTTGCTGGGCACCGCTGGGCAGAGTCTGGCCCCATCCTCCTGACCTTACTTTCAGCATTGGTGAGATCTCCTGTCAGGCTGCTGTTCTCCAGCTGAACAGCCCCAGGGCTCTCAGCTTTTCCTCAGCACAGAGATGCTCCAGCCCCCTCGGCATCCTTGTAGCCTCTGCTGGACTCTCTCCAGTAGCTTCTTGCCTCTCTTGAACTGGGGAGCCCAGAACTGGACTCCAGATGTAGCAGAGCAGAGAGGGAGGAGAACCTCCCTTACCTGCTGGTCACACTCTTCTGTCTGCACCCCGGGAGACCATTGGCCTTCTTGGCCATTATGGCCCACTGCTGGCTCATGATGAACTTGTCCACCAGCACTGCCAGGTCCTTCCTCGCAGAGCCGCTTTCCAGCAGGTCGCCCCTGACCTGTGCTGATGCAGGGGGTTGTTCCTCCCCAGGGGCAGGACTCTGCACTTGCCCTTGTTGAACTTCATTAGGTTCTTCTCAGCCCAACTTTTGCTTGTCATCATTTCACACTGTTCTTTTTGTTTTGCTTGCTGGGAAATACCTGAATTGTCCTGCACTCCGCAGTTTGTCCTTGGTTTACATTCCTTTCAGTTATATTTTTAAGACATATTTTTCAAAGGAAGAGCAAATTGTGCCAGCTCGTTTAGAAAGATGAAGTTATTTCATGAACATGCAGGTAAGAATGTTTGAGGGTTCCTTCGTACCGCTGAGTGCGCTCCTGTTGATTTAAATTGCCTTTCAGGGAGGTCCAAGGCTAATCAGCTTATAGCATATATATTGGGCGTTTACATGACTAGTCCTGATATAAAGCTCTATTTCTAGGTATCCTTAGATTATTTTAAATTCTTTTATAATTACAAAAATGTAATCTACTTACCTGTATTAAAAGCGGAAGAAGAGATATCGCTCGTGGTCGCTTCCACATGCAGAGCCATTTTAAGGCAATTGGTTTTATTATTACTGTGCTCTTCACACTTGTATGCCTCGAGTTGGGCTGAAGCCACTTGAATTTATCAGCTGTATCGAGGCAATCAAACGACAAGGAGCGGTAGTCATTGAGGATGGATTACTTTGGATCTCACTGTCATTAGTTGCCTTTAGAAATACAGTGAGACATTCAATCCAAGGAGGGATACTTCAGTTTTCAATTAATACTTTCAGAATGCTATGATTAACTTTTCTTTTAACTTGTTTCATTAATTAAAGATTATAGCTATGTGGTTGAACAGATAGAGGGAAGAATGCAAACAGTATATGGTGAAGTCTGACAAAGAAAAGGATTTTCCAGCTCTTTCAGCAAAGGAAAAAATGCGCTGCTCTCCCTTAGATTTCTGGGGTTTAATGTGGAGACTCTAATGTGTTCTACAGCAGCGAGTTAATTTCTCTTAATTGGTAAAGCATTATCACTTAGAGGGCAGACAACAAAGCGAAGTTGTTAAATGACAGTAAGGTAGCAGACCATATAAATGGTTTTGTACTTGTAAGTGT
This sequence comes from Bucorvus abyssinicus, assembly GCA_009769605.1. NCBI lineage: Eukaryota > Metazoa > Chordata > Aves > Bucerotiformes > Bucorvidae > Bucorvus > Bucorvus abyssinicus. The sequence continues at coordinate 7,618,025 of CM020034.1, read as the reverse complement.
GTAATTTTAATCAAGGAATTAGTTTGGGTTATGTATCTTTGAACATGTGAGCATTTTCTTCTGCGAGTACTTTAAATGTACCCTTCAAAAAGAGAACGGATTTAAAAATGTGAATATTTCACCTGATGTGGTATTTGGCTTGACAGTACAGATGTAATACTACATGTAGTCATGAAGTTCATTATGACAGCGCAGGCTTTACTGACAGACTGAGGAGTGGTAAGGTGAAGGATAACGAGAGTTTCTCCTAGGTCTTGCGTCCAGATACTGAGACTCTCAAAGTGACGTTCTAGGAAGTCAAAAGGAGTTATATCCGTTCCTCAAATGGCAGAAAATGGAGTGGTGAACAATTCTTTGTTTCTGCTGAGAACGTGGAGGCTGTGCTGGTAAGATCTGTTCTGGGCAGTTACCACCCCTGAAGCATTGCCTTCAGGTAGGAAAGGGCACACTGCCCTTTGCTTTGCTGCCGTGGTGTGTCCTCTGCCTGAGTCCACGTGGTGGAAGTCCAACACGCTAGTGTGTGTTGCAGGTGTCTCTGTATTCTTCTTACGGGATTAGTTTGGTAACCCCAGTTTGCAAGTGAGTTTAATGCTGGTACCGCGAATTTCTTCCCGTTGTGATTACTGTCGGGCGCTGCGCTGTGTGGGCAGGAGGTCTGGCTCGCGATTGATAAGCTGCAAGTGGAATTCTCTCCCCAAGACCGAGAGAGAAGATTATTGACTGTATTTTGAATGTTATTCACAGAGTTTTCCTCTATTACTGCAGCATTAAAGGGTGATTTAAGGAGGCAGGTCCTGAGCCGGTAGGAGTCAGTGGTGGCTTTCAGCTGGGGCGTCTGGATGTGAATGATCAGCAGTGGGTACCCATGGTGGGAGGGTTGGCTATGGCTCACTTGGATATGTCTGCAGGACGCTGCCCTTCTCTTGGTTCACTGCATGTACACGTTTGCAGCAAGCCTTGCGAAGGCAAATGAGATGCACGCCGCACCCTCGTCCGTACTCCCGGCTCCTTCACTCGGGGTCAGGCCACGTGCCTTAAGCTGCTGGGAGAACTTCAGCTGACTTGATGGGGATGGACTTTAGTTTCAGGCCTTTAATACATCTTTTGCGGCTTCTTTGAGCAACTTGCTTGTTGGACATAGGCGCTCTTCCACACTCTTCTGCGTTGATTTTCCCCGTTTCAGTTCTATTTAATCCTTGTATTTGCTTCTGATTTAAGTTGAAAGTTCAACTGATAACCAATTTTCCTGTAGCGCTGGTTGTATGATGTCGTTAAGTGGGAATAACACAGCACCTCCGTTTTCACTCAACGGGAAGTGACATACTGCTGATTAAAATCTACTGCAAATATGCTTGGATGAAAGTTTCAGAGCATGTTACTGTTTTATTTTTTCATTTCTGGACACTTTCTGTTTTATCAGTTCTGTTTCCTCCAGTTGTTTCAGACATAATGTATGATGCTAATAACCTGTCAGCTTCAAAAATCAGGAGCATAAAATGATACTTCTGCTGAAAACTACAGAGAGGAGAGTGATTTATAATGTTCTTTAAAATATGCAATTATATTTGTTGATTAAGATGCCAGTTACATACGGAAAAATAGGACAAAAGGTTTGAATTTCCTGTTTCAAATTATTTCATATGGAGTCACAACTTATAGATGGAAGGCAGATTTCTTATGTAAACAAAAAACCTCTGAACAAAAGGAATAGCCACGTCCTAGCACCTCTTTAATCCTCCTTTAAGCTTCCAGCATTGCTTGAGAAGACTTCCATGCCAGTTTTCTAGATGTTCAGACCATTAAGCTCGTGTCTCTTTTTTTTTTTTTTTTTTTTAATTGTCTTTATCCAACAATACTACTGTGCTGAATCACTCGTCGTCCTTTCAGAGATCCAGGTCATGCATTTCATATGACGACTTCAGTCCATTTTTGTAACCGCATTTTGTCATAGCACCCACCTTGATTGGAATAAAGGCTATGGGAAGTTCAGCTGTTGACTACTGTAAAAAAAATGCACGTCAGCTGGGTAAACTAATTCTTGTCTCTTGTCACTCTGGGTGAATGTATTTTGGTCCTTGAGGCCTCTTTTAACAAGGCACTTAAGGGTGTGATTACCCGTCAGACGTTTCACCTGACCCATTTTCCATGTGTTCCCATTTTCTCCCTGGCTGCAGTTCCTCCAGATGGTGTTGACTCCACAAGGCTTCTTGGAGAAAGACGTTCCTGCTGGAGTAATTCCTCTACCGAACAGGAGCACCAGTCGTATGTGGACACACGCATCTATACATACGTAAGCCCAACCATGTTTTTCCGGCTGTGTCTAAGTGGGTCTCCCTCACTGCCAGCTCATTGATCTCCTTTATTCAAAGGAAATACACTTTGGATTATTTTTCACCGTCTGTATTAGCTAAGATGTTGCCAAGACCTTTTTTTGTGTCCAAATCAGGTCTTTTTGTTTGTTTTCCCCTGCCCGTTTTTCCACTCCGTTTGCCTTTCTGGTGTTAAATGTGTCTCCCGATATAGAATAATTTGCCAGTTTTTTTAAATAGGATTATTTCTTGCTCTTCCAGATCACTTAGGAAAATATTAAGGAATACGAATGATAGCCACGATTCTGTTGTTACTGCAGAGATGTCAACTCGGAGCAGTAACTCCTCATCATCTTCTGTTTGCGTTCATTTAGTCAGGTTTTGGATCTGACCAATCGAATTTGAATTAACATTTCAATTCCTCTTTCATGAAAAAGAGAGTAAATGCTTCATTAATTTACACTCTATTAGAACAGCCATCGACATCCATAAAGAAACTTTGTAACGTGATGTTTTACAGTCTAAGTGGTTTTGCACAAAATATCACAGTCTTGAAATATGTATCATTTTAATTAGGTTGCTATTTAAAATGCTAGATTTGTCATGTCTTCTGTATGAGACGATCATAAACTGATCTAAGAACTAGAAGACCTCAGATTGCTTGAGAAAATTAATGTGGTTTTGTAGGGAAACGGAGCACTCCGGTCCCTCTGAAGTCACAAATCACAGAGCATCGTGCTTGTCGCTGAACCAGGACAGAACCAGAAGATCATCTCCATGCCACAAGACGTCAGGATGAAAAGCTTCCACTAATGGAGAGTGGATCGGTGTTGAGGGCAGGTATCTGCCTGACATTGTTTGCGGTTGCCTACAGGGCAGCTTCTGCTGTCACGTGCTAGCGTGAGTGTTTCTGACAGCTACTTACTGCCTAATGGGGAAGATGCGCACCACAATGTTTAACAGGTCTTTTAAAAATATCCAAGTTCCCGTGTCACATGATGAGCACTTTCACTACAATTTTGGTTCTTTTACTGGATCATTTATGGTTTTTTTTGAGTCCTTCCCTCTTTAGGCCACAATCTAGTCAATCCCTCGGGCGTGGGTCTGACACTTAAGGATGTGCGTCACTATGTTCATATTCAGAGAGGGGCTGAAAACTGCCCTTAACTCTAAGATGAGGAACCACGTTGTTTCCCTTCACACAGGTAATGGCAACCGCTGAGGCACTCAGACTTTCTATGAGCTTTGTCAGCCTTCTGGGCTCTGAGCAAACGAAATCAGATTGTATTTTTCTTTCCGTTCCCTCACCAGGTATTTCAATTTAAATGCGCTTTTCTTACTGGCCTCTTTGCCAACAGGAAAGAACCTGGTAAAGCAACTGTCAGGAGCTCTCCTGGGACAAAGCCATGTCTCTGCTCCTACAGTTGCAGAGTAGACTCCTGATTATGGCATGAAGATATTTTAGAGCGAAGACATAAAAAAATCCTAGTTTTTATTGGCTGTTCACGTGCCTGCTATAATTAATACTACACTGGGAAGTTTGCTTTCAGTTCAGTTGGGCACATCTTCTCTTAACCTTGATGACCCTATAATTGCTCGTAAGGTCTGTCATGGATTAGTGTTGAAAAGATGTAGATGTAGGTGACTTTTTTTTTCTTTTAAACCCTACAACCACCTACTTTGTGACTACATTAGCTGGAAAACCATGCTGCAGTCCTTAAGTACTTACAGGTTTGAGACAGCTGTAAGATGCCCCAAACTGCTGTGGAAATGGTAAAATATTTATTAATTCAATAATACTGCTTTATCTTGGATTCGATTTATAATTTAAATTGTGTATCACAAGGGTATCTTTGTTCTTGAAAGTAGTTTTGAAGATGTCGGTTTAGACACGTGCTGTAGAAGGAAGTAGCTCTCTTTGCTTCATATATAGGTAACAGAATTTCATCTTTGATTTTAAACAACTGTTTCTTATTATATTCCTGAATAATGTGTTTGGGTATTTGCACTTCTGCTGCTGGAATACTGCTTACAGGCAGGAGAAAGAATGTGACTACAGCTGAAACTCAAGATTGTTGTATCACTGGTGTTAGTTACTGAATTTGGAAATAATAGAAAGAACATGTCCGTGTTTCCGTATTTAAAGCTGCAGAGAGCCTGCCGCAATCTCCAGGTGCCAGTGACAAAAAGCACTTCTAGATGAACCCCATGGTAGAGCCGTTTGACGAGTCAGAAGTCTGCAGTTGTCTTTCTGCCTTTACCGCAGTGTGGTTTGGGGTGGGTAATTTGAGGCTAGTTTCTTCCGCCTTACTTGCGAAGTGCCTTTAGATGTCCTAAATATTTTTCACTCCCCGCTCTGCAAAACTGGGGTAGTAATTCTTGACTCAGGTCTGGATGTGGCCTCAATGGTGAGGATGGAGTAGACCACACTACATCTTGGCTCCCTCTGTGCTTGGTCCATCCCGTGTCTTCTAGTACTGCAGTGCTGGTGGGTGAGGGAGGAGGAACATAGTTTGCTTTTAGACTTTGACAAAATCTTCACCTCGAACTAGCTCACACTACAGGCCTCCTTAGAAACTTAATTTTATGTTTATAAAGAGCTTGGGGAACATTATCCGTGGAGGACTATGTACCCTTTGACTTCTGTAAGATCTGTTTGTTGCATGGCCATGCCTTGGGTACCCTTACGTGCTCCACTGGAAGGCAGCTGAGGAACAGCTATGCGACACAGAAGTGTGAGCTGTCTGGGCTCTCATGAGTCTGTGGCTAAATACAGAACCTCGGCTCCTTGTACCTGTGGTTTGAGCAAGTGCTCGGGTGCTCTTAGGCAGTGGAAGCTGCTTTCGAGAATTTGATGGCAGTTTCAATTGTCTAGTGGAGAAACTCATAAACTGCTCCTAGGAACCGCTGGCTGCAGCAGACAGGGATGAGCTACCAGAGGGGGTCAAGTACAGCTGGATTTGTTCTTTCTGCATTGTTGATTCATCGTAGTTTTCTTATGAGCAAATCTCAAGTTTTAATGGTCTGTGTGAACCTCGGATGGATTTCAGCCTGAACAACAGGAGGAAGGTAGCAGCAGCAGCACACACGTAGTGGGGTTTTTGTGCTTTTTTTTGGTAATTTTCTTCTTCACTTGAGTATTTTTCTTTTTAAATTACCTTCTATTTATTATGCCAGGACATTATTGTGTGTCATGGCACAAGTAGGACATTTACAAAAACCAGCTGAATTAAATTGCTGATTTGAACACCAGACCGCAATCAGAATTTGATTTTGTGTGTCACCTCTTTTTTTGGTTTTTTTTTTTTTTTTAAGAACAGACTCGTGTTAACCTTCAGAATTTTTAAGAGCAGCATGGACTTGGATCAAAAAAGAGACTTGAGCTCTGTTCTTAAATAAGAGGCAAGCTCAGTCCTTGTTTACATGCATGAGACTTTTACTGACGATGATGAGCTTAGAGCTTTATATGCTACTTGCACAGAATACAGAATCAGCAGTGGAAAATAACTCTGAGGCACCAGCTTTTAAGAGGACAGGCTCGAAATACGTGCTGTGATTAAGGAGGTGTTTTAAAAACTCCCATGATAAAGTGCTCTGAAGGGATGAACGTTGCTTACTACCAGAGTGGAAGGTGAACCTCTGTGTGGCATACCACAAACTGGCAGAAAACTGTTTTGTTGTTTCATATCCTAGGAGATATATGAGACACAGGACGTATCACCTCTCTCATGACACCGGAATCTCATATTCGCATGAAGCATTTCATGGACACGCTTCGCTAGTTCTGATGAGCCAGGGTTAAGCAGGAGGGAGGTGACCTGAGACCAGTGCAGATGCTTGAGCTGAGGTCTGCGTTGATCCGTCAGGACGGTGCGTCCTCCCTTTCTCTGCATAGCCTGTGAAATTTTGGAATAAATGCCACAGTCAAGAAAGGAAAATCTTATTTGTACCCAATTGGAAGGTTTCTTCATAGCCCTAAATGTGCTTTGCTCCCCTTGCTAGGAGCAGACCGAGGCCGACTTCCTGACCAGAATTGTTGGTTAACCTGTTAACTAAAAATACCTGGTGATTCCTTCTGAGTCGCTTTTCTCCACGAAGAGCAATTCCTTTCTTCGTGTTAACTATTCGTTGACTGATTCAAGCTGTTTCTTATCTATTCTTTACGCTCATGAAGGAGATTTCAGCTTTATGCTTGTCAATCCAGGCTTCCAGAATTTTGTTTTTATACTTTGACTTCTTCAAGGTACCGTTGTATTAGAGGAGGCGCAGAATATGTTAAGTTGGGAAAATTTTTTTTTCCTGGCAGATGATGGGTGTTGAAGAGGGGAAAAAATTTCTCAGCACTGGTGAGAAATGGAATCCTTTATTCTAGAGGAAAAGCAGCCAAATGTCTGTGGGTTCTGCATTGGAAAGTGTTTGTTGATCCTAGATGTTTTGTAGAAGAAATGAAATCTCCTTTTAAGAAGAAGAAAAAAAGAAAGACATTCCACTTCCCACCAGTGCAATAGCATGTCCTTTCCCATCTGGAGTTCAAGGCAGCTGTGCCTACCGTCTTCTAGGAATCACGGGAATAAAACCTGTGAAAAATGGATTTCTGCGCTTGCATGGGAATTTGAGGATAAACATTAGGCTTTTAACACATGCTTTTATCATAGTGGTTCAAACTGACCATTGGCTGGTTCGACCTTAGGCTGTTGGCCTGCTGCTGTCTTTGAGCAGGGCGTATAAATGACCCTTGAGTCTGTCCTGGAGAAGCTTGCAAACATGTATTTGAACAGGGAAACCATTGATTTTTACCTTGAGCCTATAGAATACAGTGGCAGTTCCCCTTATCAGCAAGAGGAAGGATCATCCATCATCTCTGGATTTACGATGCTCATAACTGAGCTGGTGACAACAGTGGTGATCAAGACTCTCTGCTGTAAATTGCCCGTGCTTCTGGTGCACTGCAAATACTTTTGGTTAATTGCGCTGGACCATTAAACTCATTAGCTCCTACAGTGGTTTTGGGCTAACGTCCCCTCAGGTCCTGTAGAGTTAGGAAGCCGTTAGGAAAGAGGATTTTAATAATCTTTTGCAAAAGCATCCTTGCCCCCATTTCTCCCCTTTTAAGAAGGTTCTGCTTTTAAAAGGCCAATTTCAGACCTGCCCTTGAGCTGAATTATGGAGGAACTTTATCCCTCTGTCAGTGCCTGGCCTGGTTCACTCCGGTTTACAGAACCTTTCTCCTCCACGTTTGAACCCTGCAGAAATACACCTTAAATTTCTAGATCTCGAAGTAACTAAGGCAATGTAAAATTCATCCTGGTCTTGGCTCTCTCGCCAGAGATGGATTGCATGCTTGGCAGCCCGTCACCATTACAAAGTGTGATAAATCCACGTTCTCCATGGACTGGTGTAAATCAGGACAGAAGTGTGACTTCAGTAACAAGTTGCTGCACACTTTATACTTAGAGATACACCCTCATAAGACTTACACCTCCGAGTAGAAGACTCTGAAAGCCTTGGGCACTGCGTTTCACAGTTATTTTAGATCACTCCCTCTACCACCGTTCCCTCTTGCCAAGATCCAGACCTTCATCCGTAACGTCCTGATTGTCAGTGGAAACGGTGTAATGCTGGATAGGTTTTCAAATCCTCTGTTGGCGAGACATTTTGGTTGTTTGCTTGTTTTTGATTAATATTTAATTGGGTGTGCAGACAAGGGGTTGTATCATCGTTGTGAACTGGCTTAGCTCTGTCAAAGCTGATGTTACTGTATTGATTTATACAGCCTAAGAGGCTAACTCGGAGTTAAAGGAAAGGGCAAAAGCTTTCTTCAGAGGAAGAAAAAGGAAATTACAAAAGGAGATGTCGTGCTGAGATCTGTGGTATGGTAATAGTGGTTTGCCGATTGCTGGGGAAAGGTGACTCCTGAAAAAGAACTGGAGATTTTTGCTTTTTCTTTTTTCTTCCTTCCTTTTTTTTTTTTTTTTAATCTTACTATCATCATGGAAAGTTTATTGCCAATTAACTTTATGGGAAGGAATTACAGGAATTAAAGAATACAGTACGGGTTTATGCAATGGTGAGCAGAATTAATACACCTTAACTTGCTTTTTAAGCTTTGCCTTAGTCTTGTCCCTAGCTGAAAGATGGTGTCTTAGCTGAGGTAAACTGCTGTGATAAGAAACTGTATTTTATTGAAAAGCAGAAAATATTTTCTGTTACTTATTAGTGATAGTGATAAAACTCATATTGGAAACAGCACACAATGAGCTTCTCATCCATAAAATCATCGGAACTTAACATGGCATTTACTACCTGTGGTACATAATTAGACTCCCATTCACTCATGCAACCATTTATTTCATCCATTGAACGTGGTGATTTTGACACAAGTTGGCTTTCTATTAAAAAAAAAAAAAAAAAAATTAAATGGACCTCTTGCTCTCTGTTCTCCCGTTCTCAGACAGTGTTATTTCAGGTGAAATAGTCAAATCTGCAAAAAACAACCCTTTATTCTGTTTATGAAGTGCATAAAGTCTATTGAACAGGGTTTTTTCAATTATTTTATCTTTGTATTTCATGAATTTATTTACATACTATTTCACTATCACTCCCTAACAATTATTTTAAATATTAAATAATTTCTCTATTAACCCTTCTGTAATCAATGCACAGTATTAAAGACAATCAAGATCAGGCACTTAAAAATTATTCTGCAATGTTTCCATTTGCAAAGTGAGGTCCAGTTTCAAAATGAGGTTCCAGGTTTGCCTTCAAGTTCTGTTATTGAATATAAGCATCAATAATTTAAATCCAAGAATATTGGTTTTATTACTAATTTTTTTTATTACAGGTTTTTTTCAGTTACGAAGTAAGATTAGTTGCATATTTGGTGTCGAGACCTAGTCATTTTCCAAGACTTGATACGTTACCCTTTGATTTGTTTTCTTACTTATTAAGAACTGCTAAACAAGGTGAAAATTTCACTTACCGTCTCCTTCTTTCCTCAAAAAAGGCTTAAATGACCTGCAGATTGTTGCCCGGTTTCTTGGACTGCTCTCTGCAGCACACGTTTTTGCAATTCTTGGCTTGTCATCACTTGGCAATGTCTCTGCACAAAGGTGTCTTTTTGCCCTTGACTTCATCCCCATTGACCTCGATGAGATAACAAGCTGATGAGCTCTTTAACTGCAGCAGGCGGGTGAGAAGAGGATGGGTGCACCACTCCCATCGCTTTGTTCCTCTGAGTAAGGGTGGTCATGCAGCTCTGGGCTAGTCTGGCTTCCTTTTCAGAAGCCTTCAGTGAGGTTGGAGGAGAAGGTGGAGGACAGCCCCCCTCGGAGTGAAAGAAGGTGAAATTCTTTACTGGTTTTTAGTGGAAGAAAGGGAACGGAGATGAACGTTTTACAGCTGCTGAATTAATTGCTTAAGTAACATTTTAGCTGATTGTGAGAGAATGGAGCAATATGAAGGAGCTGTTAGCGTCTATTAACATGCAAAAACAGTCCTACATCCTTTTTTAGGAGGCTAAGGCACTCGTAGATTAAAATTAAAACCAAGCTAAAGTGCCTCTCAGTGTATCAGCAAGACCTCTCTTTACTTTTTGGTAATGCAAAATATGGTCTCTTTTAAGTCGTGTTTTAGTCCTGAGACTTGGTACCTTCTGCAGTGCAAGGATCAAACTCTGCCCCATTTCAGAAGAAATACGCGTTTTCAGTCTTCCAGTGTCATCTCGTCTATGTACATCTTAATGAAATTCAGAGAGCGTTTAGGATGAGCTCTGGCCAGCTGAGCAGAGGGTTCTAAGCGCAGTCATGGAAGCAAGGAGTTACCTCCAAACTGCATGACCTTGGAGTAACAAGCCTGACGCCAGCTGAGAACTGTGAAGCAGGGGTTTGTTTGTGGTGCTCCGCTTCTGCTTGCAGTTATTTCTAGAGTATAATTTTTAGCAAGTGAAGTGAGTATCGTGTAAGAGAAGGATGATGAAAATGGGCAGCATTGCTCCTTATGTACCGTGTTTTAATGCCCGCCACACATGTCCCTGCCTCGTGCCTTTTCTGCTGTCCTCTGCAGAAAACCATTTGACTTTGGTGTAGGTACGGTCATTGGTGAGATTATTCCTGTGCTCCTTTTCCAGTTTCTGCTTCTGGCACGAAAATTTCAGAGAGGCAGGAGGAGAAGGTGTAGGCTGAAACAAGACATGCAAAGAGGTTCTTTGTTGGGCCAAAATGTGTTAATCGCTGCGCTCCCCGCAAGGGTCTGGGGCTCTTGCTGCAGCGATGTGTAGGAAAACCTCAGTTAAGAGCCTTCCATCTTAGACACACAAATTTGAAACGACTTGTAAACTTTTAATGCCAAAAGTGATTTCAGATTAAATAACAATCTCGGTGTACTTGTTATAGCACCATGCACTTTATTTTATGTAACTACCTTTTACACCGCTTTACAAGCGTTCTTCTCAGCGGGAACCTGTTTCAGAAAGCCTGAGTGAATGAGGAGTTGAAATTACGTTTTCAAACATGACAGAGGAGAAAATTCTACAAGGGCTTACATGAATAAAGATGCAAATTTAGATACTTTGGAAAATCTTAGGTTCCCACCCTGTAATCTCTCTGCATCTTTAGTTAGGTAAATGACACTAAAAATGAAGCCTTTAGCTACTTGTCCTCTGAAGTGACTGTTCTCTGGAAACAAAATCTATTTTTTTATAGGATTGCCACAGACTTATATCTGTTTAATAGTTTCAAAATATTTTATCTGAGATGTTTATCCCACACTGCGTATTTGTATCTGTCATTAACTGTGAAGGACAGATCCTTAATGCAATCATCACCATTAAATTACGGCCCTGGACAGGAAATTCAGGTTAATTTTGCACACGGCAGAAATGCAGAGGAGACTGTCTGAGTAGGCTGTAACTATCATGCTGAAATGTGTCATATTGCTGACCTGCACAGCACCAGCTGTGCTGGAAGCACCACTGCTCCTGTCGGCCTCGTACATGGGCGTAGGAAGAACGTTTGGGGGCTGCATCTTAAAGCATGTCCAGGATTTCTGCGCCTGCTAATGGCATGCTGGAGCAAGAGTTAGAAGGCACTGATTAATATGGCAACGTGAGCTGTCTCAGTGGTAAGATTTCTGGGAACGGAGTATCTCCATGCGGGAACCCAGATGTGCGTACCCTGTTCGCCATCGCGTACGTCAGTCATCACGACGTCCGTCTGAGCCGCTGTGGGAAGGGCTCTGGAGAAACAAAAGAAATCTGCTTGTTTTGGTGATGGTGCAAAAACGGAATTGGCCGTCAGACCTCTTTTAGTATAAAAATGGGAAGAAAAAAGGTCAGAAGTCTTTAGCTACAGTTTACTTGAGTTTGTCTTCAGAAAATGTCAATGCCCGCGTTGCAGAAAACTCTTAAACAAGTCACTTCTGGTATTGAACTCCTTTGTGCCTTCCAGGTAAATAGCTCAATGTGCCCAGTGGTGCAGCTGACCTGAGAGCCCCTGACATGGCTGTGTAAAACTCACTGAGGACTTCAGCAGGCTGGGGTAAGGCTCTCTTAATTAAGGAAGCTGGAAATATTTAGGGGAGCACCCATCCTCTGTGATCGATTGTACCAATTTTGTGGTTTGCTGTTATTTGCCTTTCAGCTGGGTGGGCTGTGGAATCGCTGGAGATGTTGATGAGGTGCTTCATTTAGGCTAAATAGTAACGGGAGATGTTTACAGGGAACTTTGGATTAAAGGAAATGAAGCAGATCTTTTGATGCTATCGGGTAGTATGGAAAAGGCAATAAAAGGTGGACACAGGCAAAATATAACGGTAATCAGCGAGGGTGCTACGGCGTTTTAATTCACGATGTGAGGTCTCTCTGAAGTCCTTAGAAACCACAAGACTGTTCTGATGTACCAAATCCTCCCCTCTAAAATGAAAAAAATCCGGTTTGAACTGGCTATGATTTTAATATGTTTGGTTTAGGTAGCAAAACAGGCATATCCTTGAATCGCAGGGTGCTCGAGTGCGTGTCTGCACCACAGCACGCTTCCTCCCTGACGAGTGCCTTGTTTACAGCTACTTGCCGTAGTAAATCTTCCCTAGTGTTTTGTCTTTATTGGCGGTGCCAGAAGGATACCGAGCTAAGGCACAAAACAGCATCTTCCAATACTTATGAACACTTTTGCAGCGCTCATCCGTCATTTTAACTGGCAGTTATCTTGATGTGAAATATCTGGAAGTCTCGCATCACCTCAGGTTCCCTCAGGATCTGGAAACAGGAAGAGTTTTTGAAGCCACTATTCATTTAATAGAAGGGGTATAAAATTAGCATGGGGAAAAAATATGAACTGTTGTGCTTAATTTATTCCAGAAAACTTTTCCAGCGCAAAATTGGGTCAGTCTACTACCCAAATCCTCAGCTGCTGGTTACCTGATTTTATGGTAGGGCCTGTGTCCTTCCTGCCACTTCCCTTTGTAGTGTGGGGAGACCCTGAAAGCCAGGTACTCGTTCTCTGGGCATTTCCTAGTGGGATGGTTATATCAGGCTGCCGGTTTCTCCCTTTGTCTGTGTGTTTATATAGAGTATAGGCCAGATTTCCACACGTCGTGCTCCCTTGGTAAGGCAGATGTTGACTTTCCCTTCTGAGCTAGCAGCTGGTTTCAGCAGGACATCTGTGGCCACAGAAATTGTTTTCCCTTGGCTGAAGAGGAACAGAACAGTCCTGGACGTGCCCTTTCTGCTTTCACACGCCTGTATGGCCCAGCAGGCTGTGGTAGATGTGCTGGTTTGGAAAAGCAGAACAAAAGCTGCCCTGCCCACCCAAGGACTTGTCAAATTGTTTTATCCCCAGAAGCTTCAGCTGGTGGCAGTGCAGCTTGGAAGGACAAATGCTCACGTACCACGTGCTGTCTACGCCAAGCTTGTAGCGAAGGAGCTAAATTCCTAATGTGCCGAGATATTCTGAGAACGGAGCAAGAAGTCACTGTGAGCTCTGAACTAAAGCACAGTTAAAAACCCCAAGAGACTGCTCCCACATGGGTCCCCCACAGGGTCTCAAGTCCTGCCAGCAAACCTGCTCCAGTGCGGGCTCCTGTCTCCGTGGGTACACAGGTTCTGCCACGAGCCTGCTCCAGCTTGGGCTTCCCACGGGGTCACAGCCTCCTAACCTCCTTTGGGCACATCCACCTGCTCTGGCGTGGGTTCCTCCACGGGCTGCAGTGTGGATCTCTGCTCCACCATTAACCTCCGTGGGCTGCAGGGGGACAACCTGCCTCCCCATGGTCTTCGTCACAGGCTGCAGGGCAATCTGTTCTCCAGCGCCTGGAGCACCTCCTCGCCCTCCTTCTTCACTGGCCTTGGTGTCTGCAGAGTAGTTCCTTCTCACATTTTCTCACTCCTCTCTCTGGCTGCAGTTGATGTTTGTGGGTTTTTTTTCAGCCTTTTAAATACGTTATCCCAGGGGTGCTGTCAGTGTCGCTGACGGGCTTGGCCTTGGCCAGCGACGAGTCTGTCTTGGAGCTGCCTGGCATTGGCTCTGTTGGGCATGGCGGAATCTTCCAGCAGCTTGGCACGGAAGCCGCCCCTGTAGCCCACCATGCAAACCCAATCCAGTTGGTGTTTGAATAACCAAACTCTTTGCCACTTTTCTGTAAAACAAACATGATTGTTCTCATTATGCTTTGTTTAACAAAGTTTTGTGGTTTGTTTTTCCATTTATGTCCCTATATTGTTAGGGGAGAGAACTAGCTGATGCTGGTGCTTTTGGATGTCTTTAGTTACTCCTCGCAGGGGGAAGTTGGAGAAGTCAAGTCTCACAGATTGGATTGTCTGCCATTAATGGGGGAGGCAATGCTAACAGACTGGGGCGGAAAGTGGGAAACCCAGATTTGCCAGTGCTTTGTGGCTCTTGAGCTTCAGATAACGTACTGCTGCAATTTATTTTATTTTAATGATGGAGAAGGGGAAACATGTAATTTTTCAGTCATTTCACACATGCCATTAGCGACATAATCTGAAAAGATAATGATTTACAAACCACCTGCTATCTGGCAGATGCTTAAATATTGAGCCGTGCATGGAATATGGTATGAAGCATATCTGAGGGGTTTAATTGCCCACTAATGTAATGGCTTCTGTTCTCCTAGGGAATGCTTTCTGTACAGGTTAACGATGTCGAGTTGCTTTTTATTTTGAAGTAGTTCTGCTGAGGATCTCCTTTCATGGACAGCAAACAAGGAGGGTCTTGGCAGAAGTAGTCCATTTCGGTTATTTTCGTACTAGTTGTTTTTAAATAGCAAGAAATAAGGAAGAACATCAGGTATGTCATAAAGTGAGACATTTGGAAAACGTTCTGAGAGAGGAGCTCGTGACATGTCCCAGATTATCAAGAACAGTGATTTATATTTTCTCTAAACTGTGCTGAGGACCTCTGGTCTCCTCAAGAGGCCTTGGTAGTCCCTAGAAAACGTCATGTCTGCTAGAAGCCCACTTATTGCGGAAAGCCCATGGCATCACGAGTCCTGTGCTAAGCTCAAGGTTCCAGTGGTGGTTACATCACCTGTAATGCTTTCAGCAGCTCGGGCTCCAGAACTTGCAGTGAATTTGTTATTCTTTTATGGATGCGTGTGTACATTTTATTCATTTAATAGCAAGGAGCTAAAACCCCAACAACGTCTTGATCAGAAGAGAGTACTTTGCGGGGGAGGCAAGCCTTCGATGTGGGTGCCCCATGGGAAGTGTGAATCCTGATCCAAATTCAGCTTTGAAACCCTGATTCAAAGTCAGTTCTGAAACTGCATTCGCTGACTTCTATTTGCTGTCAGTGAAAAGGAAAAAAATGCCCACCCCCAAAGCCCACGCACAAATCAGAAAAAACCCCACAGTCGCTGTGGCAGCGTAAGCTTCTGAAGTTGCTTGGAGGTACTTGGATAAGCGATGAAGCAGCAGCACCTAGGCTATTAATTTCACAGGTGGGCTGAAGTTGAGCAGAGGTTGTGAGCTCAGTAAGGTCTGTTTGCTGTGATCACGAAATGTTCTGAGTCTTGCAGACAACAGGGCTGCAGTGTCAATGCCCAGGTGTTCTTGAGGTATGGGGTGGAAGTACCAGAGAGGGGGGGTTTGCTTTGGCCGCCATAAGGGATGCAAGCTTGACTGCTAATCCGAGCAGATGGGAAAACTGGCTATTTTAGTTAACGGAGAAAATGACCACCTACCCTAGTAGATAGCCTTGTGTGTTCGGTGGGAAGGAAAGAGCAGCCGTAGATGGCACTAGAACTGACCTGGGTATTTCCAAAATGACGAATCTAGCACAGGCTAGAGCTGACGGCAGTGAATAACCCTTCGGCACAGAATGATCTTTTCCTGTTTCTTAAGGCCCTGAGCTAGTTAAATATTTTTATTCAAACCTGCAGCGATATACTGGAAGGAGTGACAACCCCTCTAGGTTTTTCAAGGTGAAAATGGACCATAATTTGAAAACCTGGATTTTAAACATGAGACATTCTTGTAGAACTATCCAGCTAAGATAAGGATTAGAAAACCTTGCTAAGGTCTTACTGGTATAAATATGAAACAGTGGCTTGGGGAGACGTATGTAAAATGGAAGTGTTAACAATCCCCCAGATGCTCCCCTTGATGCATGAGAGTTTTATTTAATTGTGTCCCAGCTTCAGTTACCGCCTGGTTCTTCCTCACGCAATTCTTAACTCTCTTGTCCATGATTTTGAGTGATTAATGACTGAAATGTTATTGAAATTGCTGAGCCTTCCTCTGTCACAGTTTGCAACCAGCTAAATAATGGAGATCAAACCAGAGCAATCTGTTCTTTTTCTCTAAAGTGCTGAAGTTCGGGACGTTTCTGTTCCCTGCTGCACCATCCCTCCTCCCCGCGAAACCAGAAGGGTGTCTCGGGAGGAGCGATAGTGTAAACGTTTGCCCCGGGCAGAGAAGCAGTGTCGAATAAACTGGATTTGGCAGCATCAACAGATTTACGGGGTTGGATAGGAATGCATTAGCCGTGGAGAACCGGGGGAAGGGTTGATAATGTCGCAGCTTTCAAAGTACGGTCTTACCAAAGTGCTTAACAGATTTGTCGACTGTTTCCCGTCTCTAAATGACTACATAATTTACACGTTTAACGGGTGTTAGATTACCTGTCTGCCGTTAGACTCGTAGACTACAG
Source organism: Bucorvus abyssinicus (assembly GCA_009769605.1). NCBI lineage: Eukaryota > Metazoa > Chordata > Aves > Bucerotiformes > Bucorvidae > Bucorvus > Bucorvus abyssinicus. Next base: position 7,601,554 of record CM020034.1, on the reverse strand, counting down.
TGAAGGAAAAGCCGAAACCAGAACTGGCCCGGGACGTAAGTGCTTACTTCACATCAGTGGCACCCATGTGTCCTGCCATGTGTCACAGTCCTGTGGCTTTGGGAAGTCTGGGAAAAACAGATGGCTCTAGCCAGCCATTAACTGTATTTAAGAATTTCTCTCTATTACCCGCAAGAAGACGGCTTGGAAAAGGTTGTTTTATAGTCCCTGCCTGTTAGAACGACGTTTAATCAAAACGGCGATGCTGAACGTTGATAACCTGGTGAGATAATCTCAGCTATTAACAGAGGTGACCTTTAAGAAAAGGTTTCCTTGCTGAGGCCTTTTCATTTTTCCCTCTTGTCTACCAATAAAGGAAGTAGCAGAAAATAGCGTAGCATCTATTATGCGATTAGTAGCACTTAAAAGCCTAAAGTGAACGTTCGAGTGGGTTGAACACACCAAGGTAAGAGTGCATTTGAAAATATTTCAGGCTGGGGTGTTTAGTAGGCAGGTGGGAGTAGAGAGGATTTAGCGACCTAACGAGTTATTATCTTTTTCATAAGATGACTTGAAAAAGACCCAAAAAGATTGATGCCCATACGGCTAATAAATTCTATTAAAGGTAAGCTATAACCTTGGAATAGGATTCCCCAGAAATATATTCTATGTCTGATAGAGTACACTGGAGTTTAATAGGGAATTTTTAAATGGAGTTTTCCAAGTGACATGTAAAATTCAAAAGAATATTATTCCTTCTACGAAAATTCATCGGCAGGCTTTCTTTCCGTATTGGCAGCCACTTAGGCCTCTTCCATCTGTAGGGCACATTGATCCATCACCTGAATTACATGCTTCGGTGCATTCCCGGTACCACCTCACCCAGCTCCCCGGCCTCTTGCGGCAGCTTTGCACGCGCCGTGTCCAGCCGCTTGAGGGGAGCTAACTCAGCCTTGCTGTGAACTGCTGTTAAAACGTTCCGCTTTGAGGACTGAAGCTTGTGCTGGACTTCCCGTCCCACTCTGGCCATTTTCCATTACCTTAAAAGCCCAAAAGCTCTATTTCAGTCTCGGTTCTGAAGCTGTGGCTCTTCTCGAGGGCAGCCTCAATTTTTGGTGGAAAATGTTTGCTATTGTACTGATTATGCTAATACGTCCTCCGTAGTATTTGCTGCTTCATTTGCTTAAACAAGGCCGATAAAGATAGTATCTTTCCTTAATTACACCCTGCCAGCTGAAGTTTTTGTGCTATGGCCATGTTCTTAATATAGCACACGATAATTTCGCTGATGAGAAGCCGTTGCCCGGTCCTCTATTATCTGAAGGCTTTTTAACACAAATGAGATTTTCAGCCTCTGCAATCTATTACCATTTTGAAAGATGATCAAGCTCCATATTAAACAGGCTTGTAGTTTGTGTAAGTACAATTGGTACCACGTTTGAGGATCTTCTACAGTACTTATCACATCTCTTGTCAGTGCAGAATGAAGAGCCCGTGGTGTAAATAAGGATCAGAGCGTGTCACTTTGCCTGCTGAAAAATCTCACTTCATCCAGCTCAATTTCTGTGAGGTATCCTATTTCCCGTTGTGCATAATTAAAAATAACCGTAATGTGTAACCACAAAGACAAGCTGCGGTCTTGAATTTGTTAGTCACCCGCTATTTATTTGTAATAATAATCTGCTGTTTATCTCTAAACTATAAAATTAAATTTAATTGTTCGCCAAGATGTATTTTGTTAATAGTGACTCCAGCTACAGTTTGTAGGACGTTCTGACACAAATACAAACATTTCTAAGTAGCTACATCTGAGGTGTCATATATGAAATTAATAAGAGTATGGACAAGTAATTAATTGTGAGAAATAATAGCACGTGTTGATGCTGGCAGTCTCAGGGAAAACATCTGCTTGTTTTCATTGCAGTCTTTGCTGCGCGTCACCAGGACTCTCTTTTTCTCCGTAGATTGTTTTTTTCTGTAGCAATTTTAGATAATCTTTCAGCCTAAGCTTTTATGGGTGTCATTATTTCACAAAGGGAGGAAAGAAATACAACACGGTTGTGAAAATTTAGTGCTACATAGAACTGCTTATCTGCCACGCTACCACCAGGATGAAAGTACCTCCAACTCGCTTTTATTCCCGTTGTGCCCCCCTGAGGCTGTGAGATGCACCAGTGCCTACCAAACAGCAAGGGAGTGCCTGGCTTGAGCTGGCTCCATGATGCCAGCCCCTCTGCTCCGTCGTTTGCTTCTTCTTTCTGCAATTCATCACCAGCCCCGCGGCGTTACTAAACCAGCGATCCTTACCGGACATGCCCGAGTTACGTAGGACGTGCGGTTTAAATGACATCGCTACGGCGTGCCTGTGGGGTCTCTTTGGTTGAGGTCCTGCCTCTCTCTATAGCAGGTGTTGACAAAACACCCCTGCCCATCTGCCCTTCAGAATCCTTGGCAAGAGCTGCTTTTGCTTTAAATCTCAGGAAAAATAAACAGCAACGCATCTGAAACAAACCAAAACAGTGAAGTATTTGCTTAAGAGTATGAACGAATTTCAACATTCACTGAACCCGGCCCAAAATAAGTGAGCCTGGGTGAAGAAAATGGCCAGAAGAATTTTTCTGGAAGAGTTAAGAGTTTTCATAGATCAACCTTGTTTCCAAAAAATGCTGTTAGACCTCTTGTCCCTTCCCTGCAGGGCTGAAGAGCAGACTCAGCGCCTGCTGGAGCACTGCAGAGACCGGGTGAAGAGCGACTTGTCCTGTGTTACGCGTCTGATGTCAGACATACCAGCTGGCCATGGCCCTTCCTGAAAGCCCAGCTAGCACCTGCCGGGACCATGAATTCCAGCTGCCTGTGAAGGAAACCTGAAGTGGCTGGGCTCAGGTGAGTACACGGGGCCTCATGCCACGGCTGAGCTTACCGAGAGTGCAGTAAGCGTCAAAGTCAGCAGCAAATGCTCAAAGGATGTCCTTCCCCGTGCATTGAGTGGAACGCGCTGGACATCTCTGTACATCTGTAGCTGTACAGCAGTAGACTTGGATTCTTGTATTTTTCCTCTTTTTCTATCAAACCTGAGCTTAAGACCTTATTTTATGAGCTTCCCAACAATAAATTGTAAGAGCCGACTGGGCAACTTTTGGCAGTGGCCTGTTGAGTTGATGACCTTCTTGACTGAAGCCTTCTGTAGTCCACAAGACTTCGGTCACTTTCTGAAAAAGACAGACAGACCCACATTTACAGTCTGGCTTTGTTTTAGCTCCACACTGAAATTATGAAAAAAATCATCTGGGATACTTTCACAGTATGGAATTACCTCAATTCAAATGTCCATATTTCCAAAGCTGTCACGAGGGGCATTGTTCCCCCCACTACAGTCTGTTTTTGGGGAATGTGTGTTTATGCGAGCCAACTCTCAAAAAAGGAAAGAAAAATCATAAACTCCTGAGCAATACAAGTTGGACAATAAATTAATTCTACTATTTCTCACTTTTTAAGGCCAGTAATAAATGTACCTGGAAAACCTGTAGAAATGTTTATAATAAAGGGTGTTTTCTCCATCATTCTCTCCTGACACTACTTTTAAGACCTCAATGGGTTTTTACTTTGGGCTCTTAAATTGTGAAAGGCTGAATAAACTTCAGATAACAAGGTAATAAAAAAAAAAAAAGTAGGAAAAGAAAAAGTGTGACCTTCCAATACCTGCGTGCAAACAAGCTGGATGAAGGCATGATAGCCACACAGCTCCTCTTTAATGGGATGACAGTTCCTCTCTTGTAGAAGCATTTTGCAGCTTCTAGGAGAAACCCCCAACGTCCTGGACGTGCTTGTCCCAAATGCCGCTGGTGGATGGCTGTGCCGCCTTTGTGAGTCATGGTGGAAGGTGGAATGTTCTCACTGGCTGGTAGATGCCCAGTGGCCTGAGTGATTGAAGGAAGTCAGATGAGGATGGAGGAGGAAAAACATCCATAGCAGTTCATGAGTGAGGCATTTCCGCTCTGCCGGTGCTAAGTTCGTTGGTACCTCTGACCCTTTAAGATCTTAATAGTGTAGAAACCCACATAGAACCAAGAAATGGAGGTCCAGCCCATGGAGATGCTCAACAGCCCGGTCCGATGCAACCAATGGGAACATCTTTGTTCCGTGGGTCTTGGATCATCTGGCAGGAAGGTTAAAATTGTGAAGCAGTTTGTATCTGCAAGGGGCAGTTTTCTATAGGAAAGCCTCTTGTCTGCAAAACTCGGGTGTTTGATAGGCGCTGTCCCAGTTTGAGCCCAGACTCCCTTGTTTTGGAAATGTGCCCAATAGGGTATCGGGATTATTTCATACAAGCTCCATAAACCCGGCATCCCATGGGCTAAAAGTGCAGGTCAAGAGATTTCTTCCGGCAGATGCTCCTTAAAACCTGCAGCCAGGAGGAGTCTCCTCCTCTCTGGACACCGGACAGCTCCGGAGGAAGAGCCGCAGCGAGAGGGCTGGCTGCCGTCCAGGCCGACAGCCTGCGGCCTGCCCCCCGCCCGGGGCCTAACTCAGAACTGGTTCTGTTTATCGGCGCCCAGCTCTGCTGGGAACTGTTGGGTGACTCAGTCAGCATCTCTCTCTCGTATCGGGGAAGAGAAGAGATATTTCTCACTCGGAGAGAATCTCCCGCTGGATTCGGACGCGGGGGAAGCTCACCCCGCTTCGCGTTCCGGCCGCGAGGGCTTCTCCTTTATCTGAAGCCGCCGCTGCGGTCAGGAGTGTCCTTGAAGTTTTTCTTTTACAGACACTGAAAGAGGTCTCCCTGCGAACTCGTTAAAATACTTCTCTAAGCTGTTAAAAACTTCTAATCCCTTGGCCCGCCGCCATTGTGGACAGACGCCATCTCCTGAGCCGCCATCCTGGCGTGACGTCCTCTCCTGGCCTGGGGCCAACCGGCCATAATGGTAGTTTCTTTTCCCTTTTCCTCCCTTTGCAGTGTGTTAACCCTTACTGTATTGTTTCCTGTTTCGCATTTAATATAGAGTTGTGTGATATGATAGTACTTTAGAATTTTTATCAAAAGTTTGTTTCAGTTTCCCATCCATATATTCCGAGATTTGAGTTCCGTTTCCCTTTCCCCTCTATCAATAAGGGATTTAAGGAGCGTTAGGGACCTTGAGTTTTGCTCGGAAACTCAACCCCTAAGAGGCGCTTACGAACCCCAAAGTGCAGGTGAAACATTCAGGTAGGTTTTCTCAAATGTTCTTTTTAACATGGCATTCTGAAGGAAGCTACCGGTGACAGCAGTCAAGTGGCAGGCTTTCGAGGGCAATAGAAGGGATAATCATCTCGTTCAAATGACAGTTTTTAATTGAAGTAAAACTTTTTCTTACCGAGCGTGTCGTTATGGGTTCATGTTTTCATTTTATTAGTTTATATATACAGCCACTCAGTTATTCGCACGTTACAGAATTTTATTCTATATTTAGCAAATGAATGGCACCCAAGCAATTCTGGCTTTAATTTGATCAATATTTAATGAATTATAATTATCATTACGGTTCAGAGTTTTGCACTGCTGTATATTGCTGCATAATGTTTAATCAAGGGGAGAGAGACTAAAATAAAACTGGAAAACAGCTATCAAGTTTATGTTAAAGAAATGCAGCGGGATTATTAACTGAATTACAGAGGTCTAATTTAATAATTTTTCTGGTTACCACTTTAAAATTAAATTCCAAGCGCATTTTCCTAATTTGTGTTTTTTAATATCTGCAATATTTACTTGAAAAAAAATACACAAAAAGAAAAATCACTTTGTGGTATCAATCAGTGTTTGAAATCTCCGTATCAAAAATTCCCAGATAGACTGGGAAAATGGGAATAACACTTCCGCAGCTTTTGCCACTACAGACAGAACAGCACAGTCAATAGTCTCGGCTCATACACTGCCAGGAGACAGTCGTGTAAATCCTGTGGGAATTGGATGAACCATTTAAAAGAGTGAAATGGGTCATGAAAACCCATCAAAAATGTATGTTTAACACTAAACCTCTTGTTCCACAAATTAAGATATCTTTTCCTCAGAAATGCAGGTGATTGTTTGTATTTAGGAACACCAACAGGATTCCCCAATTTTTTTTTGGTTAGGTAACACATATGAGTTATGAAACATCTGCTCTGGTACTGCGTGCTGTGTAGAAACACGCATGTAGAGAAGAGGTTCCATCAGGAAGAGAAAGAATTAAAATTTCTGTTTTGCTTTGGCACAAGACGTTTAAAACATGCAGTTATGGGGTCTGAGAAAAAGTTGATTTGTAACTGTTTGGAGTAAATGATGCACTTCTTCTTTCCAGGTGCTTGTAAAGAAGGTCACTCAAGACGCTCCTCACTTGAGTTACCTGAAAACAGGACAAAGATGCTCTTCTCCCACATCCTTGAGGCTCTTGTTTCTTCTGACAGCGACTGATAGCTCCAGGTAACGGAACATACATTGAGCAGCCAAATTAATTATCCGTCTCTAGATAATTATTTGCTTGCTTCGAGTGTAAAGCTAAACAAATTAAGACTAAGAAGAAGTTCCAAGCTTTTACCCATGAGGGCAGTTTACTATCAGGACAACTCATCTAGGGATGGGATGAAATTTCTGCCACTTGAAATCTTCAGGTCAGAAGTGAGTATGTGGCTCACATAGACATACATAGAAAACATCTGTGTTAAACACTGTCAGTTACAGCTGAATGAAAAAGAAGGTGTTTTTAGCTTAACAATAATTTTCCTTGTTTGGAGACTTATGTTCTTCCATTTAACAACTTGGAAGGCAGTATGTTGTTCTGAAGATGATTTACCATATTGTCGCATCCAGCTTTATTGGGGGTGGAAATACCTTTGAACCTTTCTAAAATATTTTGCTAATGACAAATGAAGAGTATAGAAATCTAAAAGCAAAACACAGCCAATATCCAAGCCCAAAGTTTTATCCACGTAAAGGTTTTAGTGTAGCGGTATGGTACAGCCTGGCCTTGCTTGGCGGTTTCATGACTGGACTCCTAATTCGGTTATTTTTGTCATAAATCACGTTTTTAAATAATGCGCTTATGTTCTTATTTTCTAGATGTCATAACATTTTTTCTTTGGAAATGGGAAAAAATGGCTAAATTCTAATATTATTAATATACGCAAAGTACAACTTCCGCATCCGATGCTATTCATCACACCGCAAATTAATCATCAAGGACAGAACCCAATATCCCATTTCAAGCAAAGACCAATAGCTCTTGGGGAATTTAAATCATCTTTCAGAAATATTTCATTCTGAAGAGCTAATCATTCAATGGAAATGGATTTTTAGAGGAAAAACCTGAGTGTGTTATATCACGTTTCTGTAGGGTTCTCTGTCTCATACATTAACAATTCGTACCTCCTTTTACATCAGAATTTGTTGAAAAATAGTTCATGCTGTTGTCGTGAGTGTCACAGTCCTTTAGCATTTCTGAAGTGATAGTAATGTGATTTGGAAACTCGCGGGAACGTCACTTAAATCTGGTTGAGGCGGAGGCAAGCCCAAAGGACGGGGCGGGTACGGAGCAGGAAAGGCTCATGTTGGCCGTGACATTTCCATGGCCTCTCTTCCCTCCCCTGTCCCACGTGAGACTAGCGCGGCCAGCCTCTTCTACAAAGCAGTGTGCCATCTGCTGTCCCGTTCCCCTCCCCACTTGGTATGACGATGTAATGGACAACGGAAGGTGCTTTAAAACAGTATTTATTGTCAACTCTTCTGCTCTGAGTAGCAGATAGCTCGTGGCTATGGAGTGAGGGAGAGGAGGACTCGTGTCCTGTGCTGAAGATGGCAACAAGAGAGATCTTGTAAGGGTTGGATTTTGGTCTGTTCCAGTAAGTGTTTATAACGCCACTTTAAAACTAACCCCCTTACCAGTTATTTAATTGGATTTTACTTGTAAAGCGGGTGTTCAGGTGTGCACTTGTGGACGGAACAGGGACGGAGCTCATGATGCGTGTTGAATGTTGTTTGGTCACTCTTGTAGGCTCTGCTGTTACAGGTGCTTGCAGCTACGTCTTCCGCTTGCCTGCATGCTGGTAGTGCTGTAGTACGCTCTAATAGCCCAAAGAGAGGTTGGTTGCTAAGTTTCCAGAATATACTGTTTCCCTTATATGGATTCTCTTTGCAAGAAGTGTGATCATCAGCCGGGTCCATCCTTAAAGGGTCCTCGTGTTTGCCTGTGCCATCGCGTCGTCCCATGGGCTCCACTGCCCTCCTGCGTCTGCCCTGTGAGACCCCTGGTCCCCCCTCAGCTGCCTCTGAAGGGGCTGTGAAAGGCACCTGAGAAAAATAAGCCCGTCATCGGTAGGTTTGAGTTTGCTCTCAAGGGTTTTCTACCTCCCCTGGGAAGTTCTCAGCTTTGTCAGTTGAAAAAAGGATGGAAAGTCCTGCTCGGCTGATGCCAGGATGTCTGCTTTGAGATTAAATTGGCCCAGTAAACAATGGACTGGATACTGATGAATCTCTTCAGAGTAGTCTGAGCCAAGACATAATTTAATCCATATGTTTCATTGAAGTGACATTAATTATTGATTATGCTTAATGAATATGCTACTATGCAGAATTTGGGAGGTTTCTGCTGCCCTGCTGTGCTCTCTGGGCCCTCATACATTTTTTAAGAGGTGTCTGTAGGAGACAGCGTCTGGGCTTACGCCAAGGCACCATGATGAAGACCGCATACAGAGTTCAAGGGCTGGGACTTGTCCTTCAAGAATAACATCAGAAATTTGTTTGCCTGACAGTCGTTCTTGAAATTTTAAATGAGATTATTCGCTTTTTCCCCTGTGTAAATGGAGTAGGTTAGTAGTGTTTTTCCATTCATCTGGGGGACATAAAATAAGGTTTGACCTCGTTTTCCATTTCAAATGGCAAGGGGGTGGTGGGGTGGTGGTGGGAGGGTGGTGGTGGAGGACAATCAGTGGAAGGAAGTTCAGGCCAGTGGTATAGTCAGCAATATATTATAAGCCCTCCTTCTCGCATCGAGACGACAAAAGCTGTTAAGCCTCTCTCTCTTCTTGCTGTTTTTAATGCTCAGGTGAAATAACCAATACCACAGTGGGAACAAAAAGTTCCTGCTGACGCGGCCTCGACTGCTGTTTTGAATACAGCCTCAGGCAACGGCTGATGTTGAAATCGCTGCACTCTAAAGAGCCCTGGGGTGCTTGGTAGCTCTGTGGGCTCCTCAGCAGATGCACTTGATGGTTGAAACCCTTTATGCAATACAGCGTGTCATAGCAGTGACAATTAATGTAACAACAGGGATGAAAGAGGGGGTGGTCTAGAGCTCCGGGCTTGGGGAAGAGTGCTCTTGTGAGCCCTTACAAATGTGGGACAGTTGAGATCATGGTACCGTGGGCACTCCGTGAACTGGTAAAATATCAACCTTGAAACTATTAGACTGCAAAGGAAGAAAAAGCGCCTCCTGTATTTTTCGGAATACTGAATTATTTAATTTCAGCGTTTGTTACTTTTCCGGGTTTTTTTCACTTTCTTTGGTGGGAATTAGTTTGGGGAAGTGTCAAGTTTGTTTGTGAGGAATTAGGATGAGACCATCATTTTTCAGGGTGAGTTAAGAGTGTGAATTCAGAGCTGGTGAAATCCTAATGTGTCAATACATGAAACCTCCAATAGTGATAACAGCTGGAAGCTGTGCCCTGAAACCAGAAAAACTTCTTTACAGCGAGGGTTGTGAAACCTTGGAACAGGCTGCCCATGGCGGTGGTGGAGTCTCCATCCCTGGAGGTGTTCAAAAGCCGTGTAGATGTGGCACTGAGGGACATGGTTTAGGGACCCTGGCAGTGCAGGGGGAACGGTTGGACTTGATGATCTTAAAGGTCTCTTCCAACCAGATGATTCTATTCTATGATTCTGTTCTATTCTATTCTTCCTCTTGGTACATTTGGAGAGAACCTGCTGGTGACGGGACAATGGCTCACTGACGTGCAGCAGGTTCACCCATCATGAAGGTCCACAGTTCAAGGACTCCGGAGTTACATTTTCTTTCTATGTCCATCTCATTTCATTTTCCACGGAGGAAAAGGAAGGATTTATAGGCAGGTTCTCACTGGTCCTCTCTCTGGGATGTCTGATCCATGTTAGAAGCTTGGACCCAACTCATTGATACTCATAGAAAGGTCTTGTGTAGAGTGAGCTTTTAAAGAATAGGTCATAAAATCTTAATACATCTTTACATAACAGGTTTGTATGTTTTAAGTTTGAATTTTAGTGCAAAGTGGCGTAATCTTGAAGATACATTTTCCCCCAAAGCCAGGAAATGCAGCTGGCAACATCTGTTAGAGGTCTCTACGGTTTGTAAACAGGAAAGTTACAAATATTCTAAAAGAATAAGCTTCAGATTATCTGAAGATCACAATATTTTTCCGTAGCAGAGGAGCAGATAATTCTCCTCTTTCAGCCAGAGGAAAACATTTCTTATTGATCCATCAGTTGTGCAAAAAGAGTGATGAGATAAATTAGTTCTAAGTGGCCTAAGGTTTCCTAAAGCAGCAGAATAAATTGTTGTGTACCTCTAGGTTCGCCTCTTATCTTCAGGTCTAGCAAAAAATCTTAATCTTTTATGATCCCTAATCACGGTCTCAGGGCACATGAACACACTGCTCTAATCACCTCTGCTGCTGCTACCAGAACATACTCGGGCCAATGCCGCGCTGTACCGTGGTACGGCAGCCCACCCCGCTGTATCAGGAATGAGGTGCTTTACAGAATCACAGAATTGTCTGGCTGGAAGAGACCTTTAAGATCATCGAGTCCAACCGTTCCCCCTGCACTGCCTGGGTCCCTAAACCAAGTCCCTCAGCAGCACCTCCACACGGCTGTGAAACCCCTCCAGGGATGGGGACTGCACCAGCTCCCTGGGCAGCCTGTTCCAAGGCTTGACAGCCCTCGCTGTAAAGAAATCTTTCCTAGTATCCAACCTAAACCTCCCCAAGCGCAACTTGAAGCCATTATGTGGTATTCCATCACATGGCCTGGGTATGTTTGAAGGGGAAGTTCTTTTTCTTGGGGTTTTCTGCAAAGACGATCTACGTGAATGGTTTGGCCGAGGCTGCAGAACGTTTTGCGCCTTTGCTGACTGGGTGTATTCTTCTGAAAGAGCATGCAACTTTGTTCCTAGTGCTTTTCATTGCAAATGGAAGGGTCCTCCCTGCTTGTGGAACTGGGTGCCTTAAAAAAGGCGTTATCTACTAATCACAGAGGCGTTAAGTCAGTCTACGCGAGCTGATGAAGTCACACTCTCTACCTTCAGGATGTGTTCTTTTCTTTCGTGTTTTTCTTTCTCCCCAAAATTTAAAGTGGCATGTGAAAAATGGAATATCAGGAACTGGTAGCCTGGGTAGAGGTGCTACAGAAGGTGCTCCAGTGAGCTTGGCTGAAGTGAAAGGCTTCTGCCTTAAAGGTAAACAAGGGTAAACTCTGCGTTTCTGTGGTTGCTGTTTTCTTTGCTTGAAGTTCACATTTTCTGGAGGGATGTGATTTTGTTTTCACAAAGCCTTAATTCTTCTTCCTTGTGAAAACAAATTTCATCACCAACCCATAAATAATCAGAGCAAAAAATAATAGCAGCCTAATTTACATCTAACCTTTCTTTTTAATGATTAATGGATACTATTTATGTAAACTGTTTCTACATTCCAGCGTGAAATGAAATTTAAATTGCAAATTTTACAGTGGTGTATTTTAACTGGTGGCCCTTTCCCCAATCACAAATTAAAAAAAAACCCAATTACATTTGTAATAAAGATGCTAATGTATTTCTTGTTTTTAGGGCACGTAAAGTTCTTGCTGCCAGCAACTTTATTTTCCTTGTCAATGAGCCAATAAAAACGTCTTTTCCAAAGTGCTCCAAGATAAGTGTGTGTGCACATTTAGGAAGGTAGATAAAGAGTAATTCTCAGCACATCCGCTTTGCAGGGGTCAAGTAAATCCATCGCGTGTTGGTTGAAGGCTACAGCGTCTACTATTGTCCACAGTCAAGAGCAGCCCGTTGAAGGAAAGCGGGTTTTCCAGACGTTTGAGGCATTGAACCTTGGCGCTAGCCAAAGGGTTCTTCAGCAGCCGCGATTGCTTGGTCCTCCGAGGCTGGTGCCAAAGATACTCCTCTCTGCCTGGCTGCCAAGGTCTAAGTGATGCTCATCTCTCGGATTGCTCTTCATCCCGGGCTGCCAGGAGTGCGTGGCAAAGAGCAGAGCTCCCGGCTGAAACGCCGCGCAGGTCCCTGGAGACTGGCTTTCTCTAACAAACAGCTCTCTTGTAGCTGTCTGTGTTCCACAGAGCTCTTGATTTAGGGTCTTGGAGACAATTTGGTGGCAGCTGAAGCATACCTATTAAACAGCGATCTCTCGCTTTGGCTTCTAATTGCGCTCAGGACCCTCTTTGGGGATTGAAATGAGAAGGCAAGTTTGTCAGTCACTGTCGCTTCATTTGCACTCTCAAGGAGGACACCGAAGTGGCGGAGAGGAGGCAGCTGGAGTGTTCTCCATGTGTCTCCTCATATTCAGGACCGTATTCAGCTGTGACTTTCAAAGGGCAGCACAGATTTACCAGCTGCCTCTTGAAAAGGCTGCTGTACAGACCCACTGAGACTCAGTTAAAGCCGAGGCGCTGCAAGGTCCAATGAACTTGTCACATCAGTTTGGGGATCTTGAAGGGAGTGAGGAGAAACAGGGACTTTCCACATGTGTGAATGGGAGAAATTACCCCCGAACAGGGTGCACGTTGCTGCTTTAGAGTTGCTGCTCTTGAGCAGGGAACACAAGCAAAGCTATTCAGCTGGATGTATTTTCATCCCCAAGACAGCAAACTTAGAACCACCAAAAAAACCGACTCAAGAAGTATTTTTGGGGTTTTTTTTTGAGATTTTTTTTTTGGGGTGAGGGCGAGGGTGGGGAGCTCTTATCTATTTTCATACCAATGCGCTGTCAGAAAAGTGCAGGACCAAATGTTGTCTTGTGTCTGTACATCTACGAGGGGCAGTAGAAAGGTGATAAGGACCGACAAATAGGACAGTGTGCAGAAAGGCAGAGTTTCAGAACTGCACGACGCTGCTTGCGGGCAACGACAGCAGACAGAGTGAAGCACCACTCATGCACGCTGGTCTATGCAACCAGGGGTAAGAAAATACCTTTTTTACTCATAGACTGAGCAGATTTGTTCTGTGAAACGTTAAATGCAGAACCCCTGCGTGCCATTCTGAGAGTCACTTTGCGGGATGGAAGAGCGCTTTACTCGTACGTATATGAACCTTCTCCGCAGTGCTTTTGAAAACCGGGACAGAGATGAGCCCAAGGAAGTTCAAGCTGTAACTTTGGCCGCAGCTTCTCGGAGCACCCAGCTGTCCCTGACTGTGACAGGTCTCTCGGGAGAGGGAGCGCTGTTGTGTGGTGGGAATCCATGTGACGTGGAGCTGTGGCTAGACTGACTGGGTCAGTAGTTTAGCAAGTGCAATCACCAGGCTTTAACTTTGATGAAACTAACTGCTCGGTGTCACAAATGGCTTCTAATGGCCTTGGATGCTGTAGGTGACTCTTTGGAGTGATGTTGGTGGCACAGGATCTGGTGGGTGCTCAGCCCAGCAGTTACCAGCAACCTGAGTGTGCCCCAAAGATGGACTTGGTGCTCCGTGTGTATGATGCAAAGTTACTGCACAAGAACTGAGCAACTCTCGTGGTCCGGAAACCCCAAATTTGGGCTTGGGCCCCCAGGCTCTAAACCCAGTGTGATGATCTTGCTGTGGCAAGGTAGTGTTTGTGTGGCACTTTCTGAAGTCCAAGGAAGCCCGATGTTGGTGCTCTTCTTGCACCGTTGGCGGGTGCACGGCACGCGCTTCCTGCTTTGTTACTTTGCGTATCTCTTATCACTACATTCAAGAGGCCTGAAATCTCAGCGCTCGCTGTGGTCGCTTCTACCCGTGACATGATGAAGTTGGTTACCCTGACGGTTTATTAGCAGAGAACACCATCTTTGTATTGCCACCAGCCCTGAGCTCTGCTGTCGCGTAGTTTGTGATTTTCAGAATTTCCGGCTGCTGTTCTGGCCAGTGAAAGCCCACCTGACCTTGATTCTTCGCTTAATGTCTCGGTGCTCGCAGCACTGTCGTCTTGCTTGTTTTCTCATTTAATTGTTGTCTGGAAGTGTTAAGTAGTTATGGTTAAGAGGTTGGTTCCCTACGGTAATCCGTTTTTACCACTCATTGTGCAGGTGACCAGTGCACTCAGCTCAAGTGATAAGAATTCGGACAAAGAGCGATGCTCTTGCTGCCATTCAGAGCAGGCTTCTGCATAACGTCAGGTTCGGATCTTTCTGGACAAAGAGGCACCAGATTGATTTAATGGGCTGTTATAACCACAGACAACGCTTCAGAGCAGAATAAAAGCATTTTCCCCACCCTCGGTTACCTCGCTGCGGTGTTGTTTTACTAACATGAACCTATTTCTGATGATATTGGAAGTAACACGGGGGAGTTTGTACAAGAACGTGTAAATGGAGTCTGTGATACCTAGAAGTGGAAGTTTGACTGCTTCATCTTTTCTTTAATGAAGGTGTTCAGGCGAAATATTAGTTATATCGCTTAAACAGTTTTGGTATAACAGAGCCCTGAAGATGCCAAACTTGTTAGCTTGTTGATTGCGTGCTTGTGTCAGTGCTAATCATGACTGACAAGTAATTTAAGCAATGTTTCTAACTCTATTAAAGCATATATCCCCACAACCACAAAATCCTCATCTGAAAGGCAAATCCTGTCTGCTGGGGCCCACCGAGAGTCTTGCCTAGCTGTGCACGCAGCAGAATGTTTGTTGTGCTGCTAGATGTGAATATCGACTTTTAATTTACCCTTTAAAATTAAAATCAGGAGAAGAGAAAACCCTCCGTAAAGAGTTTTAGCTCCTTCTCATTTAACCAATTATCAGGGTACGCTCAAGAAAACACCGTGCAACATCCCTCTTCCGTGACTTGTAATTTACCTCGATGAGGAGGAGGAGGCTTTTGTGGCAGGTTTATTTTTGCTTTTTAGTAAAACTATTGATTTTGTACGACCTGGTGTGTTGTGAGAGCAAGGACTGAAACCATTGCCTATTTCCACCCCTTCCAAAGAAGCGCTTGCAAGGCATCATGCTCCCCCTCACTATAACCCTATAAATCTGGCATAGTTTCTAATGCAGCACAGAAGTGAGTCTCTGTTTTAGGGGAGGAGTGGAGAGCATCCCCCAAGGCAGAAACTCTCTGTGTAAATTACCCATGTTACTACTTTATTGCATTTACAGACAAAAAGTGGGGGGAAAAGGGAGAGTCCCTACATCCAGAGAAACATGCAGTGCTGTCCGAGATCTGGGTTTGCTCTAGACAAGTCAGATAGGATGAGTTACCTGTGGGGTGGTCCACCTGGTCCAAGGTGGGAGACCTTACTGCGGCCATTCCCTAGTTAAAGGGGGCCTGTGAGAAAGCTGGGGAGGGGCTTTTCAGCAGGGGCTGTTGGGACAGGACAAGGGATGATGGGTTCAACTGAAAGACTCAAGTGAGAGAGAAGGGAGAGGTTTTTATGATGAGGGTGGTGAGACCCTGGCCCAGGTCACCCCAAGAGGTGGGGGAAGCCCCATGGCTGGCACCATGGCAGGTCAGGTTGGACCTTGGGGCTCTGGGCAACCTGCTCTGGTTGCAGATGTCCCTGCTCCCAGCAGGGGGTTGGACTGGAGGAGCTTCGAAGGTCCCTTCCCACCCAAACCAGTCTGTGGCTCTGTGATTCTACGACAGTGCCTACCTGCGTGGATGCAGGTTTCGGGGTGGCACGGAGGTACAGCTTCAGGTGTTTGGGGAAGGATTTTTGCCATCGAGGGAGTGTTCAGGAGCGGCATCATTCCAGGGTGTTCCCTGAGCCAAAGAAAATGCGATACATTCCGACTTGGAACAGCCTACATTTCCCTTTTCTTTTGTCCTTAAGTTTGCTTTTGTTCCATTCTCAGTCTGCAGCAAAGTGACATGCTCAGCTCATCCTGGGTGGAAGAGGAGCCCGCTCGTTGGGTCCCGTTAGCTTTACTGGTAATCTGCAGGCTTTGAAAGGACGAGGGCTCAGTGAGCCTGCTGGGAGTGTTTCTCTGCTGCTCTCCGGACACCACAGCACTCCCTTTTTCTTCTTTCTGTGCACTCGTGCATTTTCACAAGTTTTAGTGATGTAATCCACAGTCATGTGGAATTATTTGGTGGGTGTTGCTTGTCGAAAGTATTCAGGGTTACGAATATCCTTGCAACTACACTTGTTTTGGCAGTTTAAAAAAAAACTACCACCACAGTCTTTTCCTACCAACAGGTCTAACCCTGTGGGATGTTTTCTTTTGCATTTGTCTGTTGGGAATAGGCGAACGCTGTAAAGCTGTATGTGTACAATTGGGCTTTAGAAGACTTCCAGCAAGCGTTTAGTTAGCTGCACAAAGAGATTGAAAATAAACTTGGGTTTTTTTGTGAACCGACTGGTCCTAATGAACCTAAGAAGCACTCAGCGTGCAGACGAAATTCAGCATTGCTGAAGCAAGGCAAAAAGCCCTTGGAGTGGGATATTGAGAGCTGAGGGGATGAGGCAGGAAGGTTTAGGGGGAAAGTGGGACAGAAACAGAGGAATTCAGAGAGGAATCAGGTGAAAGCAAAAGGCTTGCTGGGTCTGGTGGCACTGCAAGGTGGAAGGAAGGGACTTCCTTTCTCTGCTTTCTGCCCAGGCGGCCTTCCAGTTGTGCATCTGCTTGAGTCCCAGGTGTCGCTGCCTTGTGCCTCTCAGGATGCTGAGAAGGGACCCAGAAGAGATGTTAAAAAAAAAAAAAAAAAGGAGGGAGAGGGGAGAATCTGGGGAGGGAGAGTGAGGAAAACAGGGTAAAATTGGTGGAAAACTCTGGAAAGACATTTCTACTTCTGTCAGCTGCTAGGGCAGGACGTGGTGGCATCTCCTGGGGAGTTTGTCCTGCTGTAGCTCTGCTCACGTGACCCGTTCTTTCCTCCAGCAGTAACTGGGCTGGATGGACAGCTACGAGGCAAAAGGGCTGGGGTGGCCGACCCACATTTCATCAGCTAAAGGAGGTGAGCCTGAGAGTTACGTGCTATGTACTCAACAGGGGTTGGTTGGCACAAGAAGCAAACTCATTGCATGGAGTAATTCTGCTGATCTCCCTGGGAATGAATTTGGGCATTGAGGTTTTAGCATGTAAAAACATCTGGCGACTCAGATTTTTTAAAAACATTTGATTTATATGTTCTTTTAGTACTTTTATTTTTTTTTCCGTTTGAAATGCAGCAAAAATTCATTAAAAAACCCCCCAGTCTAAGCCTGTGAGATAATCTGCCCACGTGCTGGTTTCTCCTCACATGTAAGGAATAAATAATGATACTTATTGGAAATTCACAACATGTACAAATCATCATTAGGCTCATCGCTTGTATTTTGTTACTGAATTATGAACCCAGGAGTTCTCGTAGCTGGTACCCTGAAAAGTCCCGTAATGAATTCCCACGATACAGCGCAGATTGTTGCCAGTAACATAAATAAATGTGTTGTACGATCCGGTGAACATGAAATGGAATACAGAATCTAACAGCTGAAAGGTTGGGGATGGCTGTTGTTTGGTCATTGGTTTATATTTTATAACGGTGGGAGCTAAATCGATACCATGATCCTTTATGCCCACACATTTTCAATCTCATTATGGAATTCTTATAAAATATTCAATTAAGCAGAGAAGAGACAGTGACTTGAAGGTTTCAGCTTATTCTCTTCGCTCTAGGTGGAGCATTACTTTAGAGGATTGAAAAATATCCCGCAGCATTTTTCCACGGATGGTGTCGCACGCAACTGTGCGTCTCAGAAATCAGAGTAAAATCCAGTGGCTCTCTGTAGCATGTTACTCACGTTAGCGACCAAGTATTTGTGAACACAGTGACCTTTAGTTAAATGAGACCGTGGGGTTTGGGGGCGGCTCTCCGAGCAGGAGGAGGTTGTAAACTCGATCTAGCAGACGTTATGTGTGCAGTCGGATGTCTTCCTTACGGCTCCTGGGGGTCCACAGTTTGCAGGATGGTAGCGCCCAAAGGCTCTGGTGGGGACAAGTGGTCGTGTCCTGCAGGGTGAGGCGTTCCGCGGCCGTTTCACTGCCATGCGCGTCTGAAACGGCATCCACACCGTGCCCTCATTCGGCACCCTTCCGTGTCCTCCCGTCTCAGGCCTTGCATTGTGATCTGGAAAAAACAACCAAAAAAACTTGGTTAGGACATACTCTTTTCAAACTTACCCATAATTCGGATTTAAGTGGGAACTTAAAATAGAGCATTTGGAAATGAATGCCTATTGCCAAGCAGAGGGATGTAAAGCAAGTTCTGCTGTGAGGGGCAATCTCGTTTGTCATCAACTATCTTAGGCACTTAAGAACGTGAAAAATGGAGCTGTTTCACGTAGTAAAGCTCAATTTTTTACTTCAAAGAGCACAAAATTTTGTAGCTGCTTTTCTGAATAATAGAATTCCACTTTACTCAATTATTTATGTTTTATATTTAAGCTTACCATTTAGTCAGTAAATGAAGTTACTGAATTTATTACTCTGTTAAAGAGAATAATTCTATTTCTTCCTATCTATTTCTTTATTTCTGTTTCCATGTAACTCCAACCCTTTAGATCGGAAGGGTATTCTGGAGGTCGTCCTCTCCTTCCCCCACTCAGAGCACAGCTAGTTTTGAAGTCACTCAAGCTTGCTCGGAGCCTTGTCCATTTGCCTTCTGGATGTTTCGAATTTCAAACTCAGCTGCTAGTGCTGGATCCATTTTTCTCTAAGGAAAGCGAAGAGACAGGCAGAATCTCAGGGACTCTAAGGCTGGAGGAATTAAGAAATATGTATACATGCAAAATAGAAACAACAGCATTTAAAGACCGGGACCATAAGTTTGGGAGTACAAGGAAAAATTCTGGATTTTCAAATAAAGTGTTTTTTAAAAAATATTTGAATAAATATTATATGCCCTTTCATTTCCTTCTCATTACAATTTCAGGGAATTATTGTAGAAAGATGGATAAGGTGGGTAAAGATATGCCAAAGGACGGTCGTGGTGCTTTTAGCTAAAGACTAGCGTCCACAAAGGGGTTTCAGATCTGTTTGGTGAATAAATTTCACAAAATGTCTCTAGACTTGATCTCCACGAGCCTTTGGGTGGTCAGGTGGACTGTGAGTTTTCTACTCTCCACCCGGGCACTCGTGTCTGTTGGTGTGTTACCTGCAGCACACGCTTTATCAAACCTCCAGGCTGGGTTGATTTATGCTGGTGTTGATACAGGAATGAAGCCACACATCCTGCAATAGCTATTGCAAGAAAATGCGTGTAAAGGAGCGGTCAGTTCTCTGCGCTGGCTTCGTTAGGGGTATTACAGAAACTGAAAAACCGTAGAGGAACAGCCCATGAGGTCATCGCTATCGTTTGATTGCTTCTCACTTCTCTTTAATTCACAGCTGGTTTCTACAAGGTCTTTACCCTTCGGCCCCTGCAAAAAGTGGAACGATGTTATGCATGTACTTCATTATCTTCCTTAAAAATAAAATGAAACCCCAACTTTCTTCCCCTGAAGTGAGTCGAGACAGCCTGAAATCCTTTCCATGTGTTCTCAGTTGTGAAAACACACTTTGAAGGAACCCTTTGGTTCTCATTTTCGTTTTTTGTTGATATTTTGGGTGTGTTTCTCTATTTAGCCGTATTCATCATGTATTCCTTCGGTGGTATGATAAAAGTGATGTCTGGGAAGCAGTTCGAGACAGGGTTATTTTTAAGGCATACCTACCTTGTCGTTATTGGGTTTCCTCCCTCCCTTTAAACCACGATCGCCTCATGAGCTTGTTGTGTAACCTTGTATTTTTAAACCAATCTCCCTCCCTCATAAGAATTCCCCTCATGGCTAGCTGTTGTCACTGTTGCTGTAATTACTCAGGTAACTCTGGTTTGCCAAGCTGTCCCATGTTTCTGTCTGCTCCCAAGATTCTGGCACCTGTCTCCATGACCTGAAGACAAGGACGTATGGCGTCAAAAGAGACCGTCCAGCAGGACACCACATGGCTTTTCAACCTGGAATGGGTGTGTTGGGAGAGCAGCAGATTACTGGGCTGTCCTGCCGAAAGCCCCAGACAAATTTTGACGAGAAACCCTTGAGTGTCCTCTGTAAGTATTTATCTTCGCTGTGGAAATGTTAACAACATTTAGAGGTTTATTCACAGCAAGTAGCATCTTACTTACTGCAGTGCTAAACTGGCCGATGTTTTGTTTTGTCCTAGAAAATTAACTAAATAGCTACCAGAAGGCAAGACTCAATAGAATAATGATCAAAACCTTTACACTTGGAGTTTTCCTGAGGAAAAATCGTAAAATATTTTAAAAATAGATGTTTTCCAGTGTGTGTTGGTGCTGCTGACCCGAGGCAAATCCTCCCTTGGAAAGGCGTGACTGGAAACTTTCAAACTTACCTTTTCTGTGAATGAAGGCTATGAGATTATTTGAAGAACAGTGTTAATTATTTTGAGAAATACATCAAACCTCCACCCCGTGTCCCTTCATCTTTTGTATAGAATACTCACGTTGGCGGTTTCTACTGTAACTGGGCTTTAAGAGCGTTCTTTGCTACTTTTTCCTGATGCTCAGTAAATGTTGTCCAGTCAGTAATTTCTAGATACCAAAGAGACCAGGAGCTGATGTTGGCTACCCTCCCCTTTTGAAGTAAAGAGGCTCTATTTAATAATCATAATTTCAGTTACTATTACTCTCTAATTAATAATGTTAAACACTAGTATTAATGTTAGTATTTAATTTCTATAATTGCCCATTTTCTGTAGCTGTTCCCAAGTTCTCAAGCGACTCTTCTCAAGTTTGATCAGAAACTCTTGGATGAGTTCCTAAGGTCTTTTTGGAACTGAAAGCGCGGGATTAGATTCCCTCTGTTTTCAAAGCTAAAACTGTTCAGTTTAAGTGCTACTAAAACTTGTTCCAAGTTCTTTCTTTATGATTTATTCCTCCAAACTCGCACTCTGCTAAAACATAACTATGAGTACTTGGGCAATAAAAAATCTGAAGATGTATTCAAGCAGAAGACAGGTGCTTTCCTTTATTAATGTACGTTACTTGTCAGAAGTACAAAACTGCAAAAATTGGTTTACTTTGATGTATTGAATTGTTTAAGAGAAATACTATGCCTGCAATTTCCCTTCACCTGGCCTCGAAAGCAAGTGATGTCTGGTGTGACTCTGCATAGGAAGGAAAGGCTCTGTCACAACCACCTACAGCTCCAGAAGGCCATATCTAAGTAAGTTTGACAGGTGGAGGTGAGACGAATCTGGATGTTCTTCATGTAGTGACCTTTTCGAAAGGAGGATAAGAAAAGTTCTGAGCAAAGAATTATTTTTCCTGTAATGTATCGATGGGAAGAATTCACTCCCTGAGATTTATTCAGATTGGGGGATTCCTGTGGATCATATGGACTTCCTTATCTACAAGGTGGAGTAACTCCTCCTCCTGTGAGTAGTCCGGTATGGAAAAGACTATCCTGATCATTAACAAGTGACCTGTTCCTGTTCCTTCAAGTACAGCTACCGGCAGTAAACCTTTCCTCAGCTTCTGCCCGTAGCATCTCCATTTCACTTCTTGTTCCCCTGACCATCAGGTTTTAACAAGGATTCTGCCCCTGTATCGTACGTGGGAAAATACCGCAGTCTGCCGGGATTAGAGGGGATCATGAACCGCATGAATGAGCCAATCAAAGCGAGTGAAAGCCGTGAAGATTGGTGCTGTGTTCATCTTTGCTGGGCTCTGACGATACGAAAGGAGTTTAGAAATGCTTGTGGAGACAAGCGTTATTCATGTTCGCCTTTTGTGCCAATTTGCTGGCTGTACTGCTAATTAACCACTGCTTTGGGCTCCCGTTTAGTTCCCCACAATTGCTAACACGTGCTTTCAAAAGCTGCACCCTGTAGGCTGACGCTGTTTGCGGGTGTTTGCTCAAGGGGAGGATGCGGCTGTAGTAACGCTTTCTGCTGCGGCTGTAGTAACGCTTTCCACAGCGCTTTGAAATCAATTCCCAAGTGCCTCAACCACTGTTCTCTGCCCCAGGCCAAAAGCAAACGTTGTTCTTACTGAATGAGATGAGAGTTTTGTTTACCAGCGGTGTGATGTTGGAGCACCAAGATCCCATTGCATGGGGTGTGTTTAACGAAGTGTGATGACAATGGAGATTGTATAACCCTCTGCATGCAGTAGGGGTAGTTTGAAGCGAAAGGTGCCCGTGCTGAATCCCGTTGTCTTGCTGTGGCGTCAGATCGCTGCTCACCTTTGTGCAGGAAGGAAGAAGCAAGGCTGGTGACTCCCTTTGAGCGCAGCCTCAGCAAGCGTGAATTTGGTTATAAAAACATGAGACATCTGGCAGGCTCTTCCCTGGCTGTGTGCAAGAGGGGCATGGGGAAGAACAGACACTGCTTTCCTGTAAAGCCTGTCAAATTACATAGTAATTAGCCGAAATACCTAAATTCCTTTGGGGCAAGGACTTGAACGAAGCAGGAGTCCCATGAGTGCACCAGCCAGCCGGGCTCCAGCTGCATACTTGCCCTCTCTTGGTGCCTGGTAGCTGTGGGCTTCTTTCTAGTTTGTGTGGGACAAGGTGAACATCATCTTTCCTGGTCCCTTAGTAGAATAGACTTGATTTCGCTTGGGTGGAGCAGGAAATCGAGCATTCCCACTTCTGGGTAAATGACTACAGTATAGTTATTTTCTGAGGTTTGTTTTTCCCTTCTTTTCCTTCTAGGGTCACTGACAAAAGTATTTTTCCAGCCACAAGCAAAGCCATGGGAGGAAGATTCTTTCTGTCCTCAGTTTCGTACCTAGTCCTAAATCCAGAACCGCTGAAGCTCCTTCCAGAGCCTCTGAAGGTCTCATGGTGCTCCCGGTCTCACTCTGGGTGCTGCGTCCCACATCCCAGTGCAGTCCAGCACCCACTTCACTCCTCTGAGATCTGGCCCTTAATCTTTCTGCCTGTATCTCAATATGCAGTTTCAGTCTGTCTTTCTACTTATTTTTGTAGACCGTAATGGGTTTGGCGAGGACCGTTGCCAATCCCATGCTGTGAGCTATCCTGCATTACCTGAAACAGTAGGCTTGCACCACGGGGATTGTTTCCCGGATTGATCTGCTTTGTCACACAGATGAACGCGGTTGTTGGTGGAGGCCTACAGAGATAGGTGTTACTCTGATAGGACAGTTGGACTTTTCTGCGGATCCTTCAGGTCCTGACTGTCGTTTGCAAATACGCAAACTATGGTTAAAGTGTTGCGGAGAAAACCCCTCTCGATGTGACTCGAGCGTCGCTCTGCGATGTAATGTACTGAACGTGATGTAGAAACCAGGTCTGCCTCCGTCTGCAGAGGCAGGAGCTTGCGGCGGGAGGTTTCCTGCTCACTTCCGTGCAGCCTCATTCGTACCACAGCGGTAACTTCTTTAGTGTTCAGCAAATGGTGATGTGTTCCACGACAAATTTTGTTCTCAGGAGGCTTTCCTCCTCGTGCTTAAAACGATCTTCAGAATATAATTTTTAGATAGTATCCTCATCGAAACCAGAATCATCCCAGATTTAGGCTACACTCAATTACTACTGATAAAGATTTTTAATTAGAATGGAATGGTTTTGTGTATAACGTGCTGATTTGGGATGTGATTCTGGTGCTGATTTCATCACGGACCTGCTGTTCGCTCACAGACTAATTAGTTAACCGTACCTATTTCTCCTCTACCTTTCATCTGCCGTGTCTCTCAAAGATGGAAAGTTTTGGGCAACACGATTTTTTCCTGCTGAGATGTCCAGAGCAGATGCGATGCGACCCTGATCTCTCCCAGGGACTTCAGTCATTACCACGTAATACTCACAACGCTCGCGATTCATAATACATCCCAGAGGAGCGTCTTAAAGCCCAGTTTTGCAAGTTAAAGGGGTTCGCAATTTCTGAGATAATTCGGATCTTAAAGAAGAAAATAATGAATGTATTTCTCCGTGTTCCTCTGTGGACGTTCTGGTAACTCATCTCCCCATCCGATAATGACTTGTCTGCTCTGGAGCAGCTTTCCTGATGAGTGGAGCTGCTCACGTTTGCGATGCTAAGTGTGCGTGTGAGTTATTGGATCGGATTAAAATATAAGAAAATCTATGCTTTTCATTGTTTGGAAAAGCTGGTTTGTGATCTTGCTTACGAATCTTCTCTGCCAGGAGTAGAAAATTTCTGATTTCTGACCCTTACTGCGTGTGCTATATTCTTACAACCAATTTACACCAGCCCTCAAAAGCAGGCATTTCTGGTGAAAATAGTCACGTTCTCTGCGTTAGCTGCCTCGCTGTAAGGATATGGAAAGCCGTGTCGTTTTCGAGCTTTCTTAGTGTCTTTTAATTATGTGCAAACCAAAATTAATGAGCCACCATGTGGAAGAAGTCAGCAGTTTTGGGGCAGTTCCGTGCGTACACTTCACAGATTCTGACTGAGGTTAGGAAGCTACTGTCTCACAAATTAATCTCATTCTGGAAGAGATGTCTAAGAAAATCAGGTGATTACTCTCTGGGAGTGCCTGTTTCTCTCTAACGTCTGTAGCAGTGGTGCGGGCAAGTAGCGCGGATGAATTACCTGGCGTTGGTGATGAATACCCTTGTGATGGGCCACGGGGGAGCTCTGAGCACCTCAGAACTGCATGGATAAAGGCACCGGCCTTTATGGCCCCTTCCCCCTTCTTCCCCGAGCCTTACCAGCTGATCGTGACGTCATGTGGTGTGGAATATCGTGTTGGTCAGTTGGGGTCAGCTGGCCCGGCTGTGTCCCCTCCCAGCAGGGTTCCCACAAAACAAAGGTAACCATGGAACGTCTTACATGAGCCATCTTGTCATGACACAAAAGAGGATAAAGGCCTGGCGATGAGCGTGGTGGCCTGAGTTGAAGCCTTTTGGAGTTCTACGTCATTCTGTTTTTCCCGGAGTCACGTGGCTTATCTGTAGAGTTAGAAGTCTCTACACCGAACATGCAATCTTGCTTGGGTTCAGGAAATCCGTCCGAGTGGTTGTCTCTGAACTTGGCTGTGATGATTCCTTGGACAAGCCAACAGGCTGGGACCTCCCGACTAAGAGTGCGTTGGCACTGCAGTGCTCGGGACCGTGACACTGACACGACGACACCACACAAGACTCACAACGCCCCCCACGACTGTCGCTGGTGATCCCACCCGCCATGGCAAAGGACCTTCTATGGCTGCGGCACCTGCCAGGGATCAGAGAATGAAAGGAGTGTTTCGACTCGGGGCGATCGGACCTCGGAGAGATTTGCTCTGATTGGCTTAATGGATTTTTTTATGTTTTGAGCAGAAGTGATGTTTTGCCATAGGGAAAAGTCTTGGAGAATTTCCGATCGGTGCGACTCACGAGGAAGCTTCTTCATTTAATCAAGGAGTTGTCAAGCACACTTCACACGTCTCCCACAGCAATTAAAGGAGCCGTTTTCCTGAAGCGAGGAAGGCGTTTGCTTAGACATTATTTTAAATATAAAATATGACATGTTTTGTCAAGAGTATCTTTAAAATGACAGTCTTGCTTTATACTCTGATTTTCGCTCTGTGACTGACTGGTTAGAAATTAAATCACTTTTAGGGCAATAATATAGCTTGTTTTTAATTAGTTTGATATTTGCCTCTGATACTTTGCTCAATAAAAAACCCTCAAATTTTTTTTTTCCCCCATGCGAAAGCGCTACATATCAAAATTCAGACACCGCCACGGAAAGGTGCGGTACATTTATGACCTTGTGTGATTAGTGATCTCTGAATCTAATCTTAAGGTACTTTAATGGACTATAATTATCTGCAGTGTATAGTTACTGCCTTTCCTGAGATTGATTTAAAATTGCCTCAGGAGGCAAGTGCTGTGTAATTATCTGATAAGAACCAAACTTGATACTCTGACTGGAAACTTTTGGAAACACAAAAATAAATATAGTTCAGGACAAAACTTACTGCTGGCCGGCTTCAGAAATGAAATCTGTTCTTGCAGGCTGTCTCTGCAGCCACAGATAAAGAAGAAAAGGCGAAAAGGTTACAACCGTTTTCAAGGTACCGGCCAAATTTAGTAAACTTAGTGGAAGGTGGGCTTGCCCTCTGCCGCAGATGTTCTTACAGAATCATGAGCAGAAGAGAGGAAGGTGGAGGAGAGGTAGGTGCATACTCCTCTTACCCAGGTGCTAGGCAATAGGTTTGCTAACAAAATGAACCAGGAGATCGTGTTCATGGAAATCAGTGGCTGCAAGAAGGAAGGTAGGTTTGGCAGACGTTCAGCCAGTTGTCCCCTGACTCCGGGAGCAGCTCTGTGCTAACTTCAGGGTTTCCAGAAGACAACAACCCCCATCCTAAGGTGTCGTTCTCGCTGGAGTTGACGATGCAGCTGGGACCAATGCCATTTCAGAGCTTCCCCGAATTCATCCCTTTTTGGTATTTAATACATGGTGCTGGAAGCACTGCCGAATGTAGCATGCTCTAAGTCAGACCAGTCAATTGATTTCAGGTATATTTGTTTAAATTCAACTTCCCCTGCACTTTTCCTGTTATTTCAGAAGTCTCTTTGTTCTTTGGACCTGTCTCAACGGTCAGAGTTTCCTTGAGAAGTTTGCTCTCAGAGGAGCAGTGGACTCGATGTGTTGACTGCCGTAAGAGTTTGGGAGTTTGCTTCAAATTATGGAGATGTCGTGTCAAGGAATAATTGATTTTGTTATTCTCTAAAAATAGGAAGATACATAGATCCCATCTGTGCTGGGACAAGGAACAGGAAACTTCAGGGTGAACTTCAGGAGGTCTGAGGTCTTGACTTGCACTTTTTCCTTCCTTCTTTGCTTGCTGTCAGGCTGGCTTGGTTAGGGCCAAAATGCTGCGTTTAGGAATATGGGACCATAGCTAAAGATGAGAGGTAAAATAAGCGACTGCATGGAGCCTGGAATTACAGAAATTTCCTTTAACCAAACGCCTGATTTCTGTGAGAGCATCTTTCCACTCCTTTTAGGTATCAGTGATTTATCTGCTGGGTTATTTAAACGGATAGTGACCATGCAATGAGTAAAAACAAATCACGGAATATAGGAAATCTCTGTGTTTTCAGTTTCAGTCCTGTGGACATCCCAGCTCTTTCCTGTCTCTCAGAGATACCGGCACACGATACACTGCAGAAGGATGCAGTGTTATCCTATGGCAAAAGGAGGTCTTCTTTAAGCTGGATGACAGGTTGGTTATCTCCTGCAGCCTTCTAAAAACATCAGTGATCATTTTCTAACAAAGGAACTCGATTTTGGACCTTTTTATGAGGAACGAAGGTCAATCAATCTATGAAATGGAAGTTGCTGGTTGCTTAAGGGTCACTGATTGCGGCTCCGTTGCAGTTGATGTGGACAGTTGAGGCAGTCCGTAGGTACTAAATGTTTCAAAAAGGTGAATTTCTTAAAGCGAAGCGAGTTAAAAGCGAAAAATTGGTTGAAAAGAAAATTTGTAAGAGTAAAAAGTGAACGGCATTTGGAGCTTGGAGGGCCTTCCCAGCAAAATCAGAGTGAGAGGGGGAAGGGAAAAAAGGTCCACCTCTAGCTTGAAGTCCATTCTAGTTTAGAGGAGAAGTGAAGGAAAAATTTAGAAATAAAAAGAAAAAAAAGCAAGGCAAAAAGGGACAAAAAGGAAATTAGCTGGCACTATGACATGGCATCTAAAAATACTGAGAAAGAACCGCTCCTGGCAGAAGAATTTTCTTATGTAGCTTTGGAAGCAGAAACCTTTGCGGTGTTACAGGCAAAGATGATAAAATCTCTAATAGTGATTCAGAAATGGCAACACGATTAAATATTTAAAAAGAACAGCCCTCCACATCAGAGCCCACATGTCATCCGAATATTTCCAGCTTGGTTAGCATGACATCAGCTGGGGATCTAATAGGGTATTCAATTAATAGAGAATGAGAGGACAGGAATAGAATGAACACCAGAGCGCGTGGCTTATGGAATTAGGCTCTTGCCAAGCCAGACTTGTTCAGTCACGATGACATTACAGATTTAGGTGGCAAACAAAGTGGTGAGCTTGATATACTTAGTCCTGTGGACTTCTGGAGGACATTTAACCTAGTTTGCATTACGTGCCCTGAAAGAACGAGTAACGCGCTATCAGGGAAGTTCCCGTTAATTGCGTTAAGAGCTGACTGCCCCAGCTGAAGGTGTAGTTGTGGTAGAGCAACCACCACATTGGTTTTTTTCTCCAGAGCTGAGGTCTGCATGGACTGGGAGTAGGCAGAAGCTATTCAGTATTTTTATCGAGAAGCACTGCAGACTCATTGCAGAGAACGTGTGGAGATGAGAGAGGGCTGATGCAGGAGTAAATAACGAGGCTTGGAAATGATCTAGATAGCTCGATGAGTCAGCCCACTCCAGATTAGTTTGGCTTAATCTCATCCCAGTAAGGACAGGCAATTGCTGGAGCTGGGAAACAGCGTTCAGGTCTGTAAGCGCTTCCTAAGCTCGTACATAGAAGACCAAGGAATGCAAAGCAAACCTACAAACCGGGTTCTCTTCAGATCAGTGAATACCACTAAGAAAACCACCTCCCCACCCAAAAAAACCCAAGAAAAGTAATAATTCAAGGGTTCTCAGCAGCCCAGGTAAAATTTAAGCGTTGCCATAATGATGAGATAGGTCCCTGACATAGAGTTTGTGGAGTAGGGCTGAGAGAGGTCAAAGGGCATTTCAGGGGACGAGGAGGGTCCACCGGACCCCTGTGAAGGGCCTCGTAGCAGCAGGTAGTGTTGGATGCTCGGTGGCATTTTGCTGGTGCATTTGGAGAGAAGGCAGCGATGGCAAGACATGATGGCATTTAGTGCCTACCTCCCCACCGGCTTCTGGGACTGCTTCCTTCGGCCCCGCGGTGCCCTGGAGAGCGGGATGCCTGACCACAGCTCAGGAGTGGCGCTGCCGTCTTGCAGGGGCCAGCTGCTGGGAGAGTTCAGGGAAGAAAACGCCCACCTCTTCCCACCTCGAGCTCCGTGCTGGTCGTTACTGGGGAAGCGAGCGCGTTTTCCACTGCTGCGCGGCGTGGTTCGATGTGCTGGCTGCAAGTTTTCACTGCGGCGCAAATCTCAGCAGCGTTGCTAGAGTTTTGTCCTGGATATAGAATTTGCAAGGTGGTTCGAAGGACACGTCACTTCGTTTTTGTGTAGACCAGCAGCTGGGGGTCATGAGGCAGCTGTTTAAGGAACTGTATTTACTCCGGGAGGTAAACAAAATGTTAAAGCGCCCGCCAGAAGTCTCTGGGCTCGCACTAACATCTCAAATTCGCTGGTATTTCTGTGTGTGAGCGTGTGGGTCGCTGCAGCTTGTTTCTGTCGGGTACATCGGCTCTCCCTGCGTGACGGGCTCGCTCTGGATAAAGCAGTCTGCAGAAGGTGGACGCACAGGTGATGGAGGACCACTCCGAAGATGCTGTTATAGAAAAAAAATTCCTTTTTCTTTCTTCTTAGATGAGGAAGGTGAAAGAAAGTCTCTTCCCGTTTGTTTTAAAAATACGGGGAAGGGAGACTCTCTCCTGGAAGGTTAATTAGAGTGTTCAAGGTTTCTAGATTGTGACTCCCGCTTTCGCTGAATTATTTGGCGTAGAATTACCTGACGGTGGTCTTTCTAAGGGCTTTCCCTGGGATTGTCGAAGGACTGGATGGGAGGCAAATGGAGCGCGTCTTTTGAATACACAGCGACAATCTGTCGGTTGGGGTGGAAATTCTCGCAGACGGGTCTCCAGGTGCGTAAGAGACCGAGGGAGGGAGCGACTGAGAGAGACAACCGGATAACTGGTTCCAGGGGTTTACTCCCGACGGGGTGAGGCTTTGCCCATGAGCTGCGTCTGGGCATCCCTGGGGCTTTCCTGACTCCTCCCACAGGAATTTTGACCTTTCACTTCTGCGGGAACAAGCATGACCTTTCAGTAGGAGTCACCTTGCTCAAAATGTGGTGCTTTTCTTAATGTCAGCTGCAGCTGAGACGGAAGAAGGTTGTAGGTGGACATTTCTCTATAGCTTCTGGTTCTGGCCATGTAGAGAGACAGTGAAGAGGATGAGAGTAGTGGGGACTGACTTTACTGAGGGCGCTAAACCGCTCCTGCATGGGCACTGGCTTCTTGGCAGGCGGGCTGGAGTTAGGGCTCGCTCGGGTGCAGATAAGGCAGGGGAAGGCAGGTGGGAATTACCTCACTGCCGGGGCACCATAGCCTGGCCTGGGATGGGGCTTGTGAGAGGCAGAGGGCTTGAGCCTCTGCTAGTCAGAGGCCTTCATCACGCGACTCGCAGCAGCGTCACCTTCCTCCCTCCCATGCCTGCCTTCACGTTATGGCTGTGCCCATTTCGGGTGGTTTGTGTCTCCGCCAGGGCTCTTCTCCTGAAGTGACTGACGTGCGTCTAGCAATGGTATGTGCTCTCCAGCTGCACTAACCTTATAACCTTGGGGGTCTGAGGCAGCCCAAGCTTGTATTGATTCACACACATTATAAATTTGGGTTATATCCGTATTATCAGAGGAAAATTTTTATGATTACATGACAAGATGCCAGAAAAAGCCCCAACAATCCGAGACCTATGAAAATCAGCAGTATGTGCTGAGAAAAATCAATAAGTAATTTGCCCAGAGAATCCCAAAGAGAATGCATGTTTTTTGAGACTTAGAATAACTTTTGCTTATTGATTCCTCAAATCTCCCAAACAGGGAGAAATGTAAATACAGAGCTCCTGCTCCTCTGGAGCTCAGTGGGAGGAGGAGCAGGCTTTGGGCTGGCAGCTTGGGGATTTGGGAAGGTGTGCTCTGCTGCTTAATGAAACTGCTTAATTAGAAAACTTTGTCACAGCCTGTATGTGGCTCGAAGGCAGTTTTGTCAAACAGGCTGAGTAATTCTTTCCAACCATTAAAGCTGATTGGTATTCGCAGCTTTGAAGGGAGAGAAACATGGAGAGCACCGATAATGAGAGCCGGGCAGTGTTCGGGGGGTCGCCTCGGCAGGGTCTGTTGGAGTCTTTGTCTTCTGAGCAGGTACTGGTGGCTTCTTCAGGCAATTTGCCACCTGACAAGCCAAAATTAAACTGGAGTATTCATAGCTACATAATTTGTCTGGTTTTGAGTCAAGCCTGTGCAAAGCCAGAGTGTTAAATTAGAGCTCATTTAACTCGGTATGACCGTGTGTATAACCACGCCTACCTTTAACCCCTTTAACGCTATATTCACACTCAGTTTTTTAGGTTCGTTTAACATCTTCTGATTTTGTTGGAGAACGGAGTCTCTAGTGCTAATATAGTCCATGTTTCTGAGTGCTTTTCCTGAGAAAAAACAAAGGAAGCATAAATTAAGAATGCAATTTTAAAATGTAATTTTAGCACAATTTTAAGTGAAGAAAACCGTTTTTTTTTCCCCCAATGTAATTTGCTTGTCAGTATAAAGCTTGCATTCAGCATATTCTCCCTTATTCACACTGCTGGGTATTAAAAGACAGGAGAGGCTGTCCACAAGTGAGAGTGACAATCCTCTTAGTCTTGTGTTATTTCTGAAGTTTGGTTTCTTTTTAATGTGCAAGTATGTCCAAAATACTGAGAATTCACGTGAGAAGAAAGTGAGAAATGATGGCAAGCACACCCTTCTCTGTTCTTTAATATGTCATTGCTTTGCATTCCAGTTATTCAGCTGCTGTTCCTGACTTAGTATGGTGCCTCCTCTGATTTTAATATTGGGTACCTCATATCATCGTTCTCCAAAACTCAGGCTCGTTTCCATCACGTCATGAGACTCACCTGAGACAGAAACAGGCTGGGATATACCTCAATGTGTGACAAAGAAAGATGGTGTTTAAGGGACATCTGGGTCAAAGTGATAAAGCAGAAACTGCTGCATTTGGATCTACTCATCCACTTCAGCTGGGAAATTTTTCAGTTTGGAGTTAATATCCAAATCTACCCCCTTCCATTAAAAAGCCGAGACAAAAACATCCTAGATAAGCCTTGCACCTGGGTAAGCCTTGAACAAATTCTTACTGTGGTCATAAAGGAAGATTAATCGGGAGATGAGGAAGAATTGTTTCGGAAAGGATCAATTCCACCTTAATGCCATTCTTGTGGATTTTATAAGATTAGACCCATAGGGTCAGATTTTTAAAAGACATGTAAGAACCCACTACAGAGATCTCGGGCAAGAGTAGCAGGAAAGCTTTGTGACCATCAGCTTTGATCCTGGGGATGTATTTTGAAGCTTATCGGTATGATGGGTTCTTGTGGCCCTGTCTAATCAAATTTCCTGTGCTGCTGCTTGCGTCCTTTGCTTCTTACGCTCTTGCTGTACACATCTGAGAAGGGTCTAGCCTGGTCTTCTCTATCAGGTGACTGAAGACTTCCCTGCTCCAGGATGAACTCTCTTGGCTCTCTCAGCCTATCAGATGTCATATGTCAGATGCTCGAGTCCCTTCATAATTTTCGTGGCCTTTTGTTGGACTCTCTCTAGCATGTCCACGTCTCTCCCGTACCGTGTGCCTAGACCTGAACACGATGCTCCAGATGTAGCCTCACCAGTGCTGAGTAGAGGGGAAGGATCACTTCCCTGGACGTGCTGCCAATGCTCCTCCTAATGCCGCCCAAGAGGCTGTTGGCCGCCTTTGCTGCAGAGACACACTGCTGGCTCTTGTTCACCTCGGTGGCCACCAAGACCCCCAGGTCCTTCTCTGCTAAGCTGCTTTCCAGCTGTCGGCCCTCAGCCTGTACTGAGATTATTCCACCCCTGGGGCAGGAGTTTGCACTTTCCTTTTTTGCTTGTATTGAATTTCAGGAGGTTCTTGTTGGCCGATTTTTCCATCCTGTTGAGTTCCCTCTGAACGGTGGCCAGACGATTCAGCATATCAACATCTCAGTTATGAATTGATGTGAGCACACTCTACTCCATCAACCAGGTCATTTAATAAACCCATTGAGCAATATTGGCACTGGTATCGATCCCTGAGAGATAGAGATTGACTTTAAAAGTTGTCTTTGTTAGAGAAAATCTGTGGAGCTTTTCGGTGCCTGCTGCTCCTGACCATGGTGGCTTTCTTCGTGGACAGCCACAGCAGGTTCAAGACATCAGCAGCCACTCAGATGCAAATGGTGAGTGAATTACGCTGCACCTCCTTGGCGATAACAAACACTTTCACTCTCTCACGGTGTGTTAAAGAACTCGAACACCACCAATAGCTGTTGTATGTTTAATGCATTGTTGATTTTGTTTTCAGGATGTCTGCTTCGAGATTTGAGAATGGACTTTCCTTAGCAATGCTGAGAAACCCAAATAAGAAGAGAGCTCAACAGCTCCAGGGTCCCAGCTAGCCCAGCCAGGTCAGGGGGACTGGGAGCTGTGCCCCAAAGTTTTTTCTACTCCCTGTCCCTCTGTCACACCAAATAACTTCTGTGAATCCCATCCCACTGTTACTCATGGCATTATTAGGGGGGAGCGTATTTTCCTGTAGTGTCTCAGAGGGGTATGTGGTTCAAGAACCAGACTGAGGGGGCTTCCCTCTACACACACCTGACTTCTGGAGATACAGTCCTGCTCTTCAGCAGCGTTCCTCTTTTCTGTGGGGCAGCTGATTTGGGTGGAGATTTGAATGAGCTTATATTAATTTAAGGAAATAAATGCTTCTTTCTTTTTTTTTTTTTCAGAACTCTGGTCTTATTATGGAAATCTCCTACTCTTGGGTTTTAGGAAATAAGCCACAAAGGAAGCCTTCAGCAGCTGTTTTTCACTGAAACACCTTAAATTGCTAAGGGTGGTTATTCTGAATTGGAAAACAGACTCGTTTACTGCAACTGCTATTACTACTGCTAAAATTCTTGAACTGGAACACAGGACGTGAAAATCTTTTAGCTTAAACCCTTGCAGATGAGGCACAATGGGCACTAGAACCCACTTGCTGATGGAAGAAGCTTTTGTGAATAATTAAAACCCATGTGGGAAAATAGCTTTGTGCAAGGTAGGAAGCTTCTCTTGGACCCACGTGTGTGGGTTCTCTTTGTGCAAGTCTGTTCAGATGAAGAGAGAAGGCTGATTTTTGAGATCTCTGCTTTAGGAGCACAGTATTGTTGGCTGAGGTGCTCCTCCTGCTTTTGACAGAGTTATTTCTTCAGCAGAGAAAAAGGTGACTTAGGAGGACAGATAAAGCTTTGAGCTGTAGACATCTCCTTCAGCTACTGCCTGGGCTGGTGCTGCCTTTCTGGTGCCCTTTCCAAGGCGGTGCTGGTGGAAGAGGCACCACAGCTCGCTGCCTCAGGACTTGCCCAGGCACGGTGGATTTCTGATGGTGCTGCACCACCTCCTGGAGCTGCTCCCAGAGGCCGGGCCAAACCACTGGCTGAGCAATCTGGTACGGCTGGGCACAGGCGAGTGCTTTGGAACAGGGCGTGGAGCTACTGCTAGTGGAGAGCCCGACAGTGGGCTGTGCCGCTCTGTCTTGTGCATGCTCTGCTTACCTCTCCCCGATTTCCTCCATCACCCTTGATGCATCACAATGTATGAGCTTGGTGAGAGGGAGCTGATGGGTTTTTAAAGCCAGCACCATGCTGGAAATCACTGGATAGGAGCGTATAAATCTGCTTTTACACCATTCACAGACCAGCATTACTTGTGTCACGGCACTGAAGCCGTAATTCAGCCAGGCATTAAAGAACGTGCTGACCTCAAAGCGTTGGAGTAATCGTGGTTCTCTTAAGAATACGCTTCGCGAATGCCGAGAACCAGCTCCCTCCTGACAGGCTGTGCAGTGGAGCCCCGGGGCACCGTGATGCCCCGTGGTTGTGCAGTGTACAGACATCTCAGGCCAGCGCAGAAGGGCTGGTCAAACCGCAGGCGTTTCTCAGTGCTGGCTTTAGCTACTCAATGTCACTCCTGTCAGGACCCCACGTGACTTTATTTTTTACAGATAGTCATCTCTCCGTGCTACAACTGCCCAGATTAACAGTGAAAGCAGCCTGTAAAGGTAAGAGCAATGCGGCAGAGTAGCTGACAGTTTTCCAGACTTCAAACCTCTACCAGAAAATCTCTACAGTTTGCGTTCTCCTCTCAGTGCAAAGATTTTTTCATTTTTCCAGCACTCTGTTAGAATCTGTCTACAATTGTCATAGTTTTCCTAACCAGTTACAGACGTTGGGCTGAAATGCCTTACAAGGATGAAGTAAATGGAAGTTTCTCTTGCCTGTCCAGCTCGGGCTGTGGTGAATGAAGTACCCATAGTACTTACATCTATTATGTTAAAATTGCTGCCATATGTCTCCCAGTGCCTTAATAACAATGGCAAATCAGATTTTTTTTTTTTCCCCCCACATTGCTGGACATTTTCATCCTGTTGAGTTATTTCTTTGTCTTTCTTTACATTTTGGTTTGTGCTGTTAACCGGGCTCTGGCATTCTGCTAAGTAAGAAACTCAGGCTGCTGATTTGTCTAACACCTGTCATTACTTTAAAGCGGGCCGACAGCTTTAATAAAACCTTTTTGCAGGGAAAGAAAGAGCTGTCTTTCACGGGGTCCAGTGGGAAAGCCGGCATCTCCATTGCCCGTCACATCGTG
Organism: Bucorvus abyssinicus; assembly: GCA_009769605.1. Classification (NCBI taxonomy): domain Eukaryota; kingdom Metazoa; phylum Chordata; class Aves; order Bucerotiformes; family Bucorvidae; genus Bucorvus; species Bucorvus abyssinicus. The sequence continues at coordinate 7,565,893 of CM020034.1, read as the reverse complement.
CCTGCCGCTGCTTAGCATGTGGTGGTGCTGACTCGATAATTGCTGCTCTCACCACCTCCAATCTGCCTCTCGGCGACTGGGAATTTAAACAAGTAACTCCCAAAACAGCGCAGCCTCTTCCCTGGTCTTTGCGTGCTTGTTAGCTTTCTTCTTCCCCGTATGTTTTGTTGGGAATGCTTTGCTATGTTACGTTTTCTCCAGTATGTTTTGGCAGCTGCGTAATAGATGGCTTCTCTCACTGCACAAGGACCTTAAATTTTGAATGCATTTACCTTCGGGTTTGGGGATTTGGGTTTTTTTTGAGGTGAGGAGACTCTCTTGTATAGGGGGAAGTGATGCTCCCAGCTCTGAGTTCCTCAGGGAGCACAGAGGGAACTGGATGAAGCTGGTTGTGACTAAGGAGGACATGGGTACCTGCAACAAAAGTATGTTACATGCTTCAGTGCCGCAGAAACAGCGGCTGGAGGAAGGAGACTGCGTCTTACCCTGACCTCTCCATGTAAGGAGGCAACAGGTAGGTGCAGAGGGTTTCCCCTCCTTCCCTGCAGGTCTTCTCTGAACACACCCGCCCATAACGAAGTGTCAGGGCCACCGTTTGCACCTCTCGCGTAGGACTGGTGTTCAGGAAATTTCCTGAAGTGCAAGGCGAGAACAACGGGCGAGGGAGAGCACTGATTTGAATAAGGATGTGCTGGTTATGAGGGAAAGCTCAAGGTGGGAACCGAAGGTGGAAGAACGTAAGTTAGGGTGTCCTCAGCTCCCTCATACGGACAGACCCTCCTTGCTCCTTTTAAGGAGTTGAAAGTGCTGAATGGACCAAAGTGTAAAATATTTAATCAAGTTTCCCAGTGTTTCCTTATAGCATACAATAATCACGAGGAAGAAAAGGTTCTGGACCGCATTCTTTGAGGAGACCACAGAGTGCATATGCAGTTCTTTCTGTCAACAAGAGAAAAATAATCTTGTCTCTCTAAACCACGTGGGTGACATTTCAGGTGTGTGTACTGATAGGCTGCCCGAGGCACTTGGGGGCGGTTCGGAACAGGCGCAGTTCCGTCCTGTGAGGTGCTGAGTGCTCCCGGTCACGCTGCAAGGTCCGGTATTTTAAAGGCATTCAGACATGGCGCTCCGTCGTGTTATCATCCTCTAGTTTATGCTCATCTGTATTGTGGAGTCTGCTTTTCAAAAGTTACCTTAGGCACTTAACGTATTTTTCTGTAGGTATTAATAATACTGTTCTAAAATAAGAATATTTAGCACTGCATTCCCCGTGCTTTCCAGAAACAACTCGGGAGCAGACACAGAGACAGCCTTGAGAAAAGAAGAACAAAAGACTTTTCCTAGGTGCTCGGAGGGATGGTGCAGGGTTGGTGCAACCCAGGTTTGAGGGTACCTGAGCCACAGCACTGATGGTGACGTCTCACCTTCCACTATCCCAGGGGACAAAGAGGAGAAGGGGCAGTTTTCTACAAACCCTTCTAGTTGCTTTCTGTAACATTTGAGTTGTCTTTAAGAAAGGTTGACTGTGTTAATTTTTAGTCTAATTTGACTTTTGAGGTTAAAAGCTCTCTTTTTGGTTCTAAAAGGAGACTTACAGAAGGGCTACGGCGGTTCAGAGCTTGGCCAGGACTCAGGATCTTGTCACGCCTGTGAACATGAATGGCAACACGAAGAGATTTTGGTTATGCCCATTTTCCATTTCCTCTTTTTGTAGGCTAGGAAGTGTGGTGATGTTTAAAAACATCTGTGTTTTCTGTCGTATTTCCATGTATCGGGTCGCTGAGCCATGGCTGCAATCTAGGTGGTCAAGCAGTATGAATAGATGACTGTTAATAAGATGGATACAAGTTCAACTTCTATGTGTTAGTTTATTTGTTTACAGACACTTGGTTGGATTTTGGGCAAGAGTTCAGGCCTCTGCTAGGCGTTCTGGCGCATGCTTTTGTTCAGGCTTTCTCATCTTTCTGTTTCGATGGGCCAAAGTCCACTGATGCTGTGGGATCTTGCGACTGAGTCAGGAGGTGGTTTCAGTAGGGCACTGGGAACCCTTCTTCGTGCTGGTTTCCTCTGTTCTCCTACTGGTCCTTGAAGCGATGGCGATACTATGAGGATGCTATGTCTGCAGTGTGTCTTTCCAGGAGTCTCTGTGGGTATTTTGTACCACTTTCCAGCTCATCACACCAAGAAGTTATTTATACTGGTTCCCATGCCATCCTGTGGAGGAAGGTCTGATGTAGCTGAGTGTCTATCACGGCTCGTCTGCATTTCTTGTACGGGCATGGCCTGTGTGGTGACTCCTGGCTGATAGCCCAACCAATCCCTCGCCCCTGGTAGTCTTCCTCCAGCTATCAACCCCACCCAGGGATACTGCTGCAGATTTTATTGCTGTCTCACCGCTGCAGTCTCACCACTGCTTTTTTGGAGTGTCTCCATCCTAAAGATCAACCCGGTAGTTTCGCCAGGGCCAATGTTCCTTGCCCGTTGTTGGGAACGGATACAATCTGTGAAGCGTCCAAGAAATGAACAAGTTACATCGTATTTGTGTCTTCTTGACACGAGAAAGATAACGAGGACTTGTCTTTACTGCACAGCCCTTGTCCTTTCTTTCCGCCCAGGCGCACGCTGGGACAAAGCCGTGGGTTTTGCGCTGCCTGTTCGGCGCTGCCAATCTCCCGGTAATGACTGGTGGAACTATCCTGTGCTGATTGTTCCAGGGTGCTTTATGAGCTATAGAAATGGAAAACTGTGGCTCAGGGTTTCCAAACCTTGGTTTACATACAGAAGAGACCTTGCGGCAACGTAACTGTTAATCGGTTTGCCGAGAGAAACGACCGGTGCAGGGGAGCGCTAATGAAGCACGGGCTGCTCCCGTGTTCTCTTATCAGAGGTAGATGGTGCTGTTGACCAAGAAACTGTGCCACAGAGACTGCAGAGCTCCTGCTTCCTGAAGACAGACGCCCACAGACAATTTCAATAATTATGGCTCTCAGAACTCCTTTGAGATCAGCAAGTATTATTCTGGGTGGAGACGCTTCCAGAATTTAAAGTAGGGTTATTATGATTTTACAGCTAGTAGTACGTGAGTTGTGGTTTTGGAGGAGCATAATCAACTTCCTGGGCACCTCTAGGGATGTGTGGACTGCCCACACCTTTGGTGGGTACAGTCCTGACCAGAAAATCTCCTGGGAACTGTCTCTCCCAACAAGGTGGTGTGGGGATTTCAGGTTCCCAGCCATGTCTGGGAGGCACAAGGATAAAAAAGAAGCACAAATTGTTACGTGGTGTAATGCTCTTTCTGAGGGACAGAGTGGCTCTCTCCTTCTACGCGGGTTTACAGAAGCACTTAGAGGTGCTCACCACGCCCCAGGCTTCATTGCACATGTTAAGAGCGCAATTCCAAATAGTCCTTGGCCAGCAGGATTGCTGTGGAATCTAAGTTGATGAATAGTGGGGAAGGGGAGACAGCATCTGAAATGTGAAGGGGCAAGTTACAGTCCGCAGAATAGAAAGGATGTTTTGCCAAAGAGCTCAAGGGAGACCCAGGGCTGTATTTGATAAGCTGCACGGGCAATGACTGCTCTTCCTGATACTTGATTCGCAAACGTGTGCAAGGGTCTTGAGACTGTGGTAACCATCAGGAAGGTCATTCACGCTCACAGGAACGTGCATGGGGGCTGAGCAGTTGGTGATGTCAGACAACACCCTGCTCCCCCTGCGTGCGGTTCACGTGGACAGACAGGATCAGGTACCCAGCTAAGGGCACATGTAAGGGACGTGGTCAAGGATTTGCAGGTGGCTGAGGTGGGAGCTGAACTGAGAAGAGTCCTTACCTTTTCATGAAATAAGCCGCCTTCTTTTTACAACAGCTCTATCAATGCTGTTTTTATGGTTATGATATTGCTGAGCCCAAATGTTGGAGAATGATGAAATCTAATAAACATGCTGGGCTCTTTTATTTGTCGTTAGATCCGGAACACTTCAGGCTTCACTGGGGTCGCATTTTGAAGCGTTTCTCTGCAGCTATCAGGGTTAGCAATGCCGTTTTGTAAAACGAAGAGCGATCTATTCACACATTCACAAGATTCCTGAAACTAAAGCTTTAAGAGCCAGCTGTCACAAAAGCGCTTGGCACAGCCAGCGCTGCTGAGGCACGGAGGAGTTCGCTGCAGATTCCTGTGAGCTGAATCAGTATCAAGGGCAGGTAGCTAAAGACTGGGATTTTATTCCGCTGCTTTTTTGGTTGAGTAAGTTTTCTGCGAGATAAATCTGAAACCTCAGAGAGATTTCTTTTCCTTTATCTAGGCCTCCTTGAGCATGTCTCAGGTTTTTCAGAACCACTTTAGAAGTATAACCGAGAAAAAGCGGAAGTTTCATTTTGTTATACATGTCTCTAAACCAAAAATACTTTTACAGTTCTTCCTTCACCTTTCCTCGTGGTCTTAGCCTCATTTCTAAGGTGCAGGGGGGGGAAAAGCTATGGAAATTTCGCTTGAAATTAGTTTCAAGGCTCTGTGAATTTTCAGTCACTAACCTATAGGTGCAGTTTTAGGGTTGAAAACTCAACAAGGAACTGCGTAGTTTCTAACTGAGCGCTTTTCTGGAGTGCAGCGCTCTTCTCCCCCAGACAACAGAATACTACCTGTTGGGTTTTTTTTGTCTTCTGTGTAGTGTTTGTGTATGAGATCTCACTAAATATGGTCTCAGAGGAGTACCTGCTGGAAAACATTATTATCAGATTTGTGAGCTCAGTAACAAATTTGTGAGGATTAAGTAAAATGGAAAGCAAAGAATGATGGAAAATCTCACTTATTTTTACAGTGTCAATGAAAAAGCTATCGGCCAGATTCATCTGATACGGAGCAAATGTTCCCGGTTAAAGCCGTTTTGCTTGACTGTAGCTGATCAGCAGTCCTGGCTCAGCTTTATGACTACGTCACAACGCCTGTTCCATGAGTCTGAGCCCTCCTGTGGTTTTGCCACCGCCTGAACCAGGTGGGCTTCGCCTACCGTGAGCTGCTGCAGTGCGGTGTTCCCTCCAGCCTTGCCAGAGCCAGGAGAGAAAAGGTGAGGAGAGCCTTTAACGCTCTGGAACGTCCTGAAGGTTTAGCTCTGAATTAAGCTTTGGAATGCAGTTTTCCTTATTTTCTAAGTCGGGAATAGTCCACACTGAGCAGGAAAACGGCTTTCTTATGAAAACCTGGTCCCCATTACTCAACTCAGATGTACGTACTCTGGGCCTGACTGACATTTATTTTTTTCTTACAACCATTTTTTCCTACATTTCAATGCATTTTCAAGCTCTGATTAGAGATGAACTGTTAGTCGTTAAGATTGTTTTGGGGCTGATAACGATAACAATCCTAAGATAGCCCTTTGATATTTTTTTATATAAAATCAGTAAACCCACTGATATTTTACTGGTGAATAGCTCATTCTGTTGAAGTCTTGAGGATACATTTAAGAATTATTAGTGTTGAATCTCCTCTTGATAGAGGACGAGCACAAAGCTGGCAAGCATTATGCTGGAAGCATAGAAAAGCTGTGGCTGCAGACCTTATCTAGGAGACACGTGGTCTGCTGGCCTCGCTACCCTGTGGGAAGAAGTTGTTTTTGGTCTCCTGTTGTTTCAGATCTGAAGAGATATGGTCATGGTCCAGGAGCACACTGTACAAACCCAGGACAGGAATGTTCACAGAATCATCATAGAATGGTTTGAGTTTGAAGGGACGCTAAAGATAAGCTAGTGCCCCCTCCCTGCCATGGGCAGGGATGCTTTCCACTAGATCAGGTTGCTGAAAGCCTCATCCATTCTGACCTTGAATGCTTCCAGGGATGGGGCATCCACAGCTGACGCTATCCCCGTTCAAGGGGACAAGCTGCCTGTGCTGGGGCCAGCTCTGATACACTGCAGCCACCATGGCCTTGGACCAGATCGCTGTGGCAAGACTGGTGGGACAAAGCTGGGAGAAATGGTGGGGTTTCTCCACCCCTGCTCAAGGCTTGGCTTCAGCTCGTGTCCTCACCCTTGGTCCTTGCCTGAGCTATGCTGCAGCTGTGTCTGTGCAGGACCACGCATCACCCTGATCCCAAGAGGGTCCTCGTTTTGTAGCTGAGTCTCGGACCTGCCTCATCCCTGTGGACTTGCCCAGCAATGTGGACTCTTGGCTGACGCCTGCCACGTGCTCCCCAGCTTGTGTGACCACTGGAGAGTGTTTTGCTGAAAAAGCTGTTAATCCTGTTAAACCGCATCAGAAATGACATTTGCATGCTAGTCTGGGCTGCAGCCTAAAACCGGCCCCTGTATCTTCACTGGGAAGGATGCGATCAGCTCAGACGCTGGCTAAAGGCACCTGAAGGGGCTGATACGTGACTCGCTGTTAACCATGCCGGTCCATTCAGCACAGGGCTTGTATAATATTTCCAGTTGAGAGTATTTCATGTTGAAAACTGCCGTGAGTCTCGAAGATGTCTGCAAAAGTAGTAACGATTGTGGGTGTGATTTCAAGCACAGTTAATTCTTCAGAAGAGAAACGGTTTGGCTCAGATGTGCCACCTTGTTCCTGGGATTAACAGTGAAAACAAAGCCAGTTCTTATTTTAAGGTTTAGCCCGAAGAAGCAAGAAAACACAATTCAGTGAATGATCCTGACAATAAACATTCCAGAGAGAATTCGGAGGACGTCACTGATCTATAAGAATATGCAGTTCATTTTTTTTTTTCAAAATCTGAATGTGGGAAGTGGGTTTTTAAAAGGCTAATACCTTCCATTGACAGCCTATTTCAGGAAAAAAACCCCAAAACCCAACTAAACCAGTCAATTCATTAGAAAGCCTACAGAGGGGTGGTTCGAAATTGTATTTCCTTCAGAGCTTAACAAAGGCTATTCATCGAGTAAGTACCCCGGGTTGCAAAGCTCCATTTCACAAAGCAGTGTGCAATTAACTACAACCTTAAGGATGTATGCTGTAATCCTGGCGGCCCTTTAAACCCGCAGCATGAGTGTTACCGAATGGGTGACTGTGGGTGCGTAGAACAGAGTGGGCTGAAGACAGGGCACACTGGAGGGGGAAAAACCACCTAGAAAACTGGAAAGGGAAATATTCCTTCCTCTTCCCCCTCGTTCCTCTCTTATCCCTATGCCTGTGTACAACCTTTCGTGTCTTAATTGATCTATATGCGGGCAAACATCACCTGGATGACTAACTTTTAAATGGATTTTAGTGCTTGGGAAGTGCTTCAACAGAGAACAGCTAGATTCACGGTCGGCATAACCACACAGCTCTGCTGAAGTCAGAGGATTTATAATGATGTGAATACTTAGGAACCAGGTTTAAAATATGCAGCTGCAGGACTGTAATGGTTCTCGCTCAGGAAAAGTTTTCCTTTGGGTAAATCTCGCACTAGAAGATAAAACACCCCTTCCCTTTCATCAAGAAAATGTGGGGAATGGTCACTACTGGCCCTGTCAGAGATGCTGCCTGTCTCCTGTGTATGGACGGTGTGGCTGAGGAAGATCTTGGTGAGCACCAGAGTTTGGAGACAGCTCTGTGCAGGGAGCAGCAGTTTCTGTGGATATTTTTCTACCTTACCTTCTCTAACGTTATGGCAGAGATTTATTTTGCCTCTGCAGTGCAGCTCCATAGCTGCTTCCTTGTTTGAAGATACAATTTGTTCCCATCTGCTCTTAAAATCGGGGATCTGGCCCCAGGGAGATGGAAACAAGCAGCTGAGCTGTAACAGGAGACCACGCACCACCGTCTTTGCTGTGGATATGCTGCCAACAAACCCCCCAGAACTATTGTGCTTGAATCTTTTGAATAGGTTGATGCTAACGTGGGGCATCACACATCTCAAACAGGACAGTCAATGGCTCTCCAGAGTTGGTTGAACGTCCTTGCACTGGTGTCTCCAATGGGATCCAATCAGACTTCCAAATCTGCACTGTGGTTATGTGTGACCACTAGAGTGAACACAAGATCCGTTGTATTATTACTTTAAAACAGGCACAAACACCACCTACCTGCTTTAGCTACATAATAAAAGGGCTGGTCTGTGTCACCGTTCACATCCTGACTCGGCAGGAAAGTTCTGCTAATCACCAATCTTACCTAGGTACAGCTTGGTCGATTCTGCAGCAGCAGCTGCCTGGGGTTGGTGCTGGGACTGCACGGTCTCCACCTATGAAGACATTTAAGCATCGATTGGCCTATGCACAAACGGAGCTGCTTGGGGGAATCTCCAGGACAGTCCAAAATCCCCTCCTGGAGCTCGTTTGACTCTCAGCAAATGTTCTCCGGTGAAGCTGGTCAGGAGGTTTAGTCAATCACCTCATCCTCCGTGCAGTCCAGTGACTCAAATTTGTCTCATCTCAGGCTGTCTCCTCTATGCAGAGATGGGCGGTAGAAGTCTTCTCCTACCCAGGGAGTTTAATGACCGAGAGTGCTGGGGATGCACAAAGGCACAACCCTGATGCACAACTACGCTGTGACTGTAACTCTCATTTTCTCCTTATGACTTAAATCCCAGAGTTTAAAATTGCCTGCTGCAAACTGGGAGGTGTCCCTCAGTATCCTGTGGCACATCACCCCCCCCACCCCACACATCTTTAGGGAGCCAAGAAGAAGGGTTGAAGCCAAGCCAGATAATAGGACACTTTGATCTTTACCTTTCCAATCCAGGCGCAAGGTGAGGTGGCTAAACTGAGGAATGTGCCCAACCATGCAGCTAGAGGAGCATCTCATCTGCAACAGCGAGTTTTCCCTAGGAGTGAGTCTTGAGGAAGTCTACATGCTGCTTTGCAACGGACTCCAACCTCATCACTGGCTCTCAGCAGGGGAGCAAACTCAGAGGAGGAGTTAGATCTGGAGCAGCTGAGATGTCCACGGTCATTTCGGGGTTGAGCCAATGCACTTTCATGTGACTGTTTTACGTTAAGAGGTATCTTTGTACCAAAGGAAGAAAACCAAACCACTGAACCCTTTTAAGAAACTTAAAATATAATCTGTGTGCAAAACACCAGCAGCGTACGTTAGCAGCCAAACTCAGTTACGCAGCACCAGTAGCCCTGTGCTCATGCTGCTTATCAGCCCTTCCAAGATCGCTGGCTGACAGCATCGGTTGGGAGTTTCAAGTAATACTCGGGATTCCTTTGAACACAGCGTTCCATTAGCTGCAGATTAATTGGATCTGCAGGTCAGCGTGAAGTGGATTACCTCAGCTGAGGAACGTGGCGGGCATACCGCTCGTTCCTAGGACCTGGGTCAACCTCTCCCTCCTGGAAACAGAGTCGTTGGAACATTTCAACGTATCACGTGTCCTACAAGCTTTAGTATTTCACTAGTAGCCTGCGCCTCCTGGAGCCGGGAATGGATGGTTGGAGCAATGGCGAACTGCTTTTCATGATCCCAGCCACCTATTGTGGGTGTTCTCGTTCTACCTCAGGGCGAGTAGACTGGCTTCCAGCGTTTGCTTGATGGCTCTTCAGGAGCGATGTGTGTGTGGTTTAATGAAGGGGTGGACCTCAGCGTCACGGAGACAGGTTTCAATAACGAAGGGGCCGAAGGGAGGTACGCCCTGAAGCAGGGCATAGCTGAAGCCCCTGATGGTTAAGCACGAAATGCTCAAACTCTGCTGAACTGAGCTTTCCTAAGATTGTTTTTGTAGATCTCCATCTACGTATTTACTACTTTTCCCTCGCTTTCTGTTTAGGGGTGGGTTGTTTGTTTTTTATTTAGCAGTTCCCATGAATTTATATGAACAAGTCCCTAATTCGGGTCATTTCTACTCTTGCTCTCGCCTCTTCCCGTTATCCTCTTTTCAGTGAGATCCTTGTCATCAGCTTCCTTCCTCCTCTCCCCTCTCCCCTCTCCCCTCTCCCGTGTCCTTTGTTTGAAATGGAGCGTTGCTGATTTGCCAGGGTGGGAACTGCAGAACTCCACACAAACCCCGCTTGTTCGCAGTGGCTCCCCATAGCGCAGCAGCAGCCTTTTGGACTGCCACGTTGCATCCATGTACTCTTAATCCTGGATTTGGCCATCGTGCTAATGAATTTTCCCAGAGGTGAGATCGGGGACGTGGCCTTAAGCAGCTGATTAGAGACATCCAGGATGGCCAACACACATGTTGCTCACGTTGCCTTTCTCCTTTCTCGGTCCTTGTCGAGGCACTTGTTTGAGGGGAAGGCATCACCCAGGCCGTGTGGTGACAGCGTCTGCACCCAAGGCTCGAGGCCAGGACGAAGGGAGCGCCCTTTTCCGAGTGCCAGTTAGGGGACGAAAGGGCGTGAAGGACCTATCTTTGTGAAGAGCTGAGGCACAGCTACGTGTGGCTTCCTCCGCATGGCGCTCGAGATGAGGGTGGGTGAATTCAGCTCGGTGTTTCAGCTCAGAGGTTTACCAGTTTGCAGGGTTTCACAGACTTCCATGTGCCCAGCAAGAGGCGGGGGTTCTGGCCGGTCCTGTGAGTTCGCTGCTTCCCTGTTGATGGGGTGTGAGTGATCATCGATTTTCCAATAGGCAAAACTGAAGAGCAAACGCAGCCGAGTGCCTCCGCTCTGCGATAATTGATGCTGGCTTTATGGATCATGTTCTCTTTACTGAGGACCTTCTTGCTGAGCAAATATGACAAATGAAAACACTTGCTGAGATTTTATTTCTGCGGCAATTTGCTGTGTTTTCTTCCACTAGCAATATCATATTTTTGTTTGTGAAGGGAAGAGCTATTGTTCATCCTAGTTATTTGCTTCTTGGAGCTGAAGTAAAAATAACTGATATTGAGGGCACATTAAAATGGAAGCAGGTGGAAAAGAGCATCTTCTAAAAAAAAAGATAAGAGAAAATTCTACAGACTTCCTTGTGGAAAACTACTGCAAGTTATTCCAGAAGACAAATGGTGATTTAACTTGTTGGGATATTTGGCTCTTTTTATCTTGCCGGCCATCTGAAAAAGTTAAACCACACTTTGAGGAATTCCATTTATCTGCATTAGTCTGGTAAGCGCAAAGTCCAGGTTTTCTGCTGGAAATGCCCACAATAAAGTGAGTAAAATACAGTCACTGCATTTGCAAGATGACTTCGTTCCTGCGAGTGGCATTTGGGCATCGCATAAAACCGAGGGTGCGTCTACAGCATGGGCTGGTGGTACGTATTGCTGTAGAGATCTAGACCAATTTGCTTTGTAATTAGCTAGCCCAGAGCTCACTACAGGCTGCAAAAGTGCCCTGAAACCTCGGGCGAGCCACAACCAGCTGCCTTGCACCAAGGTCTCCCTCGCTTGGGTTTTGCAGCCTTGGGGGGAGACCCCAGCACCCTTGTGCTCCACCAGCGGCACTCCCGTGCTGTCTCCTCTGCCTGGGCAGTGCAGGACGGGCGTGAGACCAGGTCTGGCCTTGCTGGAGTCTCCAGGAGGTGGTTGTACAACGCATGCCTTTTCGGGAATGCACTAAGCAGCAAACCGATCGGAGGTTTTAGAAGGAGAAAGAAGACAGGTAGGAACAAAAGTGTTCAGCTTGGAACGCAGCTCGGTGCCACGTGTGAAAGCGAACTGGAGATAACTCTTTTCTCTGCAAGTCTTGCAGGTAAGTGGCTTTCCAGTGCTCGTCCCAGGGCAGGACGATAGTGTTTATAGGTAGATAAAAGGGATAGGCGTGTTTATACAGAGAGCAAGTAGCCTGAGAGCTGTGATAACCACGCTAGCCCAAAGGGAGCTACTTGGCCAATACTTATATTTTTTGTGAGAAGCTTGCTGTTAATGCTGATTTTTTGTTGAAGCCCAGGCTGTCTGCTGGCAAAACTGGTCTTAATGCAGCTTTTGTTTGTTTTGTTTTGTTTGATTTGATTTTCAAGTAATAGGAATAGTCCAAACCTGGAATCTCCACCACTCTCTAGATTTCCATAAATTAAGAATCCATTTAGAACGTGAGGTTTTTTTGATTAGAAAATTATAGTTATTCCAACAGTGCTTAGAGAAAAAATAAAGTTTTAAAATAATAAAAAATACTTGATCACTTTACTAGTATATAACAAAAGATATTTGAAATCTCAGATTTTAGTGCAACGAAGAAATAATTGCAGTGACAGCCTCAGATACTCACTCAGACTCTGAGTCATGATTTAAGCTGGCTGCGATGCGTTCGGGCACCTTTAATTGTCACTCCGTAACACTCCGTTAAGAGAAGTGCGATCGATGTCCCTTTAACGTTCCTTCATTTTTTCTGAAAAATAAAATAGATTTATTGATATTCACTGGTGCCAGTTCTCCCATAGTTATGTCTGGAGCAGTTCAGAGTTTTCAGTTGTAGTCAGAGCTGTTTTACAGTCCCTTTTATTTAACATTATTAAGCAACTTTAAAGCCGTGGGACCTGACCTGGTATTATTGAATTAAAATTATCTCTTGAATTCCTTTCCTAAACTATGAATTAACCATTCTGCAGAAACGTAGCATTTTGTTCGGGATGATTTAAAGACAAGTATTTCCATATTTATGCATTTTGTGGCCTTTCTGTTTGAAATTCCATGCGGACGTTGTTGTCAGTGTTTGTTCCTCTCCTGTGCTTTCAAACAGTTTAAGAAGAAAGTTAATGAGAAAGCCGTTGGAGATAGGGAGGAAGAAAGGAAGAGACGGTCATTCTGCACTGTCAGTAAAAGCACAATGCGTAAGTCGTGGTCGGGGTTTTTTCACTCCCCGAACAGTTTTCCGTAATGTTTATGTTCTCAGAAGTTTTTATTTGTGTCTTTGAACCCGTGGTCCCATAAATCGATTAATTTCTTTTCCAGCAACCAGGTATTCTAAAATGGCTCTTGAATACATAAGAGAACAAATTGGAGTCTCTACAATCCATTCTGACTGATGGTTTTTAAGAAGCCAGAGGGTAGATACTATATCTTCCCGCAGAGCTGCTGGGAAATACAGTTTGCACCTTACGTTCCCTGAAGGGACAGGTTTTGCTGCCGTTACTCTGGAGAAACAGAGCCAAGGCTCCTTCTGTCTGGCTGTGCATAAAGACGAGAAAAAAATGGATAGAATGTTGGAACCTTCTTCAGCTACCAAGAATGGTCCTTTCTGGCATTCTGATGTTGCTTATGTAGCTTGGAGTAACCTTCAGCGACCATCTCGCAGTGGTTCCTTGCTTCTCCAGAGGGATTTCGGGCACTGATGTAGCCGTTTCCCGATAGGTTGGATATCAGGAAAAATTTATTTCCACAGCGGGTCATTAAGCGTTGGAACAGGCTGCCCAGGGAGCTGGTGCAGTCCCCATCCCTGGAGGGGTTTCACAGCCGTGTGGAGGTGCTGCTGAGGGACATGGTTTAGGGCCCCTGGCAGTGCAGGGGGAACGGTTGGGCTCGATGATCTTAAGGATCTCTTCCAGCCAGGTGATTCTGTGGCTCTGTGATTCCATGATTCCGTGATGGCAGTGCAGGCGATGGCTTTGCTGCGGTAGCAGAGAACGCTCTACGGCTGGATTCATTATTCCTCCTTTGTTCCTATTTCTTATAAAGAACTAGATTACTAATTAAGCAAAATTGTCTTCCAACTTTTTTCGGTGGATTTTTCTTTGAATTTAGAAGTACTTGGTAAGAAGCAAAGCAAAGACAGTCTCATTAGGACCCGTGAATCTGGCACATAAGGGGAGGTTTAACACCTTTTGAAGTACTGCTTGTGATAGCGGTACGTATTAACCGGTTGTCTCTTGCTGTGGCGTGAACAATGAGAGCAGTCTGCAGTCATAGCGGGGAAGGATGTTAAAAGCTGTTGTGGTATTTGTTGATAAATTTGCAAGAGTTGCAGTTGTCTGTAACACTACCGTCACCCATATGCTTCACTGCAAATTAATGTGCCGAGTGGCTCTCCTGCCTACCCGCCCGTCAAAAACAAAACCTGCGTGCCTGCTTTGGAAAGCACAACCGGACCTGAGTTTTCTCTTACACCTTACCAGGTCGCCACCATGCTTAAACTTACAGAGTGGCAATTTTTCTACAAAGGTACAGCTCATGTTAGAAAATAATCTTCCACAGATTATCAAGGTTATTTCCAAACTTTGGGGGGGGGGAATCTCCAGCCCTCTAATGCTTTTTCTATTAGCCGAATACACAAGGCAGAGTATGTCTTAAGTTGTGTGCTTTGCTGAAAATTCAGAAACCGTCGTCTCTCCCGAGGCCTGTCGAATTCATATAGCACTTTAACCTGTGATTAATTACAAAGGGAGCGGAAGCTTTGCTCCTTCCCGCTTGTGCTTTCATCAAAACTGAAACTCCTCAAGTAAACCTCCGCTGGGCAGGGAGAGACCCAAGTGGCTTGGCAGGCTGATTGAAAACCAGCCATCCTGCCGAGTCGTGAAACTGCTGGGTGAAACAGGGTCTCTGGAACGGGAGCGTCTCCCGGGGGTCAGTGCTGGAGACAGTAACTTCTTTTCTTTCTGAGGGGAGAAGTGGCGCTGGAGAAGCAAAAGGTGGCTTCTGCCGGAGTGCCGAGCTGACCAGTGGGAGACCAGGCAAGACTTTTTGATGTGGAGGTTCTGAGCTTCTGAGGGGTTCCGGGGGTGGAGAGAGGGGAATGGCAACACCACCACCAAAGCACCATGTTCAGTGAACCCACTGCAGAATGAACCACAAGTTAATGAGTTTTGCCATGCAAAAAAGTCTCTTAACTGAAGCTATTTGATGTGCAGAGCTTCCTTGCTGAAGGTGAATCCTCTGTGAGCAGGGAGCTGCTCTCACTAGCAGCCTAGAGGTAAATTTTCCATGGCAAAATGTGATTTGAAATAGATTTCTCCATCAAGCAGTGTTCTGCTGGTTTTGTTTTCATTTGTGGTCCAGACGGTCTCACGAAGTTTCATGGTTATTGGAGTAAGGTGAGATGAAAGAATGGTGCAGGGAGGGGAAGAGTGAGTTCTTGTTCTGGATTTTTGTTTGTTTTGAGCCACTTCTGTTCTTTGTCAACGTGTTTTAGCCAGAAGATACATCACCCTCGCGTGGTGGAATAGTTACCTACAGGTAGGAAAGGTGGCTCCCTGCCTTGGTTTTGCTGTGGTGTAGCTCAAGAACAGAAGTGAAAGGACACGGGAACACAAGACGGATGTTCCTGTGACTGGAGAGTAGGCAGATCCCAACTTGTTGACTGAAAAGGAAAACGAGGGAGTAGTTCTCCTGGCAGGTGGTTTGCACAGCAGAGTTCCTGTTGGGAGAACTGTGGAAAGCAATCCAGAATACTGCAGGAGCCCCAACGTCTTTAAGGATGTCTCTCCCAATATGGCATTTAGGGCCACCGAGAGCCCACAAAATAGTTGTTTTCCGTTACTGCCTCGTCCCCAGTTTCCTCCCCTCACAGATTCTAACAACTTCATTACTCTCCGCAAGAGGTGGGAGTAGAGAACTCTGTACGCTGGGGCTTGGGGGCCTGTCACCATCATGAGATCGTGATGGAGCTGCCCCAGCTGTCCCTGCCTCCCGCGGTCTTGGCACGTGCCTTAGGGCGCAGCTGGGCACTTCACCAAAGCGTAGTGCTCGCTCCTTTCAGCAATGTTCAGGGAGCTGGAAAAGGAGATGAGACAACGCACATGAGCAAAATAAATAATAAAACCATGTTAAGTAAATGGCTGTGTTTTAGTTTTTGGAACTGCGTGAGGAGAGCAGCAGCTGGGGCTGAGCCGGGGAGGGGGAGACTCGCAATCAACGTGATCATTTTTCAGCAAGCCCCAGATGCAGATCAAGAAATGCGGAGTTTGTGCTGACTAAGAGGCAGGGGCCTCAGTTCTCATCTAGCAGAGACTAAATTAAAAAATAATTACGATGAACAGCATTTTCTCTGAAAGTGTGTAATGCCTTGCATAGTTTTTCCATCGTTACTTTCTTTCTGTAGATGAAATCAAATGGCCTGGGACTTGGTCTGGAAATATTTCATGCACCTTTGTTCCTCCAACAGCCCCCTCCAGCTGCAAGCACGAACTGCTCTGGAAGTGGAGTCTTTTAACGTGTGGTGTGGCTCAGAAGCAGTTGAGAAGGAGAGGATAAGTGAAATCCTACGGGTGGACTTCCCAGGCAGGGACACTGAGAAGCAGCAAAGACTGCTTCTGCTCTTTTGGTGTTTCCATCGTTCTGCTCATTTGGTGTTTGATGGGGAAGGATTTTCCAGCAGGTGATGTTGGGACAGGACAAGGGGTGATGGGTTTAAACTAAAAGAGGGAGATTCAGACCAGAGAGAAGGAAGAAAATGTTGATGCTGAGGGTGGTGAGACCCTGGCCCAGGTTGCCCAGAGAGATGGGGGAAGCCCCATCCCTGGAACCATCCCAGGTCAGGTTGGACCTTGGGGCTCTGGCAACCTGCCGTAGTTACAGATGTCCCTGCTCCCTGCAGGGGTTTGGACTGGATGACCTTTGAAGGTCCCTTCCCACCCAAAATATTCTGTGGTTCTACGATTCTATGGTGCTGTGGATTGAGGGAATTCAGGCTTGGGTGAATGGATATCAGCAACGTTTGCACATTTAAGCCAATAAGCTCAGACTTGTCCTAGCATTACCCATGTCCCAGGCAGCCCCAACGCTGGATCACACGTTCATTTCAGTGTAAGGGCAGATGTGATGTCAGTGAAGAAATCTTTGTCTTCGGGCTCTAGCACTTGGACCAAGCTAGCGTTAAACCTAGTCTTCCCTACGTGATACCTTCTCTGTCTCGCCTGACTAATAACTGAGCTAGGTAATGCTGCGAGGCCTCTAAAGAGCATGGATTTAAGGAGAGATTGCAGGTTCTTGGCCACTTAACTGGTTCTTATTTTATATTTCCGTGGCACCCTACATTACAGCATCGGCTGCTCTTCCGTATGTCATGGGAATGAGGAGAAAATATGACTAACTTGGCTCATCTATTTAAAAGCATATAGAGAGCACCATCTCGTTCTGCGTGTGTTCCCGGTTCCTCTTTTAAATTATCCTCAGCATAAAGCAAGTATTTACATTCAGATCAGAACTATTCGCAAGAGGCATGCAGCTGTGGAATGTGTACATATTGTAATTATAAAGATATATTGCTCCTTTTTCCCCACGAATAGATTCTTGTATTGATTTGTTCTTACTTCTGCACACCTATACTGAGGCAATGGGAGAAGGTTGGTTTTATTGAAAATGTCTTTAATTGCTTTATCTCTGGGGAAGAAATACAGTCCATTGAAAACCTCAGTTACAATTTTGGAACCAATTTTCCAACAGACTTAGAGCTAATGATCCAAAACACGTTTCTTCTTAATTAAGGCTGTGGTTATAGATGGTTACTGGGGAATGCTTGGAAGGTTTGGGCAAAAAGGAAAGCCTACAAAGTTCAAGGGGAAAAAATGTGATGTCAAACACAGACTTTAAAATCAAACGGAAGATGCAGCTTCTGTAAATTGTTTTGAGAAAAAGAGTTATCCAGCAGATTCAAAGGCGCGTAATAAGTTAGAACCTGGACAAAAGCTGGAGTTTTACTTTTAATCATAGAAAAAAAGAGCCAAGAAAGAGTCAGAAGACGAAAAAAAGAGCCAGCTCCAGTCCCAGACCCCACGAAGAGGTCTTTGCGGATCATTGTGACCCCCAGGCTTGGCTCTGGTTTCCCCAGACGGAAATGGAGACCAAATCCGCTGGAGTCAGTAGATGAGGCTGCTGAGGCAACCACAAGGGGGGTCAGCTGAGGATTGCTCACAAGGACTATTTGTAGGCTTTGAACTTTTTTTTTACCTCTCACCCCTCCCTTTGAGGTCATGTCCCAAAAATTGCTCATGGGTTGGCGTGCTTTGGGGATGCTGTTTTGAAAAAGAGTAACGAATGTTTAGGACTATTACACACTCTGTTGGCTATTGTTATTGAGTTAATTTTAGTTTCTGAAATACGAGGGTCACCAAAATTACTGCAGCAGTTTACGACAAGGTTCTTAGTTGTTCATACAACTATTGTGTTTCAGGTTGTTTTAAAGCATAATATCTATTTAAAAAAAAAAAGAGGGAAGGAAAAACAAACCCTGCTGGGTTGTGGACCTGACATGTTGACCTCTGAAGATCTGAATCCTCCACAGACAACCTGCAGTGATATGAGTGGGGAAGAAATGCTGACCCGAGAATGTTGCATCAGATAAATAGATCATTTTCTTGGCAGAGTAACAACATTTTTCCTTCTGTGATATGGGGCAAACAGGATTGCTGAGCTGTGTTCTCAGTTAAGATTAGACACGTATTTTGAGCCCAGAGCTCCTCTCTATCAGAAGGTGGTGTTAACAAACCCTACAAAAGCCTCCCTTGCTTTAAGTACTGCTATTAATGCATGTGAGGCTATCTGAGAGTACAGCACGAACGGCTCCTGCTTTTTATCCTCAAAGAAATGTCTTCAGCTCCTGCAGGAGCGGTGGGAAATGCGTCGATTCCCAGTGGTTTTCTGTGGTTTACATGAACGTGCAAAGGTTCTGCCTCTTACGTCCCCCACGATGGACGCGTTGCTGCTCTCTCTCATCTCGGCTTCCTGCTCAAGCTGGGTCTTCTTCATTTTCCCATCTTGGGTTTTCTGCGACTTTTTTTTTCTCTTTTTTTTTTTTTTCCAATTATCATAGGCACCTTTTGGATCAGATGGTCTAGTCTTGCGTGGAAATTAGATTTTAATTAATCTCTTGCAAAAATTCTGCCTTGGTGGGATGATGTCACGTTTCCATTATCTAACCCTTAATAACTGATTATAGCCTAATGAATGTACTAGAGGAAAAGAACGACCGGATGTCAGGATATAAAGTTCATTAAGGAAAATCGATTTGCAAGGCTTGAAATTGCATTAAGGGCTACCCTTTAAATCATCTAATGTATTTCTTCCTGGTTTGGGAAGGTAAATAGGCACATTGTGGAGAAATACTGCAAGAAGAAGTGTAGATTTTTGGGGGGAAATTGAATTGCAAAATGTCTGAAGATCAAAACTACAATTCCATTACCAGTGACGAGCTGCCAGGGTACTCAAAGCCAACTTTGCCAAGTGCTTTGTGTTTTCCGTTTCTCTGTCGTTTGAAAATCAGTAAATCGTGCTGTAGGCTGGAACCAAGATGTGCCTCGTTTAATAAAAAAAGCCAGCGGAGCGAGGGTTAATGAATACCGACTCGCTCACATGGCTCTCCGGGATGGATTGGGCAGCCCCTTCACGTGCCAGACTGGATGTTTTCATCTTGTTCAAGTCTATAAACCGAAGCGCAGCTGCTTGTCATATGCTGGGCATCGTCGTCAGCCGGATGCATTTCGCTTAGTGTCTTTTGTGGTCTTAAGTCAATGCAGCACCTTTGTGAACTGTTTGGTGCAGGCGGTCAGCAGGAGACAACCGTACCCAGGCCGTTAACTCCTGGTGGGTGGTTGAGGCCGTGGGGATACGCTGGTGACCGTTGGTTGATGTCTCCTGAAACTGGTGCGTTTCTGTTGGGCTCTCAGTGCTAGCTGCGTCCTGCTCCTAGCTCCTGGGTGCCCAAGGGAGGCCGTCTGGAGCGGTTCTGGAGAGGGGAGGTACGGGTGAGCGCTGGGCGTGGAGACCTAGACCTGTCTGTGCTACCTCCTGTATACTGGTGTGGTCTGACTGCTTTTGGGACATCCCTTGCTCTCTGCGTGACCCGTGAGCTTGAGTACCAGGCAACCGTGGTTGTGTTCAAAACCTACAATAAAGTGAGAGAAAAGCCCTATGGTATTGCCGGCTAAATTAAACAGGAAGTCGGTTCTAGACCAGAGGCTTTTCTCCCTAGAACCCCGATTCTTCTTGGTGCAGTTTGGGCTGGAGCTTGGACAACGTGGTGTGGGTTGGTTCATCTCTATCTCTTCTCCTCCCGCCTTTGGCATTCGTACGTTCCCAGCGCTGCAGTGCCGAATGGTCCTGCTTCGGAGTGGCGCTGCCCTCTGGGGCCAGGGCAGTGTGAGCGGGCAGCGAGCCCTCTGACGTGACCTCCGCTGCTTCCATGGTACGTGGCAGCCTTTGATGTCCCAGCCATAACTCCGGTGCCATGGACATATTCTCTACCTGCATTTCTTTGTCCAGGGTCCGGTTGCTCCCCAGAGCTTGCCGTGGTCTTGCTGTGCATCAGCAGGGGTGACGGACCCACATCCCTCAGCGTGCAGAAGCAGAGCTGCAGTCTCCTGTTTGCAGCCATTTTCAGGTAAGATAATTAATTAGGACTTCAAGGGAAAAGATGGGACGTTTAGCACAAGTTTTAAGTCACATTTTGTCACCTTCCCAGAAGTTGTTTAAAGAGTGCAGAATTGGTACGGCATGTCTTTCTCTTTGAGATGGCTTAGACAGAGTTTTTAATTACATCGGGGATCTCTGAAACGTAATTTTGTCTGATGGCATCTGGTACAAACTGGATGCCTCACTTTGATCTCCCGTGGAATAGAGGTTGACAGTAATCTTCAAATGAGGAGTAACATCAGCAGAAAACAGAGATGGAATTAACATATTGGAGCATGGCTTTTCTTGTAATCATCACCACGCTAGCTATGGAGGGGACTGTTCTGAAAATCGAGTTGGCGTTTTGAACAGCGTCGCTGGGGCTGAGTTGCCCTCATTAGCTATTTTGTATTAAATTTGATAAGAAAAACTGACACTGACAAGCACTGGGAATGCTTTTTGAATCCTGGTTTTAATCGTATTGTATCACCTACTAAAAATCTTGTAGGATTTTAAGGGTGTCCTCATTCCTAGTGAAAAAAGGTGATTGTATATAAAAATAACAACGAAGTCTTCTCAGACCTTCAGCTCCCGTTCCACCAGAATGAAATCCGTCGTGCGTCTGTGTTTTACTTTACTTTCCACTTACAACAAGATTTTTGCATATTTGAGAGGATTGAAAAATTGTGCTGCCTATTTTTTGCAATGGATTTGCATTTCACGTACAAAACTTTGGCCAGTTTTCGTGTAAATTCCACATGACTGTAACGCCCGTTGATTTTTTTTTTTTTTTTTTTTTTTTTTTTGGCAGAATTTTAGAACATTCCCAATGTCTTCCCTGGCTGTAAATAAGATGCATCAAAATATACAGCTGCTCACTTCTACGTGTTACCAGCCCCCAGATGAACTCACAGTGAACCTCTCCGTTCTGAATATGTTCGGTGCTGGGTTTTTTAAGCAGACACGTATGTGGCAGTGCTGAAGAGGGAACCGGCACTTTTTACAATTCCTTGCATTTCTTGTGAAGACATCTGAATATTCCTACAAACGTTCACTGAAATCTTTCCTCCCTGAAGACTTCTATTCCTGAGGAGTACAGTACATAGTTTCTGTGCCAACAGCATCAGATTAGTTTGGTCCCTGCGATAATTGCAGGGGAGTCCATAGCGTCTCTCTTTCGGGAGGCAGATGCTGTGGGAGGGTTTCTGTGGTTTTCTGACTTCACCCCACTGCTGCTTCTGTGAGGAGGGATCCAGACAGAGGAGAAGGGCAGTGCAGAGAAGGGCTATGAAGCTGGAGAAGGGTCTAGAGAACAAGACTTATGAGGAGCGGCTGAGGGACCTGGGGGCATTTAGCCTGGAGAAAAGGAGGCTGAGGGGAGACCTTATTGCTCTCTGCAACTACCTGACAGGAGGCTGTAGTGAGGTGGGGGTTGGTCTCTTCTCCCATGTGACAAGTGACAGGACGAGAGGAAATGGCCTTAAGCTGCACCAGGGGAGATTTAGGTTAGATATCAGGAAAAATTTCTTCACCAAAAGGGTTGTGAAGCCTTGGAACAGGCTGCCCAGGGAGCTGGTGCAGTCCCCATCCCTGGAGGGGTTTCACAGCCGTGTGGAGGTGCTGCTGAGGGACTTGGTTTAGGGAACCCGGCAGTGCAGGGGGAACGGTTGGGCTCGATGATCTTAAAGGTCTCTTCCAGCCAGGTGATTCTGTGACTCTGCGGTTCTGCGAAAGGCCAGCTTACTCACATTGATAGCTGTTCTGTCCGATGGACGGAGGAGGGCTTTAGATATGTTTATTATGCTTCAGTATAGTTTTTTAATGTTCTTTAATTGAAAATGTAGATTTGCTGCAGCGAGCTTCACCAAAAATGCCATCTAACTCGGGGTTAGTTTTCCACAGGCACTACTGCATGGAAAGAAGCCGTTGTTGCAGGTTGGGGTTCAGGTGCTTTATCAAAGAAGCGTACTGAAAACGTTAGTGTATTACCAACATTCTTCTCACGCTGCATCCAAAACATGGCGCTATTCTAGCTGCTAAGCAGGAGAATCAGCTCTGTCCCAGCGAAAACCAGATCTTTGTTAGATTCGGGGCAGTGAGCGGCACGATAAGAAAATCCATTGTGTATTTTCTCCCAGGCTGAAGATCTGCTGCCGTTTAGGCGGTGAGAAGCTCACGTGCCGTTGTGCGAGCACCGCTGTGGCGGTTCTGCTTGTGGATGGCAGCGGAGGGGGAGCGATCTGATAAATGAAGTGTAACCACCTGATGCATCAGTCAGTCTTGCAAGGGCAGCGTAGGAGGGCAGCGTCGTATCTAGACAAATGAACCCACCTCTGGCTGAGGGCTGTCCCAAGGCCTTCTCTGTCATTGTGGGTTCGCTCACAGGTATATATGTGATTATTATTTCAAAGGCAAAGTTCTTTTCCAACAGCTGTCTGTGAAAGATGCTGTCTCACAGCAAAATCACTGCCGTGAAGTATGCTTTCATTTCGGAGTACAATAGCAACTGTCAGTTGGAACCATCGTTTGTTTTGCTTTGCTTTGTTTTGTTTCTGTTATTTGTGTATTATCATTTCGGGAAATAAATTTGTATGTAAGCACTCAGTGCCAGACATCTGAACTTCCATTTCTCATTTCAGAGGCTGTAGAGCATTCGCTCACCAATCGCAGTCATAACCAGCTGGTTAATAGCAACTGCATCAAGTTGGCTCTGCTCACAAATCGTGACAGCTCAGTGAATTTGGGGGGAAGAGGAATATTACGGCTCTGTGCAGGAGGTGGAGGCACAGGAAGGTTTGGTCCCCTGCCCACCACAGCAGTGGGCTGCGTGGATTGCAGAGACCTGGGTCTCTCGGGCAACCTTGGCCAGCTCTAAGGGTGTTGATCTGCGTACCGTGACTTAAGTCACGCAGCCATTGGTGGTGCAACGTGTACCAATGGCAGCGTTTGAGGTCAGCAGGCTGTCCTGAACAATCTGCGTTTGTGATACCACATCTCTGGCTGGTACTGGAGTTGACTGTAGATGCTGATAGAATGGATTAATGACGAAAAATGAGTGTAAGATATTATAAATATAATATAAAATTCAATATATAAATATAATAATTACATGTGCATAACTAGATGTATAAAATGCAATAATTATCATACATAATGCAACAAATCATTATACAGTTATGAAACCCAAGTACGTGTTAAGCCTGCAGAGCCCTTTCCATTCTCTCTCCCTTCCCCAAACGCAACTCTGAATTTGGGCTTCTTTTTCTTCCAGCTCTCCTGTGTTTGTTTCACCAGGCCTGAAGCACTTCTCTGAAGAAGCCACCGAGATCTGCCCAGCTGGCACCTGTAGCCTTTCCCGGAGGCTGTTCTGTTTTCCGGCTGACCACACCTGAGTAGGCGATGCTCTGCGGGAGCAGAAACAGTTCAAATGTGAGTGAACGGCGTCCGGGAGGAGAGGGTGGGGAAAGAGAGAGCAGTTTCAGGGTTGGCGTTAGGGGTTTCGTAAATGCAGCTCAAAGGTTCAATAGCTTCTGTTGTCTTTAGGACGAGACATGTGGAGAGCGGGTCTGTGGCTCTTGTCCCTCAGGCTATCGGAAAGGTTATGGACGTTCTCTGCGCTGTGGTGATGCACTGAACGCCCGTACATCTCAGTCATGTGTCATTGTTCACAAACAGGGTCATGGCTCTGACATCCGGGGACAGAAAAATGTCCTTTTCAATGAGTCCAGTCCTTATTCTGAGCTTTTTATCTAGTTCCTTCCCCATCGTAAAGGGTTTTTTTTCTGGAAATAACAGAAAACAGCAGGTAAGGAAGCAGGCTAGAGCAGATGTAACCACTTACCTTCTGTCGGTGAGACAAGCGCGCTTTCCTCCTGCCTGATATAATGGCAAAGAAAATGTGGGCAGAAACGTGTTTTCATTCACTAAGGTCCTTCAGTGCTGGAGCTGGTAAAGTCTTAAACGTGCATCCCGCGCCAGCGGCAATGGGAGAAGGCAAAGGGCTCCCTCAGCGGGTACCAAGCAAATGGGGAAGGAGAAAATCCTGACATCACTCAGCACTGTAGCAAGGGCGAGGGTAAAATGGGTTAGAACGCAGGGAAGAAAGGTCTCTGGAGGGTGGTTAGATGTGATGCTGCAGTTTAAATTTCTGCTCAGGAAGTCCCTGAGCTACAGGCTGGCAAAAGCTGGGAGGGGCTGATGGAGAAAGGATCGCTCTCCCCTCTTCTCTTACTGCTCTTTCCCCAACGAGCGAGTAATGCTGTTCTTCCTCAACTGCTGTTCCGTCTCCGGGTGGCCGTTCCTTACAGTGGTAAGCAGGTCCCCAGAGCTGGCTGGGTCGAACATCTTGGCAGCTCAAGAGTAGCACGGCATGCAGAGAGGTGGGTAGGAGGGTTCTCAAAGTTTCTTTTTTAAATTTTTTTTTTTTTTTAGATTTTCTTCTCTCATCTTTCTACAATATCTGCTATCGAAAGTCAGCGACTTTAAACAGCCAGCCTATTCGGTAAGGCCTGGCATTAACTATTTAAGTAGGATTTATGCTTCGACTCTGCAAACGTTAATATTCATTTATACTTAATTTTACAGAGCTGTCAGCAAAGTGCGTGGTGAGGGAACTCATAGTGTCTGTTGTCGCTCACAGCTTTCAGTTTTACTGAAGAATGTGCCCAGAGAGCATTGACTGGACCCAGAGAAAAGGGCATTAAAAGTATTGATATGGACCAACTGGTTTTGCACTGAACAAAAATCCCGCAAACCCCACAAAGTGTTTTTGCCACCTTGCTTCATCACCACTTTATAAGGCACGTACCTAAAGCATGAGGGGGTCACATCTTCTTTCTGAAGGTGTCTTAAAGTGATGAAGCATTTCTAAAGCCGATAGTTTAGTCTTCACTAGATATTTCATGTTAGTAATAGTGGAGTTTGTGGAATTGGCATGATTTCCATCGGCTTTAATGCTATCATTTGCAAGCCCCCCCCCCCAAAAAAAAATCAGGTATTGTTTAAAAAAAAAAAGAAGTTGCTTAGTTTCTCACCCATAGAATATTTATTTGGAGGCGCTGAAACCTCTTCAGAATCACATCAAACCTAACCTAAATTGCTCTGTGCATGGCCATCAGGACTGAATCCTTACTGCTAAAGGTTTCATTTGTGAGGGCTCTGGAAATCAGATTTTGTTCTTTGTGCACCGAAATATTAATAAATACTGCCTATCAATGTTTAACTTCGCTTTTCTTTGTTTCACTGGGTATAGGTCATAAATATGTCTCTTACTCCACATACTAATATCCGAACTAGGCGAAGCAGCATGAAAAGCTCGCGCATAAATACAGCAGAAATGTAAATGAAAGAATTCTGGTAACAAGACCAGCCTGAGGAAATCCACACAGACACAGTAATATATATTTCCTTCCAAATATCTTAAAGATCTTTGGCTCTACCTCCTGCACATTAAGAAACACCCAGGGAATTATAGATCAAGTCCTGGAATACATTTAGATCATTATTTCCAATGGCAACAATGCAATTCTATGAACACTGTGCATTTCATATAAACAGAGCAGCAGCAGAATAAATACGGCAGATACTGCTCTGGAAGAGAAAAGCTGCGTTTCATGATTCACTTAGGGTTTGGCAGAGAAACGGGAACAGGTAGATATGCTCACAAAATGGGTTATGAGCCGTCCTGGTGAAGATTCTGTCAGGGAGTAATTGTGAGCAGTAGTTTTGTTTTCTGTAATTTGTAAAAATTTATAGGAAATGTGATACACATATATCAACGATGGAGAGAAATCTTGACAAGCCACAAGTGCCAGTTTAAGGACAAAGTTCCCGTTTGCTGCGGGGCTCACAGGAACACTGAGCAGTGCCTTTGTCCTCTGAAGAGCCAGTGGGCATCCTCACGGAGTTAGGAATTGTCCAGTAAGCTAACTGGTGAGCACCGCTCATTTTGGCAGGTCTCGGGTAGCTCCTTCAGATCTCAGCTTTTGTTGGCTCCTTCGTGGTGATGTGCCACTGCCAGTGAGGGCTGGCTTCTCAAAGCTCCTGAAGGGTCAGCTCGAAGTTGGTTTCCTTGGCTGATCCCAGGTTGTCCTTGGGTGTCCAAGCCGGTTGCATACAACTGCCTGTTGATCATGCAGGTACCGCTGGACTCAGGAGCAGCTGTACTGCCCATAGGCTGGAGCAGCAGCAATACAAAAGGACCCTGCATCGGTGTCACCTCGGACACTGCTTGGAGCTGTCATCTTTAGCACTCAGAGACCGTGATCCAGGCAGAGCCCCCAGGGGAGGATGGAACTGTCCATGGTTCTGGGGCTGGCAGTGGTCCCACCTGTGGGAGGGATGCTCTGCTGCCTTGCAAGCGAAATGAAGTGAGCAGACCATGCGCCATCCAGGAGGACAAATGGGAGCTCTTCACAGTCATCCTACAGAAGCACATACCAGAGTCTTACCAGCGTTTCAGGGAAGGATGGACAACCCTCAACAAAGCAATGGTCAGAAACTTCCAAGATGGTGGCAGCAACTGGAAATCTGGCATTTCCCACAAAACAACACATCTCCTTCTCTGACTACATCTCTGCAATTAAGGAATAGGCGTAGGGACTACAGGTAGGGAGTGTTGGAAACAGATGAGGAAGATGATGTCCCATCAGGGGAGGCATCAGAGTTGGCTGATCATTGACCAAGAGCATGTATGAAGAATGGAAAGATGATAGTTACTCCAGGCTTTCTGCCATGGGCAATGAGGGCGCTTATCTATGTGCCTGGAGGGGCAGAGGTGGTGGAACTGGAGGAGGTTCCTATGATTGGAAAAATCGAATGTTTCACCTGCCTTCAAGAAACAGGATCCAATTTCACTTCAATCCCCGAAAAGGTTATGCCATGTCTGAGAAGCAGCTGACAGCTGAATTTGTTTCCAGACGCAGGTATCTCGTTCAATGACAGGATGCCCTAGTGATCATGCAGCAGAGGGGTTCTCCTGGGAACAGGGTGGGTCTGAGCCAGCGAAGAAGTGACCAGCTGTAATCTCACTGCACTGACCGTTCCGGTCAGTGAGTTAACAAAGTCATCGGTGAGTTACGTGAAAGAACGTCCTTGAGATTGCCCTGGTGGCAGGAGCAAACACTGAACCATCCCCAAAATCTGCATCTGCAACATTTAGACCACTTGGACTGTTGGATCCTGGGAGCACTTCTGGCACACCCGCCAGAAGTCTGAAGCGCCAACGACTACCTGGGATCAGTTCAGTCTCGCTGCACAAACCCCTTAAACTCAGTGGCGATCAGAAAACGTCTGTTGCAGAAGATTTCTGGACGAGAGTTCGTTCAGTCACGCTTCTGTCGTGCTGGAAACAGCTTGCTCCAGATGAAATTAATTTTTTGGGGTATGTGATGGGGAGTCACTGACATGAAATCAGAAGTGATAAATATCCATAACTGGCTGTTGGGTCAGTTTTCCTAGGTTGGGTACCTTAATTACCGTCAGCCTCGTTTGAAGAGCTCACCCGTAATAACTTTTTGGCCGTGAGTCTTTGCAAATCATATTTTCACAGATGTTGATATTAAAAAACCCCTTCATAATAAAATGCCTCAGAGATCCTGCCCGGTTTTTGTCTGGCCTGCTTTAGAGATTGGTTTCATTCAGGTGAGATTTGATTCTCCGCTGTCGATGTTTGGTTTTTGGTTTTTTTTTTTTTTTTTTGCTTCTTGTGGAGATTAGCTTTATAGAAACATGTTATCCATGACATAAATCAAAGGAGCTGGAAATAGTAATATAGTACGGTCATGTATATTCATGGTTGGCTGAGGAAGGGAAGGCATTAACATATTTCTGGATTCCCTGTCATTCCCTGCCATTTGTTTTCCTTAAAAAAGAGGAAGAAGGAAAATGTTCTAGTAAATTCATGTCTTTATGCGAGTAAAATTATCAACACAGGTAGGGCAATAACTCACTTTTTCTCTCTAACTTCATGATTTGTAAATTAATGAGACAAAAATGTTTTTCCTGTTCCATCAATCAGTGATGTAGCAGCCCCGACTCTTACAGTTAAGTGCAGTTTTCCCTTCTCCCCTTTAACACGGGGAATTTAAATGCTTTTGAAGTAACCGCCAGCACCGCTTTGGCGAGCTGGAGCACCTACGCCGGTGTCGGAGAGCTTGCAGCAGTCTGCACACCTTGTCGGAAGGGTTTTATTTTTTCAGCCGTCACCTGCCAGTAGTGCTCACATGGAGTTTATCATCCGTTCCTTGGGGTTCTAGCTGAGAGACACCCCTTCGTGCACGCTCTGTCTTACACGGGGTGTCGTTGCGCAGGTGAAGGGAAGGACGGCACCTCGTCTGGAGAATTCTGCCCCGTGGGCATTGTCACGTGCCCAGGCTATTGCTGAGTGCTCCTCCTGCCCTGGGTTCCTTCACCGATTTTTATACTTAACAGCCACCACAGAGAGAAGTTTCTCATGGTGTTGCACCCTCTGTGCTCCTATAAAACGGCAGAACTGTGCCCAGTTCTGGGCCCCTCACTTCAGCAAGGACATTGAGGTGCTGGAGCAGGTTCAGAGATGGGCAGCGAAGCTGGAGAAGGGTCTAGAGAACAAGTCTTCGAGGAGTGGCTGAGGGAACTTGGGGGTGTTTAGTCTGGAGGAAGGGAGGCTGAGGGGAGACCTTATTGCTCCTGGCAGGAGGCTGTAGTGAGGTGCGGGTCGGTCTCTTCTCCCACGTGACAAGTGACAGGATGAGAGGAAATGGCCTCACGTTGTGCCTGAGGAGGTTTAGGTTGAATATCAGGAAGAACTTCTTTACAGTGAGGGTTGTGAAGCCTTGGAAGAACAGGCTGCCCAGGGAGCTGGTGCAGTCCCCATCCCTGGAGGGGTTTCACAGCCGTGTGGAGGTGCTGCTGAGGGACATGGTTTGGGGACCCTGGCAGTGCAGGGGGAACGGTTGGACTCGATGATCTTAAAGGTCTCTTCCAGCCAGGTGATTCTGTGATTCTGCGAATCTGTGTGATGCCTGGTCAGTGGAATTTAGAATTAGGGTAATTCTCCCTCTTTCCATTGACAAAATCTCAGTCATTCTGGCCAGCTTGACCAAGGTGCCTGGAAAGCCCAGGGTCTCCTCGTATCTGAGGATCCCCTGGGAGATGGCTTTCTACAGCCATTAAGGGTCACACGCAGGCTAGTCCGTACCTTGGGCCCTGCACGTGCATGGGATAAGTTTACAACTTACTGGGCTGTGCAAGTCGAGGTTGGCACCTCCCGATGAGCTGGACTTGCTGTTCCTGCCCAGAAAAATGACAGGTCATGCTTGTGGGGGCTTCTAAGGAGTCCCACTGTGGAGGAGGGGAAGGGGTTTCGCTGGGCATGAGTGTTGGAATTACTATAACTTCCCCAATCCTTTAAATATTTTATATTTATTCCAGACAAAACTGGGTTTTTATTCAGTAACTTTGACTCTATCTGAGTTGGAGCAGGCGGAAGATCAGATTATCTATTCCATGTAACATCCGTGATTTGACAAAAAAGGGAGAGGTCATTCATTCATTTGTGAATGAGAAGTGGGAGTTCTGAAAGTTCCACAAAGCGGGGAAACTTGGAAAAAAGTTAAAAAAAAAAGAATCTTAGCAATAATCATGGAATTGCAAAGCCTGGAATGAACTGGAGGCTGGCGTCCACGTTCTGGGGATCCCCTGCTCAGCGGTGGCTTTCAGCTCCTCTCGTTTCCATGTCCTCCCCAGCACAGGGCTGAAAGCAGGAGACCCAAAACATGAGATTTTGGGGTTCTGCTTCTGCATTAGAGTACCTCTGGCCCCTGAGAACGTGACAGGAGCTCTCCAGGCTTCTGCAAGTTGGAGATGCAGGAGGGCAGCCTTGATTAGGTCTGAGGTTCCTTCACGAGGCTTTTGTTACTGCATTGTTGTGGAAAAAGGTAAATGCAATGAGACTTAGCACTGCGAGCCTGGATAAGCGTGAAGGAAGGGAAACCTGCCAATTACCGGTTTGATCTAATAGTGTAATAACGTGAGAAACTGCCTTGTCTACACGGTACGACAATACGAGGCAGTGGAGATACTATAATTAGGAAATAACTTAATCCATACCTGTTTAATTAAAACCACCATTTATCTAAGAGCACGCACTCTGTTTTGAATAGTCATTTGAAATCACTAAAGCACTAGTTGAACAATAGATGAACAATTAATTAGTTGAACAATATAATTTTCATTTAACGCTAATCTTGGACCTGCACATCGAAGGCATTCAGCGCAGTGGAAATGCGATTTCAGTGGATTCTTTAATGGTTTGTGTCTCGGATCCCAAACCGTGAAAGGTAACGTGGATCACGGAAGCCCAGCACGTGATTGTCCTTATTGCATAACGTTAAATTTAGCACTTAGAGGTGTCCAGCTTCTGCAATCATATTGTCAGGGCTGTTATTCGTCATCGCTATAGCTTTGGAAAAAGCCCCAATTTAATTCCAAGGTGGAATTTTGAGTTGTCAAATTCCTTGTTTCTCACCATTTATTTTGAAATCTTGCATTATTTGAACAAAACTGTCATGAATAAGTCTAGTTGCTGTGATGTTTTATACTTTATAGAAAATGGAAAAAAAATGACAGTGACAAATTAAAACATGCCATTAACAGTTCTTTTTTTCTTCTGGGTGTTTTGCAGTGGCCAAATAAAACTTGTCTCTGCAAACCCAGGTAGTCCCACAACCTGAAGATCACAGTTTCGGAATGCGTCAGGGCGCGCAGGGAAGCTCTCTGGATGGAGCGGTGTTTTCCAAGGCGTTCCTGATCCGTCCCAGGGTGTTTAACCCTTAATTAGCACGTGGCCTTCATTCCTTTTCTACTTCCATGGATATCTTTCTGTTCCTGTTACAATGTTGCAAGAATTAGGAAGAGGCGTATAGAGCTAAAGCCTTTGTTGCCGCGTCTGTAACAGCTCCTAGAACGTGCCGTTTTTCCTTTCAAAGTCATCAAGCCTGACTGTGGGCTTCTTACCAGAAAACTTAATCCGCTTATTGAGTAAGCCATCTCCCCAGCTTCCTTTTACTAGAGTTTCCACGTGACTCCTCTCACTGTCCTAGCTGGGTATTTAAGCTGCTCCCCACGTAGTTGTAAACCCCGTTTGTAAAGGCTACTGTGTGAGATCCAGGTTTTAGGTACCCTCTGCCATTGCGAGGCTGTTTGGTGTGGTGATGGAGCCGATGTCATCTGCGGTTCATTCCTTCACCTCGTCCCCTCCTTGTGCTTAGTGGGGGAATTGTGCAACCTTCCACGGGTTTGTATCATGAAAAACATGAATGAAAGGCAGCAACGCTCCCGCTGGTGGCAGTCCTGGGGAAGGAGCGTTCCACTGTGCGTCCAGCTGAGCAGTGGGAAGCTCCTGTTGGGGAGTGAAAAGCGGAGTCCCTGCTGTGGTGTGTAGTTGGGTAGCAAAGCCGCCAGACACAGGGGAAAGTCAGTAACTTCCGTCTGTGCCTGTGAAGGGTTGGAGCTTGACCTCAGCTCGGTGCTTTTTGGGAAGCCAGTGTGCCAGACGATGCTGATGTGTTGCAGAGGAGTCCGCTTCTGGTGCCTGACTCCGTGCGGGACTCGGTAATCCCTCCACGGGCTGTCTCCTAGAATTCGAGGAGATGGTGTTGCGTTCCCCAAATTGGGAAATAACAAAGATACTTTTGAGCAGTGTGTCGCTCACATTGATTTTTTAGAACAAAACAGATTCCTAACCTGCAGTGGTCGTAAATTCACATGAATCGCTGTAATTTAGGCTCCTCATTTACATGAAAATTGGTTCCTTCTGAGAAGGATTCTGTACGGAACAGACATTTGAGTTTTAATCATCTCTCTTTTAATAGATCTGAGGCATCCAGGGGCCCTCTTGAACTGAGCAGATTTTTCCTGGCCTCTGTTGTGCCACGAAAATAGAGTGCCCGGAAGCTGGAGACTGCGTTGGGTGCTGCACGGCGAGGAGATGGGTGTTGGAGCCTTTTCATAGCACAGTCCGGGCACTCTGGGCTTGCCCTACGGCCTTAGGCAAGTTGCTTGTGTTTGCAGCTGATCGTTGGTTTTCTGTGAGGAAATGCAAACTGAAACGGTAAGAAGGGAGCTTCCTTTAATGAACTTCCTATTCTACTGTTCAGGGTTGATTTGTTCGACAAATGGCCCCATCCCCAAATGCTTTCTAACTGTAAAACTAATTTTAATTGGCAAGTTTGAAGTAAAATAAACTAGAATATCTACAAAATCTTTTGAAGTTGGTTGAATTTAAATGTTTCAGGAGATCCAGGCCAACTCGAGCAAACTTTAAGTCTGAAATATCTCAACTTCTGTTTTTGGTCCCAGTTCAGGATAGGATTTCCTCCCAAAATTCTTGTAGAACTGGTGATCTGTTTTTACTGTGGTCTGTTTAATAATGCTTCAACCTCAGAGTCTTCCCAAATTAAATGATTGTTTCACTGTAGAGAGAGCAGCAGATGTTCTAAATTCTATTTCTTTTTGAAACTGTATTTTTTCCTTGTCACTTTGGCTTCTGTTTCTTTTTAAGCTTCCCTCTCTATCTCTCCCCCTGCTTCAAAGAAGCCTGACAGACCTGAGCCCTCAGCATTTTCTTGCTCAGACAGATACCGTCTCATCTGAGGACTTCGCTGTGGCGTGGGAAAAGGCTCCATTCAGTTGGGACTTTCTCCTGAGGTTCCAGTCAATTGCATGGTAAGTCTCCAGCTGTTCTTCAGCTGGGTCTCAAACTTCTTCTGTAGCTGCGTGCTGGCTAGAACCTCAGAGGGGTGAAACCTCACTGCTTCCACACAGCATGGCCAACCCTTGCCTGGTCCTTGCTGAAAACCTGCAATCTCTGTTCTCATTGAGCTGTCATTTTCATCTCCCGGTTATTTGGTGCCAGCGAAACTTGTAGATCCTTCTTATTCCTGTATAACTTCAGGCAGAGCTGATGAAATACAATAATCTGGATGGATCTGATGAGGAAAGTCTTGCATATGTCTGGATTTGAATGAAATAAAGTGGATTTGTTTCACAAACCCACTATTTTTCTTATTGACTGCGTATTTTAAAAGAAACATCAGAAGGTGGGCAGTAAACTCATCGAGACGTGATCTAAACGACTGGCATGTAGGAAAACAGATTTTCTGCAAAAAAATTAATTTATTTAAATACACCCGTGCAAGCAAAGTTATGCATATTACCAGCAGCATAACACCCGTGAAATCACTGCTCACCATAACCAGAACAACGCAAAGCCCCACAGGGCTCCTGGTTCACTGTGTCCGTGGAGCGTTTCAGGGGCTGAATTAGGTACGGGAGGAGACCAGGGCAGCTTCCAGAAATTCAGCTGATTTTCTAGCTCGAAAAGCAGCCGTAACAGAATAATGCATGTTGGAATGTTTCATATTCTTCATCAACCTGATAACGTTATCAACAACTTCCATAGTCTCTATTTTTTCATTTCTTCTCCTCGGTGCTCACATAAACTTAAATCTGAGTGTTCTGCTGCCTGGCCCATCTTAGAGAGTTGTGTTTATCCATTTATTTGGAATTAATAACTGTTGTCCTTCAACAGATCATAAGAGACAGGTAACTGCAAGGGACAATATGTCTCAAGAACCACTTCTCCTTTGGAAGCATTACCCAGAAGAATACCTGGATTTCTCTTTGCTAGGCTTAAACAAGGACTTGCTTGTTTACTGCAAATGTCACTGAGAGCTTGGATTGTTAGCAAGTCCATCACAGGTGAAATTCGAACTGTTGTCTCTTGGGTGCTTTTGTTTTTCTTGTAGAATCACAGAATGACAGACTTGTTTCGGTTGAAGGGACCTTTTAAACTCCCCCAGTCCAAGCCCCTGCAGGGAGCAGGGACATCTGCAACTAGAGCAGGGTGCTCAGAGCCCCAGGGTCCAGCCTAACCAGGGATGGGGCTTCTCCCACCTCTCTGAGCAACCTGCGCCAGGGTCTCACCGCCCTCAGCATAAAAATTCCTTCCTTCTCTCTGGTCTGAATCTCCCTCTCTCAGTTTAACCCGTCACCCCCTGTCCTGTCCCAGCAGCCCCTGATGAACAGCCCCTCCCCAGCTTTCTGACAGCCCCCTTGAAGCACCGCCAGGCCGCACTAAGGTCTCCCTGGAGCCTTCTCTGCTCCAGGCTGAACCCCCCCAGCTCTCTCCCCTCTCCTCCCAGCAGAGGGGTTCCACCCTCCCATCAATTCCTGGGGCTCCTCTGTCCCCGCTCCAGCAGCTCCCTGTCTCTGCTGTGCTGAGGAGCCCCGAGCTGGCTCCAGCCCTGCAGGGGGGTCTCCCCAGAGCACAGCAAAGGGGCAGGATCCCCTCCCTAAGCCAGCTGGCCACACTGCTGGGGCTGAGCCCAGCACATGGGTGCCTTCTGGGCTGCGAGCGCACGTTGTCAGCTCGTGCCCAGCCTTTCGCCCACCAGCACCCCGAGATCCTTCTCCAGAGCGCTGCCCTCAATCCCATCATCCCCCAGCCTGTATCGGTATTGAGGATTGACCAGACCCAGGTGCAGGACCTTGCACTTGGCCTTGTTGAACCTCATGAGCTTCACACGGTCCCGCTTCTCCAGCTTGTCCAGGTCCCTCTGGAGGGCATCCCGCCCCTCAGGCATGTCAACTGCACCACTGGGCTTGGTGTCATCTGAAAACTTGCAGAGAATACACTAGATCCTGCTGTCTATGTCGTTGATGGAGATATTTTAACCTCTTAACGAGAAAGAATTCACATTTTGGAAAAAAATATGGGAGGAAAAATAGCTGATAGGAGAACACTGTTGATAAGCTGTTCTGCCTGGAACAAGCCAAACCCTGTAAGGTAACTTCAAGGGAGTTTGGAAACCAAAATCCTCACTTGTGTGGAGTCGTAAATGTGGACCTAGCAGAGACAT
Organism: Bucorvus abyssinicus; assembly: GCA_009769605.1. NCBI lineage: Eukaryota > Metazoa > Chordata > Aves > Bucerotiformes > Bucorvidae > Bucorvus > Bucorvus abyssinicus. The sequence continues at coordinate 7,530,851 of CM020034.1, read as the reverse complement.
TTAGCTTTGCGGCACTACCCACAGCCAGCCGACACCTCAGGTAATTACTTGTGATTCTGTATCCATAGGGGAGTTTGATGTTATCACCGCTTTCCTTGCTAACATCCCCTCTGCTCCAAAGTTGCTAACCACCATTTCCTCTCAGATTGTCAAACTGATTAACGTAATTAAGTTAAACTCGGGCTGCCACCCACAGCTCTAGATGGCAGAGCTGTTCTAAGGAGTTTGCACCTTTGGCCCATCACAGCTGACACAACATTGCCTTTTTCGAAAAGTCGTTGCCATCTTCCCTTGGAGGAAGAAAACCCAGCGTGAGTCTCTTGTGCTGGAGCTGTTGTAGCTCTGCTGTCTTATCCCCTTGTCTGTCTGTCTCTCTTCGCTCTCATTTTGAGCAAGGGGTGCACGTAAGACTTGGTGTGCGGGTGATCTGCAGAGCTTTAGTTTTCCCTGCTAGCGAAAATGCCTTGGCTGACCCAACTAATTGAGAAGGAAAGGACACGGTAGCCCACGAGCGGGCAGCTCTGGGGGCCAGAGACCTTTGGCAAAGATGCTGCGATAAGCAGTGGGTGCCTGTCGCCCCCCGCAGCAGGAGACATGGGGTTATCATCTCAGCTCCACTGGGGCAGTGAGGTGACTCCTGCCGCCAACCCAGGTGGGGCAGGAGTAACCTCTAGCCTGGGGGCAGCGACAAACAGCTGGGCATCAGCTGCTTCCAGAGGAGGTGATGGGATCACTGCTTTAATCCTCCGCCCACTGGGGGTTAAACTGCTGGCTACCAGAATGCTTCCTAGAGCATAACTGGGGCAACCACACGTGTGGGAAATGATTAAAGCGATGTCATCTCTTGTCAGGAGTAGCTCGGGGCCCGGGCGGTGGGGACCTTGCAGTGTTCCCTAGTTCTCTTTCACTGACATCTCACCTATAAAAATACTCTCATTTCCAGCTGCATATTTTGATATAAAATGGTAAAAAATAAGTTAACGGCCTTCTGCAGTTTTCTGTTTGCTTCCCATCTGTCAAGTCTCTTTTGTAGTGGAGCTAGCTAGCCGATATTAGTCATTTGGGAGGTACCGCATTGATTTCCATTACAGCGTGTCGTAAACCGGTGTGTGATGAATCTAGTGTGCTAATAAAAGCTAATGGTACCAGTAGAACAATAGAAGGTGGGACAATGCTAATGTTATACCTTTCTGAGAACAGGTGATTAAAGCTTCCTCGAGCTTTTACTACTCTGTGTGGATTTTCCCCCGTAAGCTCAAGGTTACCTCTACGTATTATTTTTGAAATGGTGTAAGTGTTTTTGCTGAATTCCTCATTACGAAGAACAATGGTGCACATATATTTCTAAATCAAGGATTGATTTGTTCTACATGTAACTTTCCAGCTGTTCTAGCTACAAAGAAAATTCTCACTTGTGTGGAAATCATGGCTGGCTTTCACTGGCCGAGAATCTGGTCCTCTGTCTCACTGATTTTAGTGATTAAAGCAAAACGCTGCGCTTTCTGAAAATGACGGGAAGAAGATCCATCCTGAACATGGAAGTAATGCTCAGTTCTCCTGTGTTCATACCGTGATGCACAGACGTCCTCCACGTGGTGGGTCTGGCAGCGGAGAAGCTCAGCAGCATTTCAGGGGTCAAGAACAATTAGGTGTTAATTAAAGCGATGGATTTTCTTGTCCCCCTTGTGACTCGCCCTCTACTAAGCCTCTTTCTCTTGGGCACCTCGTCCTGTGTGCAGAGCCTCTGCTGGGGGTCATTCACAGTATACCTAATCGGTGAGTACTCGGCAGTACTAGGACACATAGTATATGGTTACCAGGTAATTAGGCTGAGTGTTAATGTGTTCGTTACTCCCACGATGAGGAAATGTTGGGCTCTGCTCTTCAGAATGAGCCAGTGCTTGAGGAGCCGCCGCCTTATCTTTTGCTTTTATTTTTTTCCTTAGGGTTTAAAAACTTTTGAGAAAGGTTTAAAAACCTTTAAATATGGGTGTTTTTCTCTTGAGTCACTAAGTACCACCATCCGCAATATTTATTTTCTATGTTTTTATTTTTATTGTCTTGCGTGGTGTGCGTTCTTGTGTGATACTATGCATATGTGCAGCTTCTGTGTGCAAGGAGCTGGGGAACGTGTGAACGCGCCCATGGTTGTCTCTGTAGCTAAGACTGATATTTACATGAACGAAGTGACCAGTTCCTGCCCAAAGCCGTAAGAAAAATTTCCCACCTCTAACCCAAGCAACGGTGCTCTTGCGCACCTATTGGAATGCGCAACGGGGCCAGCCGTCGCGATGTCGGAGGAGCGTGCGGGAGCACGCAAATTCCTGTGTCCCCAGAGAATTGGAAGGTTTTTAGTAAAACCTGCATCAGCCTCTCCCTCTCCACCTTTAGAGTGAAAATAGTCCGACATTCTGCTGCGCATCTTTTCTCCCTCCCTTCCCGGGAAGCTCCGTGACATTGGCTCCCCCGCTGACACGTTGCGTGCCGGCTTATGCCGGGAAGGTTAATAATGGGGAGGATGTGTGATGAGCCTTAGCTAACAGGTTTTCCCAGAGAGAATAAATCAGAACTAGCCCGCTTCTCGGCTGTCTTTCCCATTGAGATTCAAAGCCCCAGGGGCTGCTTCAGTTACTAATTATAAGTTACGTTCAGCCGTGAAGGGAACAGAACAACAACCATGTGACTTCTGTGAATAATCACACTTTGCGGCTCCAGCTTGGGTTTGGATTGCCGAATGCTGACGGACGGGAATAATTTCTTGTCTTCGGATCAAAGAAGAGGAGAGAAAACTGTAAATGGAGAAAAGGAAAAAGAAGGGAAAAAACGAAAAAGTATCGAGGAAGATGGAGGAAAGACTAGAGTTCGCCTAAACCTGCTTGGTGGTGTTAGGAGCTGAGTGTCAGGCTAAAATGATCGCACAGATGTGTGTTCACCGAGGGGTTGTGGTGGGCTGAGCGTAGTGGAAGAATGGGAATGATACCGTAAGTTTTCCAGGACTGCTGTCTTCCTTTATTTTGTCTCCTAAACTCTGTCTCATTTTCCTCCATCTTGAACGTTCCCTTCTGATCGCCCGTTCCTTTTCTAACTCTGGCAGCTTCCTGTTCTCCGCTAGGTTCTCTTCCAGTCCTGCATTGCTTCCACTCCCTCCTGGCCACTGTCTCGTGATTATTCACCTATTTCCGTTGTGGATGTTACCCCCCATTATCTTCATACCGTTTTCTCAGTTTTCATCTTCATTCTTCGAGTCTCTACTTTAGTTCTGTGTCCTGGTCGGTTCGTCGCTGTTAATCCAAGTCCATAATACAATTACAGGTGCAGCTCTGCCTTCAGCTTGCCCTTCTCCATTCTCCAGGCTGGCTCCTCGTCCATTCTAACCACTGTGGAGACTTGGGTTATGGAACCTCGTGCGTGTCCTTCACTCCGTATCTATCCCTTTGGACTCTCATCTCTGCTATCATTTCTCCAGTCCCAACTACATCATTCTGAACTCACCCCTGTCCTTCTGGATGTTTTTTATGAGTTTTTTGTGTCAGGGAGAGGTCGTATTTCTAGCAGAAGCTCAGCTACCTCTTAGCATAGCAAATAAAACGGGGTGTTCTGTGTTCCAGCAGAAGATGGGAGATGCCTCAGCGGTGCAAGGCAGATGGAAAACTGATTTTGCGGATGATGATTTAGGTATTCAGAACCGTGACAGAGTCAAAACTCTTGATCCCTCTTGTATGTACAGGATTTTGGAACTGATTAGATGTTCTATGTCAGAGTTGTGGCACTGCAGGCAAATCAAATGTCAGAGTAACGCGTGATGCTGGGACATTTTGCCGAGGATTTTTAAGGGGTGGCAGAGTTGGCAAAGAGGGTATTGGCTAGTGTCTTCAGTGCTCCCGCTCGAGGTCTCCCTTTCCATCTTGGAATGCGATTTTGCACCAAGGTTACAGGTACGAGATAGAGTGGTTCACAAAGAGGCGAACTTTCCTTGCTCTCAACCCTGGTGACGGGCTGGCAGAAGGGAAGAAGCAAACGGCGTGAAGTGCTCCTTAGGCCTTGCTTTATTCACCCAAGAAGTCTGCAGTGGTAAAAGAAACTGAAGGCTGTGGTGGAAGCTGGGTGTCTGAGTGCTTTGAGATCCCCTCAGAGCCCCGGTTTAAGAGCTTCCAGGTGGTGTCGCGCAACACGGCCAAGAGCCAAGGAAGCACCGCGTCCCGTCTGCTGCTGTAAGTACTTTCTGAGTCACACACTTCGAGGATGGTAGCCTGGTGACCTCTCTGCTAGCGTTTTCTTTTCTGAATAAAGTTTGGTTCTCTTTCGAGTTCCACAAAACAGAACCTTTGATCAGAATAATTGGAAAGGGGAAAGAGTGGCCCAGGTGATCTGTGGCTAATCACCCCCCCCAGAAATAACGCAGGCGCACAGTAACATGGCAAATGGATAAGCCAGACAAGTTTGACAGCCCACAGACAAAAAACCTGATCAACTGTTCATCAAATATTTACTGCTGAGAATAAACTACAAGGTAAAAGATGGTCAAAAGCCACGAAAATAACGTTAAATTACACGAGTAAGAGAGACCTCAGATTACTTCAGTGTCTGATGTTTGGGAGCAAACACTGATGAAAGATGAAGTGCTTGAAAATCTTTATGAAAATCCGTTCTGTACAAAACTGCCTTCTTTGGAGCATCCCTCATCTGTGTATTTGCATTAGGATTAAAATTTTGGCTTTTCTCTTTTTTTTTTGCTTTTTTTTCTTTTTTTTTTTTTTTTGATCAATCATAGATGTAAGAACAACCACATCAGCAGATTTTTCACCCGAGGACTGAAGAAAATATTCAAACATGTACTCAGTCCCAGCCTCGGTAATGTTTGAGGGTAGTTAAAAAGCCTTTTCAGAGAGAAATTTGATGCAATTAACCAGCTTCCGATCTGCCGTATCAGCAAGCCACAAATTTGTGCGATGCAGACAAATGCTGACGCACAGCTAAGAAAGTTTACTGAGCTTACTGGTAGGCTGAGCTGAATAGATTAAACATGGTTTTATGCGGAATCTGTAAAATAAGCCTGTTGATTAAAAAAAAATAATCTCTCTTACACATTACTCAAATAGCCATAGACGAACCCGTCGAGATCTAGCAGAGGGGGCGCATTAGGACGGCGGGATTCATTCCTGCTTTTAGGCAACCTGTAAGTGCCGTTGTTTGGTAGCGGTCTGACTGATTTGATTCGTGCATGGTTCTTTACGTGTTCGGTTTTACGCTACGGGAAGCCGTGGAGTCGCTCTTGCTCCCAGACACCATCGTCGTGTTGCTGCAGACGCTGCGTCAGAAGGCCCCTAGCGTTTGGTGTGTGCGGGTCATGGCGCGCAGCTTTCTGCGGAGCCCCGGTCAGCAGAGTTCTGCTTTGCATCGGTGGCACCTGAGAGTGTCATCACAAAGTAATTCAAGGTGTAGAGCGAACGCGTTCATTAAATGCCAAGAGCGCCTGCGCGGATCCTCTCGGTCATAACTCGCATCGTGTCAGATTGCGTTGGCGTTACAGCAGCCCTGCTTTGGGCTTGAACAGACCTGCAAAGGGTGCTTATGAGACCAACTCGAAAAAAAACCCAGCAGTGGGGGCTCCGGCTTTGCGGCAGCCTCGGAACGTGGCCCAAGCTCGTCAGAAGGTATGGGAATGTTTGGAGCACGCTTGGGGTGAGAGAATTTCCAACGAAGGTGACACTTGTGGTCTGAGACAGCTCATGAAACACCGTGGGTTTGAGAGGGGTCGGCTTGGGGACTGAAGATTTAGTAGCCATCGAACTCAAAGTCAACAGAGCAGAATTTAGTGCTGTGTAAGTGGGAGCCAAAGACAACGTCCCCGTGAACCCGTGATGGATGTGCCCGCCTCTCCCACAGCGACATTCTCTAGCACCAGAGCTTTGCTGTGAAACAACAGTCGGTGCTAGCAAAAGGCATACGCTGTTGATTTTCAGTTCTCAGGGAACTTTGCTGAGTTATTTTTACACAAGAGAAAGCCTTTACTGTTTCTAAATTAAAATCCTCTTTTTTTAAAAAAAAAATCGGTTCGGTTGAAATAAACTTTTGAGCGCCGCCCGAACCGGGTGGTGTTGACTGGCTTTTGAAACTGATCCTTAAAGCAAGTAGCAAGTGGTGATTGACTGATCTATCACCCAGGAAGACATCCAGGGCCCGAACGAGCTGGAACCTGTCGGGGAGTCACTGGCAGTTCGCGTCATGGGCGTGTTGGCAGTAGGCACGTGGTGTTCGCTTGCAGCTGCGGTGGTTTCCTTTAACTGCATCTTGTGTGAACTAAGGGGTTTCACCCGACGCATTTTGGCTCTACCTAGCAGTTGGAAGGTGAGCACAAAACACGTTAAACATCTCAATAAAACAAAGCTGTCTGTTGCAGTATCTGAGGACAGTTCTATTTTTCATGAAGATTATGTGATCCTTTAGTGTGGAAACGCTGGCTGAAAGCAGAGAGGTGTTTTATTTTACGAGGTTCCATGCAGCTGAGGGTACTCCTTCCTCTTCCTTATGAAAGAGACAGTCTTAGGAGTGAATAACATCCTGCGTCTGGGAAGGGAAAGCTAACTGCCGCTTTGTACCAGCGCATCCGTCCGAGCACTGAGCAGCGGTGCCGTTTTTCTAGCGCGTGTGATGAGTACTCTCCATTTCCTGCCACGCAGAGTGCTCTCCAGCCGCTGTCTGGCCTTTTAGAGACACCCTGCCTCTCCCGGTTCCATAGCTAAGGGGTGGCTCCTTCCGGAAAAGGCTGCATTCGCGCTCGCTCAAGGCACGCTGACTTTGTGCCCGGTCTTTTCTCCAGTGCTGCACAAGGAGAGTTACAATTTACTGGGAACATGCTGAGGAGAACTGGATGGAATTTTTTTAATCAGATGTCATTCTTTCAGATTTCTTTTTGATCAGGCAACAGATTCAGCCACAGCAAATTGCTTAGAGGACTGATTTCAAGTGATATTTTATTGAAAAAATTAATGAGAAACTTTGGTTGAAACCCACTTTTGTTCTCTTTGCTGGACAGTAACGGGTCATTTTCAGCTACCCTGAACATTTGTTCAGGCGCTCAGTTAATGGTGCAGTGCATACCAACTGCAAGAGGGTAGAAATCCAAGGATTTCAAAAAGATGGAGCAACGGAAGTTAGGAATGGAGGTTATTCCCTGTGCTGTGCAGCCTTCCCTCGTCTCTGGTAAGAGAAGGAAGCACTTCTTAGGTGTCTTGGTTCTCCACAGGTTTGTTCAGCGGCTTGTTTAGAAACATTGTGGTGCATATTGCTTGTGGCAATGCCTCCCGTGATGAGATTTAGGCACGTTAAATCCTTCTGTTGCCTTAATTCCTTTGGCAGCAAGTGAAGCAAAAGGCTTCTGCTGTCCGGGAGATTGTACCAGTACTGAAGTGGTTGGAAAGGCGTAGTGCTTCTGATGGGAGAAAGAACTACCCCAAGTGCTCCGAGATGTTCAACGGGCTTAGCGCTTCTCAGGGCTGAAGTCAAAGCACTCGCCTTATTTCCAGGGTTTTCTTTTTTTCTTTTTCTCACTGAAAAGAAAGAGAAAGAAAGAAGAGGTAAAGTGACAAGCCAAAGCGCCTAGTTGTTGATGTTTCCGTTTTCTTGCTGTGCTAACAAAAGAAGAGTCTTGCGGGTTTTGTGGAGTCTTGTGGCAAGAAGCCTTTTAACATTAAGTTAAATTAGATTGTTGGAAATGTGACCTTTAGCAAAATGTTTCCGTTTTCCTCATCCCCTTTCCATTCCCCCTACCTCATTGCTGTTGTTTGTAGAGCACAGCTAATTTAGAGCATCTGCCTCCCAACGTTATGAGGTTGTTATCTGCCGTGCTGGGGAGTATTTCTGTGTAAAAGCCGAATCCGTCATTTGTTTGACGGAGACTCCAAGTAGTCTGTGCCGGACCAGACAGTGCTCTCATCAAGCAGTGAGACAGGCAAAACTTAGCAGAACCGGTTTGCTGCAAACATATCTGCCAGGAGATTAACGAGTGACAAAACCAGGAGCTGGTGGGCCAGGGAATGCACTGACTCTGCAGCTGGACTTTGAGGATGAAAAGTATAGAAGGGTCAAATTGATGAGGAGAGACAGCAGGAAGACATCTAAACAGCTTCAAAAATTTATTTACCTGCGGGTAGGATCCTAGTCGAGAACCCCAGGGAGGCTGTTGGTTAATTGGGGATCCACTGAGACATTCGCGTGGTTGGAAGGGAGAGGGAGTGTCTTCATGGCAGCATTTTTCTGTTAGAGTGGTTATAGTAGTAAGAGAGGGCTGGGAGCTCCGATTTCAGCCCAAAGCTTCAGGTACACACTTTGGAAAGCACGTTAATACCCAGAGGCAAAGTCGATGTGTACCCAAAGGAGCAGCACCCTTTGGGGCTGCACTGGTGGTCAGGTACATCAGCTGTGGGGAGTCCTCTTGCTGCTGAGCGTGACTGTGGAGCCAGAACGAATCTCTGCTCTTCTTTCTGATGCACAGAGTAAACGAAGCCAAGGGACGACTTTGACTTGTTTGTGTGCCAGAGCCATTTCATAGACTTTATCGCTGACATTTGAGCAACCTCAACACGTTGGAGAGATTACCTTAAAGAAGTTTTGGAGAGCCAGGGCGTACTGAATGTTTCCCCAAAGCATGGAGAGCAAGTATCTGCAGAAGTGGAGGAACCCACCCAGCTGGTTGCTGGTGCTTTCGTGGTGTTTTGTGTGAAGAATGAATGAGCCTGTCCCCTTTTAGAGGTCACGTCAGTGCCTTTGGGCTTTACCTTTTTACTTAAAGGAAGGAAATCTCCAAGATCAGCTGTCTAGAGGCTTGCACCTTGTACAAACTTTTGTTCTTCCCAGAATCAGAAGGAAACAGAAGGCTGAACTTTCTTTACAATGGCATTTTAAAAGCTTGGTTTTAGTCTCTCTGCCTTGGGAAGTTCTGTAAATAGGCCCGTGCTATCAGTGTCTTGCTCGTAAAGCAAACTGCCCCGTGTTGCTGTGCAGTTGTTCGCTAAGCTGTTAGCTGTAGGGTCTGCTCTCAGTTTGTGTTGTCTCCCACCGGTTCTAAAAGTTTTGGAGGTCTGAGTTCATTTTCATGATGTGCTTTTCTGGTCCTCTGGTAGCACAGGATGAAATAAGTGCGCTCTAAAGAGCCTCAAAGCCACACAAAGATGTCCCAACTAGAGGGAGACACTAAACCTGGTAACCAATCATCTGGTGCCTATGGGAATATTTTAACTTCGATGTGGATTGACAAGGTTATGGGCTGAAAAATGCAGGTACCAGTCACAGAATCACAGAATCGTCTGGCTGGAAGAGACCTTTAGGATCATCGAGTCCAACCGTTCACCCTGCGTTGCCAGGGTCCCTAAGCCATGTCCCTCAGCAGCACATCTGCAGTTTTAGATGCAGAGGGCAGCCAGAGCAGCACCGTTGAAGTCAATGTAGATTAACTGAGGTAAGTCTAAGCCTGTTAGGCTGATGTAATGTATTTTTATTTATGTTTGTTCCTTTCTGTGTCTCCGTTTCACTTATTTTTCACAAAGTGCTTCCACTATCTATGTCTGAGATACCACATTTCTGCGAAGTCCAATTATTTGTGGGCATTTCTTTTTCTGCCATAGTTCTGTCCTCTCCAGTTTTGATCTCTTGCAAGAATACGCTTTTGTTTCTTTCCTATCTGGGAAAAAACAGTCCCTTAGAACTGTGAGACAGTAATTATGTGCAGAGCGTACCACTTTGTCTTGCATTTATATTAGATATGGTGGTAAATAATATCTTATTTCTCCTTAGTATTCAGGGAGCAGAGAGGTCGAGACCAGCGTGACCACCCCTGGATGATGGCAGAGCAGAGGAACGACACCAGGCTCCTTGCATTTCGCTCTAGCGCTCTGTTAACCCCGGGAGTCAACAGCAAACCCACGGATCCGTGGCTCAGGAGCTAAGTGATTAACTGCAAAATTCCAGTATCTCTGTTCCTGCTGGAGAGCATCTCACTGAAGGAGACTGTCTCCAAGTACGAAACCGGTGAGTGTGTGATACGAATAAAGCCAAGGTGTCCACCCGCCGAGATCGGAGTGTATGCGAACGCGTGGTTCTGCAATGTAATGCTTTAATTTGGGTAAAACTAGTGAAAACCAGCAAACTCCAGTTATATTTCGGTCACAGAGCCTGCCGTGTGTTTTCTGCTGCAGTACAGCACCTGAAATGTGAAAATTCCCAAGTGGCAGGAAGCACAAAGACACCGTTTCTCGTTCACTTTATTTGCAATCTGGAGTACACGGTGCTGTGCCTCGGTGTAACGAAAGCTTTGTCCCCACAGCCCATTCCTCAGCGCGTCTTCTTCACACCCCTGGTGCGGATTCCATAATGTGCCTTGGCAAAATGGCAAGCTCCCGTTGATCCGCGATGAGTTGGACAAGCTAACGAGAGAGAGGATGAAGCAGGCAGGTGAAATTACCAGCGCACCGGAGGGTCTAGGAAAACCTGCTCATGCGGAGACATTTGTGACTCCCCACTCACAGCGACAAGGCAGCAAACACGAAAACACGTGGTATGTTCTTCACATGAAGCGCAGCAAAAAAAAAAACCGAGATCCCTTCCATGGTTAAATAAACCCTGGTACGGGTGAGCTTTGCTTCATGGTGCTAAAATAACAGCTGGCTGGCTCAAAAAACGCCGAAATGCTGCTGCAAATCTGCATTGCCCCAATTAATGTGTTTCAGTAGCTGCCAAACAACAGGTTAATTGTTAAAATTACATGCAAAGTGCTGGCAGCCAATACTTGTGCCTTCTTACCCCGCGCCGCTCTGCAGCGGGATAAAGCACGTGGGTATAATTAATCGTGACGGCGGAGTTCATTTTCACACATACTCTCCAGCACATACGTCAAAGACGGCGCGGTCCGCCCGGGTGCCAGCTGCTCTGTCACACCCGACACCAGAGGCTCTACTTGGGCCTCACGTGTTGAATTTGAGGGTTTCTGTCAAGACGTGCCTGCCTCCTTTCTGTGGGTGTGGAGCGCCGACGTGGGTGTTTCATGGCTTTCAGCCGGGTGGTTGTGGTCGTTGTCTCCACATTTGCTACAAGAAAGATGTGTCCCCATTTGTGTACTTCTATCACCCCTCACCTGTCACGGGTTCTGGGTTCTGCCGCAATACCCGGCGCTGTCTTGGTTTCCCAGCTTTTTGTGCAGCTCTAAAAGTCATTTAAACTGAGGTTTCTCGCTGCTCGCGCTACCGTTCTCCTTCCCCCTACTCTAGTGAACTGCTGCAGGAAGGAGGAAAAGAAATGGAGGAGAAAATTCTTCAGTTTTCAAATCGGACACCAAAAGGTTTATAAAAGATCAAAATTGAATGGAGAAAACCTGTCTTTAATACCCTGGGGGAAAAAACTGGCCTTATGCAATTTTCTGTGGAGTAATTCCCTGCTGTCCAATTTGCCTGCTGACGTTTTAATTAGGTAATCCTACAAATGCTCGATAATTGATCTGCTGCTCAAGTAGGTTTGACTCAAACTTATCAAAAGGGTCCGCCGGGCTCTTGGCCTGGCGCTTGGGCAAGAGAAAGAAAACTTGCCTCTGTCTTCCGTCGTCTCTTCTGCCACTGCCTGTGGCCTTTGTCATACCTGTTGGCCAGTGCAGGTGTAAGGGAAGAGGAAGGTGGTGGCTTTTGTTGCCCACCGTAGGGATGGCTGCTAGGATCAGGTGCAGATTACCACGCCGGGTAGGAAACATCAGAGCTGCTCCATGGTTAGGAGTGACAGTGAAATGAGCAGCTGACCTACTGTGCTGGGATTTGACCCTAAAATGAAGTTTCACTTCAAAATTTACATACAGAAGACGCGTATTGGAAGTACTTTTTCCTTTTCTAGCTCTTTTGCCCGATAACCTGATTCACATCTCAAAGGTAAGAGTGGATAAACTCTGTGTTAAAATACCAAACCCAGAAGTTCATGATGAAGTCTGATGGTTGATACATGTGTTTGAGATTCTGCTTCATGGAAGTTGTCTCCAAAAACTGCAACGCTGAACCAAGTAATTCAGTGTTGATAATTAACAGAAAAAACCCGAGAAATGTTGAGTATATACGTGTGCCAGCTGGGAACAAGCACTCAGCCTTGCTGCTGGATGAACTTAGGGACACAAGCCACATGTCTGCTGAGCTACTGGATTCAGCATCCTCCATCATAACTGCTTCCCTTTTCGGTAGAAGCATATAAAATCGTATTGAAAAAGAGGCTTTTGCATGCCAGCTCCCCGATCAGTCTGGGCCAAGGTCGAGGTCAGATTCCTTCATTAGGACTGTTTGCTGGGGTTTACGCGGGTTGTATCTCAGTACAGTTCATTCCATATAATAAAATAAGAATAATTATAGCTCTAAACCATTTTATTAGTTCCTCTGCACACCAGCTGGGATATGACATATTAATAGCATCTGCTTTACTGAGATAACCCATGTCCAGGTTTGCTGTTATTTTTTTTTCACTGCTATATATTGAATTCTAAGTACCTCTCTGGTTTGCCAGCCGAGCTGGAAGGTAACCCAGTTTGCTGCTCATGCATCTTGTGTTACTAACCCAGCCAAATCTTCTGCTTTAGCCACCATCGCTCTCCTAGCCAGAATCTCCTCCTAATTGCGTTGGTTTTTAAGTGCTATAGAAATCCGCCTGGTTTTTATGTCTGACCAAAAAATGGACTTAATGAGTCTGGGATACAGGAGTAGGGAGCTGGGAGACCCTGTGGCTCCAAAATCGGTGCCTCAAACCCAGGGGATGAGCCTGCACCTCTGCAAAAGCACGTGTGACCCTACAGACCCTTCTCTCTTCTGCGGGAGGCATCCCAGTTTATAAAATTAAAGTGCAAGGGCTTTTAGTTACCTCCTAGAAAAATTCCTGAACTTTCCAGGACAGCGTGATGCTGTGGAGAGATGCGCTCACTGCCCTGGGCTCAACAGAGTAAATGTTATGCAAAATTTTCTGATCGTTATCTCCCTATTAAAATGTTTTAATTTTTTTTATTATTTTTTTTCCTAATCTTAAACAGTTACGGAAAAGGTGAAAGCTTTCCCTTGCCCTAGAATTTTATCTATGCCAAAATGCTGTGAATGTTTCTCATTGTACATACTAAGAATTTATCATATATGATACTCAGAAGCAAAATATTACAAATCTTCCTGTTTTCAAAATCAGAAACGCTCCATCAGTTGAGTCTTTTCTCCCGTGTCAGTACTAAAATAGTGACATTTTATTCATTTGGGGATTTTTTAAAAATTGTGTTCTAATTTTTAAAGGGCAGCCAAGTTCTAATGAGATCTAAGGTCTTTGTGTTTATGTTACTGCCATATGTCTGCAGCTGCTGTGGTAGAGACGCTTAACGTGCGAGTCACCTCCAGGCTGACCTTCATCTCAGAGAAGTTACTGCAAAGTGCCAACACCTTCCAGGGAACGGCATCTTATGCAGGAAGAATGCCATGGGAACGTCCCTGATCCCACGTGTTTCCACGTATTTCTTTCCACCGTGTCTGAACTGAACATTTCTGAGATTTTCAGAGAGGAAAGAGAACCAGGGTCGATGCCGTTCTCACAGGACAGGCTGTCGTAGGTGGGAATAGGCAAGCACAGGTCTTTGCGCTCAACACTGGTAACTGAACTTCCCGCATCAATTAAATCAAAGAGGGAAAAAAAGCCCTTCTTGTTAGCACAAGTGTTGACATAGCGTAATTTCTGCCCGTGCTCCTTTGACAAAGGGAGATGTCCTTCAGGCAGAAGGGCAAACGAAACAAGAATGGAAACTGGTGTGAAAAGGACAGAGAAAGGTACTCCATCTTCAGCACTTGAAATGGTGCCTAAGATTTGGGGTTTTCCGCGGTGATTACTCAACTGTAACCTTCTCAATGCCTTGTCACTTCTTAATTTATTCCGGACCGCGAACACCTGCCGGCGCAGATGGCTGATCTATTCTCTAAAGCTCTGGCTCTTTTGCGGTGCTAAAATGAGGTAGGGCACCAGTGCAATGCAGATTAGGTTTGTTGTTGAGAACCGATGGTAACGCTCACAGTTTCACATGTTCGCTCAAAGGAGGATGATCCTTTATGAATCCATCCCAACCAGGTGGCTTAGGATGCTTCCACACTGCCCTGCCATTAGGTAATACCTTCTCCGGGCTGCGTGAAGGTGCACGGGCTAGATACAGGTCATAGAGGATGCTGATAGGCTGGCTGAGTGACTTCAGAAAAAAGAGTGGCTATTTGTTGCAAGTTGCACATGACATGAGGGCTTACCGATGTCTCAGCTGAAGTTCCTTGATTTGGTGTTAAAATTTTGCTGTGGGCCACATTTTGATTTCAGCCAAATTTTGATTTCCGTGCTTTCTCAACTTCTGGCGAGGCAGCGGGACTCGGGAAGCCTGTCAGATTCTCCTATCTCTGACTTCCGTTATATCTTAGAGAATGGTGTTCCATGGATACGTCTCATTTTCTGGTAAGTAAAACAAGGGTGAAAATCAGTTTCCGTCGTTTGCCGCACACAGCCCTTTGGAAGCTGGGACTTGGGTGCCAGCGGAGCCATGGAGAACAGGGCTTGGATCTGGACTACTGATGCACGTGGCTGTAGCATGGCGAATGACATGGACTGTTGTTAGGTTTATTGTGGTGCTGATCTCAATCAAATCCCTCTCCACACGTTAAACATGGAGGAAAAAGGAATGAAAAGTCACTCTGACCTCCAGCAGTCACCTCTGCTGCCACTTCTCTCGGGGTAACCGGATTTCTTGAAAATACTCATCCTCTTCCAGTAGGTGTCCACCCATCAGGAAATTCATGCTGCATATGTAATACCTGTATTCCAGCACAAATGGAACGGAAGTTTTATTACCAAAAAAAAAAAAAAAAAAGACTGAAAATTGTATTTGCAGCAAAAATGCTGTAGAAAAGGGCAAGAACTTGTGGGTTTTGCAGAGTATCCTTCCATTATTTTTATTAAATTACTCAAAACTAGCCGGTGGTTTACAAAGCCTCTGCAAATAATGTCTTTAATACACAGTAACGGTCTAAGAATAAGGAAGAGAACCCCTGTCGTTTCGCTGATTAGAAGTATGTTGTGTTTATTATGCTAATCTGGGGATTTGAGACAGAAAATTGAAGTATCATTTTTCCAGTTCATTAAGATTTGACTTTTGACTACTGCTCTGCAATTGATTAGTTAGTTTAATTACGCAGCTACCCAATGTTCTGAAGGCCATGCGCGCTCTCTCACGCGGCCACATGCTATCTGTGATAAAACGTGCTTTTGTTAAATGGTAATATGAGTTTTTTCTAGTGAGATAAGGCTTCATTTGGCTCCAAGTAAGAAACCCACCATTTCTTGTCACCGAACCCTTTTCTGGTGTCCTTTAATTAATACCATGAAGCATACGTGTTCTTTGAGTGATGAGAATTGCCTTCAAAGTGACAATCAGTCTCTACCGCATGGCAAGACTTTCACACTCCATTAAGAATAAAATTAGGAATAGCATTTTCTCAGCATAATCCACGGTCATTATAAGACCATCCACGGGGATCAAGTATTGTGGTTGTTATTGAAATATATCATTATAACAAGGGTAATGATTGCCGCATTCATCCAGCTGTAGTCATCAGTTGCTCTTTTTCGCTCTGATTTGAGCAGGAAAAATCTGCAATTAGCCACATACTCGAAGAAAGTCAGTGCACTTATTTTCTGTCCCTTCTGCACTTCGGAACTTCATGCCGCATTTATCAGAAAGTCCAAGAAAGAGTCAGAAGAAATACCATTTTATTTTATAAAAGCAATAAATGCTAATTCAGCTGCATTAAGAACGTTAATAGAAGGGAGCCCACATGTGGACGTCAGTGTCAAATGAAATAATGTACGTATTTGGCTAATCTTCAGCTGCAGCAAGCTCTCGCCCCCTTCCTCTCTTTCCTCTTTCTAGAGCCGACCGGAGCATGCTGTGGGTGTAAGACTCATTGCCCTCTAAACTTAACAAAGCCCCGTACTGAGCACTGGTGTGGGTTTAGTGGCCTCCACAACACTGACCTTCCTGTGTTGCTGGAGGGTGCCCTCTCCGCTCCTGTGTGCTGCAGGAGTGGCTCTGCAGCTCTCTTCCTGCCCAAAGCCGCTGCGTCTGGTCTTTAGAAGACATCCCGGCGGTGTTGCAGGGCAGGTAGAGGTCTGGATCTTAAAGACTGGTTTGCACAAACACAAGTGATTGAATTGGGCCATTGAGTTATGCTCTTTTTATTATTATATACTGCTGTTTTTATTCCAGTTGTTATTAGCAGCTGTTAAACGGTTATACCCCGAAAAATATCTACCCTTGCACCTACAAGAATAATACGCAATCAAACAAGCACAAACTGTGCCGTCTTCCTCGCACACCGCTTATCCCATTACAAATGGAAGACCACCCTCCTATCCATCAGCAGTTCAGCGTGGCAGCACCACAGAAGCCATATTCTCATGCACTGCTTGAGCTGCCCACAGAAGATACGGGTGGTGATGATATTGGGGAGCCATCACTGGCCTCAGGTCCTCTCTTACTGATCCAGTCACACATGTAGCTTTGGTCACATAGTGACATTAGTCCTTGTTTTATCTCTTGATTGGCAGCTGGATTCACTAATTGGCCTCCTTGGCATCTTCAGAAGAACTTTCCCCGAGTAGACCTGGCACAGCTTATGCTTATGTTGGGGATCTCCAACCTGATCCTGTGGATCACCTAATCAGACGTTTCCTCATTTATCTTGCCTTTATTTTATCCAAACACCAACAGTCTCTGGAAGACCACACCTTTCTGCTGCTTCTTTTGAACAGTCACCAAACTCCACCCTTCCCCTGCTTATTCCTTGACAGTTTTTTTTGAAGGTCCTATTTATTGCCAGCAGTGTGCCCAGGCTGACAGGAAGGCTTGTATGAGCAGTAGTGTGGCCAGCAGGAGCAGGGCAGTGATTGTCCCCCAGTACTTGGCGCTGGTGAGGCCACACCTTGAGTACTATGTCCAGTTTTGGGCCCCTCACTTCAGGAAGGACGTTGAGGTGCTGGAGCGGGTTCAGAGAAGGGCAATGAAGCTGGTGCAGGGTTTGGACAACTTAGCTTATGAGGAGCAGCTGAGGGACCTGGGGTGGTTTCGTCTGGAGGAGGCTCAGGGGAGACCTTCTGGCTCTCTACAACTACCTGAAGGGAGGTTGGAGCGAGGAGGGGGTCGGACTCTTCTCCCATGTGACAAGTGACAGGACGAGAGGAAACGGCCTCAAGTTGCACCAGGGGAGGTTCAGGTTGGATATTAGGAATAATTTCTTCACCAAAAGGGATGTAAAGCCTTGGAACAGGCTGCCCAGGGAGCTGGTGCAGTCCCCATCCTTGGAGGTGTTTAACAACCGTGTGGATGTGGTGCTGAGGGACATGGTTCAGGGGCTCTGGCAGTGCAGGGGGAACGGTTGGACTCCATGATCCAATCAGATGATTCTGTGATGCTGTGAAATAAGTAAAAAAAAAAACAAAAACCTAACTATTTTGCTCACAATTTAAAATATACAAATACTTACGAGAAAATGTTTTCCCATAAGGTCTTGGACCCAAGTGGGGCTGGGAGGAATGATAACGAGACTTTGTTTATCGCTACGTGTTGCTTATGGTATGCTTATATATTTGATGGAAAATGAATTAACCATCCAGCTGCTTTAGCAGGAGACATGTAGGGGTTTGCTGTTGCATTATATGTGAGGTTTTTTCTTTTGAATAATGCCATATAGAATACTTACTGTGGAATATTTATCTTGTTCTCCGTGCCCATGTTTCTCCTGCTCAGAACCAAGCTGAGTCTTTCCATCTGACAATATTTATAATGGAAAAATCTATTTCAGTCAGTAAATGATATTGCTGCTAATAGCTTGGTCTGCAACCTAGTAAAACCCGTAAGCATATGGATAATATCTGTTGAAGTTAATTGAGCTGCTGGCATCGCTGAAATTACGTATGCTTAAAGACCTGATATCAGGAGCTTAGTCAACTCCGCTGAGCTGACTGATCTGTGGGATCCTCTTGGGATGGGACCTAGGGGACTCTATTGGGCTTCGCCAGGTCTCGTTCAGCACCTGATGTGGGGGTTCAAGATCCCTCTTGGGATCAGCCTGTCAGGGACTTGGGTCGCTTTTCGTGAAAACTCATTAAATTATTAAAATTAATCACTCCTGTAGCAATCCTGATGGTTTAGTGCGGTTGCAGCCACTCACCACTGTCCGGGTGTTTCTGGTAAAGCCCAACAGTTGTGTGTCCCTCACGGGCACCACTGTAGGACATCTTCAAGCTTAAGGTCATGGTGAGCCGTAAGGAAGAGGGAAGCCTGATTCTCTTTGCATCACTGATGCGCTCGTCTCTCAAAACTGATACCTACTTTGCCATATGAATCAGGTGGAAAAAGCAGAATGGCCAAGAAACAGGAACAACATGTCGGAACCACTTTTGCAAGTGTTCCCTCTATCTTAGGCAAATCAGACCGTATGCTTGGGCAGGCTGGTGCAGGCCAAGCAAACGGGGCCCCACGGCATTGCTGCAGCAGGTGGTAAGCAAAGACCAGGACACGTGGGATGGGGGTGACCTGGACTACGCTGGTATGACATGGGGTGCTCACAAGCTTCTTTTCCAGCAGAGTGCCGAGGTCCAGGTCTTGCACTTTGTCCTTTCAGGACAGGTTTATTCGGGCCCTTTAGACAGATTTATTTTGTGAAGATAGGAAACACCGTGCCTTCACTTATAGTAACTACCTCCTACTTTCAGAGCCGCAAAGACTTGATGTTTCAAGGCAGAAATGCTAGTTAGGCACATTGCAACGGGGATTTGTGTGCTCTGTAGAGGTTTACCTTTGATAAACGCCCCAGAGCGTTTTTCAGACAACTTATGCATGCGTCACCACACTCACCTGAGCCGAGCAGTGTTAAGGTGATGGGTGGCTTACCAGAGCAAGACCGGAGTTGACCGCTCTTTAGGAGTTGATAGGTCTAGCTTTCTTTGGACCGCTCTTCAGTGGCTGCAGTCATACAAAGAGAAGCAAATTAAATCTTGCCAGTGGCTAACAGTGGCTTCCCACAGGCTTGCAGAGTGGCCTCCAAGAGCAGGGCTTAAGTGCAGGGTCAGGAATGCAGGGCACCGAGTAAGTGACATGGCTTTCCCCACTTCAGAATGATGTGTGTGACACTAAATGACACGCAGACAGGTGTGTGCTGGGGCGTGAAGTTGAGGGCGTATTCAGGCATAGAGATCATCCTCACTTACCGGGTAGGCTCCTGCTTCGGGACATTACTCCGCATTAGAAGATTTATTCCCATGACTTTAACTTTCTTACCCTATCAGAACTTCTCTTTATCTTCACCGTATATCACCTTGGCATTTTCCTTGACTGAACTCTGCTCTCGCTTCTCTTTTTAGTGTGCCTGCAAATCTCTCTGTCACTGCCTTTGCTATGTCTCCCAAGTCATTACTATAACACTTAATAAAAGGTACAGTAAAGTCATCTCGAGGCTCTTCAGTCCTCCAAAGAGAGCATATTTAGGATTAAAGTGTGGCCTGGTTGTCAGTAACTGTGGCGTAAGCAGGAGTAATTCCACGTCACCTCGTGAAACCAGACCTGTGGAAAAAGAGGCTCTGCCTATAATCCATCACATGGACTATGGATCACAGCAGCCTTCTCCATGCAGCGACAAAGATGGTCCACCGTGTGATGTATACAACCACAGCAGGTCATATTAAGGAAATTGTTCAGTCATTTCATTGAGTTTTAAGATGTCACACTAATTCAGGCTCTGCTTCACCTACACCTGTACCAATCTGTTTACGGTGTTGCGAAGTGATTTTGTCCATTATAAACTGGTTTATATGACCTGAAAAGGGGATTTGTTTCCACTTTCAGTTCCGTGAAAGCTTTGCAGACGTTAATAAACCAAGTTCTCTGTGTTATTTTTGCAGCCGGCAGAATCTTCACTGCACGGTCCCTTGTTTAGTTATTAATTTTCTCCAGTGACGAAGGGAGTGTAACTTCGTGGTCGTTGATGAATGGCATAAACAGGACTTCTTAATGTGTTTGGGGGAAATTTTTCTTGCTGTTTTTTATTTAGGACCCATTCATGAAAATGCAGCTACCATAAAGGACTTACCGTTAAGGGGCAGATTCGAAGGGAGGTGTCTGAGGTTTGGCCGAAGTTAATGTTTGGGACAGGAGGGTGGAGTGAGGCTTTTATGACCTCTTTGGAGGCGCAGAGGGATGTCTTCTTGAAAGGTGGACAAAGACCATAGTTCATGTTTGAGATTGTCCTCAGGGGTTGCAGTTCTTTAGAGGCTGACTTTGAGGAGACGGTGAGATGCATGATCTATTGGTTGTTTTATATAAACCTCCCCTCCATCTTTTCCCACCTTCTGCTGGTATGGTTGGGCAGAATAAACACATACACATTGGATATGGCTGTCATGGCCCCCACCTTGCTCCAACCTCCTTTCAGTGAGTTGTGAAAGCCAGAAGATCTCCCCTGAGGCGCCTTTTCTCCCGGCTAAACCCCCAAGGTCCCTCAGCTGCTCCTCAGTGCACTTGTCCTCCAGACCCTGCACCAGTTTCATTGCTCTTCTCTGGACACACTCCAGCACCTCATTGTCCTTCTGGGAGGGAGGGACCAAAACTGAACCCAGGTGCAACTTCACCAGTGCTGAGTGCAGGGGGATGATGACTGCCCTGGTCCTGCTGGGCACACTAGTGTTGATACAAGCCAGGATGCTGTTGGCCTTCTTGGCCACCTGGGCACACTGCTGGCTCCTCTTCAGCCACTGCTGACCAACACCCCCAGGGCCTTTTCCCTGGGCAGTTTCCAGCCACTCTTCCCCCATCCTGGAGCATTGCAGGGGGTTGTTGTGACCCAAGGGCAGGACCTGGCACTTGGTCTTGTTGAACCTCAGACCAGTGGCTTTGGCCCATCGATCCAGCCTGTCCAGACCCCTCTGTAGACCCTCCTGACCTTCAAGCAGATCAACACTCTCTCCCAACTTTGAGTCGTCTGCAAACTTACTGAGGGTGCCCTTGATTCCCTCATCCAGCCAGTTTTTTATCCAGTGGAGAGTCCACTCATCCAAGCCAGGAGCAGCCAGTTTCTGCAGGAGAATGCTTGGGAAATAGTGTCAAAGTCTTCACTGAAGTCCAGGTAGACACATCCACAGCTCTTCCCTCATCCACTGAGCGGGTCACCACATCATAGAAGGAGATCACATTAGTAAGATGAAGTAAGATGCAAAGAAGAGTTTTTCTGACCACCCCACAAAATCACCTCTCCTGAGTTCCAGCAGATTAAACAATACGAGACTTAGTGGTATTAGTTACATGGACAAGGTAGCAGCTCTGGGGCTCCTCCACGTCATTTAGATAACTGGGGGTACCTCTGTATCATCTTTTAAGTTGAATCTAAGCCTGGTGCAGACTTAAAAATCCCTTGGATAATTCCTTGCTGAGAAGGACCTCCCTGGGTGTAGCTGCGTAAGCCACGTGGCTGTATCAGTCCAGGTCTCCACACAGGCGATGTGGCTGTGTCCTGTGTTTCTCTCGGGGATGAGGCAGCCGGCACGGCATCTGCCGGATTGCCAGCCACAAGAAGGGGATGGTGTTCAAGTGGGAGTGGATTGGCCGTGCTGAAGCAGTTGGGGTTAATGGGTACCACGTAAAGGAAGGAACTTACGGGAACATAGCGGTTTGGTGCAGAACAAGGGAGAGGGGAGTGAAACGCTGAGGCTAAAACAAACTGAAAAAGAAAGCTGGTGTCAGAATATCGGTATCAAAAAGGGAAACGCAGAATAAAATGAACTGATGGCCCTCATTTTTAAACTTCACCAAAAAAGGTCTAATTAAAATTTTCCATTGAAGAGCCATGTGCCGTTTTGCTGGCAAAAGCATTTTCATGTGGGGAATTTTGAATTTTTCTAGGTCAAACAAGGGTATTAATTTTTTAAAAGTCTAAGATCTGTTGAAATTTGATAGCTGTATGTTTATGAATACTAAAAAAATACACATGGAATGAGTTCTTGTTGGTAGTGAACAAACTATTTCATGGTTATTAATGAACTCTGAAGGTGCTGTTGCTGTCTAATTGTACTAAATGTATTTCTCAAGGTCCAGGAATCTGCATAAATCAATATAAAGAACCGACCCTGAAAAATGAAGTGAAAGTAGTTAATACACTGCTTGACCGGGCCGTACTGCTGCCTGTTAGATTCTGCACTTTGTTTTCTGGTTTAGTTTTCTTAGGTGCTGGAGGAGTCTTTCTGTTATACGGCAGTTTTGAATAGCTGGTGGCTTCTGGTAACCTACCTGAAAGTTATTTTTGAGTCGTACATGCACTAGCCAAGAACAGTCCCTATATAGTTGCTGAGGGGCTGTGGAATTTTCCCTGCAGTGAGTTTTAATTATTCTGTGCTAATTAAGCAACTGATGCCTACTGTGAAAGAATTTCCCTTTGGAACAACAGGAACAAAGGTGCATGCATAAATTTCATAACATATGCATAAGCGCATCCATTTTTATCTCTTGTGCTGGTTTCGTGTCCCCGTGTTCAGTCGGCGGGATGAACAAGTAGAACTGCTATGGCCACGTATAGCACGCTCATAAGACACAAGATTAATCTTTTCCCATTAAAAAACCCCCCAGCAATAGTGGTATTTTTGGTTTCTCTTTATAGTAGAGACTGTAGGTTATTACCAAGTTAGATAAAAAATGAGGTGCTCAATTGTACTTGGGTCGGAAGAGAACGATGGAACTGGCCTAAACATGCAGCTCTGGGTTGGATAAAGGTCAGTACGTGCCTCAAGGCTGTGCCTGCATCTCCATCTCCTTCTGCTACAGAGTCAGACAGGGTTTCTGTCTTTCCTTTATTTTTTTTTATGCTGCTTTAACGAAAGAAGCCACGTTTTGAGTAAAGAGCGAGTTATAGAGAATTGCCCCTTGGTATTGGATATTTTTTCCCTCAGGAGGCTCCTGTTGTGCCTTGCTGGAACGCAGAAGAAGAATCGTAGGATGGTCTGGGTGGGAAGGGACCTTGAAAGATCATCCAGTTCAACCCGCTGCAGTGAGCAGGGACATCTTGCACTAGACCAGCCCCATCCAACCTGGCCTTGGACAGTTTGCAATCACAGTGAAATGGGTAGAGAGAAAGGGGGAGGGCAGCAGGAGCTGAAGAGAAGTATTTTCTCCTGGAAAGCATGTCCGTGAGACTGTCGATTATATTGGGCAGCACAGTGCAAGAAGTGGTGAGATTAAAACTGGTGATGTGGAATTGCTGTCAGAACATCTTAAAATGGAGGGCATGCAGGAGGAAGGAGGAAATCCGAAGAAAAAATTCAAGTATAAAAATGCCTGAAAATGTAATTTCTGATCAAAGGAAGTAAAATCAGATTTGCTTCTTTTATTCTGTCTGAAACGAAATAGATTTTTTTATGACTCTGCTCGAGGTAAAAAGGTATTTTCCGAGGAACTTTCAATGAGTTAAAATCCAAGTTTTTGTCTGAAAGAAGCGTCAATACAAAAATTGAATCCGCCTTCGTTGTTTCGAATGCTGATTTGGGGAGCAGGCTTTCTGCTTCACAACTGAAGCGTTGCACTGGCCCATGTTATGGAAGCAAAGCTGAGTGGAAGGATGATTGATTGGGTAATTACAGCACTAATAGGGCCCTGGGAAAACTGGGTCAGGACCTTCCTCTGCTCCAGACTTCAGCCGTGAAGTGAAGGTGGGCTCGACTGAGCCAGATGGGTGGATCTGCGTGGGGTCTCGCCGCACTGCTGGTTCCCTCTCTGGCTGTCACTCAGGATCAAAAGATCCACAGTGTAGCTGTGGAAGAGGAAAGCTCTGTATAACGGGGATGGACTGGCATGGAAGCGCTTGACAAGTGTCAAAGGATTTGAGTTCTTTGCTTGTGGAGAACAGGAAGGCTGAGCTCAGGCTTCGTTTCAGGGTGAATGTGGTACAGACAAGCTCCTGAGCGTGTTGCTATACCCCACTGGGTGCACTGGGGAAGTGTAGAGCTCTTTTCCCAAGGCACATGGAGGCAGCAGGAGTTAGCCTTTGGACTTCAGTCATGGGCTCTGCAAGGGTGGAACCTCGTCAGTCATCAGAAGCTACGTACAGATTGGGAACAGCAAAGTCTTCACGGGTGCGAAGCTCTGCCATCCAGGCTGGACCTGCCTGGCCGGGGGCAGCTCTGCGGGAAAGTCCCTTGGAGCCTGGGGGCAGCGAGAGGAGGGGAGGCCCAGCACCGAGAGCAGCAGTGTCCTGGGTGGCACGAACAGGGACAGAGCCGGAGGTGGGGGCCGACATCCGCCCCCTCTGCTCAGCACTGCTTACATCACATCTGGATGCTGTGTCCAATTCTGGACATCAACCCGAAGTACTGGAGCGAGGCCAGTGGAGGACCTCAGCAGGTGGGAGACAGTGGACAAGAAGTAAAACAGGAGATGTTCAGACTAGGTGTAAGGAGAAACTTTTTCCCCGTGAGGATGCTCGAACAGTGGCGTAGGCGGGCCAGAGAGATTTTGACGTCTGCTTCCTCCAAGGTTTTCATGTCCTGGCTGGATCAAGACATGAGCGACCTGGTCTGATGCCAGAGCGGCCCCTGCCTTGAGCAGGAGGTGGGATCAGAAACCTCCTGAGATCCCTTCCAGCCTGAGTTATCCCGTGATCCTTAAGAAAAACAAGCTGAGTGCTGATTTTAATTTGCTTCAATTGGTCAAGGCGAAAGAAATCCAGAAGAAAAAGAAAGCAAAGCAGTGGGTAAATTTATTTCAGACTGAAAAACCAGCTTCCATCACTTAACAGACAGCTGCCTGTGTCACCGAGGTATTACAGATGGGTGGACATGTAGATACCCCCAGCTCTGACCCACCTGCAAATCCAGCGGTTGTCAGCAACTTGCTGTGACGATCGGATCTGGTCTGGTCCGAGCCGGCAGGGGCAGTGTCCGACAGTCGGGAGCTACTGCGCTCACATCAGAATGCGTGCTCCAGTCTGCTGCCAGGTACACTGAAGATACTCATCCTAGCAGCGAGCTGTCAGGAACAGGAAGAGGGTTTCTGCTTTCTACTTAAAATTGTCCGTATGACCAAAGTGAAATTATAGGGGGGAAATGCTGTGTGAATTATCTTTAGCTCAGCCCGTTTTTTCCTCTCCAAATCACAGATCTGCTATTTGTATAGGTTTTTAATTCAATTATCTCTCGCTCCAGTTAACTGGAAACTCCTGGTCCGTGTAAAGGTACAGGACAACTATTGTCTTTTGGCAGCTCGGCCTCATCTCTCCTTGTCCTGACAAAGTGCGTAAAGCAAGCACAGGCTTCAAACGGGCTCATTTCTCTTCTACATTACTTCAAGATACTCGGGGCAACTTCGTCAAAATGATTTCCGGGTTTGCCGCTTCTTTGGTCTTTCTCTCTGTTCCCCGTCTCAGCTGTGCTCGCCGTTGCAGGAACAGGCAGAAATCCTCATAACCGTTTCTTTATCGATGCGTCCTCGTTCTTGGGCTGTGCTGGGTTTATGGCACCAGCACCCCGCAGGCAGGCGAGGGAAGCGTTTCTGCTCTCCACCAGCTGCTTCTCCTCCACACCGTGGAACTAGTGCAGGCTGCGAGATCGTCGTGGAGGATGTCTGATTGTGCCGGCTGGTGTCCCCAGAAGTCTTTGTGCTCCCTAAATTTAGAAATTCGCCCCCACCCTGCAGAGGGTGCCAGCACTTTGAATGGGTTTCCATTTCTAAGGGAGACAGAAGGAATTGTTACAATTCCCTGTAAAAAATGAAAGGCTTGGAAAATGCAGTTTCCTCCTGGTAATATCCAAACTTTTTTTTTTTTTTTTTGTGTGAAACTGTTGCTGCTGTTGACTGAGGTGGTTACCAGTCTGCAGCAGCAGCAGAGCTGTTTGGATAACCGATCCCATGATGTACTCCCGTTTATTTATGAGGGTGGTACAAAATGTTCGGCCTTTGAACGCGGGTAGAATAAAACAGCGGGAGACGGTGCTTTTTGCTCGCCAGACTGTGCCTTTCAGCTGGTGCTGGGTGGACAAGCCCTCTTTGTTTTGCTTTTTCCTGAGGGTCCCGTTTCCCGGGCTGCCTCTGCTGCATCTGTAGGTCCTTCCCCGCAGCCCGTGCTGCCTGCACACAGCTCCACGCTCTGTCACCTTCAGTGTACGGTTCTCGGCAGAGATTCCCTAGGACACATCAGCTGGATTTTGAGCGTTGCTCTCATTCCCATAGAGGAGCTTAACATAGCCTGACGAAGAGCAGCAGTTCCCTCGAGCACCCATGGGTTTTACCAACTTCCTTTCCTTTGCCTCCCAATGTGATAAGGACTATTCAAATCTATAAAGGGTGCAATTATCTGATACGTCGATCGATAATAGTACGTAACTCAATAAACAAAACCTGCCTAAGCCCAACACAAACTATATATGCAATACATAACTGCCTAGATTAGGGCATGACCTAGTCAAGGAATATGGGGCAAGGGATCTGCCTCCTTTCCTCCCTGCCACTGCTGGTGCGCAGGGTCTGAACGTGGGCGTGAAAGGACACTGAAGTCCAAGCTGTATTCCAGGGCTGGGGGAAGGCAGTGCAGTGTTTTCATCCTCCAGCTGTTCTGTGAAGTGCCAGTGAGGGTTAACAGACTTTGGAGCAATTTGCTTTCCTTGATGGGATGGGTTTTGGAGCGCCTCCCCCACATCGTAACGGCTGTCATTTCCTGGAAAGGGCACAGTTGATCAAATATCTGTTACTCTCCTGCTGAACAGAGCTTGCAAATTACTAATGATTCTGGCAAAAGAACTTTAATTTTGTGCCAGTGGGAGATTTCAGGTTAATTAAATAGTCTCGTTGCTTCTGTGTTTCACCAAGTAACTGCTCTTGGCTGAGACCTGGAAACTTACAACTTGAGGCCCTAGTACTGTCTTGACCTGAACTTCATCAGGCTCCGTGAATGTCCCCAAGTATCTGAGCAAGTTCTGAAACTCATTTCAAAAACTTGTGGGCTACGCTAGGACAACAGTTTGCTCCAGGCAGTGAAAGAAACCCTTTGATGCTTACTACGTTTGTTAGACTTCAAGCAAATCTCCAAAAATGTGAGAAAAGCAGCAAAATCCCGCTGTGGAAGCAGACGTCATCTCAATCAGGATCACCTATGGTGGTAGGTGAACGAAGGAAAACTGTCAGAAAAAAAGGGGTTTTGGGGACACCCCCCCCCCCTTAACATTCTTTTTATAGAAAGAACTCACAAATAAGATGCATTGTCGCCACCGTTAACACGTGGTGGGGAATGACGATGCTCAGCCAGATGTGCTGATTCACCCACACTGGTCCCTTCCTTGCAATACATGTCTCAGACACAGCTGAAAATGGCAAAAGCTTTAGTTGAAAACTGACATCAGGTTGGCTAAACCCTCCAGTTTTCTGGTCTGTACAGAAGACCCGGAATTTCTTTAGCTTTGTCCTTCTGATAAATGGTCGTAATTAAAAATTCATTTCATGCAATTGGTGACAAAGACCCATTAAACGCCAGCTCCTGTCAAATCTTCTACCAGTTCATTGGCCATGAAAGTCCATGGAAGTGCAGTGAGGGGACTTCTGGCCGCAGTCCCGCAGTAAAGTTTTGGTGGTTCTCCCCACCCTGAGCAGCGATGTTCTGACAGATGTGGATGTCTGAGCGGAGAGGGTGGGGCCAGGAAAGATGGGGAGGGTCAGGACTGGGAGCTCTGGGAGACACACTGGAGCAAGATGAGAGTCACGAAGCATTTAAGAAACCAAATCCTGGGATTTTTCTGGGACAACGTAGAGGTTCTGTGGATGGAGTGTCAGGTGGGATTGGTACGAGGCTCTGGGGTAGGGGAGGAGTGGCTCAAGAGCTCAGTGCTGATTGGAGATCTATAGGTGACACTGAAACAGCTCCCTCTACTTCCCACCCACGCTGTCAGAAATACAATAACCCCATGCGAGGACAGGCCTCTGAACGGGTTTTTATCTCCGGATTCAGCTCTTCGCATTCTAGACCAGCTGCTTACATCTGAATCTCCATCAGCTTCCCCCAGCAGTTACACCCCTGCTGTCGCTCAGCTCCTCTCCAGGTCTGCAGCAGGCTGACGGGAAGCAGAATCGGGCTCCAGAGCTGCAGCTGGTTTGTCTGGAGGTCCAGCATCAAACTCTTCAAAGTTCATGCCAGAATTTAGCATACATGGTTGCCTAAAGGTCTTAGAGTGCATTTTGTAACCCTGGGTGAAGCAGAACAGTGAAACAACTGCAGACTATGTCAAAAACGGTGCTAATGTGTTCAGAGGGACCTTGGTTGCCCCCGGTGTTATTTTCTTCTATAACTAAACAAGAGAGAAATAAGAATTTGGACTAAAGTAATAAAGGCAATCCAGGTGCTGTTCTGAGAAGTGCAGATGAAGAGAGGATTTAACTGGAGAAGGGAAGCAAAGTAACCAGAATAGACATTCCTGGTGAACCAGCCTTGTTCCACCTCGTACAGCGAAAGCAGAGTCATAATAGCAGTATATGTCCTGTTCCATTTTTGTAGGCTTTTTGCTTATAATGAGAAGAGAGATGGGAAGGGCTCAGAAACAAACTGCGTTCTGCAGCCTTCTCTCTGAGTCCCAAAGGAAAAACAGTCTCCATGTTGCGTGTCTCTGCCAGCTACTCGCCTCTTCGCAACACTAAGCCCTTCCAGTAGCGCGTGTCGCTTTGCTGGCACGGGAGCTGCGCCTTGGGGGAGCAGCAAGTGGAACGAGAGGTCCTATCCCTCCGCTCCATCGGGTGTGCGGCACGAAGACCTGTCGTGCCTGATTGCCCGTTAATACCTTATCTGCGGGGCAGCACGGCTCCTGGCTGGCAGGTGGCAAAATCGTTGGAGGTGCCCGCTGACGTGGAGCCAGGAGATGGAGGGGGACAGGTGGAGCTCTGTAAATAAGGACAGTTAGAGTCTGCCCGCGTGGTGCCGAAGCTGTTCCCAGCCAAGGAGCGAGCTGAGCCCAGGCACGTGTTGTCCCTGCATTGAGCAGCAGGTAACCGCGGCTTGTCCTGATGTTGTGCGCTGTGATCAAAGGAGCGAGTTTGGTCGGCGTTTGCTGGAGAAGTTCGCAGAATGTGCAAAGGCCCCAGGCCAGCCAGTTTGTGACCGCTGCAGTTTGTGCAAATTGGCTGCCGTTTCCAGTTCCTGTCCACCCACCTCGTCCCAGTGCCTGTGGCCCATACGGCACAGCTCCCGCACACAGCGTCCCTCTGCTCAGCAAGATTTCCTCCCAAATCTGCCTGTTTTTAAGGATCAGCCCTTCGGGAACACCCCCCAGTGAGTGCAGGGCTCGTGGTCAGCACGGTCTGAATCTGCCGTTGTTTGTCAGGAAGCCGGCTCGAGTTCAGCTAGCCCGAGGGTGACCAAGTCTCTGTTACCCCAGGGTTTTCTGTAGCATTTCTTGTGGCTCTTTTTGTGCTGTCCGGGTTAATGTTGCTACTTCACATTTTTATGTTGTGGCATCTACCTTTGCTCACGGTTAATTATCAGTCCTGACTCTTTGGATTTCAAGTGCAGAACACTCCAGGACTGGTTTTTCTTTGATGTCCACCTCATGAAATCTGCTCTGTTGGTTCAATACGACTTACGGGCAGTTTCAGTTTGATAGTGTTCTGTTGGTTATGTTCTTTCCGTTGATGTAGAGGGCTACATGCCGTGCATGGAATGATGAATTCAGCCTGATCTGTGTAATAGGCTCAGCAGGTGTGTTAGACCAGTATCATCAAACAACCTGAATTTTCATGCAAGTTCATTAATGAAGTACACATACTTGCTCTGTTTATAGACAGTGGTGTGCGGTGTGTCACAGATCATTTTCTGCATAACCAGAATGATTACTGCAGACGTGGAATCAATGCAGTGTTCTTCTTAAAACTGGCACACTTGATTTTCCTCGTGAAATTTTGTTCTGTCTTAATGGGAATAAATTTACAGTCAAGCTGGTCTCTGAGGACGTTCAGTAAGGACACCAACAAGGTCTATCCTTTGCTAGGAGTAAACAAGCTAACTAGCAACTGTTCTTCAGAAAAGGAGCTGAGAATTCCAGCGGATCGTGCTTTAAAAAAAAAAAAAAGGCAAACGTTACACATAGATGTTGAAGTAGGAGAATTGTTCATAAGTGGAATAAGGCTTTGCTCCACTTAGTGGCAGTGGTTGAGCGCCACACTTTGGGAGAGCTGAGAGCTAACTGGAGAGAGTCCAGGGCAGAGAGTAAGAGAGCAGGTTTCGAAATCATGACCTCCAAGGAAAGCCCGAGTTAATTGTGGATAACTTCTGAGGAGAAAAGATACGAGGGAGATGTGATAGTCCAATCTGCCGGTACATCTGCTGCTGCTGAGTAGCTTCTTCTCCATGCCAGGGCAAAAAGTTAATTGGCGTGGATGGCAGCAGGGGATATTCAGGCTGGTCCTAAGGCTAAATTAGGCTCATCGTAAGATTTCTAATAGTTTGAAAAAGGCGTTGGAACAGGATGTCGGAAGAGGTTATAAAATCTCTGTCACTGGATGTTTTTAAGACCAAGGTGTATATATCCAGGAGAAACACAGCAGAGGTGCAGGTGCTCGCCCTGGCATAGGGAGATGATTTTGTAGCCCTTCTTCAGTGTTTCCACGCTTCTCGTTCTTCAACTAATGCATACCTCTTTGTAGGTACAAAAATCATACGTATTTTCCCTTTCTTCTCCCCAGTTCGGACATGTAGCTTTTCTTTGTGCGTTGTAAACTTTGCTCGGGGGTAGTTTCACTGGAGTAGCACTCCAAGTGGTCTTTTCAGAGAGGCTTTTTCTGGGCATAGGAGTCGGTCTGTCCAGCTCCTTGTGAAGAATGGAGCGGCAGTATTTCAGGTGTTTGGAGGAGAGCTCTGGCCTTGTCTGTGTTGGCCATATTGATCTATCTATCGATCTATCGATCTATCGATCTATCGATCTATTTATCTATCATCTATCTATCGATCTATCTATCATCTATCTATCTATCTATCTATCTATCTATCTATCTATCTATCTATCTATCTATCTATCTATCTATCTATCGGTGCTAGCATGGTAAAATAATTACATGCAGATTTAGTGGAGAATCAATCATGCATAAGTTTCCACGTTGCTGTCTTTATGAAAAAGAGCTTTGCCTATAATAAAGTCAATCTCATCTGACAAGAAGATGACAGCAAACAACATGTTAGTGCCTCCTGGTTACTTACAGGTTACTGAGCTGTTTGGAATATCTTTTCTGTATCTTTGTCTTTTTTTTTTTCACTGATTAAAGTTATCTTTCTCTGAGCACGAAAAAGAAAATATTCGGTTGTAGCAACACAATCTCTGATGACATGAAACCGTTATTAAACAACTTCAATAACCACTAGAAACACAAATGGGGTATAGGAGAAACATTGCTTGACAAAAGTCAATTGGAGGTGGGTTTTGATAGTATTTGTCAAATCTATCGTGTTGCCAAAGCAGGATGTAAGTTAATATTGATTGCCATTTTAAAGCGTGGCTTGTCGGCTTCTTTGTTCCACTAAGCTGCCAGCATTGTCATTCTCAAGGTTTATTTTTTCAGTGCTCTCAGATCTCAGGCTACTGGAGCATGTTAAGGCTGGTAATAACAGAACGAGCTGATAAACAAAAGCTATCAAATATCAGCAAGGGAGAATGAAGGGGAACAGTAAAATCTACCAGTGTCTGTGCTGTGAACATGTCGAGAATACTGATTAAAGTTTATTTAAAGGAAAACGCCTGTAGTAGCAGCACCAATCTGCCCATGGTCTCAGGTCTTTCTCAGTGATGAGTCACATCTGTCAAGTATTTGATTTTAGATTTTGCTGAGTAGTAGAATTATAAATTCCAAAATTAAAAACCCAAACCAAACCATTACTCCCTATCACTGTTCTTTTCGAGTATGAAAATTTTCCTCACTACCCTTAAAGGAAAAGGACTCATCTTTTGGCACCTCCTTTTTTTTCCCTGGGGTCTCACGTGCTTCTCCCTGGAAGTAGATAGGCAGCTCTTGGACGTTATGCTAGACAGTTTTTGGTGTTCTCACATGATGGTACCTCTGATTCATGCAGAGCTGGAGCCCTTATGCCTCAGACCCTTGGATTTACAGGCTGAGGGGCGAGAGGTGCTTCCAGTGCCACATTTCCCCAACTCTAATCTCCTAATGAGCGCACTGTGAAGGCAGGAGAACAAACAGAGCCCATTTTAGAATTTGGTCTAAGATGCCAGAAGGACAACAGATCCCAGATTTTGCACTTCCCTGGAAACCCCCAGGTAAATATCCAGGGTGATGCTAAAAATGTCGCAGCCCTGAATGTGGACCTGCAGGTATGGAGGAATTGGAGTTCCTTATTCTCAGCCCTGGGCTGAAACCCTTTCCTGCATGGGTGATGTTAGAGGTTTGCAGATAAAGCTTCTGCTTCATCCTGTCTAAGGTCTTGACGTGCTCGACACGCCCCTGCAAATGCTCAAAATGCTGCACTTCCATTGAAGCGCTGTTTTTCAAGGTTTGTTCAGCTGGAAAATTCCTTGGCCGGCAGAACCTCAGAAGGTCATGCAGCACATCACTGTCCGGCCAACTTGCCGCCTCAGCCTCCTTCCTCCCCAGACCTGTTTTGAGTTTTTTTTTTTTCCCCACCCATCAGGACAGTTTGCTTCTTATACAGGTAAGATACAGGAACGTTACTCTTGCCTCCGCAATGTGAAGGCTTTATTAGCACCGACACTTTGCACTGTCTGCTGATTAATGGGGCAAACATCCCTAAACCCCACATGGATGCCAACTTTATAGTACCCCGCTGCCCTCGGAGAAACGTCGTGCTAAATGAAAAACATCACAACATGATCTGTGTGTGCACAAAATGATTTGTTTTAAAGGCACAGTGGCTTAACAGTGCTTCCACCCCGGTGCTCTCTCTTTGACGGAGAGGAATTGCTATCTCAGCAGATGGTCCCGCGAATGCGATTTGCGCTTGCTTTGCCAAGTGACACGAAACTCAAATCTGTACCCTTGTCCCCCTGAGTTGTCTTGTTAAAGTGTATTTGGGCTGCAGGAGCTGATGTGCAGCGGTCAGCCGAGGCACCGGGACGATTAAATGTAGGTGGAAATACCGAGGGATTTTCCTGCTTAAGGGGACTTTTAAACACCCTGCCCTCACTTGCTCTGTGTCCCTAATCCTATTTACATAACAGCACGTCAAACATGCCTAGTCATCAGCTAGCAGGTGTCCCTGCTGAGATCTCCCGTTTTGCTGCGTCTGGGTGCAAAGATTCTTCCCAAATACCGACTTCTAGTTTTCAAGGTTACTGGTGATGTGCTCAGACTACCTCAGGAAAAGAGACTCATTAAGAAGATAAATGCGTTTATCAGGCAAATCATCCGGCTGACTATATACTTCCATTTTTACCTCGAAGACATTAAGTTTGAATAAATCCACGTTTTCCTGTAATTACAGATGCAAACACCTGTGAGTTCTTAGCTTTCAGTTTCCCAAAGAAGTGGGTCTAATTGATGATGTTTACATGGTAGAGCATATATGTTGGAGCCAAACAGGCTTCAATCTTGATGCTAATCTCCCAAAAGAAAAAAAATCTGATTTAATAACAGAATCAATTGCGAGCAATTGTCTGGCAGTACCTAAAATTGCACTTCTAGCTACGCATGAGCCAATTACTGTGAGTATGGAAAGGGAGGAACTTCTGGCAGCTCTACTCCATCCTTGGGCTGCTGGTGGTACTCGAGGCTGCAGGAGAAAGGGAGGGCAGAGCTGAGTTTCTAGATGGGACTAAATGACCTGTGCTGGCTGGTTTGGCTGCGACAGTGCTGGGTTTTTCGCACGATGTCACAACTTCTTTCGGGACACCTGTTTCATGATTTAATCATTCAGGTCATTTGGGCTTCTATGGCTGAACTAAAAATAGACGCTCTACTCGAGCCATTAGTCTAGTTCTGTGTTTCCCAGGGAGCAACAGTCCAGCAGCGCTGTGAACAATGATGGATTTTTTTGTTTCTTTGGGTTTTTTTTAAAGAACAAGTGAACAAGTGCAAAAAACCAAATCAAACCCCAACTAGCCAATTAAACAGAAACCCAGAAAAACTCCCTTGCTTTGTGTACAGAGAATTTAAAGATATTCAAAGGAGTAGGAAACTGGGAGGGAGGGAGGGAAAGGAGCTAAATCAAAGATGTTTCTATGGTGCTGGTAGCTGGAAAGCTGGCTCTGGCAGTGTTTAAAGTGTCTGCACATCTTTTGTCTCAATATTTCACAATCAGTAAAAGAAATAAGAAGTACTGAATCATTTCTTTAGTTAAATTAAGCCCAGAATAACTGGTGGATGTATTAACTGTTGTGTACTAGTTAGTCAGTGTATTTTTTTCACTTAGCTCTCACACGTTTCAGACCTTGTTTTGGGGGGTGTTTTTTAATAGATCTGTTTATTTGCAGCGTTCACCACAGTGGCCACAGCAGCCTCTGGCTTCCTGAGCTGTTTGTCATTCAGGACGTGCGATGGTTTCCTCAGCGACTTGACTACTCCCTGATCAGCCAGCTGAAATGATTATAGACAAAGATAATTAAAATAACAAATGGCAAACGGTGAATAGCAAATAACGAGTATCGAACCATTGTCTGTGCAGGCACAGTCCTCTTTGCACGTGGATACAGATATTTGTGTAACTGGCTGCAGCCGAGAAGTTGGGCAAATGGGCTGTTTGCAGGGACGCTTACAGCGGGGAGAGAAGAAGGGGCATGAAACCCACTGAATTCCGTGTTGAGAACGGGTGTAATGCAGCCGTTGTTCTTGGGACCGCTCGGGCTGGCGCTCGTATCCACACAGGTCGATGCCTGGTCGCTTTACTTTGGAAATCGATTGGCGGCTTGCCAAGGCGAAGAGGAACGCAACCGGTTTTCATAATAACGTTTAGTCAATATCAGTCTTAATCTCGCAGGATTGCATTTGTCAGCTGTTTCAATTAGATCCTTTTAATGTCTACGTTAATAGATGTTATTTTGCTGGACAAAATGTAATTCGGATGGGAAAATGTATTCAGTGCCACCATCTAGATGTAAGGCCTCCGCAGCATTTTTATGTTTGTATATACATTCACACAATGCACTAATTCAACATGAAGAACAGTTTTTCCAAACCAAAATGTATTTTTTTTGGTAGTCTGATCATAAGGGAAGTGCCGCATTTGGCTTCATTCCCTCCACCTTCTTTCCGTAACTTCCATTGCTCCACCACACGACCTGGTTCAGTTGTTTCAGGTGCCTAATGGCAAAACCACGGTGGGAAATGCCCAAGAAAATAATGCGGCAGGGTTGGGGTGCTCCAGCAGGCAGAGAGGTGCCTGGTGCTGGAGAAATTATTTCCATCGCAGCAACTTGCAAGAAACATGGGGCCATAAATACCACTTTTGTAACAACAGGCCCTTGGCGGGGAAGGGAAGGCGAAATGGAGACTGGGTTACAGCCTGCCCTGGCTTTGGGGTTGATTTCTATCCCGAGCCCATCCGCCTCTTTTTAAAGTTGGGGTTTTTTAAATTATTTTTTGACGCCTGCTAAGTTAAAACATCACAGGTAGCTATAAATCAGATCTCCAGCTCAAACCACAGTCACTGGTTAGAGGCCAAACAGGGCAAGTTTCTGACAAAGGAAGAACTCCTGAGGTCTGCGGTCACCCGTTCCCTCTCGCTCCCTGCCTTTGCATAGCCCATGGTGTTCAAGGCAAGGTGTGCTGGTGGATTCTCCGTCATTGGACATAACCAGCACGACTGGTGAAGGGGAGGACGAGCACTGTTAACGGCAAGGTTGCAACCCAGGGCTGAAGTGCATTTCCGAGCACATGCCATGTCTGGCACCAGCACCTTGTGTCTTGCAAGCTGCAGAACTTTTAAAAAGTGTAGTAAATAACCCAGGGCAATTGAACTCAATAATCTGGTTCCTGCATAACAGCTTTGGTGTCGTATACATATTCATATACTTCTTCACAACTGATTTATCTCTATTCTTTGGAGGGTGAGAGGCTCATTGCTAATCAGAGCACTATTTCTGCTTATAAATTCTAGCAAATGAATCTCAACCTGTGGTTTAAATTGAAATTTCTAGCTGCCAGTCAAGACAGGTCAAAAGGGAAATAAAAAAAATTAGGATCGCTGACTAAAAAGAACAAATATAATCTAGGTGCATACACCCGTGGCTCGATGTATTCTCCAGGAGGCTGGCTGCATCCAGATGGCAACTCCTCACATGGCTTTCCTACCTTAAAAAGTTATTCCAATTCGAAGGAAAGAAATGCTCTTAAAATGCCCTCCACTCACTGTAATTGGCTGTGCCAGCAGGTTAAAATATCTCTCAAAGGAATATTCCACTTCAGACTGGGATTTTCAATGACCAGAGTGACCCTGCTCTACCTGCAGCAGCTCTCTGCACCGTTTCTCTGGAAAAATAAACCCAACAAAGAAATCCTGCGGCCCTAATATGGAGACAAACATCTACGTGGTTCTCATTGTGCCTTTATTTATATAGCTTGGAAGATGCTTCACAAACATAGAAGATGAATGGTCCTCGCCTCAATGAATTTTGATGAGTCCACCAAACACTTGAGCAGAAATAGAAACACAAAAGTCAAGTGGCTGGTGTAGAAGACCTGGGGCAGGTTATTGGCAAAATAGGATTTGATGGCTCTCCAGGTCCCCGCAGCGCTACTTGAAATCAATCAATGCCGGACTGCAGTCTCCAGGAACTGATCGTGTAAAGCATTAAAAATAATTCCCGCAGCCCAACACCCAGCTCCGTGATAACCTCTGGTATTTTGAACCGTGCCGTTTTATCTCACGGAAACGCCTCTTTCAGCTCCGAGAATTATGTAGCACTTGCCCTTAAAGTCTTGGTAATTGCTGCAGGTAACACCTCGCATCACTTGACGCTCAATTTGCAGTCCTTGCTCTTGGAGTGATATAGGGAAGCGAGGTCACACCGCCAGCGCGTGGACGTGTGTCTGAAACACAGGTCATATGTCTCTGCAGTTGGTACCGCACCGGATTTTTTGTCCTTACAAGGAGGACAAGGACAAAGGACCAGGTAAAATTACAACCTTGTTACAGTTAATGAGTGTAGGTGGCTCTGGCGGTATGAAATGTTTCACTAAAATCTGAAGGGCCCTCTGTCGCACATCTAGACACATTTCCACCTCTAAACCTGTGAATTACTTCACTGAGATCAGTGAAGCCGTTAATTTACGCTGGAACGCACTAACAAATGCCATCAGAGACAGAATCGCCTCTGTCGCCAGACAAGAGAGGACGCAAACGGCTCCTTTAGAGATATTATCCTTTTTTTTAACTTTTCTGGGACATCAATAACCCAGTCTCTCTTCCCCCTTGCAGTTGCCACAAAAGCTTCTGGAGACAGATGTCCTGGACCTGTGAAAAGGCAGGGAAGGGTTTTGGCAGTCGAAGGCACAGGCAGATTTGCTCTCAGTGCCGTTGTAATTTACTTCTTCAGATAAATGTCTTTTACACTTGGGCAATTTCTTTGCATTGTGCATGTTATTCAAGGCTGAGTACAGTTGAAAATCCTAAAAGATACTTGAACTTAGCTCCTTCTACTTGGAATAACTGAAAAAGTATTTATGGGATTATTTTTTTGCCTCGCTTTTTACTCATTCATTACTCATAGTTGGAAAAGAGAAGCTGCACAAAACAAAAAGAAAGCAGAACGTCCCCATCGCACCCTCCAGCAAACCAGAGGGGGTTGCTGGGGAGTGGCTGTATTTGAACAGGCATATTTGACAGTCGCGTACTTCACACTCGTCAGTCCTGGCCCTGCCCCTGCCCCATTTGGGACCAGCACCACAGACCCAGGGGACCAGGACTCGCACAACCCACTGCTCCATGGTCCTGGCATGTAGCCCCAGACCCTGCATGTGATGGTCCCACCATGGGCTTGGACTAAATGATGTTGGGTGGCTGTGCCTAGATAATCCCACAAGGGGCTTGTTATCCTGCCTGTTCAGTGCTTTGTAACTTGTCTGGTTACACACACGTGTAAAAAACTACTACCGTTAATTCCTACTGCCATTAACCTTCTGCATTAGCACATTCTCCGTTTTTGATGGGCTGTGACTTTCATTCATCTAAATATGAAAAGGCACAGTCTCAAAAGCCAATCGGGACATCGTAAGACAACCTAAGGCGTGACCAACGGTTGCTTCATGATCAGAAATGCTTGTCTCGATTTTTCTTTCAGTCCGAGAAGTGGTTTTGTCATGGCAGCACTGCTAAATGGCACGGACTCTTTTTTGGTCTGAGAATGTATTTCAGTCGAAAAGCAATCAGGGGAAAATCTACTACTTTCTAAATCTTCCCATAAATTTGAGATATCACTTACCTTGTAATGAAGCGTTATTCTGCAGAATGAAAGGAACAGAGTCCTTACAGTTGCCATCTAACTTGAGTTATGTGTCACCTGGAGAATAAACTCTGCCTGAGAGTTACGCCGCAGCATTAAAGTGGACTGTATGTGCCAGCCTCCAAGAGACTGTAAGGTCATCTACAAACTTCCACCAATTACTCTTCCGCTAACCCCAATAACCAGACTTTAGCTAAATCATATCTACTCGCCCTGTTCCCAGACTTT
This sequence comes from Bucorvus abyssinicus, assembly GCA_009769605.1. Lineage (NCBI taxonomy): Eukaryota > Metazoa > Chordata > Aves > Bucerotiformes > Bucorvidae > Bucorvus > Bucorvus abyssinicus. The sequence goes on along the minus strand of CM020034.1, from coordinate 7,492,139 downwards.
TCCCCAAGACTTCGAGAGATGAACAGTTTGTAATCGGTGGTTTACCGTAAACACTGTTGTCATGGTTTAATCCCAGCCGGCAGCTCAGCCCCACGCAGCCACTCGCTCACTCAGCCCCAGGGGGACGGGGGAGAATCGGAAGGGTAAAAATGACAAAATCGGTGGGTTGAGATAAGGACAGTTTATCAGGCAAAGCAGCAGCTGCACACACGAGCAAAGCAAAACCAGGGATTCATTCACCCCTTCCCAGGGCAGGAGGTGTTCAGCCATCGGCAGGAGCTGTTCAGCCATCACCCGGAGAGCCGGGCTACATCACCAGGAGAGCCGGGCTCCACCACGCAGAATGGTGACTTGGGAAGACAAACGCCATCCCTCAGATCATCCCCCACTTCTGTCTCCTTCCCCCAGCTTTATCTGCTGAGCATGATGTCGTATGGTCTGGAATATCCCTCTGGTCAGTCGGGGTCAGCTGCCCCAGCTCCGGCCCCTCCCAAATCCTCGTGCCCCCCAGCCTGCTCACTGATGGGGTGGGGTGAGGAGCAGAAAAGGCCTCGACTCTGTGTAAGCCATAACTGCTCAGCAGGAACGAAACCATCCCTGTGCTACCAGCACTGTTTCCAGCACACACCCCAACCCAGCCCCACAGCAGCTACTGGGGAGAACATTAACCCTATCCCAGCCAAAACCAGTACATCGTAGATATGTTTACCAATATAACAAAGTGAAATTAAGTAAAATCAGTCAAATACAGGTATCCATCCAGTCCTAGTGTCTGTGAAAATTAATATGAAAATTAAACGTTGAAAAATTAAATAATCTGCATAGAAATAAAACTGCTTTCTGAGATTCTTATAATGGTTTTTAAGCTCAGAGTTGTGAAAGACACTTGTATAAGAAAATTCTAGTTCATCTATTTAATTCTGTGTTGGAAAGAACTACTGGAAGCCTGTTGTAACTGTAAATGGGTATAACTTTGCAAAACTTCGTTAAAGTCTTGCTGATTATCAATAGCTGAGTATTTTATTAATGTATGGTGAACTGAAGCTTCATTTCTTACGATTCTACTCCTTTTTCCTCTTCCTTCTAGTTTCAGCAGATGGATCGTTAAAGGGTCCCTATAGCATAAACTTATTTAAAGATATTCCTGACTGCTTTGGCAATAGAAAGAGACTTGGAATTTAGTTTCTAAAAGTCAGTATCCCCTCATTTAAAGTAATTACAAAGCGATGTAATTTTAAAAAATGAGACATTAACTTTACATTTATGATATTTAATGTTCTCAGTGTGCAGATGGAATGTATGTAAATGTGAAATTTAAAAAATGGTATTTTAGAAATACTGTACTTCAAGACCTTCTGTACATGACTTAGGGGAATCGGCAGCCAATCCATTCAAAGGCATGAGTTATGGATGATAAAAATCCAGAGAACTTGTCTAATAAATAATGGCACTAAAAATCTCCTCCATAGTTCATATTTCTAACGGGAAAACGTACAGCTTGGTGTGACTGAAATACAGATTGCAGCTGTGAGCCGTGAGATCTCTTCGCTTGCAGGGAGGATGAAGGGATCCTGCTTGGCCAAACGGGTGTGAGCAGAAGACGAGTGTTTCTGTCCTCAGAGACTGATGGCCTCAGCGCTGGTGTCAAGGGTTAGGGCTGGGCCGGCCACTAGACGAATGGCAGATACTCTCTATGGACCCCTCTCCCTTCCCAAAGGGAAGAGAAAGGGAAGAAGGGAGATGGATTGGAAAAGAAAACGAAACCTGCTTAAATAAATAATGAAAATAATGGAATATAGGCAAATCTGTACAAAAGCAATACTGAACCCAACCTGCGTGATGGCACGGGTCACCACTGGTGCTGGGGGCAGGCACTGGGGAAGGCCCACGCTGGGCTCAGCAGCAGACGGGAACCGGATGTAGGAGTCAAATTCCAGAACTGGATTCAGGAATGCACGGACTGGGGTCGAGGGCAGAGCAGGCAGAGTCCTCCTCAGACACCGGCCATCGGACAAGAGAGATGGACCCTTGTGACCCCTCAGCTTTATCCCAGATGTGATGTCTATGGGATGGAACCCCTGGTTGGCCAGGGTAGGGTCACCTGTCCTGTCCGCTCCTCCCCATGGGTGCAACCTCTCCCTTCCTGCCCCCCACCGTGGGACACGGGGATCAGCAGTGCCCTTGGTCTGCCCAGCAGCAAGTGTCAGCCAGAGCCTTTCTGCACCCCAGCCCCTGGCCGTGACTGGGACCATCCAGTGACAGGACAAGTGGTTTCATCGAGCTTCCCCATGTCCTTGCAACCAGAAACGTTTAGAAGAATTAAGTTAAAAGATGACAATTAGGGGAGGAAGCAAACCACCCTGACCACTTTCTGCCCGTGGCCAGATCCATCTTAGCACATTTTCCTTCTCTTGGCAAACCTCATTACCTTCCTGCAAGCGGTGACTTCTTATGTAGCTGTTACACACAAGGGTTTTTGTCCATGACTCTACCTAAACTTCCTATGAAGTGTCCTAAATTTTTGCCCACCAGAATCTCCTGAGGTTGTGAGTTCCCACCTGGGGAAAGTTGTTCCCTGTTATTTTTTTTTTAAGCCTGTCACCTCATCAATTTTTGCAGTGCCTTTTCTCAGAATCACAGAATCATCTGGTTGGAAGAGACCTTTAAGATCATCAAGTCCAACTGTTCTCCCTGCACTGCCAGAGCCCCTAAACCATGTCCCTCAGTGCCACATCTACACGGCTTTTGAACCCCTCCAGGGATGGGGACTCCACCACCTCCCTGGGCAGCCTGTTCCAAGGCTTCACGACCCTCTCTGTAAAGAAGTTCTTCCTGATATCTAACCTAGATCATCCTGTCGCTTGTTATTTGGGAGAAGAGTCCAACCCCCACCTTACTACAACCTCCTTTGTGCTGTCAGAGGGCATGAGCTGGTCCCTGTAAAATGGCGTGTGCTGTAGAGAGGACAACACAAATGGCCATTCATGCCACTCAACTGGGCAGCTGGCCTTGCTGACACGCCGTGCCCATGGCTGGCCAAAGGGATCTGTTACAGGGGTCTGTACAGCTCCAATAGCCTCCTCCAGTCTTCTCAGGCTTAGATTTGCTCCATGGTGTTTTGGGTCATGGTATGGATTCGGTCACACGAAATTGCCGCTTATTTGCATTCAGGTCTGCTCTACCTGTGATGATTGGCTGGAAATAAGCAATCACAAGGCACTATCAAGAGGAACAGGAGTACAGAAATAAAAGCCCAAGGGGGCTGCTTCTCTTCTCTGTAATTCACAGCCACTTTTGCAGTTGCTAAAGTCCTATAGCAACAAGAGAAGACTCTCTCAATTTGAGACGATACTTTAAAACTTACTTGTCAACCTGGAGACTTTAGCTGGCCGTTGGTATTGAGAAACAAGGCGGGCAGAGTGACTCATATTCAATAATATCTATCATCATGAATATGTTTCCAGATTCTGTATTCTGACTGATGCTTGAGCTGTAGAGGAAGGTCCATGAGTGAGATGATAGTCATATAAAGAGAGGGAAACGAGATGTCAAGGGAAGTTTATCTTGGTATTCCACTCTCCTGGCATTAGCCAACCAGCAGCAAATGTCTACTTGGAAAAACAGTTTAAATTGTTGGGAAAATTTTAAAGACTCTATTTCATCTCTATTGGCATAGGTGGTATTAGAAAGAAAGAGCAAGGGAAGCTGCCATAAGCAATTTACCTTTAAATCCAAACCAAGATTATAGGTTTATAGTATTTTTCACACTAAAAATAGGGGGTTTATAAATTTTTTAAACCTAGAGAATTTTCCATTCATTTTTCTTCTTATAAGTGGGATCAAGGCTTTCACTCAATTTCAAAATGTCCCTTTTTTTTTTTTGGTTCTTAGACTATTAAAAAAAACCCAACCAAACCCAAAGAATTCTGAGTTGGGTATTTCCAAAGTAGTTTATATTTTTATTCCCCTCTGTTCCCCTCTTTGGTCTTCATTGGGAAATGTAAAGAGGTTGAGAAAAGGAACTTTGAAATTAATTCACGAAGAAGCGAGCAAACCCGATTATCACATTTTCCATTTATAAGTGGTGCCATTTCTGAAAGGTGGGAGGTAACCGCCCTGCAACCGAGTTTGTGACATGTGGTAGGAGTTCCAGAGTATTTCTGAAAGTGTTGTCGCCTGTTTCTTTCGTGAACAAGCAGGAATTGCGCTCTTCGTATCAACTTCTTGGGCCACACTCAAGTGTGGTTGCTATGAAAACCTTCTTTTTAAGCACTCCAACTAGTTATTACTCATAAAGCCTCTCCTTGCCCTCATCTTCTGTGGAGGGTGGTGAACAGCTGCCGTCTGAAGAGTCATCCCAAGTTAGTTTATTTCGGGCAAGTAGGAGTCTGGAGGATAAGCCGCAGGATGATTCACATGCTGGAGACGGTCCTGTTAGTAATGCCACAGATGCTGATGTTGCTTTGGATACTGACAGTGATGAGTGGTGTGTAATATCTGATAAAGATTAGAGGCCTCAAAATCAAACCCAAGCTCCTGAGCAGGAATCCCATGATACCAAAACACCATTTACAAGCTGTGACAGCAAGATAATTGGCCTGGGTGTGGCTTCTGTTTACTGGAATAAATGATGATAAATAGTGAATCTGGCTGGACTTTGACTGGGGAAAAGTGGAATGCTCACGGATATATTTTTATATTATTGCTGCTGTCAGAAGACAGGAGAAGCAAATGTCGGTGCATTTTTGTGTGATCTGCGAGTCAAACAGAGCTGGCTGGACACCAGCGAACGTAGTACTGCATTGCTTCCTCGTGACTCCCACGCTGTGTTCTTTCCCCCCTCATATCCTGTGTGTTCCATACTAGATCCATTCCTTCTTCTGCCATCTCCCATGATCATTATTCCTGTCACCTGTGATTTTTCCATAACTTAAGAATTTTTTTTTACCTGAAAATTGGATTGTCGTCTCAAGATGGATGGTGAAAGGAGGAAACATTGCTCAATGAATCCACTCTTAACTCTCCTCTTGGTTGACATCATCCACACAAAACAGTGGGAAGTAATGTCAGGAAATGTGATGCCTGTCCATCACTGTCGAGATTTCTCGGAAAGCTGAGAACCATCAGTTCCTGTAGCCACATCTATATGACCAAGCTACTCCAGGTCATGTAAAACACACCACTGGCAAGGGGGAACTTGCTGGAAGAACAGTAAGGGAAGAAGGACAAATGTCTTTTTTTCTAGACCATCTTTTTTGGGGGTCTGCAAGGAAGATGATGCTGGGGAAAGGGATGGAGGAACCCTTTTGATAAGGGTTATAACTCCATGTATAAGGAGGTATCACTTTGTCCTCCTACTTGGAGTGGCAAATACAATTTTGGCTGCAAGGCTGGTGGAGAAGCTGGTCCTTATCACCAGACGTCAGGACTTTTGCACTGCCCTTTCTATTTTAATTGACTTATGCTATTGAGCAAGGCATGAAGCTGAGAATTTATAGGGAGAGTAGTGACATGGCTTTGAATTGGGGTTTTAGAGTTAAACTGCAGGACCTGTTGTCAGCTCTCGGATAAGCACTGCGTTTATAAAATTAAAAGAATAGAGAAAAACCCCAGATAACCTACAGGACTATTCCCTTTAAAACAATGCCTGCATTCGGCACAAAACGGGAAGTACATTTGTCACCGCAGTGTTAAACACAAGATGCTGAGTTGCCAGGAGGAACATATTTGTTATGACAGGCAAGATAAAGTATCCACTGTCTTTTAACCAAGTAAATATTGAAGGACTGCTCATTAAAAATTCAGTAATCTGTCTTCATTGTACGCCCCCCATTCCTGCGGCTCCAAATTTCTAGGCGATAGGTGACTAAAAAGCGGCTTGGATAGCAGAAGCTTGGTTTAGGCGTTGTGGATTTTCACAGGGTTTATGGGTGTGGGTGTGTGGGTGTGTGGGTGTGGGTGTGTGTGCCATCACAATTAAAGCCAAAATGCTTGTATTGTTGAAATCAGAATGAAAATTAAAGTTTCCAGTTGAAGCAGTGTGGATAGGAAAGCAGTTGCAGGGATGAGAGTGAAAAGGGAAGAAGGAACCACTGTACGTTCATTGGTCTGGAGTGTAACCTAGGTGTGATGAACTGAGAAGGGAACCGCCAACTTGCAGGAACAAGCACTATAACCTCAGTAAATAGTGAAAGGGGTTCTCTTGAAACTGCCCCGGTTCCAGTTTTCACAAAATACTGCTGGTGACTCTCCCCGCCCCTCTCCTGATCCTACTATTGGAGTAGAAATTAGAAAACCTTGCTTGAGAAAACTTTCTCAGCAAACTTTTCAGGTTACCACAGCTTCTCTTTTTCCCGATGAGACATTCCGTTCGAGGGCAAGGCAGGTGCTTCACCGCAGAAAAGAGATGATTTCTTAGGGCCACGTGGGCTGGTTTTTTTTAACGCTTGAATCCAGCCGAGTAACAAAGGGAAGAAAAACATACTTCAAGGCTTTGAATCATACATTTTGCACAACCCTTCAGCCGTTGCAGGGATCAGAACGTGCTGACTGGGTTCAAGCACCACAACACACTTCTCGCGCAGTAGTACATCTGTTAAATTGAAAGGTGCCTCTCGCAGAATAAATCTCAAGAAGCGCATTGCCGCCAACGACAACATTTTTTTGTTTGCGACTCCAATTGAAAATTCTGCTGAATTTTCTTATTAAAGTAAGTACTTCTGTGCCAGAGGACAGGAGCAATTCTGTGCAGAACTCATATTGGTTGGGTCTGACTCTGCTTTTGTAATGCACTAATAGAATTAGATAGACTCTCTCTGAAAAACAACCCTGCTAAAACTTCTGCTAATTTTATAACAGCATTTATCAGCACGAAGGAAGGAAAGAAAACCGCCATAGTGACGGCAGCGGTCGGTAGCTTTCCCTCACTTGGTGTCACAGAGTGAGCTGACTTGTCCATCTGAAGCCATTGGTGAGAGACTTCTCTAGGAAGGCAACGAACTGCGTCTGGATGTTGGACCTGTGCGTTGGGTTTGTTTTTTTTTTGAGAAGCGCGGTGATCCTTTCAAAGTGCAGGTAGACAGTTAGAAAAGGTAAAGGTACGACAGCATCTGGAAATACCTTTATATATACCTTTATATACCCTTGAAGGTAAGAGTAACTTCTTCAGATGGAAAAATGTGTTCATAGAAAAACCAGGTCCATCTAGCTCAGAGGTTTCTAGGGGAACCTACCACTTTCCACAAATTAATTTGAAACAAACAATTAAATAAATAAATTTTTTTGCTTTTGAAGAGCTGGGCAGGACTCACAGAGACAGTGGCGGTGGTACGAACTCTTTGCTGTGCTTTAAGTGGCTGAGAAGGCCAACAGCATGCTGGCTTGTATGAGCACTAGTGTGGCCAGCAGGAGCAGGGCAGTGATTGTCCCCCAGTACTTGGCACTGGTGAGGCCACACCTTGAGTACTGTGTCCAGTTTTGGGCGCCTCACTTCAGGAAGGACGTTGAGGTGCTGGAGCATGTCCAGAGAAGGGCAACGAAGCTGGTGCAGGGTTTAGAGAACAAGTCCTATGAGGAGCGGTGGAGGGACCTGGGGTTGTTTAGCCTGGAGAAGAGGAGAGTCAGGGGAGACCTTATTGCTCTCTGCAACTACCTGACAGGAGGTTGTAGTGAGGTGGGGGTTGGTCTCTTCTCCCATGTGACAAGTGACAGGACGAGAGGAAATGGCCTTAAGTTGTGCCAGGGGGGTTCTAGGTTAGATTATCAGGAAGAACTTCTTTACCGAGAGGGTTGTGAAGCCTTGGAACAGGCTGCCCAGGGAACTGGTGCAGTCCCCATCCCTGGAGGTGTTTCACAGCCGTGTGGAGGTGGTGCTGAGGGACTTGGTTTAGGGACCCCGGCAGTGCAGGGGGAACGGTTGGACTCGATGATCTTAAAGGTCTCTTCCAACCAGCTGATTCTGTGATTCTGTAATATTATGAACATCTGTCTTGAGGGACATTCTGATCCTGAGAGGGTCCAAACACTCAGATAGAACTTGCTGGAGACTACCAGGCCATTCGTGCAAAGCCTAGGTCTCTTGATTAACCAGTTTGTTGGAGGAGATGAAAAATCTGTGTATCTTTGCATCCTGGTATTTAAAATACTCATTTAGTGTGGGGAAGAAGTTAAGATCTGTGGTCCCTGCTCGATGCACTACTTCTGGGCTTCATCCTCTGCAAAGCACGTACGCAGAGATAAAGGGCTTAGGGTCCTGCCCTCCTGTGCCAAGGCACAGGCATGGCAAATCAGAGCGTTGTTTTGTGAGGAACACCAGGTGCCTGGAGAGGAAGAAATTGCTAGTTTAGCTGCTGTTTAAGGCATATTAATAACACAGTAACGTTGAGTTCTGAAACGCTAACTAGAGGCGGCATTCAGAAACCGCTGTCTTCAGTGCTTTCGCAATTCAATCCAGTCCATATTTTTGGCTCTTAAATAGTTCTTTTTTTGTGATTGTTTGACAAGAATCAGACGTCCTCCCACCCCATGCCAATGTCTACTGCATGCCTAATTTTTTTTTTCCTGGTTCCTCTTGTATTAGTCATTTGAGTGTTTGACAGGTATACGTCGGTGGCCCTTTAGAAGTATTTTTATTCTCCTATTCCTGGGCTCAGTGCGGGTACTAATACACGTCTTTGTCATTGCCTGAAATTAGAGCTGAACTCTTTTCTTGGGGATTAGCACAACCAGAGGTATTTCAACCAAACTTTTCTCTTCACCAGCACGAGCACTCTCTTCCAGAACTCGGATTCATCCAGCTAATCCTCAGTTGGCAGCGAATCTCCAGCACCTTGCTGTCTCACAGGGTGGGAGTGTGGAATGAGAAGTTACCCCTACAGAAACAATACTCCATCCCTTAAACCCTCCCTTGAGGACAGTCTGAGTGGACGGATTGTTTTTGGGGTGTTTTGAACCTTTCTTAGCACCAGTGCTCTTAGAGCATCATCTATCTTGGTACTCGGTGGTGTGTGTTTAGTGCCTTACTTCTATAGCAAGTTTTAATTTCCTTATCAAGGTTTCACTGCAGACCGCGTCTGGGTTTTATGTTGCATTTGGAGTTGGGTACCTTCACACGGACGTAGCCCTTCACAGTTGCGAGATTGACTCAAGAGGACGGAATAAGTCAAGAAGTTTTTCATGGCTTCTGTTCCTGCTGCCTGCTGTTCATCTTGCGTTCTCGCTGCCTGCTGAATACCCGGTTTTACGAGCAGCAGAAGACAGGTTTGCTTGCTGATGGGTCAGTGTCTCGTTAGCAACAACAGTTTAAGGCTGCTTGACAGTGTAGGCAAAATTCAATCTCGCAGCATAGCAGAGAAGGAGGAAAAGTTTTGGGGAGGAGAGTGTCACTTTGGTCCTGTCACATCGCAGCAGGAGAAAGAGTGTGGGACAGGCTACTGGTGCTTGGGGAAATGCTGGGAGGGAAGATCTGGAGTGGAAGTGGTGAGGGTGGGGGTGTCCGAGGTCCACCTGTGCTGAAGGAAAATCAGTGATGTCCGTTCTCTGACCTCACTAATCCCCATCTCTCCAGACTCATTTATGAGGACCCCCTTCTCTACACCATGTCTGCATGAGACAGATGCCTCCTCCTCCTCTCTGGTGCTCCTCTTGCCTCTCCCCATCACAGCTTCTCCTTACTTTCCCAAAAACCTTGAGCTGTTGCCATGCAAGATAGGAAAGATCCCCGTGGCAGTGTGCCTGGAAAAGACATTAATCAGATTTCCTGCATTTGCTCTTGCTGATGGTGTTGGCTGCAGGGCAGCATTTTCAGTCCATAACCATGGCCCCTCGTGTGTGTCAGAAGGAGATGCCCCCTGGTCCTCAGGCGGGAGGTAGGCTGCAGGTGACAGATGGCATTTTTGACTGGGTCAGTTCTGATCTCCAGCACAGACAAAATGGAGAGCGGGATCCTGGTGATGGCTGAGGGCCTTTGACTGTTCCTGGAAGTCTGACATCTGTATGCAAATGCCTGCTTGGCGTGTACCAGTGTCCTGTGTGAGGCGGGCTGAGTTTTGACCACAGAAACGATCCTTACCCTCAGAATTCCTATTTTAGTTCTGCAGGAAACACAGCAGGAAGCTTCACTTTGAGACCCCTCCATCAAAACCAGAGCAGGACAGCCACCGAGTTCAAGCACTAATGGGGGCACAAGGCACCACACGATCATCTCACAAGACCAGCTAACTCCAATCGAATCAGCGATCCAATTAACCCAGTGTCCTGCCTCCAACTGGTGCCAACAGCAGGTGCCTGGGGAAGGGGGTGAGAATAGAAAGGTCATTTAGTGGCACTTTCCCAGGATCCTTGTGCAGCCTCTGGCAATTTGCAATTGGCCTTGTCTCCCTATGGAACCCGAGGAAAATCTGTCAGTCTCAGACTTCGTTACGGAGAGGAGCGCAGTCAGCCTTCCCGGTATGAACCGTTAAACACTTGAAGTGCTCTTGAATCAGCAGTTATCAGAAAGATGGCTCCCTTCCAGCCATCACCCCTGTTCCTTTGCTTGTAGACTTGGGCTGAAGGAGTTTAAATCTTCTCCCATCTGTTCTCTGCATGTCCAGAGTTTCTCTGTGATCAGTATTCATTTCAGTGCGCTCAAAACCTCAGCTTTACTCTCGCTCTGGCTGTGTATGAGAAGAGGAGCTTTGGCAAACCCTCAGGGCCTGCACCTGGGGAAGGAGGTTTGCAGAGGACCAACCCCGCACAGCTGCAGGAGCTGGGGAGGGGTCTGCAGCAGTGAAATAGCACAGACACTTCTGTGGTGTCCCTCTCAGGGTGAGGATGGAGAGAGCAGTCTTCAGCCTCGTGGAGTGGAATTGTTCTTAGAGATGGTCTTTGGTGTAAAGAAAAAGAGGGGGAGAGTGGAGATCAAATTAGTACGTCACTGGTGATGCAAATGTAGAGTTAGGAGATAACTAGTGTGGTTGTAGATGGATTTTTCTTGGAAGGTATAAGCGTTTTCCGAGCAGAGGGCGGAAGATAAGAGTGAAGAAAGACGACTACTTTGTAGACTTTACAGGTAAGACATCATCTAACATCAGTGCCTCTTTGTCCTGCACAGTGAATTCCGAAGGGTTCAGGCAGAGGATCTAGTTCTTCGCTTTTTGGAGGAGATTGGGAGCGATGCTACAAAACCACAATACTTGGAGTGATATAAAATTACTCAAAACTAGAATGTGGAATACCTTTAGGGACTCTTCTGTGTTATGTTTGGGGGCAGATCTGGCAAATTAAAGGTAATAGCAGATGCCTCATTTCAGGACAAATTGGAGTGGTTGTGTTTCTCTGAGATTACTCAGCTGTTGGTTTATTTTACCTTACCTGGCTTATGCTGGATTCTCTCCACTACTTCAAGGACAAATTGCTATTAATTTCTAAATTCTTGTTAAGGCAGATGAGTGTGAGGACTTGGAGGTGTTTCTAGGGGTGTGTGCTGGAAACAGTGCTGGTAGCACAGGGATGGTTTTGTTCCTGCTGAGCAGTTATGGCTTACACAGAGTCGAGGCCTTTTCTGCTCCTCACCCCACCCCACCAGTGAGCAGGCTGGGGGGCACAAGGAGTTGGGAGGGAACACACCTGGGACAGCTGACCCTGACTGACCAGAGGGATATTCTAGACCATGTGATGTCATGCTCAGGAGATAAAGCTGGGGGAAGAAGAAAGAAGGGGGGGATGTAAGGAATGATGGTGTTTGTCTTCCCAAATCTCTGTTGCGTATAATGTAGCCCGGCTCTCCTGGCGATGGCTGAACACCTCCTGCCCTGGGAAGGGGTGAATGAATCCCTGGTTTTGCTTTGCTCGTGTGTGCAGCTGCTGCTTTGCCTGATAAACTGTCCTTATCTCAACCCACTGATTTTGTCTTTTTTACCCTTCTGATTCTCCCCTCTGTCCCCCTGGGGCTGAGTGAGCAAGCGGCTGCGTGGGGCTGAGCTGCCGGCTGGGATTAAACCATGACACTTATTCGGGGTGCGGCTGGGATGCTGCCTTTGGTGTTAGTGCCTGCAGCACAGAAAGCACCTCGAGAGACTGGAGGCTTAGCAGAAAGCTTAAAGACTTTGTAGAGCTGCTGTCTGAAGAGGCCAAAAACTTCTGTGTGCACATTTTGATGCGTACTGAAGTGTGCACACACACTCTTGAGTATATTTCCTCATTCTTACGATTGTTTTACGTAGCTATTGATCATTGGAAAACGGGTTGCTCTGACCATCTACTCCTTCCTTTGATATGAGTTTACTGCTGTAGACAGAGGTCCATGACATTGAACCCTTTGTTTCTATGGAAAATACCTGTGATCTGTCCCTCTTCTTTAGTGGCTTGGTCAAATGCATCCAGAAGGCTGGGTGACTGTGGAGTCTGTAAGTCTAATTTAACTGATTTAAACGCCTTCGATTTCTGTTCCTGTCCAGTTGATCTCTCGTGTAGAAAGACTCACATGCACTATGACTGTTTTGAGGTCCAGACAACTATTTGTCTTCTCACATCTAGTTCATTGCAGAGTAGCTTCACCAACTCTGTGAAGTTCCACTTGACTTATGCAAATAATCATGCCAAATTTCCATAAGAGTGAAATCGAAATGGAATCTCTGACAAAGAATAGGATAATGACTCTGGAGTCCCCAAACTTAGAATCTGTGGCTGGTGACAATGATGCTGTGTCATTCCATTGACTTCTGTGAACCGAGGAGGTACAAGAAGAATGGCCTCTGTTTTACAAATACCTTATTTACTCTTTAACATGTCTTGAATGCTAATGCGTCCTTACACTTTTTTTTCTTCAGCGTGACACTGCATTTCCCCCCTTCTGTGTCATGCAATTTAATTATATGCAGACCTTGAATGTCATTTCGTAATCCTCTGAGGTTCATTTGGAAGTCTTGTAAAATAAAACTAATTGGTGTGTTCATTAAAATGTCAGAAATATTTTTGAGTTCAATTAGATAATACAGCCGTTTTATCCAAAGTGTGCTTATAGTACAATAACTATGTCAGGAGGATATAATTAACAGCCATTTAAAGGAACAATTGTCTTAAATTCTTCTGGTTCTTCATGCATGATAACTTAATCAAACAGCAAAGTTCTTACAGGCTTATCTATTTGAGAGAAAGGTGAAACGCTATAAACTCGTGTTTAAAAAGTCAAATTGAAAGCCGTAAAACTACTGAACTAAAGGAGTCAATTATATAAAAATGAAACGCAGAAGTGTACTTCATTTCGATGCCAGCACGTTACAGCTAAAATCCAGTCGAAAAAAGGAGAATTTAAGGCATGGTCACCAACTTTTGGGAAGGACTAACATTTACATTGAACGAAGGTCAAAGGTCAGAATCGCAGATGCATAGTTTGGCTTGGAAGGTCATCCAGTCCACTTCCCTGCCATGGGCAGGGACGTCTTTTACTAGACCAGGCTGCTCAAAGCCCCGTTCAGCCTGAGCTTCAGCAGTTCTGGGGATGAGGCATCCACAGCCTCCCTGGGCAACCTGTGCTGGTGACTCACCGCCCACATTGGAAGCAATTTCTTCCTTACATCCAATCTGAATCTGCCCCTTTTCCGTTTAAAACTCTTGTCCCTTGTCCTGTCACTGCAGGACTTCCTGAAAAGTCTTTCTCTGTCTTTCTTATAAACCTTCTTGATATATTGAAAGGTTACAATAAGGTGTCCCTGGAGCCTTCTCTTCTCCAGGCTGAACAAGGGCAACTCTCTCAGCCTGTCTCTATAAAAGAGGTGTTCCAGCCCTCTGACATCTTTGTGGCCCTCCTGTGGACCAGCTGTAGCAGATCCAGGTCATCCTTGTGCTGGGGGCTCCAGAGCTGGATGCAGGTGGGTTCTCACTGATGTGCTCCATAGTTTTGCTTGCATTAGAATATTTAAGACATTGGGGCCTTCTGGTCTGTTTGACTGTCATTGTGACATAAAGTGTAATTCACGGTTCAGTTATGGCTGCACCTACGGTTGTTTCTGGCTTCGAAGGCCTTAACTTCAGTTGTGCAAAGGCTGTGTATTAGGATTGGTCCTAGTGGGTAAGGAGACCATGGCTTCCGAAGGGGTTTAGCAAGTACGGCTTTGTTGTGGAAGTACTGAGCAATCACATTGAGTAGTACCACGTACAGTTTTATAAAAATTACTGAACTTGGTTAGAGTTATTTTTATTACCCATTTTCATCCAAACATGCCAGTTTGTCAAAATAGACATTTTGTGGTAAAGGCTGTTCTTGTTGAGCAGCTTGGTTTATATTTTTGTTTCCATTTCAGGATTACTCGAAAACACTCAAAAAGATTAATATACATTTTCTTGATTCATTTATGACTTAGTTCTGAACTGCAAGCTAATTGTAGTACATGTGCAAAAAATATGGGAGAGAAGGTTCACACTCAAACAAAACCTCTCCCTTGGCTTAAAGTTAGTCAGGAAGTGAATTTATAGGTGATAAAAATATTTCTGACTGATTAGGCGGAAAGGCAAAAATCTAAACCCATCAAAAGGCTCCTGAAGTGGGCAAAAACATTCCTTGCCCACCCTCAGAGATCACAGCTTCAGCTGAAACAATGAAAAGCACTCAGATGATGATCAAAGCTGCTCCTCCAGCTCCTGGAGCTTTTAATAAAGCTGTCCAACAGCTGGAGCATACAGTGCCGATGCTCACCTCTGTGTCAGGCGGGGTGGTCGGCGCTTGCATTCGTGGCTGGTTTGTGATGGGTCTGTGAAATTCCTTGGTCTGATGGTTACGGGAGGAGCCAGCGCTGTGCTTTGGTCCTGCCAGGTGCCGAAGGCGTTGTTCAGGCGGGGAAGCATCAGTACAATATGCTGCAGACAGACGAGAGAGTTGAATTTTTCTCAGCAAAACCTCCCTCTCGGTGTTACAGCTCTGCAGCCAGCTTGGGTCAGTGGTGGCTCGTAGTGGCACGGGAGTCCCGTGGTGATTTGATAAAGGAGTTTGTTGCACCAGGGTCCTCAGCAGCCCAGACAGTCCGGATCGCAGTATCCCACTCGGTATCAGTGGGTTTGCTGGTGGTGTTTGTTGGTCTGATCCTACCTGCTCCAGACAATATGATGACCTGTGTGCAATGTCTGGAGCCGACAGAGCTTATGTGCCCATCAAGTCTACGTGACTTTGGGAAGCTGAAGTGGTGGCAGGAAAACTTACTCTTGAGACAGTCTAGGGGCTCTCCTGTTATCCCTGTGATGGGAGAACACTTTGTGACTGGGTCAGAAGCCACATTGCTCTTGCTATGCCCATATGATAATGGCCAGCTGGGCTGTCCTGGCATTGACCACCCTTGGCTACTGGAAGTGGTTTCTGATGTGGTTATCCATTTCCACCTCTTGCAGCACCAAACCAATATCTCCTGGTTCATGACAAAGACTCCCTGTAGTCCCCCACAGAGGTGCGCACTTAATAATACTTCGTTGTTATTCTCCTGGAGTAAGTTAAGTGAGCTCCAGACTCACCACTTGGAAACAGGAGGAAACCAGATAAAAGGGTAGCGACCGTGGTGCACAAACTCCTGTACAAGTTTGATAGAGCTTCCTCTTCCCCTGACGCGAGAACATAAATAAAAGACCAGCTCTGTACAGCATTCCGCTGCGGGATACAACCAAGGAGAGATGAAGTTTCCGTAGGCCACCTTTGTATTCGAGGGCGGTGCTTGCTGTCTCTTCTCAAAGCGATGCTCGCTGTTGTGCAGGCTACAAAGGAATTTTTCAGCTGCGTTGTCTTGCTGGCTTTCATTGCTGTTTTTTAATTAAAGCTTAAGGAATTAAATGAACCAGGGGTGCTGGGGTTACACAAGGATGAGAGAAGATCAGGCAGTCGAATGCACCGAGGGGCAGGGGAGCACGGGCTGATTCTCAGATTATCATACTTGGTGATTGGTTTTGCCAGTATAAAGCATAAACATTAATGCGTTTTAACCATCTGGGTCAGGCTGACAGCATCCCACTGTCTGGGAGAATTAGATCTGAAGCAGATCGGGAGCTACTTTATTAAGATTTTGGGTGTGATTTGCAAAAGATGTTACACCAGAAGACTTCTTCCTGTTATATCATTTTTCACGGGAAAGAGAAATGATTAATAAGAGACAGGCCTGCTTGGAAGCGAACAGCTCCTGCATAAGGCATAGTTCTAACCGATACAGCGGTGTATCTATTTATTAGGCATCAGCATTCGTAACGCTGATTGCTTTGTTTACAAGCGGGGGCCGCGTCATCTAATGTAGCCGTAAGCTGCCATGTTTAATTGAGGTAGGGGAGGAAATGAACCTATCAGCCACGGCCCTAATATTTACAGACATGGAGCTCTACTTTTCCATCGCTCTTGTAATGGATGCAGTTTTGAATTAATCTTTAGAACGGCCAGGAATAGCAGCATATTGGATTCCCTCGCTCTTTTATTTTATGTTCTGTGTCCCTGCAGTGTCTCTTGATTGCTACTCATTAGAAACAGGCTACACTTGTGTTTACCAGAACAAAAATATTCCCCTTCCTCATTGCACCTTGCAATTCAAACTTTGCCTTGGATTTAAAAAGATGCAAATTAAATATTTAAAAGTTTCAAAGACTGCTATCTTCTACCATTTTAAACAATGATGAGCCCTTTCGATGAGCAGGGAGGTTTTAAAAATGTATTTCATACGCCATAGGCAGGAGAGCTGTGGTTATTTCTTTGCTTCATTTTCTTTTACGGAAATAATAATGTGTTTATCTGGAGACAAATACCAGGATTTTACTTCCGTGGTGTGGTGGGATAATGACTAGATGGGCGAAGTGCTAAACCAGGGCTTGGGAGAGCTGTGGTCTGTTTCCGGCTCCATTACAAAGCTGTGGGTTTTGCCTTGCACCAGACTTTTGAAGACTGTCTGTGCCGGTCACCTAGTTTTGTACTAAGCCTGTCCTGGCAGCCTCAGATGCCCCCAGTCTCCCATCAGCCACTGTGATGAATGGCGGCTCTGAAGGCTGGTAGAGCATGGCTGCGTGTAGCTGATGGCCGTGCACCGCAGGTGCCTGGGGGGCACTCGGGGGGCTCATGGTGGGCTCTTGGTTTCATCTAACTGCTGGTAACTCAGTGCTGGGGTGGGCAAAGTCCTCTGATTCGTGCTGGGGTGGGCAAAGTCCTGTGATTCATGACGTGTCAACAGACAAACCGCTTGGAGATCCTCTGAAGCCGAGCGCCACTGAACTGTACAACTGGGTATAAACGCTGGCTCTGAAGTTATCCCTGTTTGTACCACCAAGATGAGGTTTCTGTTGAATGACCCAGAGAAGTGTCACATCAACGGCCGTTCAGTTTGGGGGAGTTTCAGAGGATATTTTGGCAGCCTTTTGGGCTCGTTCCTCTTCCAAGCCCCCCAGCCATTGCAGCCTGATGGATACCTACGGGAGAGTTATGGCAGTGGGACCTGAGAGGGGTCTTCATGCAGCAGAACTGAGAACTGTATTTGGAAGGCATCGAGCTGTGTCATATTTTGGTAACTGTATTGCAGAGCTGCTTCTCATGGATTTTGCAGAAGAGGCAGCAGGTCCAGGTGTATCACATGTATGTCTTTGTGTAAATTCACAAGTGAATTGTGTCTCTACAGAGCTCTCCTGAAATAGCCACGCAGGGCTTTCATCCCTGTTACCTAGCTTGGACAGAAGTTATCTATCCTTGTAACCACCTGTTATTTGTTCGGTAATCCAGCTAGAGCATAAGCTTTAATTAAGCCAAATTTCAAATTTACCATGGAAAATAATGTGACATTGTCATATTCCAATTCTTTATTTGGAGCTAGAGAAGCTGAGTTGCTAAGAGACAGCATTTTTTTAAAAAATGTGACTCCGCTTCCTAGTTTCCTAATTAATAGTCCATGTCTGGCGTTTATATAATGCTCTTCTCAGCAGATCATGCAGAGACTGAACCTCGTCTCCTTGCAGAGGAGGAATGAGGAAGGGGAAGACGAAGCAACCTCTCCAAAGGTGGCAGCAGGTCAGCGGCTGAACAGGGAGTGATGTCCTCTGGCCTTTGCCTCCTCTAGCAGCTCGGCTGCTGTGCCGGGCAGAGGTGATGCCGCATTGCCAACCTGCTGAGAGTACAAATACGCAGACACTGGAAGGGAAGTTGCCGAGCTCTTCACTTTCCATGAGATTCTCTGTCCTGCCTTTAAGTATCCTCTTTTCTGAGGTTTCCACCGGCAGCTGCCCGGTTCCATTGATGGCAACGGGGCCATTCATAGAGATTGAGTCACCTGCTCCCCTTTATTTATATAAAGCAGCACACAACAAACACTATTCTTGCCCCAAGCGATCCTGTCATATTTTCCCCAGTGTCAGTCACCAAGTCCATTGTCCACTCTTCTAGGTGGCCTTCCAATAGTTCACGTAGCTGCTTGTGTATGGTTCAAAGCACCCCGCTCCAGATGAAGGCAGCTGTCCGCACTGTCTCTTAGATAAGTGCATGGACACGGCCCTCAGACCACACGTGGTGAGGCAGGGATGCTGTGAGGGTATGTTCCTGCTCTTCTTATGCTTTTTTTTTTCCCCCCTCCCCGGAGGCTCTTGGCTGCAGCCAAAGAAATATCTTCATTGCACCTGGGGAATAATAAAACACTGTTAACACTTATCACTGCCTTGGCTTTGTGAAAGCCATTCTAAGCTCGCAGTGTAATGCTGAATAGGACAAACAGGATGAGAGATGCTTTAATTAGGGTATAGGCAGTTAAGCTCAGTAAGTCTGGTTTCGATGAAAAGGTTGCTGTAGTGCAGCAGCGCTCATTTACATTGCTTGGTTTTTTTTTCTCTAAAACCCTCCTCACTAATATTTGCTGTGACTTGACTTTTAAACTCGGCTTTTTAAAAGTGAAATGTTATTTTCTCATGGACTCGATGTAGAATGTAAAACCTCTCTGTGTTGTCCAGGACCATTTTTGTTCTGAACTCGATGGAAAAAAATCTTGCAATCAAGCCCACCCTAGCAGGATCACACTAGGGAACCAACACGTGTAATATTTTGTGCATGCTTTGGTTCAGTTAAACTTCCCCTCCAGAAAACCACTTAACAAGAAGACCTCTATTACACTACCGTGCCTTTAATACGCCTATTACTTGCCAGCCTCGTTCTACATGGATCGCAACATTAAAAAATATTTTGAGGGATGCAACCAAGGTTATCTTGTCACTTGTGTTAATTTTGTGACTTTATTGCCTGCATGTGTGTTGGTATTTTTTTTTTTAAGGATCTGTGGTAGTAATATCCTCTATATCAAACATCTCTGACACTTCCTTTGTCTTGCACTGAATTTTTTGCTGGCAGTGAAAGGGAAGAAGGCTGCATGGATACCTCTGCATATGCACATCCACATGCAGCCTCACCTTTCCTCCATAAAAATGCACACATTGGTGGGCTTTGCAGCTATTTACACATTCATTTTACTTCCATTTTTGCCCCTTTTCCCTTCCAGCTTTCCCTGTGACTGCTAATAAGTCGTCTTCAGGTATGCTGCGTGGACAGGCTGCTCTTCTCACATCTCTCCTGGGCGAACAACCACTGTTTCTCATCATGACCCCTGCCTGCTGCAATCAAACTCCAGAATCATTTTGTCCCGCACTGTGATGGAATTCTCACATTCGCGGCAGCGCCTGGCCACGAACCCGGCATCGCAATCTGCAGGGTCAGTCACCAATGCGCTGAGCCTGTCTGCTAGGACCGCTAAGTGTAATTCATGTGTTTCAACACTTTCTCAGCCTGAATGCTGGAAAATGAAGTCTCAGGAAAATCTGGCAACCGATGCTGCGGTTCCCAGGGAGAGATTTGTCTGCCAATTAATCAGCCAAAGTGTGCTCCGGTGGTATGTGCATGGTGTACGTATACTCGTGGAGAGTTTTCCTTTCCTTTTTGTGTACGGCACATCAGTTCTCATCCATTTTGTTCCTTTATTTCTGAAATACAAGGTCTTTTGAAACACTCAGTTACCATATAGAATATACACGTGTATTTCCAGTCTGTCCAGTTGGGAGCTTGAAGAGCAAGAAATGGAGCAATTTACCTGAAAGGATAGATCACAAAGCTCCTGTTGTGCAGACTGTCATCATTTCTTTTTCTCCATCCTTGGCCCCAGCAATGAAGTTTTTTACAACAATTTTGAAGGTGGGAAATCATTTCTGCACACCAATGTTCAATGTTATCCTGCTTTGAGAAAGATGGTATTTTCCGTAGCAGTGTGGTCACTGAAGTTTGTTTGAAATTATTTAGGGATGGTGTATGGCTTGTCTCTTACAAGGAAAAACGAGGTCGACCAATGTTGTGCCTTCTGGTAGACCTATAGAAAAAAAAATCTCATGGAAACATCTGCAAACCTCGTAGAGAAGATGCATAAGCTGCTTTGGCCCTTTCATAACTGGTGTTATGAGGCAGTATACAAAGATAGTTTCCTTGCTGGTTTCTGCAGCATTTTTTCCAGCACAACAGCTTATCTCAGAAGCTGCAAGTGGTGAGTAAAGAGATGGGAGAGGCTGAAGCAAAGTTAACGTTCTTTCATCGCAATGTTGTTGTTTACCTCAAGTAAAAGACACTGTCCTGTTCTTCATATTCAGGTTGTGATTTGACCAGTCTCCTGAAATTATCTGTTGATGGGGAAGGCGGCAACATGATCTTCTGCACTTGTGTACAGGGGACGTGGCTGACAAACAGGTAATGGGGGCATCCCAGGGGGGACTCGACCTGGTTTAGCTTTAAACCAATGAATCCTGGGACTAGCCAACAGGATTGCCTTGTCAAGAGGACAGAGTCATCAACAGGACTGACGATAGAACTGCCTGGTCTTTAGCCTGGGATGCTAGTCCCTGGTAAATCTGTGCTGAGGACCACCATGAGTTTGTACTGCCAAGAACCTGCCTAGATGCAAACTGTGTTGGTCTGCAACGTGCAGTGCTCACTGCAAGCGTGTTACGAACGTAGCGGAAAACGCAGACCTGACGTTTGTAATCCACGCAGATTTTTTCCGATGTTTCCTTGTCCGGTGTCTGACATTGTGGCCGTGCATTGAATGGCATTGTTGGTAACATCAACAACTCTTCTGAGTTCTGGATCTGGATGCAATAAAAAGGTCTCCAGTACATGTGGCAAGATATTAATACAGATTTTTACAAATCTGTTTTGTAAAAACTATCCTGGAAAACACACCTGTCTTACTCTTTTCCAGGGAGAAACTATTTGCAGGTATATCCACAGGCGCATTTAGCTTCGCTCAGAAAGAACAGGATTCTTCATGCCATTATATTTAAAAATAAGGTGCTTTAACTCATTATTTGCTTTTGTTCTTTTAAATTTATTTTCTTCATTCCTTTTCCACTCTGTGTTCTTACTGAAACATTATTTTTCCAGCGATGCTTCACAAAAGCGTTGCACAATTCATGCAATGTAATGAAGTCTGAAAAGATGGAAGCCTGTGCTCTTGAAGTCATAAAGCAGTAAATGCAGAAACATTGCGAATTTCCCACCTCATCAGACCCTCGGTTTTAAATCAAGGGTAGCAAAGAGGCTGATTTCTAGAGGAGGTAATTCTGAACTGTGAAGACAGCATCAACAGATTGATTGTCCTTGAATTTTTCATCACCAGCTATGGTCTGATACTGCATAGCTGAGCCATTTGTTTAGTCACGGCGGTTAAATCCAGAACACAGCCGTCCGAAGAGCTAAGAGCATACAAATACCTTCTCAAGTGTTACCTACGCTTGGATCACCCAGCTGGGGATGTAAAGGTCTGACTAGAGGGAAGCGTGATGTGCCGTAAGCTGCTTCAGGTCCAGCTTTGAAAGAGAGGGGTTGTGTGGTGGGAGGCAGGAAAAATAAGAGAAGAAGGGTGTTTGTTTGATGAGGGTGTTGTCATGCCTGGTAGAGGGATGGATGAAGTGTGAGGTTGGGACTGCCATGTAGTGCAGTTTCCAACCTGGGATTTGTGTTATCAGATTATTCTAAAAATGTTTTTTGTATCTGTTAAGGATTCCACAAATCTAACTCTTAGATTTGGGGGCTTAGCACTGCAAGCTCTCAATGCTGAAATGTTTTTTTCCAGCGATGCATCACCCTGGTCACAACTTCAGGCATCCCGATGACTCCACGCTTCTCTTGTTCACGTGAGTCAGTAAGCCACGTACTTGGGCAGGATATTCTGTCACAAGAGGAAACAAAAAGCCTGCTCCACCCTCTGCCAGGTGCAGCCTGGGTAATTATTTTTGGTAATGATTCTGGAAGATTCAGGTCCGTGCGCTCGGAAGGGTTAAACGCTTTCTGTCTGTGCAACAGTTAGAGCTGTGAAGTGTGGGAGTTGCTATAGAAACAGTGCATGTTGGAGTCAAATGAAAAAGAGTAAACAACCTCTCTTTATAGCTCAGCTAAATGAAATGTGGCCCCAACTTTGTGAGAAGTTATTATAAACACCTTCAAATCACTCCAGAAAGATTTAATGTATTTTTTTATAAACAAAAGCAAACAAAAAAAAGTGAAAAGGGGGAAAAACCTGCAGCAATGATTCCACCTCGTCCCATCGATGAGCTTGCGGGCCATGGAGGTTGGTGGTTCCTTTGGAAGAGGACCCAAGGCGTTGGCCAGCCACGCTGCACCGCCAGAGCTCCTGCAGCTTGGGGCAGTGCTGCTCCCCAGGCACTGACACTGATCTCCTGCCCAGTGCCAGAGGGGAGAGACGGTCGGTGAGATGCTGGCACAGCAAGTTTTGACCTCCTGAGCTCATCAAAAATCTCGAGGGCTGTTTTGCTGGTCCACTCGCTATCCAAAGACTTCTGGGGCCCTTCCATCAGAGTTTGGTTTACTGTACACGCAACGACAGCAAACCGATGAGGGGAGAGAAGTGGCAACGTGATGGTCCCTGCTATCAGTTTTTCAGTTTGAGATCCCCCTACCTCTCCTTTTGCAGCAGCTGTGCGGCAGGCAGAGACCTTTAAAGGACGGTAAGAAATCTAAGGTCAAACCAGTCGGTTTTCCTTTGAGGGAAACACATTTTTAATTAACGGGTAGGTTCTATGGGAACAATCTTCTGCGGGAAATTATGACTTCTGTTACGAAATCACTTCTCCTTTTCATGCTAAAAAGTTAGAACTTAGAGTAAAAGGGAAAACATTTTCTAAATGCTTCTCCTAGTTAAGCCTTCCTGATCGCACCAGAGATGCCGCCTAACAGAAGGCTGCGCATTGCTGCTGACATCCTGCTGGATAAATTTCTGCTGGATGCCTTGGCCCTCCCAAACCACCTGTGCCAGCCCTATGCTGCACTTTATAACTTATTTTTCCTCCTGGTTCCTGTGCCTGCTGCCTTCTGCCCAGACAACAGCTGCCACACCTGTTTTGCTTGACCTTTGCTCAAGGGATCGTACTCTTCATTCTGTAACTTCTGGATGTGACCTTACATTGACTGTGGGGCTAATTAATGACTCTCAGCTTATTTGGAACTCGGCATTCTGCTGTAAAGCCGATGGTATTGTGCCTGGCGAGGCCACGTGGTTGTGTTATCGATTTCAGAGGTATAGACAGAAACCATAACGCTGCTGGGTTTATTCTCGCAGGCTGCCACAAGTTTTGAAAGGGTGGGAATAAAATGTATTGTTCAGCCCAAACCAGCTTGTGGCTGAGTTTTGTTACAGCGTTTCCATAGAGTAGAAGCAATGCAAAACATCCCTTTTGGACCGGTACGTAATCCTTAACTTTTCCATGTTGATTTGTACAGGAAACCAAAATAGAAGTGAATTTCCACGGGGCAAGTACTAACGGGGTGACAAGATCCTCTGGGTGAGCAAGTATATTTTTTGTGTGTTTGGTTAGTAATTGAGCCACATTTTTTTACCCTGACAAAATATATATGAGTAGGAAGCACTGAATGTCAGTGGTTTTGCTTCTGTATTTCCCAGTGCCTTGTTTGTAAAGAGAGTGCTAAAAAATTGCCTGGTACAAATCAGTGTCCAGAAGCCACCCCTGACCTGAAGCAGCAGAAGAGCACCAGACGCATGGCAGCAGTGACACCTAAACTGCAGCCAAACAAGGAATCGGGTGTCTACATTTCCAACACCGTCCTTTTCCAATTATATTCCACGTAGTAAGTGACACTCAAGAGGCTGAAGTTAGAACAAATTATTTCTTTTTTCTCCCTGATGCCTTTTGCACCTTCTGCAGAGGGAAAGGGAGTGTCAAAGACACGTGAAATACGGTAACTTCAAAGAGTTTGAGAAATAAATTGCTGGAGAATTAAGTGGTTTTCTTGTTCAAACTTCTGCGCTCGTGCAGAGTTTGATGGCTTTTGCCCTGACGTGAGCTCCTGGAAAAGCTCCTGTTGTCCACCAGCGCAGCTCAGTTGGGTGCTGTTCAGCATGTGGTGGGGCTGAGGAGTGGGGAAGAGGAGCAACTGGGCAAAAAAATCTGGGCTTGTCTGGCTTGTTACCTCTGCGCTATTGTGAGCGTGAGGGTCTGTGGTGTTGCTTTACCTCCTGCAATCCCAACCCAAAATCTTTCCCTGCTGCTAGTAGATCTTTGGACGGGGCTACAGCTTTCACACTCCTCCATCCACGCAGGCTTTTAAAAATGCAGGTGGTGTCTTTTTTTCAGCCTTCAAGAGACACCTGAAGCTTCTAAGAAGAGATCCAGGCAGTAGATACAGAGCAGATCTGATCTCTGCAGTGGTCAGTGGGGACAGGAGCTGGTGGCCAGCAGCAACACTGGGGGACATTGTGGAGCAGCGGCTGATTTAGGGTAGTTGGGATTGCAGCAAGCAAAGGAGCTTTCAAGATGAGGTTTAGAGAAGGAGGTTAGTTGACTTAGGTGGGAAGAGATGTGAGCCAAGGGAAAAGTGGACCAGGATGGGAAGAACAATACTGAAAGAACAAACGAAGCATTGAGTGGATGAGAAGGAAGAAATGCATCTCCCCAAAAGCAGCTCCAAGGTGGAAAGATTAGAGAAGAATGTTGGACTCGATGGAGTGTTGGGGTAGTAGATAGGAATTCTGGGCTGAGAATCCCTGAAACTTTGGCTGTGCTGTGAGACTGGTGGGAGGAAGAGGGGAGGGTATTAAAAGGCACCTTGCCATTTGGGCAGCTGTGGCTGGGATTTACTTTGCGTGAGGGACAGTCCCTACTTGTCGGTTTTTTTCCTGATGGAAAGGCGGTAGTCAGAGACCAGTCCAGATTCATTTTGCATGTTTGTGTGACACCGGGATCATTAACACCTACAATGCATTTAAGATCTCAGCAGGCACTGAAAGCAAACCCTCTGGATTTGAGACCGGTAGATGAAAGTTTCCCGGGAGAGATTTTCCTTTCAGCTAGAATCTATTTCCAAGCTGCCTTTTCACAGCAGTCTCACAACTCCTTCCAAGCCACTTTATTTTAGCTTGAAAAGCTTTTAGGTGATGATAGCTCTGGTTGGGGAGGAGATAGCAGCCTCCACAATGGCTTCGGTGATGTTCGCTTTCCTTTAAACTGTGCACGTGGAGCCGTATCCTTTAAGGAGAAGCCCTTGTTAAAAAGCCCGAGGTAAGGAAGTACAGCAGGTCTCAAATCCATGCCGCTGCTTTAGAAGCTTTGATCGTTGATGTGCCTGTATGGATATTGTATTTGCCAGGCAAAGGTTGTTGATACGAGGGTATTTGTCAAGTGCTATCCCTGGATCCCAGATGGATTTTGCTACGATTGCAGGAATCGACAGCCACAGGCAGGTTTTCTCACTCCTCGAGGAAGTGGCACGTGGTTATTGTGGGTGCTAGATGGCAAAATAAACAGCTCTGGAAGCCACGCCTCAGCCAGGCAGAACCGTGCATTGAGCCGAGGTAAAGCCAGCAGGAAACGCTCGGATCAACACATAGTCCTGTATGTCGTTCAGGAGCGGAACAGGGTATCTTTGCCACCGTTACTCTTTGCAGACGGAACATTTCCATTAATTGCATTAAAACCGTTGAAGATTGCCAGTAGCTCACTGCTTGTGCTCTGCTGGGTGGCCGTTTCCGGAGGAGAGGAGGAGCGAGTGGAAGAGGCGATGACCTGCCAGAGCAGGGATTTGGCGTAAACGACTGGGGTTGTTAACGTGACAGAGTCGCGCTGCTCCTGTCTGCCGACCGCGTTTGGCTGCTGGGTGCTGCACTCGCTCCTGTGGATTTTGAGCTTTGGTTTATTGGCGCTGAATTTACTCGTATGGATTTTTACTTTACCTCTCACAGGCTGCTGGAAACAAGGTGGTAGATGGTATCGGGGGGAGATGGTACTGCCATTGGTACCTGTTTAACCGCTTAGAGAGCAGATCTGTTTAACTTGCTGCAGAGGAAGAGGAGCAGCACCAGCAGCGATTGGACGAGTTAGTGTTGCAGAGAGTCGTAACCCCACCAGCAGGTGTGTGACGGATTTCCCAAATGGATGTGTGCTAAACTGACCTCCCCTGTGTTTCATAGCGTTGGGAGCAATATGAGGAGATAGGCGCCTTGTTTCCCCTTAAGCTATGTGGCGACAGCTTATTGGGTGAGGCAGTGTGTTTTAGCCTGAACTCTGGGCTCTGAAGCGTGTGAAGGATTTAGATATCAAAACGCCAGGCATGGCAGGAGCTGGTTTTAGGGTCCTGATTCTTAGGGCTGGGCTGTCTGTATCATTCACAGCAAGAGCCTGAGCCAGCCTCACAGCAGACACCAGTGGGCTGCGAAGAAACCCCTGAAGTGGCCGTGGGGAGTGGGCTCCATGTGTGGTTTTTCCCCATGAGAGCTTGGTGAGGCTCTTTCTTTTACCTTAAAATACGCAGTCAGAGGGAGGCGGTAGCGCTACCCGCTCTCACCCAGGAGCTGACACTTGTCTAATTTTACACTTGGTAGACACTGGAGGTTTCATCTCTCATCCACACGTTGCGATGCCTGTGCTCCAATTTTAAATAAGCCAAGAAAAACCATGGGCTACACCTTTTTTATTTTGATACAGTGGGTGTGTGTCTCGGTTTTGTAGCTTTGGTTGCCCTCAGGAAAAAGGCTGATGGGAGGATGCTCTGTGTGTCTACCAGACCTTCTGTCTCACCCTCCTCCTCCTGAATCTTTTGAATCCAGTGGCCAATTCCGTATCTCTGGATGAGATCGCTAAACCAGTGAACTTTTTACAGGTCTCATTGAAGTACATGGCTGCTTATTTCAAGGAAAACTCAGCACCATTGGATTTCTGACTTCATAGGAAGCAAAGGAGAGCCAGTCTTGGACTGCAGGGAAGAGAAAAGAGCTTTCCCTTGGTTTTTTTTATGCTGTCAAGTGGCAGAAAATTGCAAACCACTAGAAGCATAGCCCTCATCCTGCGCGTGCACCTATGTCCTCCATCCTTCTTACCAGGACTGTGAGACTGCCTCCCAGCACCTGTCCCTGCCCCCGGAGAGAGCAGGTGCCGCGCCACTCCTGAGCCTCTTTGCTCTGCTCGCAGCTTTAGCGAGAGCTCGTTTGAATGCCACCGACTTTCCGAGCGTGTGTTTTCAGCTGTGGTTTCTTCTGCTGTCCTGCCAAACCCAGGAACTTGCAAGTGAGCAGTCACAGAAAACCAACCTAGACTATCAGCTGCTGCAGGAGGTTCCAGTGAGTTGGAACTCTATTTATTACATGCTTGAGAGGCTCCCGGAACGCCACAAAGCTGTGCGTTAATACATGGGCAGGCAGAAGACAGACAAGGCAGATGCTGCATTAACCACAGCTCATTGGAATTGCAGAACTGTTAGTCCCTCGCCCTGCCTGTCTGAGATGGTCAGCTTGATAGCCTCTTTACCGAACCCCCGAGACACCTGCTGACACGCAGGCATGACTGAAACCCTGTTTGAAATAGCCGGCGAGCAGAGGAGGACCATGTTGCTCCTGTTGAGTTCCTCTAATGAACCCGCTCTGCCTTCGAGGCAGTTGTGGGCTCGGTGTCTGATCCCACGTGACTACCGCAGAGGAAATCTGCTCACTAGCAAGTGGCTGGGATGTTTAATCACCGTTGCTCTTCCGCTGGACGGGAGCGGGGAGATGTGAACAAGCCTGAGCACAAAACCAAGGTCTCCTGCCTTTCGTTGGCCATTAAGGGGGTGCCTGCATGCCTTCGCTCCCCCAGCTCAGCGGTGGCATGGGCAGAGGGATGGCAGGCAGGCAAGGGACAGCTAGAGGAAAGGATTAGGATGAAAACAAGCGTGGTTCGCTGCTGCACTCCCAAATAACGGGGTTTTCAGAAACCTGACTCTTCCCATTGCTCTGGTTCCCACTCCAGCTGTATCCATGGCCAGCTCCATGTTAGTCACTCTCACTCCAGTTTCTACAGCTTTGCAAACCACAACTTCTCTGCAGGATTGAACACCTGCCAGGTCTTCAGAAGGTTTGTTTGCATTCGTCCCAAACCCCGTCTCAAATAGGTTACGAACGGCCGAACAAGGACTTAAGGATGTCCAGCTCCTTGTTCTAACTGAAATATTTCCCTGAGCCTAACTCTTCACGCTGTGCTCACTGTACCATCATATTTTGGTAAATCGTTATCTTTTTTTATGAAAACTTGTGTAATCATTAATCTTTATAGGTGCATAACAATGATTGAGGCGAGCAGTTTGGGTTTCACCTTCAGTGCCTGCAAATCAAAGCTCAGAGGATGAGACTGGTTAAATGAAAATGAAGCGAATTAGCTGCATTTTATTTTGGTTAATTCTTGGAGCACATATGGTACGTTATCTTTTCCTATTACAGATACTCCATTTCTGGGCTTGCACATGATGATGAATATGGGTTGGTTTCCCCATCTGGTGCCTAATTCTGATTTAAAAAAAAAATGTATGAAGTTGTTATTAGCCAATAAGGTCAGTCTGCTGCTGGAGCAGCCTTCTAACAGGATCACAGCTTGTGTTTTTAATTTAACTTGTTCTTAGATGAGTACTTGAGCCCCTGATGTTTTCTCCCACTGGAATCTCTTGAGGCTTGTGGATCTCTGTGAAAAATGTGTGACTTAAGGACGTCTAAAAAGGCAGGGGTTTGGGGTTCCTTTTAGTTTAATCAATACATTCTTGCTCGGAATGGGAATTTTCACGTATTATGTCCCTGAACCAGTGCTGTAGAGACGAGCAAGTAAAGCACAGATACTTCTGATGGCTTTGTTTGACAGTAATCCATGTACGTGCACTGCCCATGTCTCTGCTACGCATCAGACGTGACACCTGCAACCTATCCAAAGAAGTCATCTAACACTACATGAAATTGTTTTTTAAACTTATGCGATTTAAAGCGATTCATTAATGGGCATTTGACAAGTCTCTCTAATAAGCCTAAACATTGAAGATCTAAAATTCTTTCTCCGCTTCCTTCCCCGCTCCCACCATCAAAGTAAAGCAAAAATTGCATTTGCCTATTCAGAAGGAAGAGAAAACAAAGTTCTTGAGCTGGGCGTCTCTGCATCTGCATGACAGACGATTCAGACACATTGGCAGGTATTTCTTGGCTCAGAAGGTGGTTGGATTTTTTTTTTATCTTCCATCAGTCTTTTGGCAATGCAGCTCTTGGCAGCAAGAGGTGGATAAGGAGTGACAGAGTACCTGAAGTAAGTTAGATTCCTTTGTTGGATTTTTATCAGAGTAGCTTTGAACTGAATTATATCTAATCTTCTTTCTTATTCCTTTGGCAACATGCTGCAATGCTAGGAGCTCATGGGGGAGAGATACAGCCAGAAAAAAGGTATATTTGCTCTTTGATGTCTCAGTTAATCCAATATAACACTATTTTGTGTTTCATATTCTGAGGAGTATGAAGAAACAAGAAAATAACCATTAAAGAAATGACCCAGTGAGATCATCTGTGGACTAGTAGTTTTTCAATTGGACACTGACTAGCAGGGTCTGCCTGTCTTCTAAAGTTGTCAGGTGTTTCCTTGAAGTCAGACTGAGAGAACAGTAAAGAGTGAGAGGCACCAGTGTGTAACAACTGCACCCGCACCAAGGGCAAGGAGATTTTGTCGTTAGTGGGGAAAGTACATTCACTTCTAACTTGCCTCAGTAGTAGCTGGTCTGCTCTGTCTGGGCAGTGGAGCATCTCTAAGCATTGGTTTGTCCTCTCTCCACGTGCCTGGTGCTCAGCCTGTGCTGCCCGTGGGTATCCTGCCCGCGGAGATGGAGCAGCATGTGGGCACTGTGGACCTGGCAGTCCCACCTGTCCTGGATGTCCTACAAAGCACATCCATCTCGAGTACGTTCAAGGCTTTCTTGAAGGCTTGTCACCTGCAAGGGACACGCTGCTCTGTTTAAGAAATGGCAGCAGTGTGGGCCACAATGCTTAAAGTGGGCACCGAGTTATACCAAGGAGGAATGTTAAAAATACACAATAAAACCTGTTTGTTCTTTGGTTTTAGCCCTGACTTCCCTCAACGCCTTCTTCACGCTTCAGGGACTCGTGTGCTCTAGCAACACGACTTTAAACACATACAGTTATTTATTCCTTCTCCATTTCAGCATGACTGAATGCGAGAAAGGAGAAAAACTATCCCGAAGGAAACATGTTGTTTTCGTGATGTTAAAGACAGGTGTGGCACCTTCTGCTTTATACCAGCCAGTGGCACAGCCCTTCAGAGGGCTTTCTGTCCCTAAACAGCTTCATCTGGCAGGATTTACCATAGCTGGAGGTTTAGGTGCTTTGGAATTTCTATTGATTTCACTCCTATCGTTGATCTTGGCGCAGAACATGGCTTCAAAAGATCTTCTGATGAGGAGAGGATTAAAACTGATAACTGAACATAAAATGACCCCATCACACAAGGTGCTACACGGCTCAGTGATGTCTGGTTCTAAGCTCTCAGTACTGTCTTTCCAGTGGAAGGAAAGAGCATCTTACATGGTGTTAGTGGCAAACCCTGCTCTCGGCACTTTGTGTTCATCTGAGAAGGGAGTAGAGGGGCGTACAGCTCAGAAGTTGGGTTTGTCTCAAGACCATAGCACCAGCTGGCTGCTGCTTGGACAAACGAACGGCTAAAGGTCATACCTCCCTCAAAAAGCATTTTGATACTTTGAAAAAATTTGAAACCAGAAATAGGAAAAAAAAAAAAATCACCTTTTCATCTCCTACCCCCCTTTTTTGGGCGGGAGGCAAGAGAAAGGTGTTATGCCTCAGATGAGAATGAGTGGAGCATGGTAAAGAACCATTGTATCAAACTCACCATGGCCTTTCCCTCCCCGCCACTAGCTGCAGCGTTGGGACACAGAGCTGTACAGATGTGAAGATGCTTGAGTGGAGCATGCTTCCGTGCTGGGGGAAGTTGGAGAGTTTCTAGAGTTTTCGTATTTGGTGGAGAACGTAGAAATATATTGCAAGAGAGGATCCAACTCACTATGCTTCTTTTGTCCATAGGAAAAAGAGACCGAATCTCTTTTAAATGATTCTCATGGAGCCTGAGCACAACCAAAACAGGCTACAAATTGAAGGCGGCAATGAATTCATGGAGCAAATTAACATACCTTTTACCTCCTGTTTGCTACTGCCACCATTCATCAGATCAAAATTTCTCTGCCTACCCACTGCACCAAACACGCTGCGCCTGCTTTTGAGAAGACACTGTTAACACGTTAAATACCCAGTAGCGGGTAGTGGTTCAAGTCATCCTTTTATTTTCGACTTCGATATTATCGTCTCTCTTTTTTAAAGAGGTCTTTAAGAAAATGGGAGTGGACACAGCTGCCCATTGTTAGGACCTTCTGGTTGTTGGGTTTAGTCTTGGCTTAATGCCTTTCAAGCTTCCTAAAGGTGGGACAAATCTGGCTGCACGCATACATTTTTGAGGGCAGATGGCAGCAGAGGAGCGGCAAACACACTTTTTTGAGTATCCAGTGGAGAAAACGCGTCCATCTGCCAAAGGCCGGCTGCTTTGGTGGAAAAGTACAAAGATTTACACCTTGCTAAGTCCTGGAATTTGATTGTTTGGAAATGTTAGAAGGCTGCAGCTTAATAGCTCTGTGTGTATTATGTGGTTTGATGCTGTCTATCAATCTCAGTTTTGCCAACTTATTTTAGAATAATAGGCGCAATGTATTTTATTTAACAAAGCGTAGTGCCAATTCGGTCGTAAACACGGCTGTGATAATTTTCGCGCTCCCCCTACCACAGCCATCGGTTACGTGCTGCTGAGAGCTCAGACTAGACTCTTGAGTGGTCTGCGCAGATAAATTACTGACCCCTCGCTGCAGAAAAAACCACTTTTTTGTGTTGCTGTTTCACTAACCTTGAGAGGATATGATTAATAACAAAATGCATCCCTGAGAGAGATCCAAGGATATTGAAGATATGACAAGTTATTCATTAAGGGTCTTCAGCGGAAAGGTTATCCTGATGTATTTAAAGGCAGGCAACAGCTGCAATTATATTTTAAAACATTGACCGTCAATGTGGAGCGTGACACCTCAGTTAAAGGGACAAGCCAGCAAGCTGAACAAAAAAGACACCTGGATCAGCCACTCAGAGCAGCTTTCCACCACAGTGAAAAACTCAGTGGTTTGTCCTCCCTGAAGGAAATTCAGATCTAACCACTCCTGGCAGGAGAAAAAGGAGCTTTTCCATACCAAGGGAAAGGACGACTCCGTGCTGAGAATTAGCGGTGTCCGTCTCCTCGAGCCAGACCTGAACTTTGCACATGAACTTTTCCTTTTTAAGAGTTCTGACCAGTACCCTTAATTCACAGAGGTCCTGAAAGCAGAAGTCTGAGGTGCGGTTAGGTCTCAGTTCAGGTGATAGTTCTACTTCTGTTACAATTATTTTTCTGTGGATTTTTCTTTTTTGTAGAGATGCTCAGCTTTAAGAAGAAAAAAAAAATTAGAATTGCCCTAACCTTCCTTTACCCGAACCATGGTTCTTTCTGTGTGGTGTTTGTGGAACAGGAATGTGTCTGAACAGCTCCAGCCCTTTATTCCAGTACCAGTACCTGCCTACGAGCCGGTGTCCCTCGCCTTCACCCCGCTTTGTCGGACTCCTTCGCATTGCTTTAATGTGTCTCCTTTCATCTAAACTTATCCAAATAATTGGCAAACTTTGCTACATTACTGCTCCTCCCCTCGTCAAAAAATTAAGTCTATACATTTCTGTCTGAGTATGGAAATCTTGCAGCTCCCAAGCGTTTTGGGTTTTTTTCAGTGATTAAAGTAAATCATTCGTTTCTGCTGTTTTACCTCTTCTTGCAAGACTGCTGAGTTTAACGTTCTCCAGAGAACTTGACAAAAGGCTTTTGAAAACCCAAATAAATTACTTTGGCTAATTTTATCCATTATTAGTTGCTATTCTCAAAGGATCCTAAGGGAACAGAGGGCTCTGATTCTTCCACGTGGGTTTGCCCTCCTGGCACCCTAGGCTTTTGCTTAGACAGCAAGCTTTTGGGCACAGGGACCGCCTTCTCTGTCATTTTTCGAGAAGTACATCTCTTAGCCAAACAAGGTCCTGACTGAAGTACTGAGGCATGATTAGCACATTAAAAGCACTTCCATCACCAGTTCCAGTTCTGCTAATCCTGGCAGTTCTGATTATTCTCCTAGTTCCCAGATATCAAAATCAAGGCTTTGTCTGTCGTTCTCAGATATCCTTATAGGCTCCTTTTAAAGGCAAGTATTAGTTTCTTATGAGCTGAAAATAGGTGGCCCGTAACCTGTGTAGCAACTGTCCGTACCCCAACAAAAAGAGTACTGCTAACTTTTTTTTTTTTTTTTTTTTTTTTTTAGCTTTTTTGTTGTTGTTGTCTTGAGACTTCCAGCATTCCAGGGAATCTGACAAAACCAGCAGGAGTAATTAGGAAATGATTCTACACCAGAATGATCTCCTAATTATTCCTGTTTCATCCTACAGCTTTTCTGTTTGGCTGGCTTTGCTTTCCAGGTCCTGCAAGCTCCATGAACGGTCCCTTCCACCCTAAGCCATTCTACGGTGAGTGAGGCTTAACAACAGGTACGTCTTCAGCCGCTTCTCTGTGTTGTTTCTTGTTTTAGTAGGATCACGTGAGAGTCTTGATGAGAGGAGCTTCTGACTTTGAGGGTAATCGCTCTTATTTCCCTTAGAACTCAAGAACCAATTTTCTGAGCACTTCACGTTCATTTGCATCCCGTTTAAGGCAATGAAAATGACTCTTAAAATCTTCCTCTGCTAGCTCTGCAGTCAGCCCACCATGCAAGCATTGCGACCTCACACACGAAACCACGTTTGCTTGGTGCTGTGACATTCTTCAGTGAAGAAACCCTTTTGGACAATCATATTAACCCCTCATAGCCAAGTTGGAGGAAAGTGCTCCTGAATAAACATACCAAAGGAGCCACCCTTCCATGAAGTAAGGAGTTTCTAAT
Source organism: Bucorvus abyssinicus (assembly GCA_009769605.1). Classification (NCBI taxonomy): domain Eukaryota; kingdom Metazoa; phylum Chordata; class Aves; order Bucerotiformes; family Bucorvidae; genus Bucorvus; species Bucorvus abyssinicus. The sequence goes on along the minus strand of CM020034.1, from coordinate 7,457,812 downwards.
TAATTTTTTTTTTCCTGAAGGGGTGACTGACTTGAGAAGAGTGAGGAACTGTGTGGGTTTATCCCTGTCGACTCAGCTACATAAGCAAGAAAACAGCAGTTGCCCTTTGTAGAGCCCCATGGTGTTGGGAATAGCGTGACTACAGTATGTTTGATGTATTGAAGGACTTTGATCCTAGAACTTCTGTTGGCTTGACGTGGCCACATTAACCCAGGACACTTTCACCATTACTCCCTGCCCGAAGCAAGTGTGAACCCCTTTCTGAGCCGGACTCTGAGTTTCAGGGACCTGTTTGCAGCAGCTCTGTCCCTGAGGCAGTTAGTAGACATCGACAGGAAGCGTATGAACATGGCAATAAAATCTTGTCCTCTTTCAGCCCACTGTTTTTATGCTTCGCTTCTAAAAATAAAACTGGAGTCATTTGTTTGAAAGGATTGCCCCTGACAATGGTCAGGGAATGGCTTTTAGTCTCTGCTCATCAGAGGACCTTGGGTTGGATTTGTCTTTCATGGAAGATTTCTCTCCTTTCGCCTTCGGTTCTTTCCCAAGGATGGCAGTGCTGAAGCCACTATAGGCTCTTCCTCCTCAGCACGTCCGTGGCCATCCTCATTTAGCAACAGTCTGCAGATTCACCAAGGCATGGTCTGTGATCTGGTCATTAAAGAAGGCAGAAACCAATGTTCCTTGCAAGTCAACTTTGCAAGTGCTGGTCATTTGCTGAGCAGCTTCCATGGTCCTGGCAGACAAGAGGTGCTTCTTATAATAAACAGGCGATATCCTCATACGTGACTTTGTTTTGCTGAGTTAGGGAAGTTGGTATCAACTTTTGATCTCATTTATAATTATCAGAGTTCTAGGCTACTTTTGTTGCCTAACTAATATACTGCTGAGAAATTAATTAAATTGTAAGGCGTTATCAATGAGGGGTAACATTCATCTTTCACATAGCAGCTGTGATACCGATCACTGACAGAAAAACTATCCTAGATGGTAGAAATTATTTTATCTGTTGCGCTGGTGGCTAATGGAGAAGTTGAAGCTAAGCCTTACAAGGCAATAAATGAGCCAACGCTTGTACACAAAGATGTGTCGGTCTTCAGAGTTTCAGTTTCGCATATCATTAAACCAATCAATGGTTGTTCCCTTTTGGGGGGGTTGTATTGGAATAATCTCAGACAATATGTGGATTATTTAAAAAGACAATACCTCAGTTTCTTCCCAAACTTAAATAAACAATTGTTTGGACAGAAGTGCTTATATTTTAAAATGTAAATGCAAACACCTTTGATTATCAATTTTCCAGCACACAAGTCTAATGGCTATGGGAATTTTGACCAAGGTGTCTCTTTGTAGCACGGTATTGAATGTGATACACCCGATTTGAAGATTAATCTTTTAGAAATGCCTTCTTTTTTCTCAGTCACTGGTATCTTACAGGGACGTTTCTATAATGCCTCCTTAAATTACCAGCTCTCTTATCCCCGTTTGTGGATTTCTGACTGCTGAAGTTCAGTTGCAGAATTATGAAAATAGGTAAAAAAACCCCAAAACATATCTTATGCTCATATAACAGGCATAAAATAAGCAGTTGTTAATTTTCACCCATGGGACCCGTTTTGGAAATGTCAAGTGTTTTGTTCACAACCAATTAACATCCATCGATTCTAATACGGACTCAAAGACATACTTCGCCGCGATGGAGGTGTTGTTCCCCCGTAGAGGGTGGCATTTGCACTTCAAAGTTTAAAAACATTGACAGTGAGATTTGGAGAATATTCTACATATTCCTCACCACCCTTTTGGTAGCTGCGCTGGTTTAGCCCTCTTCACGCTCAACTAAAATACTTGTATGATCATTTACTTTTTCTATGATTTTCTTATTGTAATACTTTGTGCATTTTTGGCCTTGTTTGTATGTGATGCGGCATGAGAGTGGAGGTGAAGTACGTTAAACTTCCGTATTATGGGCTTGGTGTTCTCGAGAGGTTGGATGATGTATTTCAGTCATGTTTTTGTTTTAGTAAGATGTATTTCAGTGACATTCTCTTCAGTAAAGAATTGTAATTAAAGAAAATCATTTAAAAATGCACAGGCTCATACCAGTTCAGAGCAATTAGGCTAGGTAATTAGAAGTGCGATAAAAGGGCTGCATGGGGAAAGGAATTTAAACCCTCATTGAACTGCTACATCAAAAAGTGAATAAGAAAAAGAGTAAATTAAAAGTAGGGCTTATAGCTGGTAGGCAAATGACAAAGCCAATTATTCTAGAAAAAAGAGTGCATGCTTATTTATCTAGAGCTACGATTCATCACATGTAATAAGGTTCCTGAAGGTGGAGGTAGCAAACCTCCCGCCCATTTCCCTCCTCGGTCCCATTTACTGGTCTTATTCTTCTAGGAGGTGACCACCACCAGCCTTTCCCAGGACCCCTGCGCAGATGAGTACGGTAAAGAACATGGTTTCCCAAAACGAGTATGTGAAGAAAATCTAAACGACGTTAAGGCCGGTTGACACGATTGAAGGCTGCGTCGCCAAGTGGTTGTTTTGAGAAGGGGGGGAAGCGGCACTAGGAAATGAGCTTGGTGCCTCTCTGTGGTTTTCGCCAGGACTGATTTTGTTCAGTGTCTCTTAGGCTCGTAGTAAATGACAACCACACTTCAGGAAAGTCAGCAGTCGTGCAGCCGGGCGAGTTTGCTGGCGTTTGATATGGTTTGAGTTTACACTGAACCTTTAATGACAGGACTGCTGGGAAAAGAGGCTGAGGGGATTGGTTACACTATTCTAGCGGAGTGGCGGTATTTCTGTGAGCACACCCTATGCCTCAAAGACTGAAAGTTCGCCCGTTGTAACTCAAAGGAGTGGTATGCTAAAAACTTCCCTCCTCGCGAGAAGCATGGAAAACGCGGTGGTGTGGTTCACACCGAGTTCCTAGAGGGAGATGCATGAATTGCTGCGGCCAGGAGAAAGGGTTGCTATGTCCACACTTAACCTTAAGCTGTGGAGGCGTTCGTGTGTCACTGATGCCACAGGACTACTTATGATGGTGACGATGTTATTTAATTGACTTATAGCTTGTGTGTTTGATTACTACTGCCCTCTGAAGCAGCCATTAGAAATGAGCTCCAGGTCTCCCTGGGTTCATCTGTGGTTAATTAATAATCAGACACATTTTATCAGGACACCATGACAGAGTTTGACAGCAAAAGATATTGAAAACTACTGATTTAATGAGGGGACATAGTTTTTCTTTAATGACTGTAAATGGTCAGATTATTTAAATCAAAAGCTTTAATAAAAAGCCCCTCTTTGTAACACCACCACCAACAAATTTGCCCTGGTAATCAACTTACTGGCAAAACAGCAATAAAGCAGCTTAATTGTGCCCCGTATACTGTCATACATTCCAAGACCAGAAAGCACCTTTATGACAGGCTAATCTGCACTGCAGATAACCCCGGCCAGAAAAGTTCACATAATAATTCTGCTGCCAAGCACCTAATTTTGCTCGAGATGGAGTATCTCGTTTAGAAGCCTGGGAAGCTCTGCTGAGCAATCCAGTGCAAGCGTTAGAGAGAGGCGTTCTCCACCCGAGCTAGAAGACCCCCAGTCAGACCGAGAAGAGGACGGGCGAGGCTTTGCTTCACCCCAAGTGTGCTGTGCAGGGGCTGTGTGTGCCTGAGCAGAGGGAGACGCCGCCCCGTCCCACCCTGAGCGTCCGGATGGAAACTGGCCTTTACTCCCGTAGAAATAATGTGTCCATGTCAATGGCAGTGACTTCAATGATTCCTGCGAGGGGTTTTGTGAAAGAAGGATACAGCTGATTTTCAGGAAGATTATAGTGAAGAATAAAGGCTGTTTCAGTAAAAAAAAATTTTTTTTTTGTCCTTAAGGAATGGAGGAGGCACCTGCTGTAAGAAAGGAAAGGACTGGGCTACCTTGTTTTTTTAATTCCTCATGTTTTCCTGGATGTTTCGTAGCCTTTTGTCTTGTATTGTAAGAGCAGTTAGAAATGATAATTTAAAGCCTTTTATCCAATTTCCATTAGCAGTTTGATTCTTTCCTGCTCATAGCAGATTTCAACTGGCTTTTGGAGCAATAGTACTCTGGAGTGATAAAAAAAACATTTCAGAGTCTGACTGGTGTGTTTTGGGGTTTTTTTTTTTTGTGTTTTTCTTCCCGACCTCACTCTCCACACGTTTATTCTCTTTTGGGGTGAGCCTAGCTCTGAGCAAGGCTGTTCAGTGCTAACTGTTCTAGACAGCGGTGTCACGTGGCTTTGCCAAGGAATAGCAAGTTTTCGAACAGGCAGCCCATAATGCGTTCCTCGCTACTGACCCAAAGGGTCACCTACCCAGCAAAAGCATATTCCGTGTTCTCTGCATAGGCTCCCTCGCTGCGACAGCCCAGACCTGCTGAGGGAAACCAACACACTCAACATTTCACTGTGGTCATCAGGCAACAATTAGATACCAGGTACTTGAGCTGCTGCTGATTTATGATGGGTTTGAACCGGTGGCCTTAGGACAAAACCGACCGTCAAGCTCTCTGAGCTCTCTGTTGTTTTGTTTTGCTTTGTTGCTTTCTTACTTCAGCGACAACTCATGAATAAAAGCAGAGATGGAAAACGTACAAAAGATATGCCTGGAACTACAGAAAGACAGAAGGCAATTTAAGATATTTTTTCTTCCCAGAAGACAGAAGAAACTAGATGCTCTGAGCAATCTGGCTTTTAAATGATTGATAGTTTCTCCAGCATCCTCCCCAAAAGACAGTTGTAGGTGATTTAAGATAACTTTGTTCTTTCTCATGGGGAATCAAAATCTTTTTCATTAAAATCCTACCCCACTTCCTTTGATGTTCTGCTGTGAGCAAACATCTAGCTGGCACAAGTTTGCATTTCTAGTGAAATGAACAGAATTGGGTGCTAAAAATGAGCTGGAAATATTTTTATTATTTTTTTCTATTTATTTATAACAGAATGAGTATTTATTTGCATATAGAACAGCTGCTTTCATCCAGCAGGACCGAACGTGTTAGAGAGAAGTTCACTGCGCGGTGTGGGATGCGGGACCGTTGCCCCAGTTCACAGCCCTGAGCCTTCCTTTCTCATGGGTTTCTGTCTGCAGCACTGAGACATCAACACGTACCGTATCGCTACGGGAAGACGTTGCCTTGCAGAAGCACCACTTAAAGTCTGTACGAAGTCTTTACAAACACCGTAGTGACCCTAATTCAGGTTTCTCGGAAACAGCCAAGGAATGCGCAGGTTCTTCAGCAGCTGCAGCGTCACTGAGGCTGTTCCTCTGTGTTACATTTTCCAGCAGGTGAAACAACAGCAACGAAAAGGAGAAAATGAGACTCTCATTGCTGTACGGAAATGACCTACAGTGAAGAGACAAAAGAAGTTGTCAGCTTAGACGTGGATGTGAGAGCCTGGAAATCTTTCTCTGAAGGCGCAGGCCGATGAAAGCAGAGAATCGAAAAGCTGGTAGAAAGGGTGGAAGCCAGCAGCTGAGTTAGCAGTTTTTCTGACTGCAAAAGTTACTGTAATCCCCTCCAAAAGAAGCTGCTTCCCGAGACAACACGAGCAGCTACACCCTGGGATACAGAGATGATGAAGAAGAACACATTTCTCATTTGTGCTTCCTCTTCACCCACCCTACTGCCTGCATCATTAACGGCCCAAGCTGTAGACCTCGATGTTTTGTACTTTGTTCCATCTCCGTGGGGCTGACGGATGAAATCCCGGCACCGCTGACCCCCGGGGCTCTGGGATGGTAATCAGCATCCTCAGTCCTCTTCAAGCTAGACAACAAAGGCGATGGCCGTAACTTCTCCGGATGGATTAGTTCCTAGGACGGTTTTATTTATTACGATCAGCCAGGACCGCAGCATATGCTTTGAAATACTCAGTGTGTACATCCTGCAGCTGCAGGGGTTGGAGGTATTTGGCACTTCCACCGTTTTTTCTGTTTCTGGTAGATAAAAGAGGTGTCGCAGAAGCGTGCCTGGTTTCTGTTAAAATTTAGATCTGTTAGGAAATGACAGATTCACCTCTCGCCTTCTAAACTCCCACTCAGTGACAAACCGTTTGTTAACTTTTAACTGTCCCACTGAGCAGCAATGTTCATAATAAATACGATACAGAATAAATGCATTACAATTTATTTTTACTGTAGTGTTAAATTTTGCTTTTATAGCTCTGCATCATGAAGAAAAAGTAAATTTTCAGGGAAGGCACTCAAGAGTGCAGATGTTTCCTCTTGCCTGGATACTCCTTTGTTTAATTACAGTCGCAAGGATATTTAAATAGAGGTTTGAGCCACATCTCTCCTTGTCTGCTTCTACAGCAAGGGGGCTTTCCACCCAAGTGAAATATGGTTTCAATGTATTCCAAAGTTGACAACATTGAAAAGAAACTGCTATTCCAGTAAGTAAGATGCTTATTTTCTTGTTCAGTGTTTTTTTCTGCCTTGGAACAACCAGCAGAGGATTCTATTCCGTGCCACACTCTGGTGAGCTGGGTCATGAGGCTACTCCATATCCAGCTGATATCGCTCGCTTCTCATTACGCTGAGGTGCTGTGACATCTCATCTGTGTTTGCCTGTCTTGAACAAGAGAAATGAGAGCCTGAAAGTGTTGCAGTTAAGTAATTTGAAATCACCTAACAACTTCCTTGCTCGACTAGAAAGAACCGAGCATCATGTCTTGATTGATTTTAAGGACTGGTATCAGCTGGAAAGGTCGTTTGCTCTCAAGGAGTGTTTTGGAAGGGCTCCCAAAGAGTGCTTGTTGGGTGTGCCCGCAGGGAGGACATTTGGGAATGAATGTTCTTTACAACACCAATAAGAGGGTTTTTTACTCAAGAACTCAAGACTTGTGATCATGCCGCATGTGGACGCAGGAGCACACAGACCCCAGTACATTATTGGGGGAATGCGTCAACTCCAGATCCAAAAGTAAAGTGCAACCGAACCCAAGAGCAGACCTGAAAATACTGAATTTCTGTAAGTCTCAGGAAAGGCAGTGACAGCTAAAAGTGCTGCTGCTGCATACTGGGAATTTTTTGTGGGAGTGTTGCATTGCTCAGGGAAGCTGCAGAGTTCCTGAAAATGTGGCTTTCAGCAATCTTAAAATTCTGGGTCACACACAAATCATAAATCAAATGCAAATCCTGGTAGCTTCTTACCATAAACGGATGTGCCGCTCAGAACCTGCTGTGTTTATAAAGTCCAGCAGCGTCTGCCTGTGCAGCCCTCTGACTGGTATGCTGATATATTAAAGTTATTGCTGTCCTTCGCAAGCCGGAGAGTTGAACTGCATTTAGCCTGGGAATTGCAGAGAAGGGCAGAACCAGTCCTGTACTTGTGGTCAACGCACGTGTCATAGCACTACATAATGTACGGGTTAGACTCCATTCGGCGGCGATGTCTTATCTCAGCAGGACAGACTTGTGAGCTACTGAGATTTCTTTAAATAGATAAATCAATTTTCCAAGGGCATCCCTTGAGCTGCGGCAGGTACCGTACAAACATTACTTTACACGCAAGGTATCATTATGTCGCAGTCTAATACGAAGCATGACAAAATGTGCCAGCCTAAGGACACCTTGTCAAGCCTCCCGTTGCCCTTCCGTGAAAGAAATACTCTGTTGATCAATGGTTGCTAATAGCGGCGGCTTTACCGCAGATTTGTCAGTTTGAAGGATGTGCGTATGTGGGTGCCTGTGTTCTTCCATTACTGGTCACCCTCTAAATCTGGTGAGAAGTGAAAAAGGGTTCCTTTATGACAGCACTTTAAAAAGTGTCAAGTAAGGAGTTTGAAAAGTGTTGTCTAGAAGGAATTCGGAGAAGAGCTGGAAGTGCAACTCCATTGCTTTGTGGAGAAGAGAGCCAGTCAGTGCAGCAGCAGGACCTGACCTGACCTGATCACCTGGCAGGTCTGGATTCCGGATGCAGGCGGACTTTCCCCCCAAGTGGCAGAATGGTGACCATCCATTTCATCATGTGCTATCAGTCTTCACACATCTGTGTTTCTAAAACTGTGAGAATTCCAAGGGCTTCCCCCTTTTTTCCTTTTTCTTTCTCTTTTTCTTTCTCCCTTTTTCTTTTTCTTTCTCTTTTTCCCCTCTTTTTCTGTCTCTTTTCTTCTTCTTTTTCTTCTTTTTTGGTTGACAAACTTATTTTTATTACATCTGGTTAAAAAGAAAATCAGTTGACAGTCTTCAAAAAATGTTAATTCTTTTAGTTTTTGAGATGTGTATCCAAGGTCAATTGTCTTCACCTTAGCATAGTTGTAGGCTTTTTCTTTCTAGTCTTTTACTCAGAAATTTTGGTATCTTGGATTTTTTATATCAACCCTCTGCCCATAAATCCTACAGATTTTCATTAGCATTGCATCGTCTTGTCTTTTACCAAATTCAGAGATTTAGCAGGTATCAGCAGCTCTTTATCTGCAAAATTAGCCCAAATACAGTCCGGGAGCTGTGACTGCAGCCAGCCTCCCCATGTTACGTGCAAATCCAGCTAGTCATTAGGTAAGATAAGTCAAACGATGAGACACTGCTATGACAAGTCCTTCCTGCTTCACGGATAAACTCAATAAAAGGCATTGGTTTCATTTTAATGGTATATTTGACTGGAACTGTGGGGGAAGTGTGAAAGACATGCCTTGCATTTTTAATTTTAACCTGATGTATTATTTCTGCGTGGAGATTTGGAAGTTGTACTGCAATACATACATGTCCAGTGGTTTGGAAATAATTGTTCTGGTCAGCTGTCTCTGGTTATCGCATGTTTTAGCTGTGCCTTGTGAGTGTGGGTAGAAGGTCAAGGCTGTTTGTCACAGCCGATTTTGGTACCTGGTATCTGAAATAATTGCAGTGATCCAGCCTGAAAACACTGTGCTCTCCATACTGGGGCAGTCATTTCTTGCCTTACGGGTTTTGAAATTTTGCAGTGTACCCTGTGAGGCTTCGCTAGAGTCCCATCAGCCCAGCGCTTCCTTTCGTCCTTAAATGCCAGCATGATTCAGCTTCACTCTTTTGATCTCCAGTGGGCATCTCAGAGACATACCACCTCCTCAGCGGGCAGCCTGGCATGCTGGGTGGTGGAAAACTCATCATCTGGGAAGTGTGAAAACAAGAACTGCGTTGTCAGCCATGAAAGAATTGTACCCCTCTTCCTGACCTTAATCCCCAACCATTTCTGGGGCTGGAGTCGGACTCTCCGTTCTGGAGCGCACTGGAAAGCCCTAACGGGAGCTTGTTTAATAACCAGATATCGCTGGATCTTAGCAGAGAACTTACTCAAGAAGAACATCTAACATAATTGGGGAAAGAGAGGTCCAATATAAATACAGTTGAGCCCCTAAAATTTCACAGTGTTGTTTTGGTTGGAAGAAACCTTTGAGATCATCTAATCCAAAGGGAACATCCCCAGTATCAGTGGAGTGTGAATTTGATAGGGATTCTTGAAAATAAGAAACCACTGCCAACACCAGAAAGGAGCAAGATAGAGAAACAGGAAATAGCACAAGTCTTTGTGTCCATCCATATGTTGTGGAAACAACACTGCTGCTTCTCTAAGGGAAGAATATCCTGTGCAGAACAAGCAGCTTGCTAAACACTGGAGGCTGGTCAGGCTGACCCCATCTAGTCCATATCGCCCAGGCACCCCTGTCCTCCCTGTCAGCTGCACGCTAGGGCTCATCCTGCTCTGCTGCTGCCTTCAGCTGCGTGCCGGAATCATGGAACCACAGAATTGTTTCAGTTGGAAAAGACTCTTAAGGTCATTGAGTCCAACCATTGACTCAGCACTGCCAGGTCACCGGTAAAGGATGTCCCTCAGCACCGCCTCAACACGACTGTTAAACCCCTCCAGGGTTGGGGAGTCCACCACTGCCCTGGGCAGCCTGTTAGCAGAAGAAGAAACACTTATGTGTCTAGGGCCTTCACCTTCCTGGTGCATGATGGACCAGTTGTAGCTCTTGCTAAAGGCAGACCGAGTGGGGAAACGCATGGTCTCGCTATCCGTTCTCAATCGACAGGAGAATCACAATGGCGAAGATTTACAAGCTACACAATTCCTGCAGGGGGAAATATACCTGCCACTAGATTTACTCACTGAAAGAGAGGGAGGTAAATCAGTGAATAACAGGAGTATCTCCTTGTCTCGATGCCTCATCACCCTAAAGCTGCCTCCCACTGCAAGCGAACAGCCTGAGCTGCTCTTTCTCGGACCTCGACTGCTAGTTTTGACATTACAGAGTGACTGTAACAGGTAAGAAATAAAGAGGGGGGCTTTGTGCAGCGGGTTTTTTCTCAGACCAAATCCCCCAAACAGTGCATCATGTTCTCAATAGAGGGCTAATATGTTTGTAATAAGATGGTTTTTCATTCTGCTGTATTAAGACCAGTCAGTCAGAGAAAACTATTGAATCGTATTTGGCTACAATAAGCCTGAGAGGTAGCACTTCAATATATCAGATCCTCAGCGGGATACCTTTCTCGTTTACAGTGAGTCATAACTTATTGGTAGAACTGACCTAACTGTAAGATACATATTTTAGGTGGTCTCTGGGGATTCTTCACCGAGTAAAATTAAAATTCTTGAAGACAGGGAACGGGGAAGTGTTGCACTGTTTACAGATGGGTGGTGAAAAGGAGAAAACGAAGGAGTTTGACCTATGCTTTCTGTGTCTTTATGGTCATTATATTTGTGTAGAAAACAGTCTTATCTAAAAATGATAACAACAACAGAGGATACCTCCCCTGAGCCCTGTAGTTACTCTATTCACTAACTGCTCATACATGTGATTGGATGTGTTTGGTGTATTCTCTAGGAGCTGTATTCAACATAGCCAGAAAAACAGTACATTGCCAAAAATCAAACAAACAAACCAACAAACCCGAGCAGGCAGACATCAGAAAAGATGTGATTTGGAGGAAAACATAGTCTACATACCGGTAGCAGACAGAACTGGAGGCATTTTACAAGGAATGGAGAGACTGCCTCTTGTCACGTACCTGCTGTCACACCTATCAAAGAGCAGGTCTGCTCCTCTCTGGCACGCGAGTCACTGTTCACTGAAACCGGAGCGAGAATAGAGCTGCCGAACTGACAAATAAACACGGAGAAATGCAGCTCTGGCAAACGTTTGGTGCCCGATAGTACCTGCAAGGGGTGATGCTCTTCCAACTCCACCTACGCTTTCTTGACAATATTGACAGTGATTATAGTGATGGAAAAGCTTTTAAAAACTAGCGTATTTTAAAAAATAAACAAATGTGTTGATGAGCATTTAGAGACCAGATCTCCGAGTGTAATTTAAAGCAATTAGGAGGAGTGATGGATTATTTCTGACCAAAGGCTCACAATAATGCAAACTGTGTAGAGAATAATTAAATTGTACTTCTGAGAGGCTAATGCGGCAAGTTACCTCGTCTCAGAATTTTGATTCAGGTAGTTTTGCAAGCTGACAAAGCCATTTATCTGCAGCATTTTCCACACGTGTTTTATATGAGGCATATTGTGCATCTGCTACTGTTACCCCACTGTGTGCGATATGTCTGACTAACATATGGAAAAGAGACTTAGAATGTTATTGTCTGGGTGTTATTTGTTCCCTTTTGTTGTGATCGGACTGTTCCTGTTCTCTGCTGCTTATAGAGAGACCATTAGTTGTCTCTTCAGGTCAAATGAGTCCCTGTGGTGTGGCCATTGTTCTTACCTTCTACAGGAACAATGAACTTTCCCATCAAAATGGGAAGCGGCAATAGCCTGGGGGTATTTGGAGGTGGGTGGTTGTGTTTTGGTTGTTGGTTGTCATCCCCTGCCCCCCTCAAGGAAGTTAGGAGAAAACCAGGGTGCTTTTCTGTTTTATATTATGAATATTTTCACACCTGAGACCGTATCTTAAAAAAAGTGTGAACCAATAAAGCATCAAGCGTGGGAGCGCTTGCCGTGCCCATAGCTATGGCAGTCTGGCCAGCATTACTGCAGTGCTACGTACGGGCACCTGAGGTAGCTTCTTGTCAGCAACTTGGCGCATCCTGGTATGAGTCTCAATGCTGCAGCCCAGAATCCCGCCTGAGCTGATTCATCCTACTGGGGAGCAAGACCTAACCCTAACCTCTGCCCTGGAGGTTGTTAGCACAGAGCGAGCAGGTGAGCGCGTACCTATTTTTAAATTTTTGATTGGTTCTGTAACGTGCGGCAGTTTCCTTTAGAGCTCTAGTGCTTCATTGTAGCTCACCCTCTATCTCTTTACGCCAACTGGATCTCAAGACCCCAAAGTCACAGACATCCCCGTTCCGGCGTCAACACTTGTCCCTGCGGTAAGGACAGGAATACTCCCATTAAAGCCCTTGCCAGCACAGTGGTGCTTCTTTTCTGTCGCAGTTCCCTGAGATTCCAGTTCTTCACCTAACTACTGTGATGAATGAAACAAAACATTTTCCCCAGGCCAACCCTTGAGACACATGAATCGGATTCTATTCCCTTTTCTTGTGGCACCACTGACGGATGCTGTGAAGCTGGCATGGGCAGGCAGTAAGAGGATGCCAGCGCAAAGGGAGCAGCTGAGAGGGCAGAGCTGGTGGAGCACTGCAGTACCTTCTTCAGCAGCTGATGCTGAAATTATATTGAGGGTGAAAAGGGAAAACAGGGCATCGCTGAGGCTTGCTGCTTCCCTGCAATCTGTAGTAGCCAGACTGGCCAAGAGCAGCAGTAACTGCAGGCCAGAGCCGATGGGCTGTATTAGCACCTCTGATGGGCTGTCTTCGTTCACCCCGTTTAACACGTACCTCTGAATAACCACCGAGAACCCGGGCCCCTCGTTTAGATGGGAGACAAATCTTCAGAAAGGCGTTTTCCCATTTCACACACTTCTACACGTGTGTCTGTGGCAGGAGGTGAAAACCCACCAATAACAGGGGTAGAGAGAGTAGATTAATGATGGCCATTAGTAATGGGTAACACAGCACGTTTTCTGAAGGATCTTGTGTCGCGTGGGATCCTGCCTCCTCTTACCCCTGCCGGGGGTGACCTGGCAGGGCCAGAGCATCCTCAAGTGCAGGAAAACCCAGTGGGTGCCCCTGGTTCAGGCCCTTGGCTGCAGGTGAGATGAAGCGATGCACTCTGTGGGCTACTGGCAGGAAACTCTCCTCACCCCCCAAGGGTACAAGCTACCGACCAATGGAAAGGTGCCTCCTGAGGCACTGAAAAGCAAGGAGAGAAGAGAATAGGAGGTGGAAAGTTTCAGACACCAGGCTTGTGTCTGCCTCGTAACGTGTTTTTGCTTGCAGCTTTTTCAGTCCTGTAGAAAGAGCAGCTCGGTTCTAATTTAGAGCGATCAACTTTGTTACCTTTGTCCCGTTAAAGAGAAAGTAAATACGTCTCTCTTGGAAATATCAAACGGTCTCCGAAAACGGCTAGGACACTCATTTCAGCATTCCACTCTGCAGATGCTGTTACTCAGCAGGTGGTATTAAGCCGTTTCAATGTCAGTCCAGAGTTTTGGTAAATTTGCAAAAGAATGTGCATGACAATGCTCCCTTTCGGCACAATAACCTTATGGCAGGTTTAATTGGTTCTCAAGATACCTTTGTTATTTTCACAGCCTTCCGGTCGTTCATGCAGACGTGATCCGTGCATTACTTTCAAAGCTCTGTTGAAATTAAGTAAAATGAAAATTCGGCAATTCACATTTTTGTGCCCATCTAAGAGGTGTTTTTAATGTCTCAATAGAAAGAGAATTATCTGGGGAAATATACAGATGTTACACAGCAGAGAAAAATCTGGTGTTTGGGAAGAAAGAGTGTTTTGTGTTATTTATTATGATGTTTTTAAAGGTCTTTAAAGAGTGATTTCTGAACAGTGATCTTAGCTAACCGTGAATTCGCCTTGTTGGAGAAAGGTTAACAGTCATGAGATTAATGCTAAGAGTTCCTCTTAGGAGAAAAAAAAATTCAATTTGTACTTTAGAGACATTTCCCCCGTTATTTTTTGTTATGCTGAAATAAAAGTGGGAGCTCCAGTGAGGATGACAACTAATTGTTAACTCTAAGCCCATGACCGTCTCGTGGAATTCAAGTTTTTGTCTCACTATAATAAAGAAAAGAATTGATGATTCCATGGGTAAATCTAAAATATTAAAGTGTAGTCAAAATGGCTTCTAGAGAGCTGCGTCGAACTCAAGAGATGTGGTGCGCTTCTGCGAAGGAGTCGCTGCATCCATGGAAAAGGCGACCTGGCCCATTGCATCGACTGGAACAGTTTCTGACCTACAGAGGAGGCTGGAGGGAAATATCCTCAGAAAGCATCGCCTCACGTTCGCCCTTGGTAGAACAGCAGCCAAGCTCTTGACCAAGGAGGTTCCACGCACCTTGCCAGAAACGGCGTCGCAGACTTCTCCTGGGTGGTCAGCGCTGAGCAGTCGAGGTGTTCTTTATGCAGCAAAACCCCAGCAGCCACTTGGGACCTCACGGTCTCCACCTGCAGCGTGAGAACTCACGTTTTGCCCGTGGTTGGAAGCCCTGAAGGAAGGTCCCTTGCCAGCGTGTGGGGGTTGGTTACTCCTGCAGGCTGCTGACATCAGCGAGCTCTGACCCCTTTGTTTTCTCGTAATTGCTGTCCCCACAGTTAGTTGTATTTACTCAGTTCTCAAAGTTCCATCAGCAGGCGCTTTCTCACATGTCAAAACCCCAAGGCTGTCGTGTTTCCATGCGCGTGTTTAGCACGGCTGCTGGCATTGACACCGCTCCCGATTTCCAACGCCTCCATCCTGATGCCAAACAAACAATTAATGGTCAAAGCGGAGCCCAACAGCTAAAATCAAGGGCTGAAGCAGCTTGATTAATCGCTATAAACTCCACCAGGACCCTGAAGAGATGGCATGTAATATTTATGGATTTAACGGCGTGAAGTCATTTAGGCAAGTGATAGTTAGGAAAAGAGAACCAGGTTGCAAAGCACATATTATAAATTAATGATTGATTCTACCTGACACGAGCACCTAAAAAGATTATTATCTTGGCCCATAAAGGGCCAAAGTAACGGTGCAGTTAAATCTTGATGGAATAAACACGTCCTTGCTATATTCCTGTTTACTTTGGTCTGTTTTGTTTGTGAGTGGAGGAATAATTCGTTGCTCTGGTATTTTATTCATTCGCTGAAGGATTTTTTTGTTTTTGTTTTTGTTTTTTTATGGTATGTGCTGAGCTTTATGGGCTGTCGTTTTTGTGCAGCAATTAATTCATGATATCTGACACACAACCCGGAGAAGGGGCCGGCGTCCTTAATGTGTCAAGGCAAAGGACATAATTCGCAGTTATGTTTTGGGCTGTCGCTGGCTTCTGAAGCCTTCCTTCTAATGGCAACAGATGGCAATTAATATAATTAACTCAATCCCTTCCACAGCAAAAGCTGTCCCATTAAGAACCGTGGGCTTACTCCTGCCCCAGATACAACTTCCTGTGACATTAGGGAACCGCTCCAGCACAAGGGCTCAGGTAACGTGGGTGACAGTACAGCTTAGGTTCAGTTTGACTATAACTGAGCAGGAACGACCCAGGTCTCTGGTGGTTTGGAGTTACAGCTTCTCTTTGAGAGAACAAGGCTTCTGTGTGTCCACATCCATCCACCTTAACTCTTCAGCAGCTTTCACCTCCCCTTTCTCCTACAACCACCCATCCTGCACTGCAGTTCCTGCGGGTCATTGATCCACCACAAAAATTGTTCCCCTTCCTGAAACTTTCTTAGCATAGGGAACAGTCCAGTGGATATGAGGGAGAAGTTGCTGTGGTGTATTTCCTTCAGCAAGTCCTAGGTGCTTGCAAATGCCTAATCAACCACGGCAGGCTATAAAAAGAACCCAGGTCAACTCCCTTCCCCAGCTGAGGTTCATCTACTTACCCCACAGGACGGCTGAAGCAGGGGCAGCATCACTTCTCAGTGCCCGTGGGCTTGTGTTGGACTTTCAAGAGGTGAGGAAACACAGTCTTGGGGTTTCTTTTCTAAAGGGTTGTGGAGTCTTGTGTGTTGGTATTTTCAAGTGATGTGGATTGCAGACTGATGGGGTTTTCCTGCAGTCTGTTTGTGCATGTTTGCTGTCTGCTTCCTAGCAAGTCAAGCTAAGCAAGAGGGACCGCTGCCTTTGAGGAATGGGGTAGAGCTTCTCTGTTTAAGCCCCTGCAGTACAAAAGCAACGCATATTGGCTTTGTGTTTTAGGGAATTGTTTGCTCTGTTTGTGAAACTCTTATATACAGCCTGGGCTCTATTAAACCGACCTTCTTACCCATACGTACGTGTTTGTACTTACCTTTCTATACCAGGAGTCAATCCTTCAGTACACGGCGGTAGAGCTGCTGAGACAACTTGTATTAATTGAGCACCTGGCAGCTTTGCAGCAAAGTATGTAGCCAATAATACTGTTTAGGTTGGGATGGGGAGCTTTGCTGATAGGGGATACCAGCAGTGCTGGTGGATTTGAGGCTTTGGTACAGATTTATACGTTTTTAAATACATAGAAAAAATGGCAACAAAAGGAACCATAGAGTCACGGAATACCAGGCTGGAAGGGACCGCAGAGATCACCTGGTTCAACCTTTTCTTGGGAAAAATGCGCTCTGGACAAGATGGCCCAGCACCCTGTCCAGCTGAAAATTACTAATTATATAATTAATTACGAGTATGATTAAGACAAGCATGAATTTCATGTTCTTTACGCCTTTATTTTTTTGGGACCTGTTGATTTTTATGCCAGACTTGGAATGCAGTTTGGAGGATGGTTGATTGAATTAGGCTTTGTTGTGATGAAGGTAGATGTAGTTTTTGTTGCTGCTTGTTGCATGGGCAACTGAAATTGATGGTACCTGTAGTAAAACACTAGTGGTCTCCAAGCCACTTTGGAATAAGACCTATGTGAGAGTGTGTAAGTTCTTTTCCTGTGGTTGTGGAAAATTGTTCATCTCATTTCTTTAAGCTCAGCTTGCTGACAGGAGCTCGTGTGGCCCTGCCTGAGCTGGAGCTTGGTCTGCAGACATACCTGTGGGGCCCAGGGCTGGTTGCAAAGCCCGTGAAAGGAGCTGAAAAGCCACCAGATTGCACTGAGCTGCTGGCGAGCCATGGTGGCACTGCTCTGTCACTGCCATAGGCAGATGGAAGCAAGTTGGAACGTGTCTGTGCGTGTTACAGCAGCTACCTCAGCGATGTCGGCAAACAACGCAGCACTGCTCCTGGAATGTGCTGAGTTGGCGAACAACCATTATGGGAAGGGAACAAAAACTGGATGCAGTGCCAGAACATTTTCCCTTTGTTTTTAAATGCTTTCAGGGATTAATTTTTCTTCACCTTAAGTGCTCGTGCCTGCCCCGCTGACTTGCTGAGGGACGTTTATTGCAGCCCTGGGCAGGCAAAGGCACCTAAGCTAAAAACAAAGCCTGGCTTGACACCGTGTTCACAGGCACATCTTTGAAGTGCTGGAATCGTGCAGACAATACGTATCCCTCACACCTTTGGCACTGTATCCAGAGCGGTACCCACTTGCCAAGCTCCAAGAACATGTGAGAGAATAAAAATGACGGTGCAAAGACCCTAGCTGGGAAGTGCGTGGTCAGGAGGTGGCTTTGCTGGTCGGGGCCGTGGCTGATGGGTGCAGTGGGAGGGAGCTCGCGATCCCATTTTGAGTACAGAGAAGGGAAGTCTGTGTTCCTCAGGTGGCTTTCTCCTGACTGCCTTGGGGTTCTTCTCAAGTGTGTCCTCGGGGAATTTGCTGGGAATTTTGTTTTCTTTCCATGCCTTTACCAATTGCTTCCAATGACTATATTGGCAGCAAGGTTTATTCTTCTTTTGAATAAAAATGTCTGCAAAATCTGTCCTGTCGTATGCATAACGCTGCCACGGATGTTACCACGGAGTTTATTTATGAGGAGAAAACTGTTTTAGTGGGGCTATCCTGTTACAGTGGTGTGAGCATGTCAATAAATGTTTCATACAGGCCCCGTTTTCCCAGAATCGGAGCTTTCTTCTTCTAGGCCAGTTTGCAGAGAAATGGCTTAAGTAGAATCAGAAAATAAATTCTGGGAGATACTTCTGATGGGAAAATTTACCCATGTAGCTAGTCTTGGGAACTTCAGTAGGGAATAAGCTCTCTGTGTCTCTCGATATCAGTTCGCCACTTTTAAAAAGAAGATAATGTGAGGATTCAGCCACTTGATTTTGAGAAATGCAATGCCAGGGAGCAGCAAGAGCTGGCTGCTGAGTGAGGCAAAGCGAGCCAAGGAGGCTGGCCAGGCTGGCAGTGCTCCTCCTGGTGAGGGACACGGTCCTGCAGCACCTGAATGAGGTGAGCAAGCAGGTCTGCTGCTGGTGAGCAGGGCCAGCCGCTATCTGGGGGTCATTAAGGAAGCCCATGGTGATGGGGCGGGACGGAGGCAGAGTTGGGAATTCAAATCTGTGGGTCAGGAGAGGCAAAGGCTGGACGCAAAACTACTTGCAACAAGGTGAGGCCAAGGACAAGAGCCTGAGCTTAACAGCAGGTTGGAGAAGGTGTTTTCCATGACAGTTATCTAAGAAACACATCAAAATTTATCCTGATGACTAAGTGACAAGCGAAGCACTCGAAGTCTTTGGTCTTTCCGTGACAACGGAACAGATGTGGCAGGATGTGTATTTCTCCACGTGGGAAATTCTGACAAATTGGAGTGGAAATATAAAATATTTTCTGTTTGGGCATTTTCCCATCATACCTCATCCTTCAAGTGCCTCCTGTTTTTTCTTATGCTTATCTCCTGGCTGCAGTTGAATATACTTTAGCTGCATTTGTCAACTGAAAGGGAGAGCTGGGGATGTGTGTGAACTCATACTGGGCAGCAGCGTGAAGGAGGGGGGGAGCGGATGCGCCAGGGACTGTTTCAGGCAGCAGTGACTTGCAAGCTTCCACTGCTTGGAGCTCCCCTGATGATGCACTGCAGTTGTAAACCCAGCGTGTTCAGTCTGCTCGCTGCCCATCTGGCACAACCCAACAAAACAAACAAAGCAAGCAGACAGCTCACATGAATCTGACCCCAAAAGCTAAAATTAGCTAATGCTGGTTTATTCCTAACAGCCTGAGAAAGCCTCGCAGTAGTGTTCTCTCTGGGATTCTTTGTCTGCTCCTGTCTGAATTTCTCCATGCAAGAAACCAAGCACTTGTTCAGAGAAATGCCAGGTTTAATTGATGACCATGTACCACCAACATTTCATAGTTGGGAGACATCTGAATGTCATGATTGTCTTGAAATCTTATCATGGATGTGGGAGGGAAGGGATTAGGCAAAAGACGTGAAAATCCATTTAGACTAAACCTACAAACCGATTTGAGCAGAGGTAGTTGGATGGGCGTCTTATATAGCCCATGTAAGGAGGGAGAAACGCTTCTTCAGTGTGACTTCCACAACCTAAAATGGTTTTGCTTTCTTCAGTCCAGTATCCTAAACCTGAAATGAAATGGTTAGCACCAGGTGCATATGATGAGGTGTCGGCAGCAGGGGGGCTGCACAGACTGCTGAGAGGACAGAGACCAGGGTCTGCCCCATGCCAGTCCCAGGGAGCTCTGCAGCAGCCCTGCCACAGCCATGGCTGAGCCCCTCAGTGATGCTGGTGGCACCATCTTGCAAAAGTATTTAAGAAAGGGCAAAACCTTGCCTAGGCAGTGAGGGGAGAGAACAAAAAGTGTGAGACACTGCCCTGCAGTACCCAGGGGAGAGAAGGAGGAAGGATTGCGCTGCAGCCCATCATGTTTTAGTTTGTTTCTTGCTACCCAAATGTACTTTAACTGGCAGTCAATGAACTTCCCCAAGTCGAGTCTGTTTTGCCTGTGAAGGTGATTGATAGGAGATCTCCCTGCCTTTCTCTCAACCCTTGAGCCTTTTCATCTTATTTCCCCACCCCGCGACCCGATGCTGTTGAGAAAGGGCAGTGAGACAGTAGCTGGGTGAGGTCCAGAAGCTGGCCAAGGTCAAGCCACCGCACATTTTTAAGGAGTAATTGTGTTGTAGATACAATTAAGATTTCTGTTAACGTGGTTGGTATGTGGAAATCTATGTAATGATTAATTTTTTTTTTTGCTTAATATTTGTTGTTTTTTTTTTTTTTAAAAAGAATTTTCCTGAAGGGAAAATAGTTCTATACATGTGAGTCATTATTCTCAACACTGCTATACAGAAATTTTGATGGAATTTGGAGGCACATGATGATAACAGTTTTGGAAGAGTTCACCTGCCAAGGAAGTTTATCACATCTGCATTCTTCAATGGCCAAGGATCTGATTCTCTTCTTGCTAACACCCGTTTCCCACCACTGAAGTGGTGCCACTCCTGTTACAGCAGAAGCTTGTCTTGTAAGTGGAGGAGAAAGTGGCAGTTTCTCTTCTAGAGAAGAAAATGTTGCCAAGTAGAAAACCACGCTGTTGGAAAGATGTCCTCTGATGTCTTTAGGAATGAATTGTGAGATTGTAGCACAAATACGTATTTGTATGGTTTAATTGATACCAAAGAATATAAAATCCCCTCCCTCTGCTAATTTAGCCTCCTCAAGAGGCCTAAGAGGACTTTGTTTTGGAAACCTGCTCATGCTCTTCTCTTCTGCTTTTCCAAAGTACAAGTATTCGAATCACTGCTCCTACAGAACCTTTCTTTGGTTTGGTGGTAGATGTGCAACGCTTGCATGAAGCAGAGCTCCGCGTACTTCTAGAGAGGAAAACCCACTGGCTGTGGAAAGAACGCCAGAGGCTGGCAGATCATTTGAGCAGACACCATGACATAGCAGATGTCTCCAACCACTGTTCTTCAAACACTTGTGCTAAGAAGCCAGCAGTTGTTGCCGATATATACCAGATGTTTCTATTATTTTGTGTATTGCGGAGGGGATCTTTAGATTGGAAAGGACGGAGAGAAGGAAAGGTGAGAAATGTTTTCAGTTTGTTTACCCATCTTGGTCCTTATTCTAGGTCAGCGTTGTATTTCCCAGGTGAAAAACAAGGCAGTTCAGGAAATCCCACGCTGCAGTGACAAGTTCTGTTCAAAAACTGCACAACAACTTCAACAGTGGGTTGAAGACTGAGAAGGCTGTGCAGCTGTGTCCACCACATGGAAAAGTTCTCTGTATCTCCCTGAATCTTCCTGTCGCTGTGCCATGACTCATTTACAGCCCCTTTCATGACTAGTCTGTAACGGGTCTCAAGCTCCATTTTTTTCCCGGTGGCTTTCACAGGTTTTCTGATCCTCTTTTCCTGACGGTGTAAGGGTTACCTGCGCCGAAGTCTGAATGGTGGCTCTGAAGTCACCTAGTAGAGCTGAGGTTTTTATGTCATGCTGTGCCAGACATCCTCGTGCACTGAGAACTTTAGTCACCTAAATAGGAGGAGGTGACTTAATTTGGGCTTTATTCATGACTCCCTACCCTCCTGTGTGGCATTTCTTGCAGGGAAACGCTCAGCATGTCTTATGCCTCCTAAATCTGAGCAGGAATGTCCTACAGACAAAGTGTAACATTAAAAATGAAGTTTAAACTCTTAACTGTAGCTCTTCGCTGCACTTTTTATGGCTTTCAGAGGGGGTTGTTTTTTGTTTGGGTTTTTTTTTTTTTGCACCATGATTGTGTACATGCTTATCTGCAACAGACAGGCTGCTAATTTAAAAAATACTTCATGGTGTAGTTGTCGCAGTAAGGTATGGCAGGGCTAGGCAGAACACCAATTGAAGTTCACTGTCAATTAAATAGATGTTCTGCAGGGCTCATGGCAAACAGGGCTGCCTTCTCTCGTAGCGAGGACACCAGAAACTGTGTGATACATCTTTTTCTGTGAAACAGCAAATCAAAAGGGATCCTAAAGGTTACTTAAAAACCTCTATAGAATGAAAATTCTTGCTTCTTGGTGGTCTTAGTGGGTACATGCTTTGCTGTTTGGGCAATGTGGGTCTGAGGAGCCACGTTTGTATCAAAAGACCTGTTAAGAGCTCAGGCAAGATGCAGGTGAAATGTATGGCTGTTGCTTGGATGTTACAGTTGAGCGTCAGCAGGACTCTGTCCATTAATGAAACACCGACATGAGACCCCATTTCTAGATAATGTCTTTTTACTTGCTCAGCGCATCCAATCCTAGTCAGATTGGACTGGCTTGTACTGTCTTGTTAACTGCTGCTTTCGTAGTATTTTTACTTTTGAACTCTCAAGTTCAAGTTTTTATCTAAAAAAGATGAAACATTGCCTTTTTTTTTTTTTTTTTTCCCCAAAATGTGACTCCAGTGAGAACAGTGAAATCTTTTTTTGTCTGACACTTCTCCTGGCCTTTCAGAAGGAAGATATTAAAGCGGATGCTGAATGCTCTTGCAGTTGATTAGCACATCCAAGAAAAGGAGTTGTTCCCGGTGTTAAGATCTGTCACTGCAGTGTGGTAAGGCTCCAGTTTTTGGATCAGTTGTGAGTGGAGTTCAGCTTGTTTTGCTTGGAGAGCTAGAAATAGATGTGACATCTGGCTGGTCTCTCACCGTGACCTGCGAACCTTCCAGGAAGAGATGGACCCTGGTTATTGCAGCATCTGTCTCCTATAGCACCAAGTTTCAGGAAATGAGCAGCTGTAATTTAAGATTAGAAGAAAGATGCTGTTAAGGAGGATGATTTTTAATATCCGAAAGCAGGGCAGACATCAGACGTTGGCTCACGCTGGTGAAGGAATAATGTTCCTATAACGTCTAGAAAGTTAATATTGGAGCTGAAATGTTACTTAAACCCTAAGAGAGGAGTTCTAACCTTTTTCTAAGTAGCAGATATGAGAGCATTCCGTTTGGCTGATTTTAGACTTTATTAGCTTTTTTGGGACTGTGAAAGTCATACAGATTACATGACAGCAGAAAAACAAGATTAAAAACCAATGTCTTACATTTTCTGCAATCTTTTCCCCATTTAAGGAGAAAAAGAGGACCTGGTGTTTATCTAGGCAGGGTCTGACTTTTCATTAGAAATAAGACTTAATCCCATACTCTGAAAACTCAGGGTTAAAGATATCAAATTTGGGGGGATATAGAAAAGTCCCAAAGTATTATGAATTGTGAACTGGGATGGCTCTGAAATGTTTAGGGAACTTTAGGCTCTTCTTTTTAAGATCAGAATATTAAACAAAATTTCATCATTTTCTTGCTGGAACCAAGAGGATTTCTCTTATTAAAGAAAATCTCCATAGCCCTGTAGTTTAATACAAGATATCCAAAACATATGAATGACCACCCCGTCCCACAAAAGAGCCATCCCAGCTCACAATTTGTAATGCCGATGGCAGCAGCACACTGGAGGCACCCTCAAGCCACAGTTCGCAATGGACTATTGAACATAGCCACTGAGGAAAAACTGTGCCAAAAATACATTGACCTATGAGACTCCTCTTCCAAGGACTTACCAGTGTCCTTGGAGGGGCCAGTTCAAACGCAGGATAACTCATTTATCAATAAAAATTGCAGGTGTAGAAGAAATATATTCATTTAATAATATGGTACTTCTCCATCGAGGTGTGCTGTGTAACTGCTCGACAGTGAGCCAAATATGGAGATAAACACTCAAAATAAAGGAAGAAGGGGAAAATTATTTACTGCAGCTACAGTAGTTCCTTCCTCTGTATAGTGTCAACCACACATGATTGTTATCCTTGACGGGGTCATCAAAACAGCCCTTTGGGGCATCAGTGGAAACAGCAGAATTTTCTGAAACTCCATCCCAGGTACAGCACTGTGGGAACACCTATAGGCATTTAATAAAGGGATTTTTGCTGCTGGCTTTTTCTTCCTTTCATGGAAGATTCACAGATCAGATTGTTGCAACTCGTGAGTTGTTCAAGAGCTCTGTCAGTGTCTGACAAACATCAGCGGATTACTCACTGTACTCAGGGACGTGAAGTATATGATAATCCCAAATTAGCAGTGAGACAGGCTTTAGAAGCTTTTGTCTAGCCCTAGAATGATTCTTCTGGCTCTGTGTAATGACAACGGGTAGCCTTTATCTGAAATGTAACTTTTTTTTGTACTAATTAAGTGGTTGGAATAAAATTCCATTTAGACCTCAAAGCTCTGTAACCAAACTGTGAAACTCAGGCAGCTGGGTTTTTTTTCTTTGTGGTGAAAGCAGGAGGTATTTGTTCCTGTATGTACCATTCAAACCCTCTGTGATAGCATCCAGCTTGAATGAAGAGCATTAAATCAGAGAAAGCGTGGAAAGAAGCTAAATAATGGCATAGACAATGCTCCTGAGGAAAAAAGGGTTCCTAAGGCTTGCTGTTTGAAACGGAGCTACCCATTTGGTTCAGTCTGGACTAGAGCGGTTTGTTCATCCCAAGCTGCTTCTTGGGAAAAATAAGGAAGATGTTAAACTATGAGTTTCCAAAATCTGAAACGAGGGACTTCACAGGGAAGCAGCTTCCTGTGTGTCGGCACTGGTTGTTGACAGAAATTCGAGTTGTGTAAATAGTAACGCATCAAGCTTGCTTCCTCCAGCATCTGTTGGCAGCTAACTGGGCAGCTGTGTGACAAGGGGTTAAAGGCTAGGTCAACAATATATTTATTAATAATTATTGATTCTTTTAATCCTTTTTTGGTATGCTTTGCATCTGTAGACAGAAGAATAAAGCTTTGAAGGTGATGTTTGAGTTATTTCAATTGGCTTGCCCTTCAAAGATCCCTGCAGTGGGTGGTTTTGTTGGTGTCACATTAATCTGGGCCTCTCCTCAACGCAGAGGATGGGAGCTATTGGCCAGAAATACAGTTCCAAAATGGCTAAGTTGCACGATCCTGTCCAGATGGGTGGAGGTGGAGCCCCATCAAAGGGGTACATCCAAGATGATTTTAAAAGGCTATGAGGCTCCCTCTGTCTCTGCCTGTGAAAAACACATGGTTTGAGGAACTTATGCTAGGTGTTCTTGCTGAGTGACATTTTTTTCTGAAAACAAAAGCTTTCACAGTGAGCGCTCGTTCTTGTGAGACTGGAGAATACTACGTAGCTGCAATTCTGTAAGAGCTGGAGAAGGGATGGTGAAGAAAGAGTCATTAAAGCCCTTTATTTAGGTAGTAAATTAGAGGAAAAAGAGATCCTGCATGGGTATCTTAAGTTTCACCATCTACTCCCATCCCTGACGGTCCTTTCCTCAGTAAGTTTTAACTCATCTGTGACTTTGGGTGCCCTTCCTTTGTGGCAATTCAAGCCTGGGAACAAGCAGTGTGAATTCTTCAAGGGAAAATCACACCCAGCTCACCTGCTTGCTTTCTACCAGATTGCTGTCTGCATGGCCAAGTGGAGGATGATAAATGTTGTTTATCTTGACTTTAGTAAAGCCTTTGGTGGGATGTCCTACAGCATAGCCAACGTTGTGGGATATGGGCTTGGTAAGTAGATTGGAAGGGAGGTGTCTAAAATTGCCTGGGCTGTTGCGCTCAAAGAGTAATGACCAGCAGCACAAAGTCCAGCTGGCAGCCTGACGCTAGTGGTGTCCCTCGGGGATTGATATTCATGCCAATTCTGTTTAACATCTCTACCTATGACCTGGAGGATGGGCATGTTTGTGGTTGTAGCAAGCTGGGAGGAATGGCTGATGCCCTGTAGAGCACAGATGCTGTTCAGAGGGACCTCAGCAGGCCTATGACATCGGTCAGCTGAAGCCTCATGAAGTTCACAGAAACCAAATGTGAAGTGTTGCTCTTGGGATGGAATGACACTGTGCAGCGGTACAGTCTGGGTGCTGACTGGCTGGGAAGAAACCACAGAAGACTTGGATCTGGGCGGACGAGTTGAACATGAGACAGCAGTGTGCCATTGCAGAGAATGCGGTCAGCTGCCAAGTGGGCTGTGTTGGTGAGAGCGTAGCCAAAATGTCCAGGAAAATGATCCTTCCCCTCTACTTGGCACTAGTGAGATCACACATGGAATAGTATGCCCTGGTTTGGGTTTTCAGTGCAGGAGGACACAGGCACAGCGGAGGGAGTCTGGCAGAGTCATACAAGATGGCCAGGTGGCCATCTCATACACAGGATGTATGAGAAGGTGCTGGGACAGCCCTTGGCAGGTGTCTTCCTACCTCCATAATTCTGAGTCTGTTTCCGTGATTCCGTATATCTGTAAGGTCTCTTTACATGAGAATTGCAGTGCATTACCCTTGGAAATGGGCTTGTTAGTATTTATGCATGTAAATGTGTGTAAAGTTCATGTCACTGTATTTAAATGTGGAAACTAATACACATTGGTGTGGAAAATGACACAAGAAGAAAAAATTTTGAGGTTTATAATCGGCTCAGGGAGAGACTTTAAGTCGCTAAGAAATGCTGCAGCTCAAGAGAGCTGCTGGCTTTAACATCACAGTGGTTGACTCACCATCTACCCTACTAAGCACTCTATGACAGAGTGGTGATTTCTTAACAAAATAAAATTTACAGTGCTTTGTTCTCCTGAGGTAGTGGTGTTCCTGTTATGAATAGTGCTGTGGTTTTAATACAACGTTTGAGAAATGCTACGTTGGGTACCAGAAGCTCGTGTAGGTAATATGTGGGAGGCTTCATGCTGAAGCTGCTTCACGAAAAAGTAATGAACTCAAAGCTGAAGAAGATGTTGAAAATGTGAACATCTGACACATGTGCCTGGAGGTGAATAAGGGAGAAAAGTGGCTGTAGAAGATATAGAGAATGACAGATAAAAGGAAAACAACCCAAATCCAGAAGGGTTTACTTCTTCCTCTGGCTGAAGGGTCACGATAGTCACCTCTCTTCAGTTGTCACTCTCCAGTAATACCTAGCTAAGAGATACTGTTGGTCTTGTGGCTGGATGGGAGACCATTTTCAGCACCATAAAATATTTTTACTACCAGAAAGCATCGTTTGCAATGGTTCTCCTGAAACTCCTAAGAATAGCAGGATGCGGCTACCTTCTCAGGTAATTAAAGACCTGCTTAATTGTAAGCTGATGAGGTTGGAGGCATTTGCTCAGCACAGCTGCATAGAAAAGAAGAGGTCTGTTCTGAAAACTCGGTGTTATTTTGCATTTGGAAAGAATTCGCATACTGTAGCATCACCCGCAGTAGCCATTGGTGAAGGAGCTCACGTAGGCCATGTAGCTTCGAGGTCCTCTTTAGAAGTCAGGCAGAAGATAGACTGGAAATGGGATCTCCCACTTTCCAGCTATAGGGGAGTTATGTTTCCCTCCTCCACCCTGAACCCAAGGAGACCTCCTGCTGACTTTGTTGCTGGTACGTTGTGCTGCTTCTAAAAACCATGACTGTTTTGATGAGAGAACATTTTCCATGGGAAAATTTTATCATACCAAGGAGTTGGCAGGGGAGAATATCAAGAGGTTAACCTCAAACATTACAAAATCCAGTGGAACATGACAGAAAAGAGACTAAATTCCAGTAGAACAAACAGTTGGTGGGAGAGGCTCTTCCATTAACCTTGTCACATGCTGCAAGACCTTTATCAACTCAGAGCTGCACCTGCTTTCCAACCAACTTTCCAACATCGGTAACCTCCAATGAAAGCACAGGCAGGCTCAGATAACTTATGTCAGCACTTCCTTATACATCTTCCCTGCTCTAGCTCTGCTTTATTAAAGGACTGTTCTGCTCGGTTATTCCTCACTCCACAACACAGAAGCTGAAGGAAAAAGTGGTGGAAAAAATGCCAAAGTATCCTGGAGCTGTCCAGAGCAAAATTAAAAATGAATCTATGGTGCTGGTGCATCCTCTGGTTGAACCAAGAAGACTGTTGAAACCAGCATGTTTTATTCATGGTGCCGTATTTCAAAGAATATTGTAGAGTGTCTTTATTAAATATTCCTATAAACGACTAACGCAGCGCTTGAGTGTCCTGCGTAGACTACTGCTTCGTTAGGAATTATGAACCAAATGCTGAGTAAGCAAAAAAAGACAGAATCCAACCCTGTGTAGGGAACCTGTAGTGACTCTTCAGCTCTGCAGGTGTCGGAGGGTCAAAGCAAGCGTCTCTCTTCCACACCTTCTGGTTTTTAATAAGAAGTGCCAGCATGATGTGTGCCGGTCGTACCAGGACACCTGGCAGGTCTTGCTGGTGATGCTGGAAAAGACACAGGATGGAGAGTTCTGGTATCCGAACACATATTACATGTGGTTTAATAGGTACGCTAAAACTTTGAGGGTAACTATTATCCCGTCAAATAACACCTTCTTAGTGCACCGTTACGAAATAACCGTGTAATTAGGTATTAGGATATCTATAAATACCCCCGTGTTTACTCGTCGGTACTTTTGTTTCGCAGCTGTAGCATCAGCATAAGCATTGGTAACTGCTACCTCAGAGAATTTCTGCTGCCTGTTCCAGTTCTTTGTAAGCAATTATTCTTGCATGGCATTTGTAATTGTTCCTGTCAGGAAAATGGAAACCTTGCACCTATTCCATAATGTGCCTTGGAGAGCCCGTAACCTTGGAGATTTGCGCAATGTACCTTCGGATAATGGAAATTCTGCAGATAGTTCCTGAAATGCTCCTTTCCTCCTCATGCAAGCTGAATTCTTTCCAGAGGTAATGTTTGCCCTTGGCAAAACAGATTTTTATACAATAATGTTTATAAACAGCATAGGAAGCGAGGAATCCTTCACACCTGTCAAATGTTCCAGGGTGAAACTTCCCGCTTTTCAAGCCTGCAGAAGGCTGTACCGAAAAGGAGAAACTACCGAAAAAATCTTTGAGTGATAAGTGTTCAAGAGAATGAAGCCAAATGTGATCCTTATTGTTTGTATTTGCATACAGAAATTGATTTCTTTTCCTGGAGTTGCTGTTTCCCATCTCATCCTGCCTCTTCCAGATTTGTAATGAAACAAAATGCACTTCTCAAAACAAACTAAGGAAGGATTTTCCTCATCAGGCTCTTTTCCAAGGCTCTACTGGTTTGAGGGCTGCTCCTCACGTAATCGATCTCTATTTAGCTCAGAAAGCAGATTCTTCTTCACCTTCATGGAAGTGTTTTCATGAGGAACCAGTACAGAAACCAGGTCTGTTCTACTGTTTGAAAACAGTCAGTATGAAAAAAAAGAATAAATAAATAAAAATCCCGAGGTTGTATTTTCCAGGTGATTGACTTGGGCCCTGTGTGAATAAAAGAGAGAAGCTTTTAAATCATGTATGTGCTTTTTACCCAGAACTTTTCATACATGGATCAGTAAACAGACAAATCACATACCCCTACTCCTAAGACGCAGCTGCTCGGGCCACTCCAGTTGCTAAGGTACCCAGCCAGCTTGTGTTATGCTGTTTGTTACCTGCAGCCTTCTCACTTCCCCTTCCCAATTCTTCTCCAGAAACAGCAGCACGCCCAGATTCAGGGCCATAGTTTCATTTTTTTTTTTTTTTTTTTTTTAGGCAGGACCTGCAAAGCTTGCTCAGCCGTCTCCTAAATTTACTGTTAAGAACAAAGTGTGTTACATGGCGGTACTGATTCATATTTAAATAGAGATATACCTACATTTTTACAATAGTCCACCTTTTCCTCATAGAGAAACACCGATGTCCTCCTTCTGGTTTGTAATACAACCAGTTTACACTGGTCATGAAGTTTAAAGAACCTTTAAGGAACCTACAAAGAGGTGCCTAACTCATGAGTATTAAATAGAATTAACGAGCGTTAGGTCTTTCTGGCACTAAGCATTGTATTTACCAGCCTTGGTGATATAATTTAAAAATGTATCATGTGTTTTTATCTTCAACAGTGTGAAACGTTGGCTAGAACTGGTGTTTCTAGGCTTTGCCAGAAGCTGCACCCCATGGCTAGTTGCATTCTTCACAGCAGGGCTGTCCTGTGGCAGCGCTCCCTTCCTCAACCGCAGTGACATCCCTCAGCAGCAGCACCAGGATGTGAAGTCATGTTAAAATACGTATTTATTTTATGTATATATATAATATTACATCCACTTCCCCTGGCAAAATTTTTACCATACAAATTCACTTCATAGTCTTGATGATGATTGGCGTGTGAACGAAAGAGTTATGCTTTTAATCCAGACACATTTTAGGAAACTATTTTAAATGCTGGTGAATATTTAATACATCTCCACAGGTACAGCAAGCCTGTTGATTTGCTTGATCCTAAAATAGTAATTAAGAAACTGGGTCGAAGGAAGCTGCTCGATACAGCGTTATTAAACCATTTTATCCAAATGCGTTTTATACAAAAGTTGATAAAACCATGGAAGAACAGGATTTCTAATAAAAGTCAGTAGCAATGTTAGTTTCTACCCATAAGCTCTAACATTCTTTTCAAAATTCCTCCAAGTCTCAGAGTGAATTATCTCAAAAATACGAGTAAGAAATACCTTTAGGCTAAAGAGACCAGTGAAGATAAAAACAACCGTGAGGTACCTTCACCCTGTCAGACTGTATCCAACCGGTTACTATAACGTAATTCAATTTTTTTCTTCTGCATGATTTGTCTCCGTAGAAAAAAATGACAAAATATCAAAAAGTGGGGAAATGATAAAGTTTTTTCATACTGAAATTTTTGTTTGAGGCGTCTGACTAATGCTGGTGAGAATTTGTGTCTCTGTTCTCAAGTTCTTTACTGAAAGAAAACGGAATAACTCACACTGGCTTCAGCGGTTCTGTGATAGGATTATGCGCCTTCGTGAGTCTTTCTTCCTTTCAGGATGTCTGTTCAGGGCGTATCTGCGCTAACAAAGGCTCGAGGCACCGCTTTCTGCAAAGTGGATTTTGAAGATGAGGAAATAGGTCCATTTGAACCCTGAAGAAAGAAAATTTCATTTAGCAAAGGTCTGTTCCAAACCCGCCCTGAAATCAGTAGGAGCTCTTCAGTTTGATTCCACAAGCCGTGGAGCAACACAAAAGGTTTCAGTCAATGGCAGCCTAGATTGCAAAGCGGCGTTTCTCAGAAATAATTGTGGAATGTGGCAGAACTTTGACAACATAATGTCTGAATGCAGCTGAGCGCTAGCAACACTCCTTGCGAGCAATTACCATGTCATCTCCAGGAAATAGAAAGGCCATGAAATCAGAAAGTGATGTTACAGATGAGGAAGCCACTAGGAAAGTGCAGTGATAGCAAACAGAGTAGGTCAAGTCATAGTCTTTGCGTACCCGGGGGGTCAAAAGCGTTTCCATAAATTAAGAGCAAATAATGTGCACTCCTAGTGGAATGATCTAAATTAATTTTGTTACCCATCCCTGGATGATACTGGGCTAATCGTCACCGCCCTCGCAGCAGGTCTGAGTGCAGGTGTATGGCGAGAGAGGGAATTCTCAAGCCAGAAGTCTCTGAGGTAAGCTAGGCAGTGGATCACAGAGCGGTGCAGCAGCAGAGGGGCTTAGGGACTGAAACCTACTTTTCAGATGTTATGGATTAACAGTTTGTTTACTCAGCAGTCATTTACTGGGTGAGTTCCAAAGGCACCAGAAATAAGCTTTTGTAATAATTTTCTTAAACATAGTTAATTAAGGAAACAGCAGATGTTTAAACCTGAAGCTGCCATGAACCCGCAGCTACTTGCATTGGCTAAAACCATTCAAGCCACTTTCAATAAATACTTCATCAATCATAAAAACCCCCACTTGCAAGTTAATTTCCTTGGCTGCATTAATTTCCTCATGTGTTCTCTTGTTGGTTTTTTAATGGATTCAATTATTATGGTTATTTTTTGCTTCTCTAATCATTATTTTTCAAGCAGTCTCTACACCGAATGCTTAGTTGTGCGAGTGCTTTCCTGCTGATGCTCTGAATTCCTGTGCATGAAATACCTGGGTTAAATGTGTTCCTAATAGGCACTTCAATAATCGTTTTTAATTTTAAAAAGAAAAATTATTTGGAAATCCCTCTTGTTATGTTAGCTGGCAACCCTAGGCAACTGCAGATTGCAAATGTGTCTGACTGAAGTGAATGGTCCCCAAAAGCTTGTAGGTCACCATCAATCCTAAAAAATTTGTCTGGTCTTCTCAGGATTAGGACAAAACCTTCTCAAAATGCCCCTAAACCTTCAGGTTTAGGGCTGTAGATTATAAATGTGTTCTTCATGAGATGTTGAGTCTTAAAACTATGTCGCCTTCAGGTAATTGTGAAGGTCCTTAGGAAGATGTTGGCACCAGTGAACATGGGTGGTTTAGTTTGCTTGCGGTTTTAGATCTGAAGGGAAACAAGTGTGAGCACAATTTTAAGCCTGAAGAGCTGAGTCACAACAGGCCCTTAAAGACCGTGTCACGATCAGTGCCTGTCATGGGGAGCGGCTCTGGTGCTAAATCACCTGCTGCCATCTGCAACCATTCACCCACCAAAGAGCTCTGGAGAAGGGTTTGAGACAGTGGGGCTAGCTGCTTAACCCCCATTTCTTTGAACAGATGCACCGACCGGAAAACATTTGGATTGGTGTCTAATGTCCTCTGACAGCTCGACTCAGGTGATCAACTAGCACTTACCTTTGAACGTCTGAGATCATCTCAGGCAGGTATCACCCTTCTGAACAAATACTACTTCTGGAGGTCATGCAGAGCAGAACATACAATTGAAGGTTGATTGGTTGTCAGTGGACAGGATAAAAGTGCTACTAATACTCTGAGTTGGCATAGTTTATATTTTCACCTGTATTTTAGGTCAAGTTCTGAAACTTGTATTTTGGAATTGTTCCTCTCAGAGGAACTATATCAACTGATACCAACAGTGTTACTGAGCAACTCTATTGCAGCGCGTACGACTATGCAAGGAATTTACCTGATTGCTTTTTCCTCTTCTAAAAGTGTCTTCCGAATGCCTACTAAAATTCAGGTGCTGTATTGCCTCCTTTCTTTTGAATAATAATAAAGAGAGAAATTCCTCAAAGGCAGCGATAGGGCTTCTTTTCTTTTATCCATCTTTATGATGGTTTTATCATAAAGCACACTTCAAGACTGTTGCTAAAATAGGTGCTGATCAGGTACTGCACAGATGTGTGGTAGATTCCCAAACTGAAGCTTAATTAGAAATTGGAAGAGAATTCCATGTTTTAAAAGGGTTCAGCACAGACTGGGAGTTAAAATGTTCTACCAAACTACCTGTCACTTGAAGTTGAATCACAGAATCATCTGGTTGGAAGAGAACTTTAAGATCGAGTGCAACCGTTCACCTGTGTAGACATCTCTAACCCTATTCAAAGGTGTCATGGTCAAGCTATTTGCTCCTCAATGCAAAGGATGTAGCTGCTTTCCACGTATAGATTCAGGATGGACTTTACAGACTCTGAGCACTCATGCCCAGAAAATGAACATATGCGAGTAAGCAGTAACTTGATTTATCAAGCAGGATCTCAATAGAGAGGGGATGAACACAGGATTAGCATGAGCACTGTTTCTAACCGTCTGGTTTAAATAAACTTCTCCTCAGGTGTGGGGTGTCCCACAGCTGCTGTGAGGGCAGGTGCTGCACTACTCACGTACCCTGGCAGTCCCTCTCTGTTCGCAGCGGTGGGGCGTCTTCCAGCGCTCTTGTTTCTTGCTTCTCCAAAAACTGTCTGCTTGCTGGCTGGGAGAGCCCCCCGCAAGGCCCCTGGATGTTGGATGTGCAAAGACCAAGTCCATGCACCCAACGAAGGGTCTATAGCAAGCCCGAGCCACAGCAGTTTGTAAGAGCTTGAAACAGTTCAGGGGATGGGTTCTCTCTGATAGTGAGGTTGACAATGCAAACTGTGGTAATCTCTGATGTGAATTCTGAAAAAAAAAGTTCTCCCTCACCAAACTGCTTGTCATTCTACTGAGATAAAGCTGGTTCTAAATCCTACGTGCAGTGAGGCCCAAATGTCCTCCTTTCTCCACGTTACCACGCTTTAATGAATTTCATTATTCTTCTTTAATTTACATGCTCTTGCAGAATAAAGGTCCCCAAATCATTAACTAATTTGATATGTCTGAAGTACCAATTCAATTCTCGGGTCCCCGGAGAATCTTAGCCATCTTGTTCAAACACCTCTTAACTTAGTTTCATAATTAGATACACCTTGATTGATGGTTTTTTGTATAGCACTTGCAGAGGGAAGGAAATCAACCTAATTGTTATCACAATTTAGCGGGTTCAAGATTAAAAGTCTTAACCAAATCACTGGTTTCCAAGAGGAAACAAAGCCCTGCTCTGCTGTAGGGCAAGGTAAGGAAGGTCTTTCAGGTAATGACTCCGATAATTAATTACTTGGGGAGGAAGAAATTGATATGGCAATTACTAAGAAAGTTCTTTCCATGATAGCGGCACTTTGGATATGTATCTATATGAAAATAGGAGCATCTGGTTTTTTGTGTTCTTAACAGCTAGATGATTGCAAACAGGAAGCTGATGGTGAACTAAGTGTTGGAAATAAATGATTAGGTATAGCTGGAACAGAAGTAAAAAGGTACTCTTTTTCTAAAAGAAACCATTTTCTTTTAAAAGAACTTTTAACAGAACCTTTTTTAAATTAAAAAAAAGATGTTTTGAAAGCCGTGTTGAATGCCAGACTTTCATGGCCGCTGATATGACTGAGCGGTTCTACTGCAGTCAGACGTTGTGGCAGGGCTGAGTGCAGGATCAAGCGTTGGGTCAGCATGAACACGCCTTGCTTGTTACTGTGTTGGAGCCGAGCCGTGGGCTACGATGTGCTATTTCATGGGCACAAATGTAAAATAATCGCTTTCTTGTCTATGCAACAGGAAAGAGCTCCAGGGCCTCATGCTGTAGTATATTTAGAGACACCTTGAGCAGGTTTTGTGTTTCCGATGATGGTTGGGATTTATTCAGGGTATTGAAGGTGTCGATGGTTATAGATTTACAATTTGTGGGCACTGCTGAAGGAATTAATTATGGGTCCCAAGGAATTACATCCTCTTTCTCTCCTTCTTCTGTCACTTTAGAAAGTTTTGGATATTTAGCTTTGTGATTAGTCACGACTCGTAGCGGTTAACTGTAGCCTCTGTATTTTGTTCGAGTCATGGTTGATGGAGATCCTGTCATCAGAGTAGGAAACCAGAAGTACAAGCTTCCCTCTAACACTTGTAGCGTGGAGGAATCCGATTTCACTCCATTTCGGACGCTTTTAGTAGCCCTGTTACTTTAGTCACGTGCAGTTGACTGCTGTAGTTGATCCTTTGGTTTTGCTTGATTTAGATTTTGGGGTGCTCTATGATGATTTTCTCAAATATGTTTTCTTTTAAGAAAACTCCACTTGACTTTGCAGGAAGGTCAGAACAAGACTCATTGCGCGATGTGCATAGACACACCGTGCCTGTTACAGACACAGGTCAGGCAAAATCCATGGCCAGTGGGTTATTAGCTATTCCGGGATTTTGCACTGATGGTGGGGAGAAGGATGGGAAATGTGTAGAATTATGATGTTTTGGACAAAAACAGGCCTCAGTTCAGGAATCTTTAGGTTAACGAATCAGTATTTCCAGCCAGTCTCTGTCAGTAGAAATTAAGCAAGTTGTTTACACGCAAATTCACGTTTGCTTTGGTAGGTCATTTTTGTCCTAGATGAATGCTCATAACATCCTGATTGGCAGAAGTAATAAATCTGATAAGGGCTGTCGTCAGCCAATGCAGTAAGGTAAAGGAAGTCCATACGGGACATCAAGAGGCTCTAAAGCTGACCAGCGTCTATTGCTGTATTAATTTGCTTATTAATTGGCACAGAATGGCAATTTGCTGAGTAGAACAGTCATTGGCTGATGGTAAAAGGAGCACAGAAACTGAAGAGGGACCTGCCAATAACAGGCAATACCTCATTTTAGGTGACTGTTTGAAAAGTTGTTCTTCGTAGACTCTTCTCAGTACAGACCTGAGGTGGGAAAATCTTGCCAAGCAAGGACGGGTTATGAACAAGAAACCAGGCTGTATGTAGAAGACCCAAACAAAAGACAAATGCTGACACTCACGAGCTGAGCACAAATATGTTGATTACAGGTCCCCAATGTTATCCTGTAACCCTGAAAGCTACTGCTTTAACGTTCTCAAACAGCAGCCGAGTTTTTTTAAATGGGACAGTTTATTTAGCAGTAGAGGAAAACTGCATTGCCACCACCTGTAATTCTTGGTTTAAAAATCTTTTCTGCCTGTCTCTTGTGTAACAAAACTGCAGAAAACATACCTGGACAAATCACAGGTCCACAAGCCCACGTGCACGACTTTCATAGGCTAGCCACATCCATCCCGATGCTCTGAAACAGGAGTTTCAAACCATGTACAAGGGTGCTAAGTGGTTTCCATCTGTTACACCATTAGTTCATTAATTATTAGACACGAGAGGCAGACTGTGTAACTGCCCCTGCCATGGCAAAACAAATAAAACGGAACTAGAACTTCTACTGCATGGCCTGAATACAGGTGGGAACGGAGTTGCACTGGAGCGTCTATTAACCTACATATTTCATTCTTCTCTTCTATCAACGCTCATGTAAGACCTTTCACTTGTCATAGTGTCAGAGACTTCTCCATATATATTATAGTTAAGCACTAGAAATGCCATGGAGAACCATCTGTAACAGTTGTATTATATTCCTATCATACTCAACCCCAGCCTGGACAAAATTCATTTCTATTAATAAAATTCAGCCAGTTTTTATTAATGAGGTCTACTGAGGGAGGCTGTCTAAGCCATTGGACTGTGACTCAGATAATTTCCTAGTTATTTCTGTGACCTTGGGCAAGTTGCTCCATTTCTCTGGCGGGAATTTTCTGAGACTCCAAAGGTTTTAGAAGGACAGTAAAGCTGATGGGTTTGGTTCATTGGCTAAAACAAATACTCATGCAATACTGAGGCAGGGCTTAACCAAAAGAAAATGGCTGGTAAAACAGGAAAGGCAAGCAAGCACAAACCGAGAGAAGAAAGAGGTTCATCTCAACAACTGGATTTTGCTCCTAAAGTTCCTCTCTTGCTTTATCCTTTTTGATTACAACTGGAAAATCTCTGAAACTAGTATTTGACTTGTATAAGAAGTAAAATTTTATAAGAGTGGGGGTTTTTTTGTTGCTCATGATTTCTAGAATGAGTAATTTAACTCGAATAACCTAATTAGTTTTACCTTCAAATTTGACTGCTTCCTGAAGTATTATTTAAAGAAAAAAACCCCCCAGTTTCAACAAGACGCTCCTATATAAAAATATTGTATCGCACTTCTCACTACGTTGAGCTTCTAAGTGTTTAGAGACAGTGGCTGTGATAGTCTGTACAATCTACAGCAATTACACAGCGAGTTGTAAATTTCTTGAGCCTTTGAGGCATTTGTGCGATAAAAATAAATTTATAACATCCTTCTGTGTTATGCTCACGCTGAACTTATGTCTTGGTGACAGCGTAAGGAGATGAAAAGGAAATGATTGACTGTTGGATAGGCTTGTAAACAGGAAAAGAAAAATGCTGAAAGAAAAAAATTACTTCTGTGGTCTCAAAGTAAGTCAAATAAGGCGTCTGAAACCTTGGTTTCATCAGAAAACTATGGCTGTGACAGACAGCAGGACCAAGAAAGACGTGTCCTGAAGTTCAGCACCAAGCAGGTGATCAGCTTAGACACTAAACTCAGAGCTCACGGGCGAGCAGTGCTTAACTTCCCAGATCTCCCCAAAATGCACTGAGAATTTTTGTCTTGACCTACCGAGTTTTGTACAACGAGAAGACCATGTTCTTGGCCTCATCTGTATAATTTGGCATTCTCCCTCCAACAGCGGCTGACAACTGTGTCAAGGTACTTAAAGAAACGCCACTATTTCTCTGGCCCGGGTAGCGAATAGAACTCCTCACAAAAGAGAAAAAGAATTGGTTTTCTTCTCCTTTTTTAATTTTTTTTATTTTTTAAGAAAGGCTGAGGGCGGGGTGTAGATGTGTGAATCCAGCTATGACTGTGCATATCACTGCCATTTTTCCAACCCTATGAAATCCAGCATGCTCAAGGGAGAGCTTCAATAGCTGAATTGCTCTCTGCATGTTGTGGGCTAGGGCTGGACCGGCCACATTTGCAAACAGCAAATGCACATCCTTGGCCAAATCGAAGCAGAACTGCCCTCAGCGCGCTTGACTAGACATCCAGCGCGCGAGCAATAGGAAAAGGCTTTCCAGCACGGTCACTGAAACGATTTTGTGCTGGTTTCTTGTGGACAGTGTCTAAAGTTTTGCTAATGGAAAACCAACGTGCATGTCTGAAACAGGTGGAGAGAAATACTTGAACAGCACGTGTAGTTAATAAATCACTTGGTGTTTGCAGCAAGGGTGAAAAATGGGACAGGTCTGTGGTTTGGAAAGTAGCATAAAAATCTCTAGGGAAAATGTAGATTGGACTCTGTTTTAACCTTTCCTCGAATACAGATAGAGTTTACTGATATGTCATGTCAAAGGTCTGCTGTAACACCCCATCGCGTCTCACTGTTGTCAGAGAGCCTATAAATTAGATGGTTCCAATTACCCAGGCTCCAGGAAGAATAATGCTGTAGTAAATAAAGGTCTCTGGAGGCTTGTTGTAGGCTTGTACCGCCTTAGTGAATGCTGGTGTCATCGCTACGGATCTGGAACGCTTTAACATCTGCAGAAATTTAACATCCGCTCTCCCAGGAGATGCTGCTGTTGTAGACTCCGGCCCTGCCAGCGTCTCTCAGGAATTTAGGGTAGTGATGACGTGAACTGGTTGAGAAAGTAGTTTTACCTTCTTCTTAACAGCACGTGTAAAATACACGTCGGGACCCAGCCAAGCTAGTGCGAAGCATTAACACACGCCTTGTGGAGAACATCTCCAGCAGCTTAAGGCCACTTGGGAATACAACTGCAGAGTTCCAAAAGGAGACCCAGCCTTCGGGGACGCTCAGTTTGTACCCTGTCTCCATAACTAAGAGATCTGTTCCTTTCGTGCAGAAAAACTCTTGCGTACTGGCAGCTCGGAACGGAGAATCAGTAAGGAGGTGGGACCTGTTTGTGCCAATAAAAATCCTCCTGTTAAATGGGAGTGATTAAAAATCCAGACCCAGCAGCCATGGTTAAAGAGCAGCTTTCAGGCAGGGCAGGGCTGTGACAAAACAGCAGGGGGAAGGGGAACGTCTCCAGATTTCTCTCTTTTATAGCGTTGGCCAGGAAAGTCCTAGAATTGTTCACTGAATCTCTTCAAAAGGTCATTCCTTAACTTAGAGTTTTCAGCTTTCTTCTTGGACTGTTGTGTCTGATGATTGCCAGGATTTGTTTGGAATTTGCAGTCAGTAGGTGTCGACTTTGCTGTTCAGGTAGTCTTTAAAAAAAAAAAAAAAAAAAAAAAGGACTTTTTCCTTACTAAACCTGGGCTGTAGTTGGAAGCTGTTTAGGACACTATTTTCTAGCTGTCTAGGACTGTGAGAGCTGTATCTTCTATGCATAGTGTGTATAACCTTGGAAAATTACCTTAGGAGTGCACGAATATTTTAGAAGTTGTCATTTAACCCATAGCTGTGGAGCAGTTACGGTGCTAGACAAAGCTCCAAAAGCCCCTGCACATCTTTCGCCTTCATCAAACCCCTGCCTGAGCTGTGTTTCCTCTGAACCGCTGAGTTATCTCACCTAGAGGAAGCAGAAGTTTTAAATAGATCCTTGGGCGCTAATTACAGGGAGTACAGCAGAAATTTTGCCTTGATAATGGTCTCAGTAATTATCCTTTATGACATTATAAATCTGATTTTTTCCCAAGTTTTATATCTGTGCATGTTCCTATGTGAAACTCTGGAGTTTATTTAAAATTAGCAGCACTTTTATTAATGACGCTCAACATTTTCAGTAATAGGCGTATAACGTAAATCCTTTAGAGTGCTTAATATGACACGACTTCTTGTTTAGATGTGTGCGGTGATAAATTAGAAAATAATAAAACACGCAGCAGCAGCAGGAAAAAGCCTTGAAAGTTTCAGGGTAGGGAAGGGACAGACTTTGCCAACAGTGATGTGTGTTACAGGGTGTAATGGGACAGCAAAGAACTGTTGTCTCTCTGTAATTTTTTCCCCCTAAACCCTCATAATTTTGTTAACTTTTTCTTTTTTTTTCCACTAGCAGTTATTGTGTTTGTGTTCGAATGCAGCAGGAAGCCAAGCACCTATAGGGTATGTTACACAGGGCCATTCACTCAGTGTCACTTAGAACCAACCAACCAATTATCACTTACCACAGCTGCCATAGGAGATGCTTTTTTTGAGGGATGGAAGTGAAACATAGAAATAGGCAGATGTTCTGGACAATGAATTTGCAGTTAGCATTTCAGCTCGCTTTGGCTGGCAGGATAACATGGTGGCCTCTTTGTGTGCAGCACTTGAGTGTGTCCCATATGGAATAATAATTAAAAAAAATCAATTCCCTCTTTCAGCTCTGATTCTGAGCAGGGTGTACTTTGGGCACATCTGATTGTATAACACGTGTGGTGAGAACACCCAAGACAGCGCTTCCGGCTATGGGGTATGGCCAGGATTTTGGGATGTGTAGTGGCTTGGCGGGAGCTGCTTTGCCAGCGGGTACTTTTTGGTCATGTGAGATTAACAGGCTCTTTGAAAGGCATGAAGGAACTCCCGAGGTTCTACATAGACAAGTTTTTCTGCTACACCAGAGCTGTCTGTCTTGTTCTAAGGGAGAATGGTTTGGAGGAGTTGACAGGAGTTTAATCTGGGGGTGTCGTCACCATTGTAACACAGCAAAATTGTTTCTGCAAGTCAAACTTCCTGTCTTTGAGACGTGTCTAGATCCTGACCTGCTGGCGTTTGTAATGAGCTTTCATTGTGTTACACTTCGTTAGCCTAAAATTCCACGTGATCCTGGAGTCTGAGAAATGAAAGGGTGCTTACAACATCCCGTTTCAAGTTACGGTCGTAAAATGTTGGTGTCA
Organism: Bucorvus abyssinicus; assembly: GCA_009769605.1. Taxonomy (NCBI): domain Eukaryota; kingdom Metazoa; phylum Chordata; class Aves; order Bucerotiformes; family Bucorvidae; genus Bucorvus; species Bucorvus abyssinicus. Next base: position 7,416,961 of record CM020034.1, on the reverse strand, counting down.
AAATAAAGGCATTCCTGTACGTAGGGTGTAGTGTGAAAGACTTCATTTTCACACGAGGCGGTGCTTCTCCATTTCTGAACTACGCAAAACCCATCATTCTCAGACATCCTCTGTAAATGAAACCGCTTATAATATTTATTGGAAGAGAACTTTCCATGTCGAGCCATTAGCTGTATCTCGTTTAGTCCAACTATTACACTTACTTCAGTACTACGAGGTTACTTTAGGTAATTTATTCTGTAGAAAGCTCTGCTCTTTAATAAAAGGAGGCACGCAGGTTTCCCGTTTGCCACACCTTCGTCTGACAAGAGAATCCTGTTTGTGTCACTGAAATATGACATCTGTGCCTTCACAAGAATCGAAGTTGTTTTAGGAATTGGCTGACTGTGCCAGGGAGGTCCCTGAGCATAGAGAAGTTCAATGACTGTGGTCAAAATGAAAGTGGTGTTGTCAAGAACTCCGTTGAAAGTCTTTTGGCGAACAGAAGGTCACTCTAAAAACTGCAAGTCAAAGTTAAAACCAATCTATTGGCTTTCCACAGATACATCACTGTTTCAGTCGTCATCAAAAAGTATAAATGCTTTTGGGAGACGTGAATTCTATGTCCAATGCTGATGTAAATCCATGATTTGTATTATTAACCAGCTTCTTGCTGGCCTATAAACTTTATGGACTGGTTTTTATGATAGGAGAGCTGTGTGAGGGAAGTCAGTGGCTTTAAATCTATTAAATGGAGATGATCAATATATTCGAGAAATATAAAATAATAATGCTCGATGTGACAGTTAGTGAAATCTGTGGGAAGTTCTGAGTAATAGTATATACTGATGTTTTAATATATTATGACAATCCCTCTTGAAAAATCAAGCTGCAACTCTAAATCATTTTCTGATCGCTCTCACTATCTGGAATTAAGCTGAATTATGAGCAGCCATTGCCTAGGATCTGTGTATAGATATATAGGGGGGTTTAATCCTACCATTTTTTAGCATCGGTCATTGCTTGGAGAAATTGCAGTCATGTGTTGACAGAAGTGACTTCTGTTTTCAGACAGCTGGCAGAAACACCTTCCTGTATTTCCTGTAGGTCAATGCATATCCAAAGTACGTATTTCTGTCTATGCATTGTCCTAAAACTCACTGGCTTAAATCTTAAAACTTGCCTTAAGGATATGGGTGCCCAGCTCTCATTAATTTTAATTCAATTAATTAATTTGGTTACTCATTTCCCATTAATTTACATGAATTTTAATGGGAATGGGGCATCCAAATCCCACAGGCAGGTTTAAAAAATATCAGCCAGAATATAATGAATATCCCAGGGAAGGTAATTCCAGCGCGAGTCGGAACTCCTCAGCAGTAAAGTTCTCCTGTTGGAGAGCCATTTGGTTGTCAAGAGTCACAAGGGGTGATCTCTCAGAAAAAAAAACCAGGCCTCCAAGAGTTCTGCAGAAGTCAGATGACAACTAGAATGATGCTTTAAGTGTAGAGCCCAGTTGTGACTGCTCGGCGCGAAATCGCAACAGCCCGTTGCCTCTGAAGGTCAAATGGCTGTGGCCACGTGATCGCTGACACACCGGTTTCATTGAGTCCGAGCTGGAATATCACGCGAGTGTCACGTGAAGGTTTCATGATGTTGTTGTTAGTGACCAATTCAACAGGGTCTATTATTAGTCTTAATGCTACGAATCTCTTTCGTCTTTGTTTAGCTTTGTGGGAAGCATCATTCCTTTTTAATTATCAGATTGCAGCCGTTTTTGTTTACAATAGAACTATACTGGAGAAATAAAATTTCTCAATTAGAGACTGAAAAGGAAGAGAGGTTTAAATTGCAAAATAAGCAAGTCAAACCTCCCTTAATTAATTTTATCTTTTTTTTTTTTTAAAAAAATGCAGCTGAGCTGCGCAGGGAAAAATGTCGCTTAATCGCTCTACATTTAATTGGAACAAATAATTATAGTGAAATATTAATCGTTATGCACTGAAGCCCCATTTAAAAGGTAATCAGTCTGAATTGAAGACAGGCTGCTTCCTGCATTAATTTGAACTGTAACCTTGCTAAGGCGTGTTTCGTATGGATGTACGGAGAGCACTCGTATCTATTCTAAAACCGTGGATAGCTTGGATATAAAACGTCATGTAACTAAGCTGTTGTACGTGGAAGTTGCCACCGTGGGAACCTGTACAGATCTTGAAAGAAGCATTAGGAAGGAGTTTTCAAAGCCCTTGGTATGTGCTGTCAGTATCCACTGTCAGGTTTAGTCCCGGGGGGGTTCACTATTGACTTCAGTGGAAGCAGTTTGTCAGTGCCAAGAGTTTCTAAACAAGCACTCTCAAGGACTGGAGAAAACAAACAAAAAAGGTAATAACAATGATTGCATCGATCAGTTTCTATCCAAGTGTCCTCTGTTTTTGAATTTAAATGAAGATGGATTTGTTGTTTGGGATGGCTTAGACATCTATTAATTATACATGCACATAATATTTAATTATCGTCGGTAAGCATGGCAATTTTCTTGAATTAGAGATGGATTATTCCATTCAGATTCCAGAAATTGGACTTTATGATGTTTGTCAGGTCATAATTAGCTTTTGAATTGCTAGCTATGGTGTGGGTATTAGGAAATTTTTAATTGCTTGGAAATCCTGCAAGTTCAGGAGCCTCTTGTGGTACAGATGCTCTCCTCCTGCGTGCCCATATGAAGTCTGAGGCTACGAAGATCATTAGTAACTTCTTCCAAGCTCCCGATTGCCTCAGCCTTTCGGGCTGTGATTCTGAGCATTCACGCTCTGGATTCATATTTAATAGAATTAGAAATGTTCTAGTGTGTAATAGGCCCTATACCTATACCAGCGTTGTCTCACACCGTTTAACATGTGTATGAGGTCAGATCCGTAGCTGATATGGGTGTCGGTGCATCCACTTGCTCCTGGGCGTCCCAGAGGCTGCCAGTCTTTGCCTTTTCTATGAAGGGCTCTGGCTAAAGGTTTCCGCATGGGAGTTGGCAGTTTGCAGTCAAGGTGTGAGCAGAAAACTGTCAGTGTGTGACGGGAATGGGAAGGGAGAAAGCGGATATAAGCTGGTTTTGGAGAGAGCTTTGGGGTTCGGGCTTTTTGTCAGAGGCCTTTGACAGGAGTCGGGACTTGCTGAATGGATAAAAGGGGAGAGAAGAGAAAACCAAGGCCAAAGCAGTTTAAGATACTATCTAGTGTGTCTTAGTGGTAGATATCATCCAAAGGACGTGTTTAATTTGAGCAATGGTTCTATGGAGTGTATTAACCTTTCTGCCCTCCCTATGCTGGGCAGTAACTGCCTTTTCTTGCCTTTTAGAAATGTCTTACCACCTCTACTGCACCGTGTTTAACCTTCTCTTTGAAGGAGATGTACCCCAGAAGTTCTCTGAGTGGAATCACGTTAATCCACCCGCTCTGCCTCCCAGTAAAGAAGTTAAATACAGATTGTAAATGGGGTTAATATGAGAAAGGTGGGAGAACAGCAAGGCGGCAGCAGGAGTCAGCTTGGCTGGCAGCAGAACGGATGGAAAGTAGGTAGGTAGGAGGCCAAAATGAGTCTGAAGGAGCCTGTGGGTGTGTGGGTCGAACAGCCATATAAATGTCATGGGTGTGGTGACTTTGGCAAATCCACGCCCATTTATTTCACAGGAAGGTTAGGGATGCTCTCCAGCACTAGTTAATTATAGCTGGTACCTTCGGTTCCTACCCGTGCACAGGAGCGACCTGTGGTTTATATTCTGTTCTTCTCTTGTCTGGTCTCTGACCTGACCTTTGTGATGTCTCATGAAACACTTGCTGGCTTTGTCTAGTGACTTTGGCATCTGTGGTTAGGACATGACTTGAAAACCCCCCTTTCATTCAGTATGTGAGTAACCGAGTTCTAGGTAGGATGAATTGTGCTTTAAAAAGAATTTTTATGACCTTTTTATTATTACTTGCATTTTCCATTTAACTTTTCAGTTAAGATGTTAGAAAGGGAAAACAAAAGGCCTTCATATGCTGAAGTCTGATGAAATGTTTTTTGCCACCAAAACGCTGTGTTGACATACAGAAAGGCCATGCTGGTGACACGATACTGGTATTATGCTGATACCGATAGGTGTTCTCATCTATTTCACGTGCATAACGCATAGGTACACAACATCGCAGTGCGTGTTAATGCCTATTAGAGTTAGGTGATTAATTAGCCTCAACCCAGACCCCTCCATCAGCCAATGTCCAGGCCATCGCCTATACTAAACGCTGCCTTCATGGCTTTCAGGACCTTCAAAGCCAAGGATACCTGGAGCCAGAAATACTATATTTGATTGTGTTAATATTATTTGATAGCACTATCTGCATTTTTCTCCCTTAAATCTGTCCAGTTGCTTGTGAACTTGGGTTTAAACATCTACAGCATCTTAAGTCGAGGATTTGTCGTGACATTAATACCTACTGTGAGGTCTCCTCCATCAAGCATGACTGGGCCAGGTGTTTGAATGAATTGGGAGATCACTGGTTCTCCTTGGGCTTGGAGGTTTGACAGTGTAGCCTAGGACACCAGAGCAGTTCTGCCCACAGGTCTGGCAGTAAGTACTTACACAAATACTGTTGCAATTGCAGTTGTTTCCCTTATTTGAAAGAATCCATACGATACATATTGATCTTCATAGCTATCCCTTTTGGCTCTAAAAAGTGAAAAAGCAGCTAGAAAATCAATGAATTGAGATTATACTATGGGTGGCATGTTGAAGTTGATTCATCCAGATGGCATCAGACCTCACAGTCTGGAATAATTTATCTAATGCACGTTAAGAACTAGTTGAATAGTTTCAAATAGGGGTCTGGGTAAAAATGGCTTGATCTATTTTAGAGCAACTACAGTTCCTCCTGACTTGATGTAACAGAAAGGTTCAGACCCAACACTTTGGAAAATGTGGTCCACAAGATTTTTTTAATGGGCTCCACCAGAGTCCTTTCGATGTGACGAATGGGGCTGCAAGACCTCAGCTCGTTTGCAGAGAAGCCACAGATGAAAAACACTGACAGCTGCTGCCCAAAAAAGACCAAGTGGTATAATTTACAGAGGGTCACCCATTCTGAGTGCTGTAAAGTTATATCCAAAGCTGTCACCTTCACAGATGGAGTGACCTCTTGTGATAGTAAAGGTTATGAAATAAAGAAATGTCTCTTACAACTTATTAATCTTTAGACAAACACTCCGAAGGACTTCTGACTGCTGTTTGCAGGTACCAGAAAGTACAAGGAAAAACACTTCTGTGAAAGTTTGTGGGGAAAATAAATGAGCGTTTTGGAGAAGAGACTTGGCATCTTCTTTCTGGGATGGAGCGGCTTTGATCTTTAAATACTTACAAATGAATCCAAATAGAGTTTGGGGCTTTCTGAAGTTTGCCTGAGCGATTTGCATTTCAAAAGGCCCTGCAGTAAACAGCAGATAAGGTCCCAAAAGTCTTCTAAGAAGATGATTAACTTGAGAAATCCTTTGTTAATAATTAGTGGAGCTGACTCCTGGGTGAAATCACATATGGAGGAAAAAATTCATGTATCATCATGCACTGGATCCTGGACTTTGAAATCAGCTGCTGTTTTAAATCGCAATTGAGTATGTGATGGAACATTAGCATTTACATTTGAGTTCATAGGAATGTGAAGAACTCACAGCAAGAACCTTTAACAGCATTACAAAAATGGAGTTTGCTTTTCCGGGAGCTCTGCAGAGCCACATCAATTGATAAACAATGCAATTTTATTTTTTTTCAGCTGAGGTTCTGAGCCACCTTTCATTTCCCACTGGGGCAGGTACAGCTCCAGGCCAAACTGTGTCATGTGTACCTCACTGCCTGATGAAAACGGAGAAGAAAACCCTGCTTCTTCTCTTTTTTCACATCGTCACCCATCCCACAGAGCCACACTTCTCCCTTACTGTGAAAGATTACTGGAGAATGAGATATCTTCGTTCTGGATTAGGCACATAGAAATGAACCGTTAAAATAATAGGTGGCCACCACACATGGATCATCATGTGCACTACAGCTCTACAGTGCCTCAGAGGGAAAAAGAAGGATCACATGTGAAGATGGACAGGTCACTGAAGGGTTTTCAAGAGGTCACCGTATTCATCCATCTTCTTTATACCAAGAGAACTCTGTATTTCCATCACTGTGGTCATCTCTCTGTTGGCGACATTGTTATCACCTTTCCATCATTGTCAACGTCATCTCTCCATCGTTGCCTCTCCATTGTCATCTTTCCGTCAGCCTGTTCTGGCAGAACGCTGCATTTCTGGAGTAGGAAGCAAATGCTAGGCCTTCTTTTGTTGATGGAGTTGAAAAAAGAAGAGCTGATACTTTACGAAATTTTCAAACCAAATGTCCTTAACAAAACATGCTGAGAAAGATGATTTTGATGGCACTGGTGTTCATGGCAACCGTGTTGGAGGCTGGATGCATGATTTCTAATAGCAGCAGCTATAGCTTTTTAAACACAAAATGGAAGAGTTGCCTCAGGAAAGAGCTAAACTCCTCAGCCCCATTTTCCTGGAGGTATTGGGCACCACTGAAATCATCCATCAGCAGTTGTCCATTCCCTCACTCCTCTAAAACGCAGTATCAGCACTGCTTTTGTCTCTATGTTCTTGTGTCTTCTTCCAAGAAGTCCTGCTCTCTTATTTGTGACATGAGACAAATTACTGGATCTACTGTGTACCAAACCCCAGAACTTCTGGATGATGCATAAACAGCAGTGCCCTTAAGCCAGACTGTCTTGTTGCTTTTCACGGTTGACTCTAAGCCACATAATTCAGAAGAAAGCTGAGGAAATAACTTTGTTTTGCGAGTTCTATTAGCTGGTCATTAATATCCATAAATGCCTTTTGCAGGTACCACTGACACTGCTGGCAATCCCATCCCGCATTTTCTCATTGGGCTCCTCTTCTTACACATTCTCCTTCTCCATACCATAGTCCTCTATTTTCCTTCTGCTCTCCCATGTCTCGGGGAGATCCCTGTTCAAGGTGGTAAATGAACTAGGTGGTTGGACTAGATGATCGCTAAATATCATCTCAGTGATCTACAATGATAAAGGTCCCTTCCACCCCAAACCATTCTATGACTCTGTGACTCCTGTACCCATGCTACCTTATGCCATATCCTTGCATTAATGCCCTTTTTTTCCGAGCTCCAGAATTCTTCTGATGTCCTTGCTGAGTGAGAGTTGGGTGAGGAAGACTTACTTGGCCTCCTCTGGCCACCATGACTTCTGTAGTGAAGAATTAATACTACAAAGTTTATCTTCTAGTGCTGCAGGTTTTATCAGCAGTGGTGCTTCATCGAAGGAAACCGCTGTTGGAAGGGCCGTGGACTCCCAAGTGTTATATTTTTTCCTTTCTTAAACTTAATGGAATCCTTGGTTTGGAGCTTGTAGTAAAAGGGTTTTCCTGAGAAGGCAGAATATATTTTACATAGGGAGCTTCTATCCCTGGGAAACCATCCAGAAATCTAAGTACAACTCTTTTTTTTTTGTTTGTTTTTTAGATATTAAATAAAAACAAAACCCAAAACATCCCAGAAACCTTAGACTTCAAATTATTCTTAAGTGACACTGTCTAAACTGGCTGTACCCACTGCTCAAATACGTAATTAAAAGCCTTAAAAGAGAAAATACTCCTTACCTCCCATGCCCATAATGAGTTTCGAGCAGTGGGTACAGCCAATTTAGACTGTGTCATTTAACTGGAGACCATCAGCTCTGGGGACATACCAGGTTGCTCAAACCTTGATCCCATTGGGCCTTGAAAAAGTCCCAGGATGGAGACAGCGTAACCTCTCTACGTAGCCTGTCACTTGATTATCCTCAAATATTTTTCCATATACCCAGCTTGAAACCACCCTGTTTCAGCTTATAACTAGTGTCTGTTGTTCTCCTAGTGTGCATATCTGTGAAGAGCCTGACTCCACCCTCCCTAGGCACTTCTCTTTAGCACTGGTGAGGCCACGCCTGGAGCATTTTGTCCAATTCTGGGCCTCCCTGTTACAAGAGACATGGACATACTGGAATGAGTCCAGGGGAAGGGTCACTAATATGATTAAGGGACTGGAGCACCTCTCCTATGAGGAAAGGCGGAGAGAGCTGGGACTGCTCAGCCTGGCAAAGAGAAGGTTCAGGAGGATCTTACCAATGTAGATGAATGCCTGAAGGAAGGCTGTAAAGAGGATGGAGCCAGGCTTTTCCAAGTGGTGCTGAGTGATGGGACAAGAGACAAGGGGCACAAACTGAGACACAGGAGGTTCCCTCCGAACATCAGGAATCACTTCTTCACTGTGAGGGTGCCCAAGCATTTGCACAGGTTGCCAGAGAGAGGTTGTGGAGTCTCCTTCCTTTAAGATACTCAAGAGCTGTTGGTCGTAGTCCTGGACAACTGGCTCTAGATAGCCCAGCCTGAGAAAGGATGGTGGACCAGGTGACCTCCAGAGGTACCTTCCAACCTCAGTGGTTCTGTGGTTCTCAATACCCTGCCTTCTGGCTGCTGTCAAATGCCGCTGAAGCCTTCCTTGCCTTCAGCTGAACATGCCCCAGCACTCCCTGTAGACCCAGATGGAGACACCATCCCTGAGGGCTGAGGCTGCTGTGATGGGTTACTCTCTCCAAATACTTGCCATGTGGCAAAGGGGGACCGAGCCCTGTGGGGCATTGCCACCAGTGCTGATAGGTCCCATCCTGTCTGGACCAGCATCTAGATTGCTTTCAGCACTCCCTTAGCACCAGTTGCTCTGCAAAAATCTGAATTACTGCCATCCTAGCAGCTAACTCACTGCCCCAGAGCAGCTGTCTGCTAGCCCAGCATTATCTAACCAGCAGGCACTGAAAGACCCTCTTTAATCAAGAGCTGGGAAAACTGGAAACAGGTGAAGCCCCTAGAAGCTACCAGAAGCAGCGAAAACTAACAATCATCATTTAAAAGCAATATAATCAGACAAAAAAATAATAGAGAAACCAACCCCACAAATGACTGCCAGAGGAGAAATAAAATGTAAAAAATGAAGCCAAAACCCCCACATAATGGAACAAGTCAGGGACTGGATATACTGTATGTATCCATACAGGTTGCTTTCTTTGCACTTTGTAGTCCATTAGGCAGGCACAGCCTCGTTTTGCCTGCGCACTTCCCAAAGGATGAGGAAGTTTTATGTCAGCATTTTTTAAATTCTCCTTTGAGCTAGTGTATGTGTGTTACATGCAGTTGTTTTGCTCCTCTCAGAATTTTAATGGAGTGAGGATAAAAATAGGGGTTCTTCCCTTAGGGGAAGCTCATGCCAGTCAGACCATCACACCTTTCCTGGATCGAACCCTTTCCCCCTCACCCTCTTCCAAGAGTTTTGAGGCTGTTATATATGCGAATACACTTTTTACATGAGGTCTGGACCATTTCTCTGTGAATTCTCTTAAATAACAAGAGTTTATGAATGACAGTAGATACGCAGTTCACATTGTCAGCTCTCAGGTCTACCAGCTTCTCTTTTGGAGATCAGCCATTGCCTAAGCGATATTTTCCAATTGAATTAATTACTGCTTAGTGCAGCAGTATGTTCTGCTCTGTTAAGTTAGCCATCTGCTCTTCCTTTTAAGCTTGGTTGTCCTTCCACAGTGAATTATTTAACCTAATGTAAGCTATTTAATAGGACACATCAGAAGCCCTTTGGCCACCAGAGGCGTTGTTGAATTATCTGGGATACATCCACAGCGATGTGGTCTTCCCTAGGAAAGATGCCAGTTCTGTGATGGTGTGTATTACAAATGCACCTCAGTACTCAGTTTAACCTCTCCAAAAAGAGGTCATGAACTTGCCGTGACTTAGAAGCAATAAATGGTCCTGTTTACTACAGGTGGTTTTTGCAGCCCATGTTACGTTGCCATGCTTTCCTGGGCTCTCACACGGACCAGAAGCCAGACAAGTGCTTTAACAACCACTTGCTCTTTCTAAATGCAGCTGAGTAGTGGTTAGATGGTTCCAGACCATTGAAATCTCTCATGCCATGAAGAATGCTACAGTCTAGCCTTCTCAGCTGGAAATTTTGTGTCACTTTCATTTGAATTTCCTGCAAAATCGGTCTCCCTGTAGATTGTCTACATTTGGTAGAAGTGTGCTGAACATGACATTATCACTGTATTTTATCAAATCACTTTTGCACTTTGAGGTTTCCCTTGTGAGATATAAACTAGGTGATCTTTTTGTTGAGTCTTAAAAATGTTTAATGATTTTGTGTGACGAGCCAGTTAGTCACTGGGAAAAGCATGGTATTTGCCAAATACCGTGTTATGGTGGCACGTTAAACAAGAAAACGCTACAAAACCAGACCAGTAGTACCATCCATGCTTTTTAGTTAAATATCACAGAATCCCAGACTGGTGGGGTTGGAAGGGACCTCTGGGGATCATCCAGCCCAACCCCCTGCTAGAGCAGGGTCACCAGAGCAGGGTGCCCAGGGTGGTGCCCAGGTGGGTTTGGGATCTCTCCAGAGCAGGAGCTCCACAACCTCTCTGGGCAGCCTGGGCCAGGGCTCCCTCACCCTCACAGCAGAGAATTTTCGCCTCCTGTTCAGGTGGAACTTCCTGTGTTCCAGTTTGTGCCCATTGCCTCTTGTCCTGTTGCTGGGCACTGCTGAACAGAGCCTGGCCCCATCCTCCTGACCCCCCTTTTGGCTGTTGATCAGCATTGAGGAGGTCCCCTGTCAGGCTGCTGTTCTCCAGCTGAACAGCCCCAGGGCTCTCAGCCTTTCCTCAGCACAGAGATGCTCCAGCACCCTCCTCATCCTCATGACCTCCACTGGACTCTCCTTAGTTCCCTGCCCCTCTCAAACTGGGGAGCCCAGAATTGGAGACAGGACTCCAGATGTGGCCTCACTACAGCAGAGCAGAGAGGGAGGAAAACCTCCCTTGACCTGCTGGTCTGTGCAATTAAGGTTCACTGTAGACTATAGTCTTGGCCACTTCTGTTTGGAAGAAAATATTTCTAAAATATAACTGTACAATTGAGACACTAATTTTTACAATGCAAGAGCAGATGGAAGAGTCAGATTTTTGGTGTCATTGTTAGTAGATGAGTGGGGAGCGTGCTCATACACCAGCTTTTTTTCTGGAAGCTGATAAGAAGTTTATCAAAACTCTTCCAAAAAAAGGCATATACTGCAGCATGATGAAAAGAGTTGGTTTGTTGTAGTGGGTACGGAACAAGCTCTTACCAAGCCAGTTACTACACACGTAATAAGCTTCTTTCTAAATTGTATAGCGTGTGAATCTCAAAGGGTGCCTGAAGTAAGATGGAATAGAGTACATGTTGGAAAAGTGCATAATTGACACCTGGTAATGAATTAAAAGTGACAATTGTCAGAAAAGAAAGAAAACATTTGCTCAAATTAAGACAAAAATTTTCCTGAGAGACTTGAAAGAGCAAGTTTTCACACCTGAGGATTGTTACTCACAGAAAAGCAGCAGAACGGTAGGGATCAAGATCATCTGCGGAAGTATCACAGCAAGACATCGTTAATTGTGAAGTATCGCAAGCTTTCCTGATATACTGAAATACGTTCTCATTTTCCAGTCTGGAACGTTGTGCTTTTAGATAATGAGACAAACAGTCTGTGATACACTAAATAATGTTCCAAACGTTATTCATCATCTTATGTCCTAGTAGATATAGTGCTAGTGACCGCTTATTAGAATCTTTGAGCATATGCAGCAAAACTAAGGATAAAACATACATTTAGCTGTCGGGCTTTCTCCTCTGTGGAAAGGGATAATCTGCAGTAATTGGCTGTGTATTTACAGACGGCTTCCCTCAGGTAGCTGGCTATGCCACGGCTGGTGTCAAAAGATGGTCACGCGTCTTCCTCTGAAACATCTGCTCAGATACTGACAGAATCCAGACAGCACACATTAATTCAGTCATAAGCTCGTTATAATAAGGGTGTTATTGCTGTTTCTCATAAACAACCTTTTTTACAATCAACACGGATAAGGAGCTGCGTATCGTTTGAATGGGAAAATGATTTAAAGGAAGACAATATGTTGATCTGGAGTGAGTTACTTCATCTTAAAAACATTCCCCAGATTACCTAGGACTCTGTAATGTCTCCAACTAGTGCTCTTACTGAGCTCAGGAGTTCAAAAACAGGGCTAAAAAGTGTGATATGCGTATGTTGATGAATTAGTATAGTCCTGGCTGCCCAATTCACCTCAGTGTAAAGGAAAGCTCTTCTGTTCAAATCTGAAAATAGCATCTAAGAAATCATTCCAATCATAGAAACACCACTAAAACACAACAATTCCTTTGAGAATCTCCTTCTCGGTTGTGTGCAAAACTCATCTGTTCCTTTATTTGCTAGCAGTCTATATATTTAGAATAGTTTCATGTTTGTCTTTGTCTCCAAGCTGGTATTTTACAGGTATTTAGGCAAAGGGCTGCTCCTAAAGATATCCTGACATAGACGTGTCTTCTGCTTATTGAGAGATGCTCAAGAAGTAGAGAAGTCAGTGCCTGAAATCAGATTTTTTTAAACACTAGACCATACATCAATGCAAAGATGTTCTAAGTCCATTTAGGCAGTCTCTGATTGGGTCCATGCTGCTGGAAGGTCGTAACGGCAATTATAGCATCATGGAATCATTTTCATTGGAAGAGACCTTTGAGATTGCGGTAGAAATATCTGGACAAGCTCTGTCTCACCTCAGCCCTCGATTTCAAACTGCAGTTACATTAAGTTTTCACCAGATGGCGATATACTACACCATCAATACAGCACATAAACATTTCCATTTGATCTCATCATCTTGCACCTGATCTGGGCCAAAAGGCATCCGAAATCTTCCTCATTTTTCATTTTTACAGGACAAAAGGCCGATTTCTTGTTAAAAAAAATGCCAAATGCCAAACTAGTTCAGAAAGTTTCACCTGAATTTTCATCAGGGAGAGCTGCATCTGACCACAAGCTCATGCACTTGAGCATATCTCTATGCTGGATCCTAGTTCAGGTCCTGCCTGAGGAGCAAGTGAAGGCTCAGGGAGAACGGGCACTCCCACGCCCTTGGTGGCACAACCCAGGTGTTCTCCACAGAGACTGGTTGGAGCTAACCAGAAAAAATTGTCCAGGCAGTCTCAGTGTAAGAATGAGACTTTCTCTTCCCATCGCTGTAATTACCCATTAGTTGTAAATACCATTTACATTGATTGGGTGCTCAGTATAAGGATGTCAGACTATGAGAGCGTGGCCAGAGGAGGGCGACCAAAATGGTGAAAGGTCTCAAGGGCAAGACTTACAAGGAGTGGCTAAGGTCACCTGGCTTGTTCAGCTTGGAGAAGAGAAGGCTGCGGGGTGGCCATCTACAACTTCCTCAAAGGGAGCAGCAGAGAGGGAGGTGCTGATCTCTTCTCTCTGGTGACCAGCAATAGGACACAAGGAAATGGTCAGTCACTGGAACAGGCTCTCCAGGGAAGTGGTCATGGCACCAAGCCTGGCAGAGTTCAAGGCATGTCTGGATAATGCTCTTGGTCATATGGTTTAGTTTTAGGTAGTCCTGCGAGGAGTAAGGTGTTGGACTTGATGATCCTTACAGGTCCTTTCCAGCTTGAGATATTCTGCAGTTCTCCCAACTCTTTGTTCCCCCCAGCCTGCTCACTGGTGGGGTGGGGTGAGGAGCAGAAAAGGCCTCGACTCTGTGTAAGCCATAACTGCTCAGCAGGAACGAAACCATCCCTGAGCTACCAGCACTGTTTCCAGCACAAACCCCAACCCAGCCCCACAGCAGCTACTGGGGAGAACACTAACCCTACCCCAGCCCAAACCAGCGCACTGAGGTCTTGATGCACCTTGACAGATAAGGTGTTTTTTAATTGCTTGCTTGGTGATACAGGTCCCTTCTTTCTTTCCCTCTCACTGAGTCCTATCCCAGCACGATCTTTTATTTTAAGTTGGAGGCCTAGAAAATCTCCAGGTAACCATTTGCTTCTGTCGTTTACAGCATGAAAGTTCAGCATCCAACAGAAAACTTGTGACCCTTGTGCTTCTCCACAGGAGAGCAGAAAAGGTCCAATGAAACATCTAACCTTACTGGACGCAGTTCTAGTGGAATGAAGGCAAGCAGCTGTCAGGAGTACCAAGGTAAATGCTTTTATATTTTGTTAGCAGTTATTTGGGAAATAAAACTTTAGCTTTGGCTTTACGGCATTGACTTTCACACTGAAACACCAACCGCCCGATCGTTTTTTATTATCACGGTTGGGATATGATTTGACAAAGAGAAAGAACAAAGCAAAAAGAGGGATTGTACACTTGAGGGAAGAACCCACGGCTGATCTTGGCACTGGTCCTCAGGAAGCTGACAGCCCTGTCTCCTTACCTCTACTGGTGCTAACCCAGAGGTGTTGAGCATTTTACTTGAGATAAATTCATCTTCTTACCAAATTAGAAAAAAAAAATGTATGCTCCACTTGCCACATGCAGCTAAAACCCCTCTATCTTAATTTTAAAATTATATTGAAGATTAACAATACAACAAAACCTTCTTTCCTAGATTTCAGCCATTCCCTGAAGCTGCTCGTTCCCTGTTCAGATTTTTGCAGCATATAATCAAAACCTCATCCCTTGGGTTTGCACCACACCGGAGTCTCGTACGGTCACCTTAGGAAGAAGCTCAGGTCCAAATTGGTCTCTAAAATAGTGCTTCTACCATAGCACTAAAAATAACTCTTCTGCCTGCTATTAAATGTGACAAGCTCTGTTTCAAAAATTTAGACTAGAGGTACCAGACCTTAGGAAAATAGAATCACAGAGTCTCTTAGGATGATGTTGGAAAAGACCTTTAAGCTCCTCGAGTTCACCCATTTCCCCAGCACTGCCGGGTCCCCACTGACCCCTGTCCCTCAGCACTGCCTCGACATGGCTGGGAAACCCCTCCAGGCATGGGGACTCCACCACTGCCCTGGGCAGCCTGGGACAGCCCTGCACAACCCCAAAAGGGAATGTTCCTCAGGTCCAACCTAAACCTTCCCTGTGGTGCAACTTGACACTCTTTCCTCTTGTCCCGTCACTTGTCCCTGGGAAGAAGAGACCAACCCTCCCCTCGCTCCAACCTCCTGCCAGGGAGTTGTCAGAGCCAGAAGGTCTCCCCTGAGCCTCCTTTTCTCCAGGCTCAACCCCCACAGGTCCCTCAGACGCTTCTCAGCACACTTGTGCTCCAGTCCCTGAACCAGTTTCGTTGCCCTTCTCTGGACACGCTCCAGCCCCTCAATGTCCTTCTTGGAGTGAGGGGCCCAAAACTGAACCCAGGATTCAAGGTGCAGCTTCACCAGTGCTGAGTACAGGGGGACAATCACTTCCCTGCTCCTGCTGGCCACACTAGTCTTGATACAAGCAGGATGCTGTTGCCCTTCTTGGCCACCCGGGCACACTGCTGGCTCATATCCAATCGGCTGTCGACCAGCACCCCCAGGTCCTTCTCCCTGGGCGGTTTCCAGCCACTCCTCCCCAAGCCTGTAATGTTACAGGGGGTTGTTGTGACCCAAGTGCAGGACCTGGCACCTGGCCTCATTGAACCCCAGACCATTGGCCTCAGCCCATCAGTCCTGCCTGTCCAGATGTCTCGGTGGAGCCTCCTGACCCTCAGGCAGATCAACACTCCCACCCAACTTAGAGTCATCTGCAAACTGAGGGTGCACTGGATCCCCTTGACCAGATCATTGATAAAGGTGTCGAAGAGGACAGGCCCCACTACTGAGCCCTGGGGAACACTACTGTTAACTGTCCATCAACTGGATTTGACTCCATTCACCACCACTCTCTGGGCCCGGCCATCCAGCCAGTTTTTAATCCAGACAGTTTTTAATCCAGCAAAGAGTACACTCATCCAAACCAGGAGCAACGAGTTTCTGCAGGAGAATGAGTGGGAAACAGTGTCAAAGGCTTTACTGAAATCTAGGCAGACAACACTCATGCCTTTCCCTCATCCACTAAGCAGGTTATCTTGTTGAAGGAGATCAGGTTAGTCAAGCAGGACCTGCCTTTCATGACCTCATGCTGACTGGGCCTGATCACCTGGATGTCCTGTATCTGCTGCATGATGGCACTCAAGATGAACTGCTCCATGACTTTCCCTGGCACCAAGGTCATACTGACAGGCCTGTAGTTCCCTGGATCCTTCTTCCAGCCCTTTCTGTAGATGGGGGTCACATTGGCTAACATCCAGTCAAATGGTGCCTCCCTCCCATGCTGCCTGAGGCTGAGATATATCTACAGAATCAAAAGGATGGGTCTGAGCTGTCAGAAATGAGAACAGTGAGACTGGAGTCAGGAAAACTTAGAGACGAATACGCAGAGAGTGAGGATACAAGCGAAGTTGCAGACTCCTGAGGAGGCAATTGGTAAAAGGGTACTGCACCATGAGAATGAGTTGGAGGGAAAAAACCCACTTAGCACCAGCCTGCCTCATTAATGGTGAAGCTTCTGCAGCAACTGTCACTGGAAGATTTGCTCAGCTGGAAGTAGAAAAGCAGGCAGAGCCTCATGACAGGAAAGTAGAAAAAGGGACAATCTTGGACTTTTGAATGCCTGTAGTAGGCTTCAGAGGGAGAGAGCAGAGAGTGGAGAACACAGGCAGTCCTTTTATGAGGATGTCTACAGTACAGTGATGGTAGCTCTTTTGGCTGTACCTGAGCTAGCTTTAAGCCAGCCTCATCAGGTGGAGCCTACCAATGAAGGATTATAGCTCTGCATGAGCTGGGAAACTCAGCTAAAGGCTGGGATGCGTAGCCCACACCAGCACTGCCCTGAGTCCTCATGGTTTCATTCCTACAAAGGCCACAGTCACTACCTGAAAGCACGTGTACTCCTTCCTCCTCACCTGGTCATGAGTTCAAAACACTTCAGGGACGGGAGAGCTACGGAGGTGAAAGAGCTGGAGTCCAGGAGCAAACTCCAAAGTCTCCAAGCAGCTCCTGCTTGATGCTCCCCAGATTTGGCATCATGTTGTTGCTGGAAGTTAGAGCAGCAGCCAGACTTTCTGCCTTTGGGAAAGCGAGGGAGAGAACAGAGAAGATATTTTCAACTCCCAGAAAGTTTCTTTACTTTGCTGCATGAAACAGTGTTGTTACCTCTCAAACAGGACTCCTGGCTTGTTCTTAAGCTAAAGGAAACATTTCCGGCTCAAGCTGTTCTAAAGCTTCGGTGGGCATGAATGGTTTCTTGGGTAAGTGCATTATCAAGCCTATATGCAGGCTTTGAATAAGGCAGCATTTTCTTTAGCTTAATGAGGTGATGTAACCCATTAATATTTCAGGTCTCTGCATTTTGAGTCTTTGGTGCTCAGGCAGTGGAGCTGTCTAGCAAATGAGCTTAAGGACTACAAATAATACCTAGTTACAGAGCAATGACGAACGTACAGCAATGCACAACTAAATGCAAGATCTCATTATTAAAAGGTCCTAGCAGGGTAGTGGAAACACCTGAGAAAGCACGTCAACAAATAGTGGGTAGATGGGTAATTTTGTTGTGTCGTCCCACATACCTGGCAGCAGCATAAAGTAACGAATGACCCTGCCAAAGAAATGAAGGAAGAGAAACTGATCGTCCAGAGTAATTACACAGTGTATGTGGAGAGGCTTTCCAAGGCATGATGGGTGGGCAGGTGCCCAAGTTCTCTTAAAGATTAATGACATGTAGGCACTTATGTCCGGAAAATACCTTGAAAAGCAGCCCCACAGTAACAGACTTTCTCTCTTTATTCTCATTATAAAACTGATCCAAAATGGGACGTGAAACAGCGTACACAGGTCTCTGCATATAAATGGGAATGAATACCAGACTAATTGGCAAGACAGGGAAACTATAAAATGAACATTTTTCTCCGTTTTAACATCTTCATTTCAGGACCATATAATTGGATAATGTAGAGCTTTTGAATCATATATCTTAGCTTCACGAAGTATCTCAAATGAGCACTTTGTCCCCTAATGAATGTTAGAACTTTCTGCAGAGGCACAGCAGCTAGAATTTCAGACTGAAGAGTCACTACATCACCCGCAGTCTGCCCGTCAGGGACGCGGGGCTGCCTGCCAAAAGGAAGGCAGTGCCGTGCTTCAGCGCAGCGCTTCCCAAACTCTTCAGCTTGACAGCGGGTTTCAACAGTTCACATGTCAGCACGTGACTTCATTACGAAGCACCTCACTGGAAGTCTAGGGAAGATGATGAAATAGTGCTGTATGTGATACGACAGTGTGAGCTTCCTACTGGCTCCTGACCATGCAGATTTCTAGCAGACTGCAGTTTGGGAACTGTTTGTCCAGGAGACCGAAAACAGATGAGGCTATTAAAAGATCGGAGTTTTATTGCTATGGTTTATTATTTATCTATTATCTATTCTTTATCTATATGATTTTTTTAAATTTGACTGTCTTCCTAGTAACACAATGGCTTTGCACATCTGAGATTAAATTTCATGGCAGTCCTTTCATTTCACCAAAAAGGACTAACACCACTCGTGCACTTGATTTTGGATCACCTAATGGGTTCCAGAGGCTCTGAGATTCTTCTATTTTCAGAAAGATCCAGGCACTTCTCTTACAGAACGCCTTGTTCTTTAAGGTAACCTACTTTAAGCTCCCCAAGAAGTAGAAGGCAACCCAAACCACTTTTTTGGGGAGCCAAAATACCTCTGCAGTCTATTTGAAGACCAGAGTCCTCTAATAATAAATGAGCATAGCAGTCATCCTTTCTTTATTAGTGCAGAAAAAAAATCCATCAACTTCTTGATGAGCTTTAGGCAACTCTCTCTCTTGCTTTTAGATGGCTGAGCACAGTCAATTATCGCTGGCAAATAGCACCGCAGATTTTCATCTGTATAGCCAACTGTGCTCCCTAATTTGTTTTCTCATTTTTGGTGGCATTACTTCTGGGTTCCAAAAACAGTTGGTTTCAGCTCAGACAGGGCAAGAAGGAAGATGCCCAAACATGTAACATCACACATGAAGTACCGTACTTAGATGTGTTTCCCCTGTGGTAATGACAATTTTCTAAAAGAGTGGAAATTGGGTGTGTTTGGCAAGGTGTTGGCAGCAGCGGGGGACTGCAGAAGGGCTTCTGGGAGATGAGACTAGGGGCTGCCCCTTGATGGTCCCAGCCAGTCCCTGATGGGTCCGCAATGTCCCCAGCACAGGCACAGCTAAGCCTGTCAGTGACAGTGGTGACACCTCTGAGAAAATGTATCTAAGAAAGGGCAAAAATGCCACCTAGCGGTGAGGGAAGGTGTGAGAACTGGCCCTGTGACACCCAGGTGAGGAAAGGCAGCAGGCATGGAGGGTTCATTGCCCTGCAGCCCTTGGGGATACCACAGCACAGCCAGACCCACGCTGGAGCAGGAGAAAAGCATGAGGAGGAAGGAGATACAGAGAGGAACCATTACCACCTGACCACAGCCACCATTGTCCACCTCCCTGAGATGCTTGGGAGAGGAGGTGGAGGAGCTGGGGAGGAAGGAATGAAGTTGAGCCTGGGGAGAAGGGGGCTGGGAGGAAGGTGGTGTTTAAATTTGTCTTACTGTCCAAAACAATTTTACTTGGCAATACATTTATTTTCCCCAAGTCAAGTCTGTTCTGCTCGTGACAGTAACTGGTAAGTGATCTTGATCTCCCCACCTTTATCTCAACCCATGAGCTTTTTCATCTTATTTTCTCCCTCTGTCCTGTTGTTCGAGAGAGCACCTGGGTGCGGTCTGGCAACTGGCCAAGGTCAACCCACCAGTACTGCCATCTGAATATTTCCTCCTACCTGTGGTGTGGAGGTACTGCATGAGACTCTCTAGATCCATTTAATCGATGGCCTCCTTGCCGTCCGAATGACTAAACATCACCAATTGCAGTTTAAGCGAAGTTCCACGTATGTTTGTGCACAACTCAACATCAAGCTTAGAGAAAATGTGGACATTCATCATAATCTTGGCTATTAACCTCCTAAGGACCCCATCAAACACACTTCTGGTGAACTGATTGTCATGGAGGCACCCACAAAACAAACAGCAGCAGCTACCCCAAAACTGTTGATTTATTACAACAAAAGTTGCCCCCCACTCCAAGAGACCAAAGCTAATGACAAGTTCGGGTGTCAGTCAGGAACACATCACAGCACACTAAATTCCTCAACACTAAGGAACACGCTCTAAGGAAGATGAACCCAGGGGCGCACACACTCATTCACACAAGGGAGAACCTCCCACTCCAGGGTACCCAAACCAAGGGGTCACAACCCAAAAGGATTTACTCAAAGATATCATGAAGAAATAATTCACTCACCAAAGCAGAAGTGAGGGCTCACTCAGTCCTGGGAAGTTCCCTTGGACAGCATCCTGATGTCCCCAACTGCAAAACCTGCTGCTCCAAGGATAACCAGCTCAGCTCAGCTCCCGGCAGGGCTCCTTTATACCCGAGTGGAGCATGACCTGGGGTCATTCTAGTTCGTTGGGGGCAAACACAAGACAAAGACAGCTAACAGGGTCTAGACCCTGAGGCACAAGGTAATAGCCCTGAGGTGTCAAGCTGATCTTTATCAGGTGCTGGGTCGAGCCCTGGTCTTGGTCAGGTCCTTCCTTGTCAAGGTGGGTACACCCGTCACACTGATCACTCATCACTGCAGCAGATGCTTCTTCTACTGGGAAGAGTTGGAATGATTTTTTCTTCTCATAATAGATGCTCAGGGAGTCCAGCCTGTGAAAACCACTTTGTAACAGAAACAAACATGTGGAGCAGTGTTTTGGAAGGCAGGCATTGGATGGGAACAGACATTTGCCCGGTATGTTTGCTTCACAAGCACCGGCAACCACGCCTCTGCCTGCGAATGCAGAGGGCAGAGAAGAGTGAGGTGAAGTCTTAATGAGCATTTAAAGACTGGCTGCTTTAATAAGTGAGACTGGCATCGCTCTTGTGGAAGTCAAGGATAAAATATCTGTTAAGGTATGTTCGCAGCTGACCCTAAAGGGATCCTCACCAGCATCACTTCAAAAATCAGCTTCAGCCAGGACTTCACTGCGATTCACAGCACCTCAGTAGTTTGTACCTTTCATGAGATGAAGCCATTCTGCTATTCTCAGGTAAAAGAACAAGGCAAAAGCACTTCAAAGTGTTCTCAGTGTTTCAGTTGTAAACGCTTTAGAAAGGAAACCTCTTTTTCTTTTTTAATAATTTTTTTTTTTTTTAAATCATATTGTGCTTTGGTGGACATCACTCAGTGATGAACTTTGTTCCTTTTGGGTTAAACTAAACTGGAGGAGACACTCTGAAATATTCCAGCTCTTACTGGGTATTTGGTCTACAAGACTAGAACATAGTTCCTCCAAGATAAAATTCTCTGAAATGCATCTGTCGTGGACCTTGAGTCCTCATTGTACTGTTGATTTGCATATAGGCTAATTTAGAGACAGGCAGAAAGGTGATGGCACAGCGCAGGGATTGGGAATGGGGAACTGTCCTTTTTTACCAGGATCCCTGCCCCGTGGGTTGTGTTGGAAACCGGGTACCCAGCTCTGCCTTCGCATGTGGCTTTTCCCTTGAACAACAGCTGTAAATCCCCAGTCTGCACGGGCATCAAGAGGAGAAGGGTCTCCCCTACAGTGTACCCTAAAAGGTTTGCAGGAGATCTTTCACCAGAAGCTGCTGAGTACTTCTGGAGCTTTCTAAATTTTTTCAGTTAAACCCCTTATTGTTGTTGACGATCGTGTAAGTTCATCGTATTGCTATTAAATCCTGAAAAACCCCAGGTGTTAATCTGTAACCTGCTTAATGTTTCTTGACGTGGATAGTGATGTTCGCCCTTTTAATTGGTAAGTGGTCCTCTATGAAATATAAGGTTGGTTTGGTTTAAAGTACATGTGCTAATGTGTCCATTAAGATAAAGTAGATGCACTAAGAGCAAAACGTCAATTTACTTTATCTTTTTTCCCCATGAGAAATACTTTCTCTTCTTGTTCTATGTTATAGCCCTCAACATTGCCTGGAAAGAATGTGTTTATGGCTCCAGAGTGAGTTTAGTGAATGTTTTCCCTGCAAGTTTAATTCGCTCCCGCTGTCTGCAGGTCTTACCATCCTCAGTTGTTGCACACCAACACATTTTTCCTTTCACAAGTGGGTTTTGGTTTTTTTTTTTTTTGTTGACCCAGCACTATAAGAATAGAACCAGCTCTCTTTTTCATTTGCTTAAATTGTTTGTATTGAATTGAAAGTACTTCTGAGTGCCATGGGGAGATTGGCATGGTGGTTTCGTGGTAGGTATATTGGATGGCAAGCCAGGGACAAGCCGTGCTCAGAAAAAAATAAATGAGGAACTGAAGCTTCTGGAAAAGTGTGCGTTTCCCAAATCAGAAGAGATATTCGTGGTCCGCCCTCCTGCCAGACTTCAAACTGTAAATATTTAGTCATTTTGAGTCTTTAAAACGAACTGAAAGAATAATAGAAACCCGGGGAGATCCGAGTTCTCAGCCACTCTTGCACGAACGGGCCAGCGAGTGTTACCCATTCCTCACGAGGGTGCTCACGAGGGTGCTCACGGTCTCAGATCGCTGCCAACCCACAAAGCTGAATGCTCTGTGGGGACGCGGGGAGAGGAGAAGGAGGTATTTCCCTTTAAACCAGAGCTACCTCAGCCATTCCTACCTTGGGAAGGGTTTCATCAAGCTTCCAAGTTGACTAAACAGAAGGTAAAGATTGGCAAACGAAGCGTGTCTTGAAGGGAAACCTTCTGGTGTCTGCGACTTCCTGATGGCAGATGAAAGACATTTCCCTCCTGTTTCCTTCAAGTTCCCACCCGTGTGCGCTGTGTAACAGCGCCAGCGTTCCTCTGCCGCATCACCTGCTTTTCCTGCAGCTTTAGTGGCCGTTCTCAGCCTCGCGATGATTCTTAATAACCCGTTCGGCCAGTTCGCCGTCAGTTGGCGCTGAGGACTACTCACCGTTAGAGACTGGAAAAAGAAGGCACGATTTTTTAGCAGAGGAGAAAGAAGAGCAGGGCACCAGCTGGTTGTGCCAAGTGTCGTGAGTATGAGATTAAATGCTTGGAAGAAAGGACAGGCCTGTGTAACTCATTGTCCTTTGCAGAAAAAGTGAAATTGCCTAATTCCCTGGATACGGCTCAAGTCTTACGTGTTTGGTTGGTTTGGTTTTGGTTTTTTTTGAGGCTAAGCTCTACCAAGCTTTCCATATGACTCTAAGCAAATGTTTTAGTGGTTCTTGTCAAAAGATTTACAGGAGCTTTCAGTGGTCTAACTCATAGTAACTTTGGGAAGGGCTGGGCTTTAAAAGTGCTTTTACTTTGAAGGGGGAATTAAAATTGTAATTGTTCAGGGCTTTTTTTCTTTTTAAAATAAAAACTTTGGCTCTAGGACCTTGAGGCACATTAGAAGATGTGTCAGCAAGTGCTGCATTGGAGATGAATCTCTGAGGTGGATTTCTCATCAAATTATCCACCTTTTCTTCAGGATTTCCTGTCCCGCAAGCGAGCTGTGTTATTTTTTAAGTGAGTTTCCTGGCCTGCCTCGCTTGCAAGCAGCAGGCTGGTAGGATTTCAGGTGCGGTAACGGGCAGGTTTTCATTTTCTACCAGATTATTTTTCGGACTCCTGGTTTACAGCACATCAGGAAATGAAAGGGACTTGTGCTCTGCCAGGAAGTCTCTTGAGTTCCTGCGCAGAAGTGAACCTGTACGCTCCCTTGTACTCCCACGCGGGAGCGGCTCATAATCTGGTTTAAGTTTGGCAGGTGATGCTTGTTCCTCTGAAAAACCTGTGTTACCGCTGCCACTTAACGTGCAGCATTTGAGGACTATTCCACATGTCCCTAAAAAAAGCACCCAACTTTGTCCTGTTTGTTCCTCCTCTCAACTTCACGGACCTGTTTTTCCCCTTTGCAAAGAGAAGGTTGACTTGCTTGGACACATTTATAGTGTCTCTACTTCAGGCTCAGAAATATTTAACGTTAATGTTTCTTGCTGCTCTTGGAATTGAAATAACAATTTTCCTCCCTGCAGTCTTCAGAAAAATTGCTTTTGTCACCAAACGTGGTAACTGGCAGAAGTGAGACTGACCGAGTGGCCTTGTTTGTAACCTGCTTGTCCTGTTCGCTGATTCTGAGGGGCTCCATCTACATCCTGCAGAAATTAACCCATTTTGATCTTAAAGCTCAGAGCAGCAGGAATTGAACGCCCCACACATTTACTGGAGCTTACAGAGTAAACCTCAGTTTAATGTCAGTTGGCCAATGAGTTACAGACCACAGCCTGTGCTATTAAGTTCATCGCAACCAAATATATGCAGATACGTGCGTATGAGTATGAGAGAGGCAGCCATTGCTTCGATGGTAGTGTTTAGAAGGTGAGTAAACCCAACCAGCTTTAAATTCTACACCAAGATGGTGCTAAATTAATTCCCTAGCAGTAGGGTTAGATCCTAGACGTGAATTAACATGATCGCTACGTACACAGAACTCTTGAACTTCAACGCCCGTACTCTGTGGTATAAAATCCCACAGGGCTGATGCCACAGAGTCAGCAGAGATGGCTGTGGTCCTTGGTGGTCTTTGTAGCCAAAGACAAGTAGGAGAGCTCTTTGAAGAAGAGTTTTGAAGGCCTGAAGGGGGCTTGTTTTCTGTCTCCTCTATGAAAATACAAGCTGATGATTTCATGCTGCTTGTCTCCTCCCAGAAGACCGGTTTCATCTGCTGTCTGTGCTATTTTTCGTGGGTTTGAGCAGGATGCCTGGCCTATTCACAGTGTAGTTGTCGCATTGCTCAGACGCTTACATAAAGTCCTTGCGTGGTGTGCCCGGCTGTGCTATCACGGGGTCACCAAAAACTGAGGTACTGTTCACGAGACTATTTTGAAGTGCTTCGATTTGAATTGAGTGGCAGCTAATATTAATTCTGTCCTGATTAGTGCACTTACAATTTATAGATGTTTTGAGCTTTAGCTTTTGCTACAGAGTTGTTGGATATTCCAGGCTGGGCTTGGATATTCAGCAGCGGCGTCAGTCTAAAAATGGCCCTTGTACCCTCGGTGCCGTGATCATTGCTGTGGCGATTGTTAGCGCACTCACGCAGGGAGCTCGTCCGCTCGTTCCTCCACCTGATGAAACCCAGAAATTGCTTCTCTGTGCTCCTTCAGTATGATGACCATATTAGATCTTTAAAAGTAGGAGACCGTCAGCTGAAATGTCTGGCAGCCTTACCGGGGCAGCAGAAGCATGATGATAAGGGCATCTGCTGAGGATATGGGAGACCTGAGTTCGGGTCTCGGCTTTTAATGGGTTGAACAGTCCTTTGAGCCTCATTTTTCCCGATACTGCTGTACCTGGTGCCTGTGTTGTTATTTTTTGCTGTGTTACCTTCTCGCTAATTTTCACTGAAAATGTTCCCCTTGTTTATATGAGCTTTGCACAGTGATTGCTGCTGGGGCGCTGCAGAAATAAAATCAATTAGACTTACTTATTTAGGTGTATTCCCAGCGCTCCTACAAAGCCCAGCTGCGAACTCGGGTGACCCTGCTGTGCGAGCTACCCTACAAACAGAGGTAGACAGGACCTGCTGGGAAGACCTTATTAGCTGAAGGAACATAAATACCAGATCTATCTGAAAAGGGAAGGAAAAGACTCTAAGAATTGGGTGAAGATCAAAGGGGTTCTGTTCTATTGATCTTACTCTTCTTTGAAACAAAAACAGCTTTTCTTAAGAAGAGGAAATTCTGCTCATTCGTCCCTGACCTCCATCCTGTCTTCCTGTAAATTGGCTGCTAGTGCAGATACAGCCAGCTTAAGGTGACTTCCAAGGAAGGCAAAACCTGGATTTTCGGGCCTTCCAGGATCCATCTCTGTGTTTTCTTCCCCATGTTTCCAGCTTCTGTTCTTCTATTGTAAGTTTTATAAAGTAGAACCTCTGAGAGGATGATTGTGTAAGCATTACAACATTCTTTCCTTAAAAACATCTGAGCGGCAGAGCAACCCAAGAGTAACTTTTGCCCTCTGGCACCTGCAAAATTAAGTGAGCTCCAGTCGTGTCCAGTTTCAAAGCATCAGGCTTACGTGGGCACGCATGTCTTAACCGCAGTTAAAAGCTTCCTTCCAACGCTTTAGACCTCGTGGTGTTCATTTTACGGCTCGAGGAAGATGTCTGGTGTATCCTGACCAGCCAAATGGAGCCGGGTGCAGCTGGACCTCGACACCGGAGAGACTCCGGTATCTGCAGGGCCAGGAAAGAGGGGTAGGAAAGCACGGCCGAGGTGACACAAGGTGGCGGGGGGTTTCTCGGAGACTAATGAAAGTGTGGGTCTCACCGGAGCCTGATTTCTCAAGGGCATAAGTGAAAGCAGGAGAATTGTTTCTGCCTGAGCTTTGATTAATACGATGCCTAAGAAAAGAAACGTGCTGGCTGGCAGTGTGCTCCTGCAGACAGGCGTTTTTTGCAGGGTTGAAAATTTGTAAGAGATGCCAGTATAATACGTTACAAGACAGGGGCTGAAGAATAGCTACCCATAAATATGCAGGCCTACTTAAAACTTTAAAAATGATTTTTAAAAGCAATATTTTACATTTTCTCTGAATATTATAGAGTCGTACCTTACAGAATCCATTTTATCATCTATTACTTCATTTTAATATATGGCTTTGCTGGAATGTGAATTGCATATATAATTCACTCAGGTCTGATTGAGCAGTTTCCCAGGTCTGGGACACATTCTAACACGGTTGTCTAATGCCTAACTTCATTTAACAACGAGGAAGGGTAGCATTTTTACCCCAGCTTTATTTTTCATAACTAATTTATTTCACATCTCTTTGATTCCAGATTTTTTAAAAAAAAAAAAAGGGAGCCCCTTCTTTTCCTTTTTCCCTCCTCAAAGAGGATAAAACAGGAGAACGAATTGAATTCAGTGGAGTTTAGTGATTTCACCAAGTCCATGGCTTCTGAGCTGTCCTGGTTGGGGTTAGACCAGAACTCGTTCTGCTCAGTGGTTCCACTGCCCAGCTCCGTCTCTGCTCCGTGACGGCACCTTCTGAAGGTCACGGTAGGTTTGTGCAGACAGTGGCTGCTCCTGGCAGTGACAGCGCTGGGTGGTCCCAGTCATGGCCAGGGGCTGGGGTGCAGAAAGGCTCTGGCTGACACTTGCTGCTGGGCAGAACAAGGGCACTGCTGGACCCTGTGTCCCACGGTGGGGGGCAGGAAGGGAGAGGTTGCACCCATGGGGAGGAGCGGACAGGACAGGTGACCCTACCCTGACCAACCAGGGGTTCCATCCCATAGACATCACATCTGGGATAAAGCTGAGGGGTCACAAGGGTCCATCTCTCTTGTCCGATGGCTGGTGTCTGAGGAGGACTCTGCCTGCTCTGCCCTCGACCCCAGTCCGTGCATTCCTGAATCCAGTTTTGGAATTTGTCTCCTGCCTCCGGTTCCCGTCTGCTGCTGAGCCCAGCGTGGGCCTTCCCCAGTGCCTGCCCCCAGCACCAGTGGCGACGGGGACGTGGTTGCCATCATGGGGCAGGGTTCAATATTGGTATTGTCTACATTGGGATTTATTTCATTGTATTGTTATTGTTTAATGAAAGCTGTGTCAGTTTTCTTCACCAACCCATCAGTCTCTCTCCCTTATTCCCTTTCTCTTCCCCTTTCAGGAGGGACAGAGGTTAATAGAGAGTGTCTGTCATTGGTCTAGTGGCCAGCCCAGCCTTTAGCCTTGACAAGAGTAAGCTTGCAGACAAAATATTGGGCCACCTCCTCCCCTTTCTACTGGGCTCAGAACTGGAAGCAGAGGCTCTGGCCAGACGGGGTTTGCACCTTGGTGTCTATTCCAGAGAGATGAACAGACCTTGGGCCTCCTGATCATGGTCTGCAGGAGTTCAGAGCCTCGTTAGAAACCACAGTCTGTTAAGATGGAGAACAGCAGGAGAGGGGAGCCGAACAAAAACCTCTTCCCCCTCCTTTACTGTCTTTCATGATGCTACAAACAGCAATTACTCAAAGAAGGCAGAGGAGCGTTTGCCCCCAGTGAAAGCCAGTCTGGTTAGCACGGAACTGGTGATGCTCTATGAGTATTGTATCCAGATGGTTAATTCCTCCCGAGGTCTGTAAGGGCCCCGAGGCACCAACAGACCTTTGTGACCCTGACCAGTCTTACTTTCACCCCTCACATTGCCCAGGGGTCTGGGAGTCCCATTTCAACCAGTCCAGGTACATCAGTCTTGCTGTAGCGATGCTGTAGGATGCTAGTCCTCATCTTCTCTGTCCTGTCTCCTGGAGGGACCCCTTGGGTGAACTGAGACACCGAGTAACAGGGCTATGGTGTCTTTCTACTCACTGTAATCATTGGAGAAACTCTCCAGGATCATGATTTACAGACTCTGCCCAAGAGCAGTACATGGGGATGGTCACTATGGGATCTGGATGGCCTTCGCTCCATTTTTATTTCTCTGCAGGAAGAAAGAAAATCACCCCACCTCTTAGACCAGTACTATTCTTTTTCAAGGAATTCTTGCAAACTCTTTTCCCATACCATTTTTCGTTTTATTTTATCCTCTATCCACCTGAGTTTATCAATTTTAGTATACAATAAGCAAATAGATAGAGTAAGCAAAAGTGCAAGACAGTAAGGGTTCAGGACCGAGAGTTACAGAGGCAATTTGAGAAGAGTTCTCAGTGTGTTTTTCTCAGTATTTGCTGTGAACAGGCTCCTTCGCAGCCTAAAAGTACCCGAAATATTCTTTTTTTTTTTTTTTTCCTCTTCCAAAAGACTTCGCGACCCTGGTCCAAAGACCACAGAAATCTACCCGAGTCATTCCACAGACTCTGCTTAGAGAGAGATTAACTTTGAGAAAAAGTCTGGGCATTCATCGTAATCTTGGCTAGGTGATACTGTGGAAAGGAGGGATGTGTTGGAGCACACACCCCCTCTGTGGCACCGCGGGCTCCCCGCCTCTCCCATTGCGTGGGAGATGCTGACCCACACGCCTGTGACAAACCCTCCAGAAGTCCCAGCTGCACACCTGAGGTGGGTCCCTAAGTACAGCGGAGGGGTGTAAGAGGTGGTTTTTCAGGCTGGGCAGGACAGGTGCACCAAGGGGTTCGGCAGTGTTTATGCGGTGGGAGAAGCAGTCCAGAGCCGTCACACGTGAACTGAGTTTAACCTTTCTTGCCTGGCTGTGAGCCAGTCTTAACTTCAGCATTTCCTAACATTAAAGAGCTTGGCTTCACAGCTGTAATGTCCTTTTAACGTGGGTGGATGAATGAATAATGGCTGGCTGCACTCTTTTTGCTTGTTACTACCATTCCTTTTTCTCTTCGAAAGCCGCCTAATTGTACCTTAGAGCAGGATCGTATTTCCTGAGAGTTCGGGCAAGGCGTTGAAGAATTGAGCAGCTGAGAACAGAAGTCACTTAATGCATTAGCTGCCTCTAAATAATGAACCCCAGATCTCCCAGTTTTGTGTAAGGAGCAGAGATCCCTGTCGAGATTACAGATGAATCCTATCCTCAGCCGTGGAAGACGCCGCACGTTTTCTCTGGAGAAGCTGGTTTTTGTTTTCAGGGAAGCATTTCCCCTCCTAGGCAGTGCAGATCTCACATGGGTCCTTTAGGAATTCAGCTGTGCTCTCCCCTGTTTTCTTTTGGCATAATTAAAAGTAAACTTCAATTCTTTCTCGCTTGCCTATGAGGACAGCTCTTTCCCCCAGATCTTCCAGGAAGAGAAATCCCTTTCCAGTTCAATGCTCTTCTTTCACACTGAAGGTCTCTCAAACGTGCACATCCACTTACACACACCTTCTCTCATGGAACTTGAAAATTAATCCTAGAATTCCATAATTTTGTGTGCTGAGTCAGAAAAATCCGACTTAACCATTGTGTTCCTTTGGAATTACTTTGGGGGTGGGGAAGATGCTTCTAAAATGTTTGTGTTTTGCCTTGTATACTTTTTTTTCTCTCCAGCCCCTTTTTTCTCTCCTTTTCTCTGACATGCTTGGTTCCCCCCAAATATATTGAGAGTCCAGGAGGAAAAGAATCAAGATTTGGGAAATCCCTAACCGATCACTCAGAGGATTCTTGCCTGCTGGAAGGTTTGGGTTCCAGAGGAGAATTCTCAAAGAATCCAAAATTTCATCTTTCATGCTTTTTCTCTTATAACAGCTTGTGATCAGAGACATCTTAAATATTATTCTTTCAGCCTAAGACCAGCTTGTATTTTTAGACAAACATGCACGTCTAAAGAAGTTCACTGCGCAAAGCATCGCATTTTAATAACTTAAGCGCATGCAAACCGTGTCCCGATAATTCAGACAATTAGCCCTGATACCTTTACAACCCTGCGATTCCCCCTCAGGAACACTGAATCTTTTTTTTTATAACTTTAACTGGGGAACTAGCTGCCTAGTAAAGGGTCTGTACGTTCCCATTAGAATGGCTATTTCTTACATTAAAAATATAGCAAGCCATTAAACCTCTAAAATGTAATCATTAACATTTAGCACACTCTGCCTGGTGCATTAAAAACATTATGTGCAGCCAATCTCTCTGTCTCACTTAAGGAAGTATTAAATGGCTTCCATGTACATTTGCTTTAGCTTTTAATTTTACGTGATATCACTGTGTTCTTAGGAATCTGCTTCGGTGACTTCCCCTATTTCTACATGTTTACAATTTGAAAGTTATAAAATGTAATTATATGTAGTCTTTTAGAGAGCTAAACCTGACTCATTATTTTTCATTCTGACTTTCAAGAAGTTTAAGTGTCAGTTTGTGAACTAGATCCAGCATCATTTAAATATCTTTTGTCAAATTAATACCTACTGTGCAATGTGACGTACGGCCTAATAAATATTCGTTCTTTGTAGATGCCGCACATTAGATCTTCATAGTTAATACGATCCCAAGACTTCATTTTAGAAGCATCTTCTGTTCCTTGACCATGAGACCGTGCTAATATACATATATACATCAAACGTTATCCTTCGAACTCTCTAACCAGGATGTACTTGACTTCTCCACACCAACATTAATCCGTTGATGGAATTTTGTAGCTTGTTGAAATAGTCGCTATAATTTCCTCTTGAAATTTTCCAGTTTCAACTGGGCCTATGTGGACATTTCATCCACTCTTGAAATTGTGTTTCCTATCACGGCTCATTGCTAGAGTCTTTTTCTTAGGTTCGTGAACAGCGTCAGGTCTCCTATGTTTTACTCCGCATTAGAAAGGGGGAAATTATAGAATTCTTAGATTTGGAGGAATTAGCACAGTATTTTCACCTCACAGTCATTGATACTAAATTTAGTGTTCCACGTGGTACGAGTGTCAGCCAATCAAATCTTAAAGAAATTGAACCTCTTTTTTTCCTAGAAATCTGCAGAAAACTCCTCCTTTGTTATGCTGCTTTTGCTGCTCTGCATCCCAGATGAACCTGGAAAACGGTAGAATTCTTAGCAGAAAATGCCGTCTCTGGAAACTTCCAAACCGTATTTATGATGGTGGGATAAAGTTTAGAGAATAATCAATATTTTATTCTCCGCTCATTTCTGAACGAGGCAGGATAAATTAAACTTCTCGTTGGACAACAGCTCCCGAGGAGGGATGCTGAATTCCACATGGAGGTGTAAACCTCTGAGATGGACTCAGTCGCAGGGAGGACTGGAGCACCTGGGGCTGAATCCTCACAGGGGAAGAGGGAATGGAACAACGACAAACTGCGCTGGCGATACGTGCTGTAAAACGCCAGCCGACGGGAGGAGGGAGGAGCAGTATCGCCTCTGGCTGGGATTCTGAGGTTGGTGGGCATCTAAGAGCTGTTTATTTTCACTGTCGGTTGAGTGTCTAAACACCACAGGACTGTGTTTTTTAGATTACTCCACTCATTTTTAATACCTTATCCTCGCCTCATCTTTTTCATCACTTGTCTCCTGTTTATATATTGTTCCCTAATCCTGAGTTCTGTCATTTCTGGGAAGACTTTTAATTGTCTTCCCAGACGCGCCCGTGCCTGTCCTCACAACTGGAAATCATGATGATCGATGACCAACAGATGGTCTTCTTGACACCGCTATTTACTTCTAACCTGAAACCTAATTTTCTTTTATTTATCTGTGTCCCAAACCTAGTTGGTTCCCCAGTCCTGTCCTCTTTCCTTCCTTCCCTTTAAACTCTCTGGAAATGTTTTGTTTCAGAATGGACTGGCTCTGCCCCTATGCTGAAAACCAGACAGATGCTTAGGTGAAGGGAGCGGGAACAGGAAGAGTATGGAGCAATCATCTCACTCAGCTTGTGGTAATAACCTTGTGACTTAGCAACGCCCATGAGTACGTTCCAATTATCACAGTTAGCAGACACCAATAAAATTATGCTCTTCGAATTTTTAAACTTTTCCCACAATTGTTTATAATTTGTAAATATATTTTGTCCTGCAGCGACGCGTTCTGTGACTGAACAGCTACACTTGATGTGAAAACACACTTCTTTGAAGCTGTAGCATGTTCAAAGCCGTTGGTTTCACTGGCTTTTTATGGTGAGGAGCTGCATGAGGGGTCTCTTCTCAGCGCTGTTCACACCCTTCGCCCTGGCCACTCCGGTTGTTTCTCTTCTGTGCAAACCCTCTTTTTGTCCTGCTCAGTGTTCACCCTAGAGAGCTGCACGGATGCAGAGATCGTTTGGTGTTGAAAACGGAGAGCAGTGCTCTCAGCCATGACGGTTAGGCTGTCCAGAACTCCCTCTTCTGCTGGGTAGCAGAGATGTTTCCCAGACTCTCTGTGGAAATGGTTGCGAGGCACGTAGCGGTTTTCCTGCCCAGACGCTTACGCCGGGAGATTGGGTTCCACTCTGTGAGTCAGGTACCTCAAGGTGCTTTTGCGGCACTAAAATCCATTTGCAAATCTGGCTCTTTCTGCCTCAGTGAGAACCCACTGAGACGACATGCTCGAGAGGACTAATCACACACTGGCTTTGCAATGCCTACTCTTAAGATAAAAAACCCGTGATGCGGTAATATGCCACGATGGACTCTGCCTGTAATTGTTTTAATGGAAAAGCATATGCTTTGTTTATCTTCTCTGTCTCAGGCGCACGCTTCCTCCAAGAGTTAGAAATTAAAATGTAATCTGTGCGTAGCTGAATGGGCTCCCTCACCAGCGAGCAGATGCCAGCCACTCAGAGGAGCTGGAGGACATGGAGTGGCAAACCCGTTTTACGACGCTGTAGCTCTGCTGCTGTGGGTAGTGGTGTAAACGAGGAACGGTGTGGGCTGAAAGACTCCGTGTTTTCAAGTGTGTTGGAAAGGAAGAGATGAAATCCTCGATTCCTCATGAGCGAAGGCAAAGGCAAAATTCAGTCCTCCGTGGCAGACGCTGAGCACCTACCGGTACCAATCCTTCATGCCCGTGGCTTTCCCCTCTTGGCCAATGCATACAATTTCTAACGCCTAACGGCAGCCCGGGTATTTATAATCTGAATCTACAGTGTGTCAGCATATTTTTTGCATATCAGGCAGAGAGTGCTTTTTAATCTCGCAACCGCTACACATTTTAAACCACC
This sequence comes from Bucorvus abyssinicus, assembly GCA_009769605.1. Lineage (NCBI taxonomy): Eukaryota > Metazoa > Chordata > Aves > Bucerotiformes > Bucorvidae > Bucorvus > Bucorvus abyssinicus. The sequence continues at coordinate 7,383,368 of CM020034.1, read as the reverse complement.
TGACTTGCCTGTAGCTATTGACTGAGGCATTAATCCAATTGGATATGACAAATTGTAGTGAAGCCAAGCACTATTAAGGCTGGCTTTATTACTCTCTGCTTCAATTATTTTGCTGATTTCATATAATTGCAGTGCTCTAACCATACAGGGCCCTGATTTGCATCACCCGTTCTGCTCGGTTTCTCTGGACCAGTCGGTGCGGTCCGTCTGCAAACGGAAACATCACCATGTTCCCGCCTAAGGAAGGTTGCCAGTAGCGGTACTTGAACATGGGGATAGTGGAAAAATTTGCCTGAAGTGCCCCAGAATTGCTGTGCATTATTATTTTAAATAAATTCTGTGTGGATCTTTCTGACTGTGAAAGCTTACAAAGCTTCCAGTAAAGCTGAAGTCTTTCTGAAAATGGAAGATTACGTAGAAGGAGCCTACAGTCCTGAGCTGGGGCAACGGATCATGGACCCTCAAGCCCTAAGACGCTCTTTGCTGTTGAGAAGCCTCTGTGTACGCCCAACAAAGCTGCTTAATCTGGCCCGTTCTGTATCAAAACCTCAGTAACTGTTGCTCTAGGGCTATCCTCTGTGTCGTGATGTAGATGTCACAGTCTGCCATTTTCAGGGACAATAGCTCGCATCTCAGGCTTTTTCTCCTTTACTCAAGGCACCTTTATTTCTTATTGGCAGGAAGAAACACAAAGAAGGATGCTCAGCCCAGGAATTGATGTAGCACTGCTCCCTGGCCTTGCTGCACAGACCTGAAGTCAAAAGGGCCAACCTCCTTTCCTCATCTCCTGTTGTGTGGTCAGAGCTGAGAAGGAGCATTGCACCTTCCCCACTTGTGCAGAAAACAGGCAGTGTCAGGTGCTGGCTTGATTCTCTACCACACCATCTCTCGGAAGAAATCCTTGTTTTCAATATTTCTGTCTCCCTGTGTCACAAGAATGTCACACCACCTCCCAAATGTCAATCTTTGTAATTGCAGGTGAATACTGCTTTTCCAGAATCCATCCTTCGCAGAGTAGCCCGTAATTGCAGAGGCCATTTCCCTACCAAGAAGACAAATAAGTGCCCTTGCTGAAGATGCCAGCCTCAGCACCAGAAGAATTCAGGTTCCGTTTGGCTATTGTATCTGAAAAGGGCCGAAGAATGGGCCATAAGCTGTTTTTTTCATATAGAGCAGAAGAAAACCTCCACAAGACTTCCATGAAGCAGAAACATTTCCCTCCAGAGAGAGGAGAAGAGAATGTAAATTTGGAGGCTGTAGGAAAAAACATGTGGCAAAGCATGGGTTAGATTGCTTGAAGACTGGAGCAGTAAGTGAGCCTAAATGTTTCACTGTTTCTTGCTCACTGGATAAATATTTAAGTTTAAAGTCAGGGGAAACCTGTTCTTAAGGGTGGAAGGAAGCAAACTAAGAAAGGCTTTTGACAATGTAAAATACCTCTCCTAAGCTGGCTGATCGTAAAGAATGCCGCCTCTTAACATGCCTGGACGGGCTTTAAAAATGACTCAATAGATTGTAGAATTCAGCACATTTTCTTCCCAATTATTTTTGAAGAGATTCTGACAAACGTTTTCTAAGGGAGGAATGGCAGACTGTCTATTTTATTTTAGTTTTATGGGACTTTTATTTTTATCCTGTCATGAGAAGCAAATGGCAGAGCTATGATTAGGATAAGCTGTGTGAGAGGGCTCAATCTGCACAATTTATAGTAGAGCTTGCTTTAATCTGTCAGGGAACGTGTGTTATATTGCCTTTCAATAGAGGATAGAGCTCCGGCTATATATGTTAATAAATTCTATCCAGACAGTCCTAAAAGATGCCGACAATTGCTGGAAGTACTTGCAGCAGAAACTGTCTGAAATTTTGAGGACTCTTCTGGATACTACGGATTTCTTTAACAAAAAATAGGAAAAAAAAAAAAAAAAGCCCCCAGCATCCCTGCTACCCAAAAAATCTTCAGACAAACCATTGAAACACGATATTTGATAGTAATTATGTTTCTAAAAGTGACCAGCCTGGTAACGAGACAGTGGTTTGTATATGTCTTTATTGGGTTACCACCACCATCAGGTTTCAACTCTCACACTTTATGATGGATTGATTTTCTTCTCTGAGGTGAATGTGATAGGAAAGTTAGATCTAGTCTTTGCACTGATAGGTTCTTGGTTTGTATTACACAACAAGCTTTGAAAGCCGAGTAAGAGGATTCTTGAAATGTCACGGAAAATAATCACAGTTTCTTAAAAAAACCGACAACAAAAAACCCCACTCTCCACATTGTTCTCCAAGAATGTTTTTGCCGTGGGAGTTGCAACAAAACAATCACAAGTGTGAACCCCGAATGTTAGTCTAATCCCAAAGGAGAAGAAACAGCCTCCTCTGTTCAAGGTTAAGAAAAGGGAATGTATGGCCTTTTCCATGGGTTTCAGGTGTTTTTCAAGAAAAGGCAAAGTCATTGCTTTAAGTAGTGGAGTCAGAAAAAAAAAATCAAACGACACCCGGTATTATGGTGGTCGTCTGGTCAAAATTCACATTTGAACTTAAGGATCTGTGATGACTTTATTATAAGCACTGTAAAAACAACAATAGGCAAAACCGCAAGTGAAATTATAATCTCACATTCACTAGAAGATCAAAGCTGCAAACTTGGACTAGCGAGTGCTCAGACCACTTACGTCAGATCGTCCTGAGGGGCCAAGGAAAACCGAACGATCATACCCAAAGAAGACTTTTTCCCTAAAAGCACTGGATGACCTTTCTGTGCAAAATCTCCATTGATCAAACATTCTTTGTACCCTGGATGGATTTTTTAGGATATTTTCCTGCTCTGTGGGATTATGGCCTTTCAGTCTGGCTGCCAAGGTGACTAATACATCATCTGAGTATTGTTGTTTTCTGCATTCGTAATCTATGCTGGTGTCTTGGTTTTAAGAACTTCTTTTATTCCTTGCTTTCAGTCATAGCCATTTACGAGGGTGTAAGAGGCTGTGCTGGGAGAACGAGATCGTCTCTGTTACTAGAACCGCTTTTTTCCCTGAAGAAAAAACACACAAAACTTAGAAAAACCACACAAAGTTGTGGACCAAGATGGTTGATTGAAAACCAGGTATGTCCTTTCTGGAGTTAGGCTCTAGCTCTAGGTCAGCGAGCTTCTGGAGTACTCAACTTGGTGTGAAATGGTTAATTTACAATCTATCAAGGTGGGGAAAAAACCCAACCCAAACACAAACCCTTTGCTTTTGCTTTGCTATTGTCCTGATGGAAAGCACTCTCTGAAACCCACATCATCCAAACTATCTGTTCCACAAAACCGCAAGCTTACCTCACCGCTGACATTCTACAATTTCATCCCAATTTATTGCTGAGATATTGCCTTTTCGGTGCTTGACCTATAAAGTTAGATGTCAAGCACTCAATTATTTTTTCACATCAGAAAGTTCTCCCGAGAACTGATTGAATTCTTCTGGAATGAATTTTTGCTGAGATACTCCAAACTCTCTTATGAGGCAGTCCAGGTTGTACAGCACTAACACTATTACGTGCCCCGCTCTCGGCGGTGCGTCTGGTTGTAAAATAGGTTATCCTCCAGATCTGTGACCTTACAAAGAGACAGTCCAGTATTAAAAGTAATCTCGGTATTTTATTTTAATGTTTCCAGGAAGCTTTCAGACACTTTTAATAAGAAGTTGTCTAACAATTTAATAGGGAATAACTTCACGCAGAATTTGTTTTGTGGCAGATTCTGGAGGTACTAAGGGCACGCTTACTAGCTGTAGGAAGAACTTGTGATTCACTAGAAAAAGTTAAAGCTTTTACAGTAATTTCTGCAAAACCCAGCTGGTATCATCACTACCGTATCATAGTACCGTCCGCAAAGAGCAAGTAGAATATCAGGAAATGGGAGATGCAAACCAGAGCCCCCTGAAACCCGTTCGCTGGCAGAGCCCATGCCCCTTCTCTAACTCAACACACCTCTCTGCTAATGACCAAGTGGAAAGTTTACAGGCATCAGTCATTAAAATGCGGAGCCTGGTTCTCATTAGCGCAAAGCCCCAGGTACATTTTTTACCCTTAACTGTTCTTAAGGCATCCTCAGCTGATCATGTAAAACAAATGAGAGACAATGTCCAAGAAAGAAGGGAAATTGCGCCTTGAAATAGCGCAATAGCTGTTTGAGCAGCCGGGCAAGTTTAAAAGAGGTGAAGGAAGCAACACACACCATTCCCAGAGGTGTCTGCCTGGATGGAGGCAGCTCCCCTGGAGTCCTGCCTTCGCTCCGCTCCCCTCTGCTGCTGGCTTGTCACTCCCCCCAAAGGAAAACTTATAATATCCTCAAATTATAACTCTACACCTTGTGGCACTTTTAGCCAGCCTGTAAAAAGCAATTAAAATATAATATACAGAAGGAATAGAAACCCTCTTGATTCCGATCCTATCTAAATTGCCAATTAGAAGTTACAGAAACACTTCCCCTGAAGGTAAGTTATCCAATGATGGCTTTATCGCAATTGGCAACGACTGCTCCCCTTTCTCTTAACAGCGGGGGTTTTTTTTTTGTTTGTTTCCAAAAACTTATCAGAGAGAAAAAAACTTTCTGAGAATTTTTTTTTTTTCCATTGGACACCCAACAAAAATTCCAATTACACGCCGATTCTTTTAGTTCCATTAGAAAACAAAAAAGTCATGAAGCTTCCCCTGGGCCAATGCAGACAACGGAGTTTGTTGAGGCAACCAGCAGAGGAGAGCAGAACGATCAAGAAATTTATATCTTCTGTGGAGAGGACTCCATTTGACACCAGAAAAGCTTTCAATCCAAAATTTCTTCTGGAGTAGTACATTTTTAGGGCTGTCACCTTCTAATTTGATCTTCTTGTGTTGGACTTGGCAAGCTTTTGGGTAATGCTAATGATAATCTGGCAATAGGAGGTTTTGGGTGTTTGAAGTATCATGTAGAAGTGCAAGGCGAAGCATTTGAGACATCGCCAGGATCCCTTGGTCATCTCTGTACCCCCACTTTTGTCTTGTGACGCACATGCCAACCCATGCAGCATTCGCCGACCATTGTCTGAAGAAGTTGGTTTTGCTTGAGTCACTCTTAGGCATGTGGCACTGGGTATCTGCCTCAACAATATGCTTCTGAAGTGTATCTTGACCTGTTTCTGTAGACTGATGTACTTCTTGCAGAGCTTATCCTAGTTTTTGGTCATTCTGCGGCAGTGGTCATGGAACCTACTCATGGTGGAGAATCTTCCCTCAAAAATTGGAATGGGGTAATAAAGCCAGCTGAGATAGACTTTAATACGATTTTATTCTCGATTTGGTACACTGGATTCCAATACTCATTGAACATTCTAAATCTGATTACTGCAACCAGAGAAGTTGTGATTCCAATTAACGTTCTTGTCTGTGGTCTGGTCATAGGTCGAAGGGATGTTTGCATTTGTTCCAACATTCAGGTGACCGTAAGAAGCCTCCTGCATTCTTCTCCGCTCTTCAGCTCCTGTGCTATGGTGCGTTCAGAAGATGAGTATTTTGAAGGATATTATATGAAAAGGAAAATAATGCACTCTTTCTCTTCCACCACTCTTTCTCCCTCTTCTACTGTAAATCGCTTAATTCTTTATCAAATCTACGCAGACTTCAAAGAATTTATGGGTTTGGCGATGTTGCCATACTCCAGAGAAACAGACTCTAGGACAGCGTGAGCAGTAATCTTTGCTTTACAAAAGAAACCACAGCACGTGAATGGATTTTCAGCAATAATGTATTACCAATGCCCTGAGAAAATTACAGGTGTAATGTAGTATATATGATCTGAGATGAACTTGGAAACATTAATTACAGGCATCGATGCAGTAAATTAGTTTATACACTTTGCTGGCTTTGTACAAAGAGTAATTGTTCTCTGAGTATGTTGCAAAGGTACACGCTTGAACTGTGCTTCATATTTCTTAGCAATATGAATCATCTATTTGGGGAAAAACACTTCCATGTATGCAGTACTCATCTTTGAATGACACGAGTATGTCTTTTGCTTCTGTTCCTCCTAGGTGGAGCATAGAGGTGCACATAGAGTAACTTAGGGGAATTCTGCCCAAATCTTTATTTTCTGTATTATTTTTCCTATTTAGGGTGAGAAGGAGGCTGGATCAGAATGAAACGTACCAGCTTGACAAAACCCGTGAGATTAAAAATATTAACTTTTTTGGCTATGTGATAAAACACCAAGTATAATATTAGATATTAAAATTTCATCTCTGGGGACCCATAATTTGCAAATGAGAGAAACTTAAAATTCATTATGGTCTTTAGATTCTTCAGCCAACACTTCCCTATCGTTATTTCACTCTGTGAGTCCTACTCTCCCTTTGCACCATTCTGAATTACTTTTCTTGGTTCTTTATTTCTATTAAGGTCTGGCTTTCCTCCTTATCTTTGGATTTAGATGTGCCAATATATATTTTAACTACTCGTGTTTTTCTTAATTTCTACAATTAGTTCCTTTGAAACATCCTCATCGTAGGTATGAGAGCAAGGTGTCAGTATCTGTCTGAAATGTAATTCCTCTCAAGAAATGAGAAGGGAGTAGAAAATACACAGAAATACTTGTTTCATTGGAGGCCTGGTGAGGATGTGGGTATTTGTTAGCTGAAGACCACACAAGCCATGAGACTCTTGCATGACATCAAACAGCCCTTTGGAAATTTCTGTAAGCCTCTAAATTAATCCAGCCGTACTGTCTCCCTTTTCTTCACCCCCTTCATCCCACACCTCATTAGATATCCTGGGGTCTGACTTGTGGATATCCCTGCTTAGTCCCTGCACTTTTTCTTTTAACTTTCACTATGACAGACAAATTCCCGTGCATTAATTCCGGTGTAATGTGCTATCATTGTAATGAAGTCCACCATATATTTAAAATTCCTTCAACGGATGCATGGACTCATTATCCATCTTGCTTTTCAGTTAGAGCATATGTGGCTTGGCTATTGGTCTATTAATCACGAGAACCCAAAAGCCTGTCTTGATTTAAGAACCCTGAGCTCTCCATTAAACCAATTTCTATGTGTCAGTCGTAACATTAATGATACGATTAACACATGCAAACTACGTTAAAGTAACATTAAAGGTTCTGATTTAAGCTTAGGAATGAGACAAAATGCTTATGGAAGATTTTTTCCTTGGCTGTTGTCTCATGGAAGTTTTTCTGAGCACTGCAAATATTTTGCTACTGGCCATCAGGGAAGAAAAGAAAGACCCGTTGAGTCCAAAACCGATCAACAGATAGTTCTTGTGATGCACGGTTTATTACTACGATGTCTGTGTGTCTATGTGGTTTGAGCTACGCAAGTTCAAAACCCAGATTCTCTTCTAAAGTCAAATGATATTAATATAAAAATATGTAATAAAAAATAAAATAATAAAAAAAGACTTACACACTGATATTCATATATGCACAGCACAATATTTCAGAACATTTCTGTGGAAATTTATTGCATTGAAATAGGTCGCCTACAGTTGCATATAATATGGTGGTATCTTACCGAGTCCCCTTTTGGCCTGGCTTTGATTTTCTTGACTTTTATACACTCTTGTATCCTGAATCCAATTTTTGCAATAATACAGACAATTTAAATATTTATGCTCAGACAGGTAACTTCTCTAGGAAAATGGAGGAAACCGAAAACAGAGGAAGTATTCAGAAAGGGAACTGTGAGCAGAACTTAAGCCATTGAAACCATATAAATATTAAAGAAACATCTGTTGGAATGAATTTCCTAAATATCTTTAAGAATCTAACAAATTTCTCCAAGGTGAAGGAGTAATTCATAGCGAATCCAAATATAGAGCCTAAGCACATCACAAGTAGAACTGAGGCGCTTTTCAAGTCAAAGGTAAAATTACACTGTCTTGGAGCCAGGGTTGCAAAGCTCACTTTTACATGAAGGCAAATTTTGAGATTTTTTTTTTATTCTGCTGTTTAAGTTGATGAAAGTTTCCCTAATGACTTAAAAAAAAACCAAAACCCAAAAACTATACAGCCAAATAACTTACAATTCCAGACTGGTGGGGTTGGAAGGGGGGATCATCCAGCCCAACCCCCTGCTAGAGCAGGGTCACCAGAGCAGGGTGCCCAGGGTGGTGCCCAGGTGGGTTTGGGATCTCTCCAGAGCAGGAGCTCCACAACCTCTCTGGGCAGCCTGGGCCAGGGCTCCCTCACCCTCACAGCAGAGAATTTTCTCCTCCTGTTCAGGTGGAACTTGCTGTGTTCCAGTTTGTGCCCATTGCCCCTTGTCCTGTTGCTGGGCACCGCTGGGCAGAGTCTGGCCCCATCCTCCTGACCTTACTTTCAGCATTGGTGAGATCTCCTGTCAGGCTGCTGTTCTCCAGCTGAACAGCCCCAGGGCTCTCAGCCAATAAACCCATGCTGCTGTTATTTTACCTATAATTGGAGTTTTCGTAAGGTATTATTATACCGCGTTTGGCACGTAGGTACATGGATGGATTTTGAGAGAGGGGCTGCTGTGAGAGTGAACTTCCAGGCAGAGCAGGTGAATTTTGTTGGCAAAAGCTCTATTAGCCCATGCTTGGTTTATTGATGATTATAAACACAGGGAAACGCTTTTCAGAGTAATTCATACCCCTGCGTTACGGTAGGAATTCTTCATGAAAAATGCGCCTGGTGCCACAATAAGAAAAAAAAAAATGATCTGTTTGAAGAGCAGAGTGATTTCTGGCCGTTATTTTGATTTTTATACCCATGGGTACACGTAGCTGTAGCTTCCTTCCATTCCCAGTGACGCCAATATGTCGGCAAATATTGTGCCAGAGTATTTTTGGAGTTGACCTGAACGTACAACCTAATTAGAGGATGCGCTGTCGACCTGGGCTGGTTTTCATTATGTGGAGTGAGAAGTGCTGACATTTCAAAACCTTTCATTGTACCGCAAATTGAGCCGCACAACTTGCTCTGTTCTCTTTTACGTGCTGATACTCCTTTTTCTCCTGGCTAAAAGAGAAGTTACTGTTATCTCTGTGGCTCGTACTATTATTCCATGCTCAGACAAACACTCCTCTTTACTGGGAATAATTCCAGGGGATAATTGCCTGTACCTATAGATAGGCTGCAATAGAGTGGACTTAAAAGACTGCAATGGGGACGCTAAGGGATTTATCGGCTGACTGGTAAGCACAACCTCAGAGGAGCTTCTGCACTTAGACCTTCAGACTCTCTCACTATTTGGTCTCCTACCTCCCAGATGGCCACTTAAGCTGTTTTTTAATGTGGGGACTTCCTCCATCAGTCTCCTTCCTCCCTTCGTGGAGGGTAATGGTTGAGATTATGGCTTTTGTAACAAGTTCTGGGATGTTAATTCTTTCAAAACATCAAAGCGGTTCACTTTGGATATGGAAGAAACGGTTAGGGCCTTCCAGAGGTGCTTTTTGGTCTAGCAGCAGAGATTCTTCTCTGAGTTCGATGCAAAGCCATGGAGCTCCCGAATCTGAATTGCTCTTTTCATTAAAAAAACAAACCACTCGAGAGGTTGTCCTCAGCTCAGGCTGACTACACCCGTAGCTTCCCATGGATTGAGTTGGAAGATAGATATTGAGCTCAGCACCCCAAAATCTCTTTATCCAAAAGCAGTGATGACTTTAAATAGCTGAAACCTTAATTTCACTGGGATTTTGTGATGAAATCTTTGCGTTTGCTGTCCTCCACTTTGGGGAATTCAATATCTTGTGTGGAAATCTTTGAAGAGGAGGCCATTTAAGATGGACTCCATCTTCCTTTGAGACCACATGCACCCCAGAACTGTACACAGGGCATGGGCAGGGGCCCAGTGGGGCCAGGGGAGCCCAGCCCCACTTTGGGTCGGTTGTTGGTTGTCTCAAAGGTGTCTCTGTGGATGTGCGTGTTTGTAGCTATAGACGCAGTATATTTCCCTACACTTTTAAGGGTCAGGCTGTGCATGGAGCTTGGAAGGGAAGCGCCACTGCAGTGCCTTCTCTGCTGTACTGGAGCTGTGTCTTGAGCGTGGGGATTCAGGTGGCTTCCCCAAAGAAAGGCAGAGATTTCAGCCCAGGCTGGGGGCTGGCATGCCTTCCTTAGCTTTATTATTTTATCATTGTGCAAAGCCGATGCTCACAGACAAGCAGGAGTTCAGAATCGAAATTCCCATAATCATGATATAGAAAATTCGGTGTTTTCAACGTAATGGTAAAGTAATAAAATCTCTAACTGAAACAGAAAGCCTGCTTATGTATTACTTTAGAGGTAACTCCATGTGTGTGTGCTGGGGGGAGAGGCTAGTGCAATCAATTATTGTAATTTTAATCTCTTTTAATAATTATCTGATGTCTGGGGGTTTATTAGATTTGAAAGAAAAAAACCCTACACAATAGATTTAACTGCTCTTTTACCTGTTTTTACAGCTAGTATTTGCTTAAACTTGGGCTGAATTGCAATTTATTCAGTTGTGCAGGAAACATTGTGTTGTACAACCTGTAGTTCCAGGATGGAGCATATTAACGAAGCTCTAAACATGCATAAATACAATTAAACTTGTGCTGAATTCAGGTTATATAAGTAGCTGCCATGCTGATTAAGTATCCAAGAACAAGATCAGTTTTCTTTCTAAAAGGGATTGCCAAGCTTGTGATCTGTGTGGAAGCCCTTACCAACAGCTTTTCTCAATGTGTATCTAAGGATCAACAAAGCTGAGGTTCGCAGACCAATGGGGATATCTGCAACTTTTCTTTCCTTTCTCCTATGCTGTAACTCGGAGGCAAATATTTCGACATTGAAAATGCTGACAGAGGAAGGAAGACATTGGAGGAGAGGAGGTGGTGGTCCCCAGCAGCAGTGCTCCAGGGATGTAAATGATTTGGTGATGATGAGCCATCTGAGTCGGTGAAGAAGAGGAGGAGGAGGTGCTGCAGGCATGAGAGCAGAGATTCCCCTGCTCTGGATGGGATGGAGTCACACAGGAGCAGGCTTCTTCTGAAGGAACTGTGGCCCATGGAGAGGAGCCATGTCGAGCAGGGGAAAAGTGTGAGGAGGAAGGAGCAGCAGAGGGGAGCTGTTATGGGCTAACCACAACCCCCATTACCCATCCATCCCCCTGTGGTGCTCGGGGACAGGGGAGGAGCTAAAGCAGTTGTCAGTGAAGGAGTGATGGGAAGGAGAGGTGGGGAAGGTTTCATTTCAATTTGGTTTTGTTTCACATGATCTAACTCTACTTTTATTTGGAAATAAATTAATTTTCCCAGGGTCCACTTTGCCCATGACAGTAGTTGTTAAATGATCTCCCTGTCTTTATCTCCACCCCCAAGCTTTTCCATTTTACTTGCTCCCTCTGTCCAGCTGAGGAAGGGGGATGAGAGCGTGGCTGGGTGGGGGTCTGGCAGCCAGCCAAGGTCAGCCCACCACAACATGCTGTCCTGACCTCTCTTCTGTCTTGACTGATCTTCACCCAGACCGATGGAGGAAGAAATGATGTCCCACAGGCAGCTCAGCAGAGAAAGTCCTATGAACATCTGCTTTGTGACTTGGTGAGGGAAGAAAGGAGAAAAAGGAAATGAAAGTGTCATGTGAGTTAATGACTTGAAGACTTTTGTCTTTGTGCGTTTATCCCTCTACTAGGAAATCAAGAAGGCAAATTTGGTCCACAGCCTCATGAACTGAGTAATATCTTTTATTCTTTATACTCCCTGTTTATAGTCTGCACCTATATGAGTTAGGTCTTTCATATCCACAGACTGCTTGAGTTTCTCAGACAATTAAAGCAATTCTCCTGACTCAGAGTTAACTCTGTAATGACAGAAGGCAAACTTGCTAGGAAAAAGCACCAGCCAAATAGCTTACTCCACTTGAGTGGTAATTAAAAATATTTTTGTGAATTATGGCATTCTTTTAAAAGCTAATAAGTCATGTTAGCTGGTGGATAGTTCTAGATGTACGCACCAGCATAAGAGTTTTGTCACCTATTCGGTACCCAGAGACAGCTCCTATTTTCAACAGATTTTACAGAATCACAGAATCGTCTGGCTGGAAGAGACCTTTAAGATCATCGAGTCCAACCATTCCCCCTGCACTGCCAGGGTCCCTAAACCATGTCCCTCAGCACCACATCCACATGGCTGTTAAACCCCTCCAGGGATGGGGACAGCACCACCATGTCCCTGGGCAGCCTGTTCCAAGGCTTGACAACCCTCTGTGTAAAGAAGTTCTTCCTGATAACCAACCTAAATCTCTCCTGGAGCAACTTGATGCTCTTTCCTCTCATCCTATCACTTGCTACATGGGAGAAGAGACCGACCCCCAACTCTCTACAACCTCCCTTCAGGGAGTTGTTGAAAGTGAGAAAGGCTCCCCTGACTTTCCTTTTCTCCAGACTAAACACTGCCAGGTCCCTCATAAGACTTGTTGTGAACAAGTTGCAAAGATATTCAGTCTCCGGGGAGCTGTCGTTTAAGACAAAGCACGTTACAGAGATGTAATCTGCCTGGCAGGTAGCTGGTGTAACTGGCAGTGTTATTCCTTGCTCCATCTCACTTGCTAGGTTGTTAGCAAACTTCAAACTTTGAATTGATATAACGTCCTGAAAATCAATGATTTTGAAATAAGGATGTGGAACCTGAAATTTTGGTGAGAAATCAAACCTCAACTGCTCTATGAGCCGGTTGGGTCTAGAGTTCCTTTGTAGAAGCTCCCTGTTTGCTAATAACATTTTGGTATTAATCCAGGTATTAATCTCTCACGTTTTTCTCTAAGAGCGTCTTGGAGATGGACTCACAGTCCCCAGAGTACTCGGCATACACCTGGGAACGCTGGTCAGGTAGCTTTCCTGCAGTATGAAACTTTCCGTTCTTTTTTCTGCAAGGTGCACGAACTTTACCACGGGAATCATTCATCAAGTAAGGAAGAATGTGAGCCCATGTTATGCAACGTGCAGTTCCTAACGTTAACGTAATGGCTGTGTCTTCAAAACAGACGTTAGAGTCTCCCCTTGGCCTCAGAGCTACAGCAACAACAGTATCTTCCTTGGGAGCCAGAGGAGCTCACTGTAATACCCGTGATTTCCTTCTTGGCAGTGGAAAAAGAGTGTAAAGATTTCCAGGGGAATATTTGGAAGTGCAGGATGTACTTTGACATGGTCCTTCTGAAAAGAGCGTTTTGTAAAGTCACCCCAGAGCACAAAATCTGCCAAACACACCCCCGAACAACCCCCTTGTATCCCTGTGCCGCCAAATGCAGAGGAGATCTGTACAAGGCTCAACCTTCTCACTTTATTCACCAGGATACCCCAGACTGTTACCTGTAGTCAAACATTTCTGAGCTGTGGAATTACATTCTGTGATGAATAGAAAACTTTAGAAGACGTAGGTGGGGTAGGGGAGATAATGATGTTAAAAAAAAGGTACCGAAACTTTGATTTATGAGTGTTTCACTGAAAAAAAATGCAGTGTGGGGGAGGCTAGCCTTATTCTCATGCAATGGAATCTGTCAAAAACATGAAAAGAGTTTCCTTTATATTAAAAATAATGGAAATATTCCAGCTTGAAAGCACGGAGAAAATGCAGAGTAGTTACCTTGGATTCTCTGAGTCTGAAACATTCTCTTTCTTCCTTTATTCCCCTAGTCCCGATGAACAAACGCCCTCCACTGCTCTCCTGGTAAGTTGTTCGGAATGAATAGGCTGCGGCTCTGCTCTCCTGTCAATCATCAAGGATCAGGAAAAGTAATACAGCAACACAGAAGACGCAAAATATACTGTGCTGCTCATCTTGAGTGAGATTTTATTTCTGTACTCGCATGGTTGCAAATTCTGGAAAATTCTGTCATGAGAGTAAGTCATTGCAGACCCAAACTCTACCTCCCCCATTAGGACTGATAAGACCATGTTAATAAAACGAGGTTCCGTTGCATTTTTCATGTTTTAGACATGATTTATGAGGAAATCATCATCATCTGTCACTCTGAATGCTTCTAGAGGGCACAATAATCATGGCTGTCAATTACTGTGCTGCTGCCTTTTGGGCGTGCGGATCGCCTGTGTGTTTTCTGTTACTCTGAAGATGACAGCAGAATTGTGTCCTTTCTAGGACTAACTACATAACTATAAACAAGCATTAAATGCATGGAAAAACATACTTCTGCTGAGAAATTCTCCTTGAACTGTAACAGTTAAGTTGTAAAATTATCGTCCTGGGTGATATTATAAACACAGGAAAAAAAAAAATCTTTTCTTCTTTTCCCAGGGTGCTACATAAAAAAAGGCAAAATTTGAATACAAAATCATGTGGGGGTTTTTTTAATGTTCTGTCTATAATAATCTTTAAACTTTTTTTGTATTTTAAGAAAGGAGGTGATTTTTTTTTCCCCACTTCAGCAATTTACTCAAGAGTTTCAAAGAAAATGGCTGCAGTTACGTGACAAAATCTCCTGGGCTCGTTCAAGTCCCAGGAGACTTTTAAAGATTTGATTCCAAGTGCAGAAAAGACAAGCTCTCTTACTCTCTTTTTGCATCCTCAGCATTAGTAAGAAGGTGCCCAACTCGACCGGAGCTGGAAGCGCGCAGTCTGTCAAGGGAGAACTTCATCTCATTCCGAGTCGAGTCTTCAGTCCAACCCAAAGGCCACCGAAGTTAATTGAATGATCTGATCCCTACTGTTTTCAGCGGGAATTGGATTAGGCCCTGGGACATCTAGAACGGTGCGATGGCATTGAGCCACGACACTCTCATTAATTATGGTGGGAACTGAACTGTTATAACCCCGTCTAAGATGGAGCACTCGCCCTTTTTCATATGACGATTGACTTTGTGGTGAAGGGCTTTACAAACTTCTTCACCTCTGATCTGATTGGCATCCCAACACTGAGAAAGAAATACCGGAGCATCTGCAAACGTCCAGTTTGGTTTAATGAATGATGGTCCCAAGCCTGGATCCGCTCATCGGACTGTTCCGCTTGGTTGTTCGCTTATTATGATGGAACAAAAAGATTTGCTCGGAGCCGTGTCCCTTCTTGGCCACTGGGGTGTAGGAGTGTGTTGTCATAAGGCTTTGAGCGTGGCGTGTCTGGTGTCAGCTCCTGCTCTAGGACTGCGGACTCTTTAATGGGAGCTCTGTGCTGTGCCGATTGCGTTGTTGATTGGAAACTTAATTAGGGAGAAGCATCTATCTCTGCCCTTTGCATTCCTGCCTCTTATTTTTTTTATTTCCATGTACAACATGAATACATCTGTGTCCCAACATTTATACGTGAAACTAGGCTGAATGAGAAACAACCAGAAAGTCAGTTTTTATGGAGTGACAGTTTTTGTCGTGCTTTTTTGGTTTGAATTGTTTTTTCACCATAGAAGTACTTACATAACAATTTCAACTTAAATGACTTCTTGCTTTCACCCAGCATGAGTCTAAAGCAAATGGACTATTTTCTTTCCTCTAGTCTGCTAAAATTAAACCCGTTCTACAGCGCGATTCATTTCCTAAGAAGCTTTATAGAAGTTATAGCCTAAAAAGGAGCACCACTGCAAATATCAATTTCATCGCTGTGTATTACATTTCTGTGCAGCTCGCGGGGTTATCAACCTGCAAAACAATTCCAGTTCCTTTTGGACTTGCTTCCCAGCTGATCAAACACACGAAAATAACAAATCAAAACAAAAACATGAAGCGAGACCTCAAAACCCTTCCTCTCCCCGCTCTGCTTCAAAGGCGTTCATGGAAGGAAAGACAAACAAATCAAGATTTTTCTGTAAAACAGATCTACCGTGTTTGTATCCTCACACTATTATACGTGATGGTGCAAATACTGATCGATCATAATGAAAACCGCATTGTCAAAAATCTGTGTGGAACAAGCTGGGGGTTGGTTGCACTGTGTCCATCTCGGTAACGCTTCTCTACAGCAGAGGTGAAGTCACCACATAGCTGTTCCGTATCCTACATCTGTAGATCGTGGTTACACCAGGACGTAATCTGAGCCTAAACATCAGTTAATTATTTTATCTGGACGTATTTTTGTGACCCTGTAGAAAATACTTGAGTTTTATTTAAAAAAATCTAAATGTACACAACTTAAACCAAACCCCCCAAACCCTGAAGCTGATAGAGAGGTTTCTTGGTGTTTGGTTAAAAAATATTGTTTTGAGGGTAAAGGGTTCTTCCATCAGGAAATCTGAACATTTCTGCATAGGGATGCGATTTTGCATGTGCTGCGTAGTTGTAAACTTCATTTTCCGTTAGAAGCAGCAGTTGGTTTGGTGTCTGGTCCCCTTAACTTGAAACAGATGAGTTTAACAGGTAAGTTCTTAAATCACAGTTAGATTTAGCACTTGTTTTGGAAACTTGGATTTCAGACTGTGATGTTAAACCTTCCTAAGAAGCCGATGAACCATCTTAGGATTTTTGATAAAATAACTAGAAGGGTAAATGCAGAAAAATCAGGTTGAAGAAGCTTGCACGTTTTGTCCTTCCTTACCAAGGTGTTAAAGGATTTCCTTTCCACCCTCCAGTCCCCAGGAAGCTGTGAGAAACCTGGGGCAGCTCGGCAACACCTTGGCCTTCCTTCTAGCCGACCTGCTCTGCTTATTAAACCCCTCGGCCAGAGTTTTGTCCTGCGGCTCGGCGGGAGCCCAGAGCCGTTCTCCTCTCTGTTTGACAGCCATCGGCTGAAGAAGAGGCTGGTTTGAGTCAGGCAGGCTGTCCTGGGTGTCTTTTCCCAGGCAGTCACCGGCTGCTAACTCTGTAGATTCCAGAAACATGATCGCTCCTTCTACTTGAAAGTGCCTTTAGGGAACACCAGCAGAAGTTACGGAGGAATTGAACGAACCTTTGTGTGTTAAATCACACCTTTATCCCTTCATGAGCAGGGCTCTCCGTTTTCATTGTCTGAGCTCTTAGTTCACCATTCAGCCAATGATGCTGGACTCTTCTAAAAAGCGTTGCCATCAACCCAACCTCCGCATCCCTTCTGCATTTTAAGCCCCATAACACTGTGAATTCCTTTTCCTTTTTTATTTCTGCCATCTTTTAGGTATTTGAGGACTGGTATCATTTTATCACACATCCCTTCAGCCTTCCTATTTCTAGGGTAAAGAATTCCCATTCCTATGGCCCTTCTTTTAGGTCCTGGCAGAACTTCCATATATCCATAGCAGTGGAAAAGGTAGGACTTTCAAACTCTCTCTTCGGAGCATAAATTCCGCTAACGGCCATAGATTAAAGTTTCTAATTCAGTCAGCGCTTTTGACACCTGCCTATAAAAAGCCTTCTTGGTTCTTCAGCCGTCGATTCAGCCTGTGACACTTACTGCACATTGATTCATGGACTCCATTAAGAGGATTTTACAGAAATGTTTTCACGACACATAGGAGAGAAATCTCCACATGAATGATTTATAAAGGGTCGTTGTAAATAAATGGCAATGAAACATCCAGTGCTGGCTTTTAAAAAAGACCTAATTATGATTTGTGCAATTGTTAATAAATAATGGTATGAGTTAGAACCCGAAATCTCGTGTTTCTTGGACAATATCAGTTTTTGCACGTTTAAGACCGCTGCTTTTCAGAGTGCGGTCCATAGACCCGCAGTGATGGGGTATATATGTTATATATATGTCTTGTATGTCATGTATAAGTGGAGTGTGTCCTAGTTTGTTGAAGTATTGCTTCCAGATGCTTATTTGATAATAAGAAGGAAGCAAGTACAGGGATATCGCGGCATGTCATTATCACTAGGACCTCCTTTGAAGAATTTCAGGGAAGAAGCCTGATTGTCCCTCCCGGCATAAATCTCCACTGCTGCTTCTGTGCAACCAGGCGTCAAATGCCACAGCCGGAAATGGACTCATCAACACTGACCTTATTGATCTAATGAGCTTTCTTCGTGTTTCATGTTGTCAGTGGTTGTTGAACCTTCCTCCAAATGAATGTCCTTCCTTCCACATTATGATCCTAGGAGCAAGTGCCACGAGAAGACATCGTGTCTGTTTAAAACCGTGTCAGACAGACGGACCTACCAGTGCGGCTTGGCCCTTCTTGCTTCTGCAATAAATTGCTGAGTTGTGGTGCAAGAACCAACGCTGTGGTGTAATGAACCCAGAGACTGCTGTGATTGCTGCCTGTGCTCCCGAACACCGTGCAACGCCTTGAGAGCTACCACAGCCTGCTTTCTTCAGAGGTAGCAGATCGCATCCAGATGTGGATTTAGTGAATCAGCAAAAGGGCTTCTGGCAGCACCAGCCACCCTGCCCAGTTTACCCTGGAGTACGCCCCTGCCTACACGTGAAGCGCGTTTGGGGTTTGGACTCCATTTTTGGATGGGCGTTTTCCTGGTGCAAAGGAAGGGAGCATCCAATCACGGGGCTGCTTGAGAGCGCCTGGGTATGACGGTGTCAGGAAAAGGCTGCTTTTACCCAAATGGCTGCTCCCAGCCATAAAATGGTGGCGCTCTGCAAACACGGAGTCTGAAACGCTGCTCTGCGCAGTGCCGAAGTGAAGGATATTTTTTTATTTAATTTGCCTGCTGACAGCTCCTTCTTGTCCTCAGTGTGACAAGGAGAAAAGTGGAGGGAGATTGCACGTTGATGGAATGAGATTGCGCTTTGCAGATGCTAGCAGCTGACCCTCTCACTTGGAAGATTGCCCGGGAACGTCCAAATAAAAGAAAATTTGGGACCCTGAGCTCAGCCAGTGAGTTTTCTTGTCTGAACTGCAGTACTTCAAGCACCTCTCAGAATGCTCACCTGCTCCTCCACTGCACCCTCTAAAGCACAAGCCCTTGGTTTCCACACTGGTGGAATTACCTGCCCAATTTTCACTCATTTTCAATGGACTTTGATTGCAAGAAGCTCTTTAAAGGGGGACAACACAGAGCCAGGTGACAGCAACACCAGACTCCTATTTCTGAAGGCTGCCATCAGGCCGCTGCTGTGTCCCTCCTGTATCTGATTCACGCTGGCAGAGTTGTCCCTGTCGCAACACGACATTCAGCCGGCGCTGGCCAGGCAGGTACACGCACCTTTCCCACAGCAAAAACGTCAGCGGGATGTTCACCCAGCAGGACGCACCTCTGCATTTCCTTTTCTACCAGAAAAATACTGCTAATATAGTAATACTAATAATAATAATAACAAGAACAACAAGAACAAGAACAAAAACAATAACAACAACAACAATAATAATAATAACAATAATAACAACATACAAATACAGATACAAATAAAAATTAATAATACTCCAAGGTAGAAATTATTAGCCTACTTAGAAAACCCTTTAGAGAGAAAGACTTATTCTAGATGTAAATCTAGAAGCGTATCTGAACTAGCTCAATATTTTGTAGTGTCATGATGCATTTAGAGAAAATTTTAATCCAGTTGAGGATAGTTATTCTCCAAGTCCTGGGCAGGGATGGGATGGGTCTCTGCATTTACTACGTGCTCTCTAAGGGACTTGTCTGATTCTAAGCTCTAGCAAAAAAAGGGTAAATTATTAATGAGTGGGCAGTGCAATTCCCTCTCCAGAGTCTTCTGGTCAAATGAATATGATCGATACACCACGAACCAGCAACCGCTTTTTCATATTTAAGTCACTTCTACAGCCTTTACCTGTAAGACGAAATGCAACCACTGGAATGTGGCTGGACTCTATGGTCACATCTACAAAACTAGAAAAGGGTTTTAAAAATGCCTCCCCCTTATTGGCTTCCTATTTCCTGTTTGTGAAGCCTGGGTACGGACAGGAAATATAACAGGCATGAGCGATAGGGAAGGGTCTGCACTGACGTGGCAGACGGCTCAGCCTCGTGTTTAGACAATGCAAGTGGTGAGGATGCTAAAGGATCCAGAAGGCTGGTGTGATTAAAGGGTTGGCTATCATCTTCAAAACATCAAAACCTGACACAGATATCGACCTCCTGTCCTCCTTCCTGCCGTGCCTCATTGTCAGCAAAAGAAGGAACAGAAGAAACTTTTTCAGATGAACAGGAGCAAAGTCATTGACTTTAATCCAGCCCCATAAGAAAAAAGCTCTTCAAGGTGCTGTGCATGCAGGAACCCAACACGCTGCGTCTGAGCAATCCTGTGCCAGAAGTCTGTCTGCTCAGCGGAAGTGATTAATGGCCAAAGTTAGCCGATTTGACGACGAGGAGGTGATCGTCCTGACTTCGTACAGGGAAGCATCACTGCTACGCTGGCGTGCCTCCTTTGCCGGGCTGAATCAATCCACATTGCTCAAGCTAACGGCTACGTGTCGTAATCGACTCGAGCTGTAGAGCAGATTGAAATCTTCAGAAGCGCTGTAATTAATGTTATTCCTGATGCATCACCACATCTGATGGAGTTGGCTTCCTGTGATTTAGCCTAAAGAAAAAGAGTTTTGACATAAGATTCCTGAAACCTCAAGACTCAGAGTAGAGTTTGACATGTGAAAAGCAATTAGAGTGTGATTCATTAATCTTGCACTGAACAGTGGACGGCTCGCAGCCGGGTGGAATTAAAAATAGAGGGAAGAAATTTAACGCGCTTTATGTGTTATCATCGTACGCAGTGTCGCTGCTGCTACCGTGCTCTTCTAGATGACTCTAATATTCACTTTAAACAAATGGGAAACTTTTCAGATCCTGCAGTAGCATAGGAAAAATTCAGTCCAGGACAAATTTCTGATTACAAAATGTTCCCTTTCTTTCTGTTACAGATTTTAGATCTTTGTTTTTATTTTTTACGTCAATCTGCTGTGTGCATTATCAAGAGAAAATGAAGAGTACGTGGAAGAAACAAGAAACTCGGGCTAGAAAAGCTCAGAAACTCAGATTAGCTAGATCGCTGACTTGCTGCCTCTCCCTGTTTCTAGAGGGTATGCGTCAGAAGAAATCACTAGCCGAAAGCTAGTCATGAAAAATTCAGCAAGGTGGAGTAATATTTCGCTAATGTGGATCACAGGAGTAGAAAATTGTACTTCAGGTGGTTCAAGGCATCAGCAGTCTCTGCCAGTGTGAATTCCCTGGTAACTTTCTCCACCATTTCTCTCTGACTGAGCCCAACTTGGTCAAGAGCAGCCAATGACCTATCCTAAGTCCCAGCCCAGTGTCGTGACATAAATCGAGAAGTTACATACACAACAACCAGCATGCTTTGACAGGTCTTGATACTGAAGTGGTTTTTCAGACTGGCAGTAACATCCTGGAAGCCACCTGAGTAGCAAATTTCTCAAACATAAAGAGGGAATAAGCTGCGGTCACTGTGATCACTGATTTATTCTGTATGCTAATGAGATCAAAGGGACGGTTCTTGCAGCCCTGAGAACCAAATTAAAGGGTGAAAATCCTCATGTCTGAAATTGCATGGAGCCGTGTAAATTTTAAAAATTTCTTTTTTTGCAGGGGTAAAGCCAAGAATTAAAGAAAATAAGAGCAGGGAGATGAATAAAGCACATCCTTTAAGAAGACACTCAGAGAAGCAGGAATATTTTTGGTCCCATTTGCACGCTGCAGTCATCCAACAGCCAAGGTCATAGGAAGTCTCCTAGGAAAAGCAGCTCAGAATAGTAACAATAACAGGAGCCGAACCAATAGTCATCAGGGCATCCGTAAGATATTTTAAAAAGTAAAACCCCGAAACAAAAGCCAGGATTCCAAAACACCAAGAAGCCCGAGGGTTAATCGGATTACAGAGCGGAGTGACAGGATTAGTGACTGAGCCTTCTGAACAGTGTCACTCTATCAACACGGATCATGCTCTGAAGCAGGGAGTCAGATACAGCTTATGCCCAAGTGCTGGTTCAGAGCCAATTTCCTCTCTAATTGCAGACAGTGGGAATTCTCATGCAGTGAGAGAGCCCAAACGAATAAAAGAATAATAATCCAGACGTGAGGTATTGGGAAAAAAATAGCTCCTTATTAGCTTTTTGGAAGGATCATACTATTGCTATTGGCAGCTGATGGATAAAAGCTTTCCCTCGTGTTAGGCTTTGGCTGGATTTCACTTTGATTTCAGGCTGCGTACAGTTCTTTTGTGGTGCGCAATTGTTGCTCAGAAATAGAGCCCAGCAAGGTGCACATGGCCTCCACACTTGCAAGGAATAGGTAAACCGGGTGTGAAATCGGTGCCGTGATCCAGACCTGAGGTGGAAGATACATCGCGTAGAAACCACAGGGAATTGTTGTTGCATTTGGTATTTTACCAACACAGAAAGCTGATTAATTTGATGTTGTTACTCGTTTGATGTGTTCATTGATTTGTTGTTGTTCGTTGATAGCTTCGAGTTGCCGATGTGTAGGGTATGACTTGTGCTACTCAGCGGTCTCGTTAAGAAACTGTGCGCAATTAAAAACTCACATGGTTTAACCCTTTCTTTGCTAGGCGGCATTCTCTGAACTTAAGGAGCCCTCAGCGTAAATAAAAGCAGCTACAGCATCTGCAGACTGATAAGTAGCACCTCTGGTAACTATGACCTACGTTGGATTACAGATGTTTCTCTACATTCTTTTTCTCCTCTCCTTTCTTTTAAAATGGGTCCAGAATTTTGATGACCCAACATGAGAGTAACAGGGTAGAAACTGATCAGCATCTCAGAGAAAAAAAAGAAAAAAAAAACCCTCTAAACTTGTCAGAATGGTGAAAGGAAAGGGCTTTGTTCAAGTCTTTAGGCGTATTAGGTATCCTCCTGATTTCTCATCCCGTTAAAGCCCCGAGGAGCTAGGCACTTTGGGAAGTTTTACATCTGTCCACACAAGGATGATTTCCACCCCCTAGGATTTGTTCAAACAAAATTGGGCTTCCCTTCAACAGTTTGTTCACTTTTCTGAATTCCACCCCCCAGCTTCCCAAGCGGTCTTCAGGCACAGGGGACCAGGAGGGTGGAGCAGTGCTCAGTGTCATCTCTAAAGGCACGGTTCCTCCTCCCTCTGCGCGTCCTGTCTGTCAGTACTGTGCTGTGAGTTTCCACCAGAAGGCTCCTGCAGGTCTCAAAGCCCTCGCTCCTGCCTCAAACAAGGCACCTGCTGCATGCCTGACATGACTTGATGACCTGGGCCGCTTTAACCAAGGTCGTTACCGTACCACAGAACATGGATAATTGCGTTGTCACCTAAGTTGCAAAGCCCTGAAGTTTCTAGCCCATCTAAGGAATACGTTCCGACATCCTCGCCGGAAAGACGGTGAAGTTGGCAATTCAGACTTCATCTACACGGCTCCCCTGCTGTCTCCTATACAGAGTGAAACCAGGAACTGAATAATTATCTTCATGAAATATGAAGTGTCTTCCTTTTTCCGAGCACTACAAACATTTCTGAGCGTTGTTCTTTTATAAGATGCATTTCCAAAAGCATTTAATGAGAGAGAGATGAAAGATAACGCGCTGGTGGTTGAATGTTGCTATTTTTTTCCGATTTAAAGTACACATTCGTTTTCTTTTTCCCTCTAGCTTATGTCCATGTATCGTTTTGCCTCACTGCTCTAAAGTGGGAGCCGTGGTGTGCATATCCGAAAAGCGTTCTCATTATTTTTACCTTGCTATCACACAATTCAAGGTACGCTGTATCAAAGATGCAACATAAAAAGCAAATTAAAATTGAATTGCAGTAAAGCTACTAAAGGAACTCATTGCCCTTCAAAGGGTTTACAACTCAGTACGTTATGTGGTGGGAATGGACAATTAAGTGCAAGGAATAAGTGTTAACATGCTGGCTTGTGCGGTCATGTGCACCTCATTTGATACATTTAATTGCAAATAATGGTGATTCATATATGTTCAAGGCTGCCCCCGTGAGTAGAAAAATCTCTTCACTTTCCTACGCGATGGAATGGAGTAATAGCTTCTCCTAGGCACACACTTGAGTCGCAGGTTGCTGGGTGATAACTTTCTGCACACCCGCTCTTTTTGTGACACTATGTTCTCCCATCTCCTATGGAAGAATTCAATAACTGGAGCGCAAGGAAGGCTGGCATGATGAACTTTTTAGGAAGGCGACTCTGCAGCAGTTTGCCCTCTGCAATGACTTACACGGGTCACTTGGTACAGTTAGAGAATCCGCAAGGTTTTAGTTATAATACTCCATTGATTCCGCTGCTGGGAAAACTGACATTTTACATTGCTGCTAATATAACCCATATAAAAAAACCAGCAAAGCTCTTCTGCTAAAGCCAATCCTGCTTTTGCATTCTGTGTAGCAAGATATTCCGTTTTAATTATTTCACTAGGGTACTTCACGCTATAGTTTTTAGGAATTTTCTAATGCCCTGATGCTGTGAAGTCCTAATCAGCATCATCTTGTGGAGAAGCTGTTGGGCTCTGAGGCAGCCTTGCCACAAGAGGTGGAAAGTGTATTTTTTTCCAGAGAGTAGCATCAAGCCCTGCGGTGTTTCCAGTTCTCCTGTGAGTGACGTGGGTGAGGATTGATGTATTAGGAGTTGCAACGGAGGGACAGATGTTGTGCTCAGAAGGGAAATTCTGCCCTGTCCCTCCCCAGAGCTGCTGGTTGGCTCCAGTCCTTAGCAAACAAGCAGCTTAGAGCCTCCCCGTGCGATTCCATTTCCTGACTGAAACATACCGTGTGTCCGTCTGGTGGAGTCCTGTGAAATACCGTTAATTATGGGCTTTATTACTGACATGAACATTCGTGTGAGAGAGTCTGGACACGGGTGTTCACTCTTCTGGCATTTTTTTTTGTTAAATGTTTGATCTATTCCAAATAGTTGAATACAGCAAACGGAAACTCAGAACTCAAAGAGTCATCGTGAAGAAACAGTTCCGTAAGTTTGAAAAGCACGTCCTTGACTGTGACACTAAATTCTGACACCATCCTGCTGACATCGTGTTCATCGCTGTTTTTCTGTGAAGAAAGGGTGGTAAGAAAGCAGTTAGTTTTTGGGAGGATGAGGGGAGGGCTGGTGTTAATCTCAGGTAGCTGAAGCTTTGGTTTTGGTCTTTAGAAGAAATAAGTAACAGCTAATGCTAATTTGGCATTTAACGGCCCTATGAATATTGAGAACTTCAAGATCTACTTCTGTATATTAACACGGCTAACGACTGAATATTGACGCATTCATCACGAAAAAATCAACCCTGAGAAAATACCTTCTCTACTCCAAATGTCCTTTAACATTATTTTTAAATGAATAGTTCCCCAGTGAGGACTATTTTTGTACGCTATAGTAACTGCAAGAAAAAAAAAGATCTGTTTATTCTGCCTAAAGGGGCAGAGCACGGGGGTTTTGCATGTTTTGACAGCACTTTTCTGTGCTTTCAGATACACAGCTTTCATCTGAAATTAGTTTAACTCAGTTTTGAGGGGGATTTCAGGTTGGTTTTCTTTTCATCCACTCCACTGATCTTGTACGACTTGTCCTTATTCTCTGAGCTTGCTGTAAGGAAGTATTTAGGCAAGAAGCTGCATGGACATCTATCAGCATAAAATGGTATTTTATTGCTCTTACAATTATTATTAATAATAATAATGATATTTTAAAATAGGTAGATATTATCGTTTCAGTCATTTTAATGCAATCTTTCTCTGACTAGTGGAAATTAATACAGTTGGACTTTGCCCAAGCATGAAAACCTGCCTCTTCCTGGATTTAGTGATTTTTTTTAAAAAAATCCCCATTTGTAAACCTCAGACCATGAGCGGTTCTGTGAGCCCACTCAGGCCGAAGGCTTTATCACGGAGGGCTTGCAGCGAGGGTCCCCAATTTAGCAAGGCCAGATGGGTAACGCTGCTGCCTCTCCGGAGGTTACTGCTGAAGAGAGTATCAGTGCAGCAATGATTATCGCCAGGATTTTGTGTGGCCTTTCCCAAATGTACCAGTTAGTGACACTTCAGCCTGCAAAGAGGTGAAGCTCCTTTCTGGCAACTTACCTTCTTGCCAGACAATAGGAACCGGTTTGTATCTCCTGGTGGGTTACTGGCTTCCTTAGGTGGTTGAGATCCTTGTCAAAGGGCTGAAGTCTTCACTCAGAGCCACCTTGGTGCGCTTGGGAACGGAGAGAGACAACTTGCAGTTTCTGCCTGTGCTCTGAGATTAAATGTCTCTTATGTGAAGCTGAGACCGTTGAGCACGCGTTCAGAGACCGTATTCAGGAAGCAATCAAGACAGTCATTTGTGGAGCTCTCTCTGAAGGTACCTACTCATTTTTCAGCTGCGATTAAACATCAGGTACAATGCTGATCTTCTTAATAAATGGGATGAAAAATGGTATAGAAGGTATTATAATAATGTTATAAAAATACTCCTGCCCTAGGACGGCTATGTTCGGTTCAGGCTCCTCCGTCTCAAAATGATGCAAGAGATGTATAAAAGACATTTAGAGAGATGAATCAGGGCTCTGCTTGACACACAGAGCTGGAGTAGTATCGGCCGACTGACAAAGTTCTCATCTCTCTCTGTCTGTAACGCTGACGGTGCATGGACGTCTCGGATGCTCATGCCTCAGCCGTTTCACACCACAGCAGCAGTCTGAAGGAAACCATTAGCTTTGCCGACCTTTAACTTCTCTCCTTGTCAGTCAGATCCCTCAAAGTGATTAGGAGCATATGGAACTCCCCGGTGACACAAGATTGAAAAGATCAAGACTCCTTGTTTGATAAGGAGTGGCACGAGTGACAAATGAGAGAGAACATGGCACATACATACATGGCAGGGAAGACAGAGGGTCCTAAGTGTGAATGCGGCCCCTTCTGACCAAAGCAAAACTGAGGGTGGCCTGATGACGTGGAAAGGTTGCTGTTGCAGAGAGAGGGAGAGAAATGCCTTGCCCTGCCCAAATAAGCACAGAAGACGACACAGGAAGTGATAGGACTGGTTGATCATCAGCATTTTGGAGGACCAGGAAGATTCAAAGAAAGATTGGAAATACAGGTAGAAAACAACATTAAGTTAATAAGTTGATAAGCTGTTTGGTTAAGCTAATTAATTTATTTTAAAAGTACTATCGTGTGATATAGAGTCTTGGAAGGAGTTTTCTTTGCTTTCAGAGTATGACCAGAAGATCATTCCCTATGAGAAAGGAAGAAGGTCCCTCACCCTTAAGGAGTTACGTTGTAATGTGCGGTAAAAGGCGTTGTCTGAATGAAGGCAGGGACTGCAAAACACCCAGAGTCCTGTTCAGTCTGACAAATCGCAGCCCACAAAGGTCAGTACATGAACAAGTGATTTGTTGCTGTTGTTTGTGCTTCCCAGTTAAGAAGCTTAAATTTTCTGTTGTAACCCTTATCTGAAAACCCCCACAAAACCATTTCGCGTATATAATGCAAACAGCTGGGTTTGGTTTCTCTTATAACAGAAGGAATCAAAAAATGCATGAATAGAAGCAGAGAAGCTGTTAGGATATCAAGGGTGTAGGTAGAAAGCAGCTGGAGAAGTAGCTAGATGTCAAGAGAAAATGTAACGAGAAAGGAAGAATGGAGAACATATCCCGCTTAACTCCACCTTGCATGGTTTCAAAGGCCACTCCGAAGCTTAATCGTAGACTCTTCTCATTACTGAACCTTGTAAAGGCAAAGGAGACCCTGATTCACCGAAGACATTGTTTTCATCAGGATTTCAGTCTGCTTGGACAGTAAATGCGCTGTCCTTCTGAACAGTCTGTACTGCTGGGCAAGGTAAGGATGGAGTCCTACCAACAAGGGAACGGTGCAAAAGGAAGAAAGTCTGCCTCTGAAAGGAAGCTAACAGGGAGTCTCTTTCCTACCTGGAGTCCAGGAGGAACCAGAACTGAACTTCCTGTAACTACTTCAGTGGTGCCTCTGCAGAGAACGCGGTTTGTTTCCTGGAAGTTTATTATGTCTTCTACCAACATGCTGTGTTAAACTTTACCAGTCTGGGTTAGTGGTGCCAGTT
Source organism: Bucorvus abyssinicus (assembly GCA_009769605.1). Lineage (NCBI taxonomy): Eukaryota > Metazoa > Chordata > Aves > Bucerotiformes > Bucorvidae > Bucorvus > Bucorvus abyssinicus. The sequence continues at coordinate 7,355,527 of CM020034.1, read as the reverse complement.
TGCTGCATTCAATTTACTGACCGTGTTGCTCAAATTCTCTATCAGTTCGTTGCAGTTTAGGTGGCCCAAAGGAATAAACCTCATCTGCAAAGCCGAGAATGTATTGTTAGCTTAATTAAAGTCTTCATGGTCTAATCAAAGAGTTATTATGAGTTCTGCTGCAACAAAGCCAACGCTGAAAGTTCACATTCTATCTGGTTAAAGCTGGTAGATCCCTTCTTTACCCCTTTCTCTGATGTCAGTCTCCTCTTTTAGTGGCCCTTTGACTCCTGGGGTTGATGATTTCAGCCAGGACAGGAGGGTTACAGCGGGTTGTCGACATCCAGGGTTCTTTGCCAGGAGGTGTATCTTGCTGCTGGTGGGTGTTCCCTGCTCTGCAAGTCTAGGTCCGCTGAAGTTTTATCCATCTGCTGTCGCAGACCTTTTTCTTGCTCTTGTTTTGCAACTCCATGTATGTGCGAGTTTCCTACGTAGTGTGATTTATGGATATTGGAGATGTGCTCTTTGGCCTCTTTGTTACCCTAAAGCTGGTTTGGCGTAGCTCCTGAGGTTGTGTGATGATCGCCTGACCGCTGAGAGCCCTGGGGCCTCCAGTATCACCCTGTCTCTGTATTTCCAAGTTACCTGCTGCCATCCCATGCTTGTGTTCTTGTGTGACGAGTTTTATTCTCTGCTATTACTCTGTTAGTTAGAGAAGTCTTCTTATAACTCAGCAAAGATAAGCAGAACCGAAGACAACAAACAAAAGAGGCAGACAGCTGTTTCCAGAGGTGGGCACCTTCAAAGCCACACTCACTGAGCTACAAAGCTGCAGGTGGCATCCACTGAACTGCCGCTCTGACTTTCCACACCTCTCTTCCTGCTGTTGACTGGAAACGTTTCATGAAAAGTCAGGACTGGGAGAGCACCAGGTCACCCCTGGCCACCCTCTTTCCTGTATCGAGTCCCTTCTGACCATGGTCACATCCAGAGTAGAGATGCCTTTTGGTTGAGAATCGTTCTGTTTGAGAGCTGGACGGATTTGCTGGACTCCTAAGGAAAAGGTCACCCTTAATTTGGCATCAGCTGGTGATTTTTCATGAGAAAAAAATCCACATATTTTAAATAAGGTGAAGTGATGACAAATAACCATAGCCTGGGGTTTTTTTTCTTTTTTTTCCCTCCTTTTTTTTGTTTGTCTAGATTAACTGCAAAGTCACATAGAAAATAGAATTTCTGGTTGCATCACTTTTTTCTCCTTAAAAAAGAACCCGAATCTCCTCCAGTTTCTCGTGTGTCTTTCTTACGCTTTCTATGGTACCCCAGCAGGAGGCTGGGTTCCTTCATTCACAGCAGCAGCAGGATCTCCCAGTTGCAAGCGGAATTTAAAAGATTCTTGTTTCTTTTCTGCATTATTTTTATGACGGTCATGCGAAGATTTTTTTTTTATTATTTCTGCTTCACGCTTCAAATATTCAATAATTTAATGTTTATTTTTTGCTCACTGTGAGGTACATGGTCACTAACGATAATCTGTGAGTTATAAATAATCATAATAAAACTGAAATGTCCTGGATATCCAGGAAAATGGGGAAGAAAGACATGGGAAGAAAGACATGAAGGAAAGGGAAAAAAATAAAATTAACTCCTTTGAACTTTTCACCCTTTTTTTGTCATTCATGTATGAGCTGTTGGCTTTTCTTGTGGGTTTAGGGCTTGCCTTTGAGTGCCAAGGCAACTTCTTCTTTTGGCCCGCTTGCCCTACGGAAACATTTTCCGATTGCGGAAAGATGCCTTTATCACAACACTTTGCTTTATGGCAACCAGATAATTACATTTTGATGTTGCCGCAGTAAAATTAGGGGATGTGATGAAGTTAAGTGTCGAAAATGCTACTAAAGCAGCCTAGAAAGGTCATAAAAAATCTGTCTTAATAGGCAATTTCCTGGAAACTTCTAATCTCCCTGGTGGTAGTGAGATCTGTTGCATCCTTTGGAATTCCGTGCTTTGAGCTGCCGTGAAGATAAACTCTTGCACAACTTCATGTGTTTGCATCTAGTCCAGGTAGTAAACAAGAAATACAGAGAAAACCAGAGCAAAGGAGAAGAAAGCGTAGCTCTCTGCTTGACCTTTTTTTGTGTTTTCGGTTTGGAAGCCGTGGCATCGTGGGGTTCAAAACAGTTCTTGCTCTCAGTGAACCCCTGGAAGCATAATGACAGAGATGCTATGATGGAGGAGGTATCACTCATCTCCAACACCGTAAGAAGCTTTCTAGCCAGAAAAACCTTCAAATGAACTTTATGTTTAAAAATGAACGTTATGTTTAAAAAAAAAAAAAAAGACAGGGCATGAACTAGAACAACCTTCCAACTGCATTTGGTTTGTTACATCCCCCAACGTCACGACGGCTGTGTGTCTGCATAACAAAATGATGTCAGCTACAACTCAGGTTTACTCTGCTGGTAGCGGGATTGCCTGTGAGTGTTATGGTTTCTTGTTCTACCTGGAGAAATGAAAGCCTGTGGATTCCCAACACAACCCATGGAGAAGAGCCACAGTGCCCCTCAGACAGGGATATGCTTTCTTATTTATTTATTTTTGGGCAATGTAATTATCGGTTCTTGGGGATTTAACTTATTTGTTCCACAACATTTTCTTTTTTAGAAAATAATATGACTAGGAGAAGATAGGGAAAAATATTAATCAAATACACCAAGCACTGGAGTCTGCTTCAGTGTATTCCTTTTGTGTGGTATTTAGAGAAGAGTTTCATGGAGGGTTTTAACCAGATTTCGATAAAAATGTATTTCTACCCTCAGTAGCATGCAATGAAACATAAAGCAAAATGTGTTGCATTTAGAGTTGAAATTTTGGGTTCCTTCTCCACGTTTATCGATCCCTTCTACGTTTCTCCCTTATTTGCTCTTGTCTCATATAATCTGGTGAGATAATTCTGGGAACGCTTCAAGTGGAGAGCAGGCACTCTACGGCCTGCCTAGCTGACACTTCTACCTAAATAATTAAAGCGACTGTCCATTAGAGATTTGCAGCCTCATGACACATTTCCCAGTCGTGACAGTCAATCATTCCGGAGGTCAGCTCAACCTTTCCTCCATTTACTTTTCTGCAAATTAACATCTGGCCATAAAAAAGGTGTTGCTGTCAGAACTAAGCTTTAATATGCTAGCGATGATTGAAAGCACTGCTCGCCAATATGAAAGGAAGTTTCCAGGAAAAGAGGTTTTCACTTTATCCCGAGTCCGTATCTTTTAAAATTCATTGGCACAGATATAGTGATGATGAAAAGGTAGGGCAGTGGTACCTCACCTTTTGAAACAGTCAAATGTTCTGGAACTCGAGAAAATGAAATCTATTGTTGCTCTTGCAAGAATTAGGTTCGATTTGGTTTGAGGAAGTTCTTAGATCATTTCATGGGAAATTGTTTTTTGGGCAAAAAAATATTACAAACACTCTTTTGGACATTATCATCTTCCGCTTAATTCTCTGAGGTTTTGGTCAAAATGGAAATGAGAGAAAGCAGAAAAACCACTCCCCTTTTTTGGTAATCACTGCAATGGGACACTTCAACTTTTGAAAACTCTGCTGTGACATTATTGCTTAGCCATGGCATGCATTGAAGTGTCCTAATTCATCCCTGCTGTCACCCTCTCTGTCTCACACTCACCTGGCTTCCTGAGGAGTCTCCTGGCATCAGGGAAATCCTCCCTACTTATCTCTCTGGGAAAAAGGACAGCACCACACTCTGTAATAGCTGCAATCACTTCAGGGCCAAAACCAGCCTATGGCTGTTCTTCCAAGCCCAGCCTATGGCTGTTCTTCCAAGCCCAGCCTCTTTGTTGGATGGGTCCCTTTTTCTAAGGACATCTCTGCTGCATACAAAATAGTAAGAATCTCCAACAGATTTCGCACTAAAAGATGTTTAAAGAAGTACAAAGAGATTAACATCCCTTCTGCTGCTTGATGCTCCTCAGTTTGCAGTGGCTTCGCCCACTTTGTTATTAGAAGAGAACAAGTGAAATGAGGTGCCAGGATAGTTCCTGCTGAGGAACTGTCTGCGTGACTGAAAATGTGAATGAGTGTGAAAAGGCGTTTGAGACACTACTGCACGTGAAATGAAACCTAAACCACCACAGAACGTTGTGCGTGTAACCCCCAGATCTTCGGAGTGCTCGTTAAAGGTCTAATTCGGAAATACTTTTAGTCTCATATATTAATAAAGAAACTTCCCTTGTAGGTGACTTTTTTCCCAAGCTCTCCCTGTGAAACAGCCCCTTCCAAACCGACAGACATTCAGAGTGCTGTTACCCGCCCCGCTAAAACCCCTTTGCATATCCCACCTACCTGCCTGCTTCCCAATTGCTTCACCCTGCAGCCTTCAAAGCCCTTCTCCCAGGCTGGCCTGGTTTTGTCAATGGGTTTACCCAAGATTGCCCTCCAGGTCAGCCATTACAATGGGAATCAATCATTGCTGCCTGTTCGACTCATTAGCCTCAATTTCCTTCATTACAACTCAAAAGCTTGTAGGAGTTGCTCAAACAGCAACACAGCAAGGAGCTAATGGAGGAGAAGGAGCATTCTGCACCGGTGACCATTAGTTGTAACTGAACTACCTTGATTTTCTTTTCAACACCACAACAAACACTTTCATTAGACCATTTCAGTTCCATCATCTGTCTTTTTCTGGAGGTGGCTTAGACAGGTGCAGAGGAAATGAAGGGTGAAAATAAGCAGAAAACATCAAATGTGTAAGTGTGCGTAGACGGTGCTATGGTGAGGTCAGGAAGGAGTTCAGTAGAAGGATTGGCAGAGGAAACATGGTTTGATTTTAATTTCATTTTCTCCTGTTTCCATGAGTTTTCTTCTGCTTCTGAACTAGGAAATAACGAATGGAGCACGAGTAGGGCTGCTACGTAATGTGCCTTTTGTTTCTGTTTCTCCATTGATAAAATAAAGATACTGATCATTGTGCTTTGCGAAACCTTTTTGCAATCTGCACCCATACCTACGGTGATACGCACGCGGTGGTACGGTTATAAATATGTTTGCAGATTGCAGTTTTACACATAATATGCTTTCAAATCGCTTCCTTAAATTATTTAACTATGATAATGATGTGATGTGGAAGAGTCTAATGAATTGACGAGGAGCAGTGTGAGCCCGACCTTATCAAAAATAATTACCCAGCACTTCTGTGAACACTTTTGTTGGGTAACTCCAAATAACGAGACAATTTCGTACCGCTGCCATTTCAATTCAGGAGTTTCCACCGCAGACAGATGATCGCAAGATTGAAAGAGCCTTCACTTTGGACTGAATTTGAGGGGAGAAACAATAAAGCAAGATACATGACAGTAATAATAACAACCACAATAGCCCCCAGTTTAATCTTTCTTTGCTTAGCCTAGATACGAGCTCAGATCTGCAGCCACTTCACTGCCTTAAAAAACTGGTCTATACCTTGGAACACAGCTGAAATCTCTGCTTGGCGCTGGCTCTTGAATCTGCCTGGTGCTTTCCACCACAGAGAGAACCAGCATATCTCCTTTATAACCCTGGCTGTGATGATACCCAGCTCCTTTCTAGGCACTATCCATCGAAGATCCTCAGCTGTCGGATAACTCTAGAGCTCCTGGACATCAGGAGCTAAATAGCAATGGAATAAACAAAGAAATAACCTGACAATAGTCAGGTGAGCAGCAGTCTGCCTTAAAGCAGAGGTCCTAGCTAATAGTTTCTTCTGCCATCTTTATTTCTTGGACTATTGAAAGGCCACATAAGGCAAGTGGCTCGTGGCCCTTATAGACACATCTATCGATACGAACTTAGACAGAAAGGTTTCATTTGGGAAAATGATGGAAATGCAGAGGGTAGTGCTCCAGGGGTCCTGGCCGGGGTGGTGCTGCAGAAGAGGAGGCTGTAACGGGCTCCTGTGGCTGTGTGTAATTTCTGTGATTCTCTGTGGTATTCGGTTTTCATTCATCTTTAGACATACCCATGTATTCGCTCCACTTTCAAATCCTGGTTTTACTCAGTTGCTTTTGTAGTTCTCTTATTTTTCTACGACCTGTGGCTAAAGGTTTCATTGGTACCTGTAAATGAGGTTTTTGTGATTGTCTGTCTTGCACCTTTCAATGCCTTCAAAGGCAGTTTCCCCATCCATTCTCCTTGCTCAGCCATGTTCTACACACAGGTCTGTACGCATTCAGGTGCAGATTTCCCTCTGGCTTCACAGCACTCCGTTGTTTCTTTACAATGGATGTTCTTAGCCAACCATTCTCTCATATTTTGAATTTCTGTTGTATCAACAAGCTTTCCAGAGCACAGTGTTATCTCCACCACCTCTTTGTATCTCAATTAATGGCTAGGTCTATCGGAGACTGTTACATACCTTACGATTTGTTTCTCTGACCATTCCTTGATGGAAGGGAACTTTCTTTTGCATGGGACTTCTGCCCTAGACTGGGTTAAAATCCCACCAGTTTCTTTCCTTAGGTGCACTTGAAAAGGAAGTATTTTAGAGACTCTTTATTTCTCCTTGAAAGGAGGAGACTATCACAGCAGTTACAACCCCTTTCTTGCAGTATGGCTTCTTTTTTAATTATTCTGGATGCTATTTCTGGCTCCTTTCTTAGAGGGTCTGATCTGTGAAAGTCTCATCATCACAACATGTACATGCCAGCGTTTCCAACACCACTGTTCCTCAGTGACCGCCTCTCACAAGTATTTTAAGCCTCTTTCTCAACCTCGCTGTGATGTGTGAAGTTACTGCACGCAATCGTGGTGCTTGCATTTCTGTCTCAGTCAATAGCTGTAGTCACTGATAAGAGGCACAGAACATAATTCTTCCCGGTTCTTAGCTCTTTTTCTTCGCTGCTCTATAGATCAATTTTCCACATATCTCACATCAAGATCATTTTGGCTGAAGCTTGCTCAGGGACTCTGTTTCCATTCCCGTGTTAAAGGTGTTTTTGTAAAAATTTGCTCTGATCTCGTTTCCAGGCTTTTGATGTTTTCACGGCTAACAGTGCCTGGGTATCAATATATAATTTCCTACATTGCATTTCTAGATCATTTAAGGATTGGTTTGCAGAACTTTGGGGTGTTTCTGCCCTATAATGGTACATGATTCCCTACACACTGACTAAAGAAAAGAAGTACCAGCCGAAAATAACATCAAAGTGGATCGTTGCAGGCTGTGAGATGAAACAGAAATCAGATTTATTTTCCTTGGGAGCAGTTTTCCTTAAAAAATAAAAGTGATTGTGTGGATTCAGACATTAGGTGAAGCATAAGACGGTTGACTTAATTTTTTATATTAAAATATTTTTTTAAGGATGACCACTATGACCCGTCACTTGGGCTTAACAGCTTAACTTTACAGCTGAACTGCTGGGATGGGACTCAACACGGAGAGCCAAAGGGTAGTGAAGAACACACACATCTCAGAAGTTACTGTTCCCCAAGTATTTCTAGAAAGGTAAAATCCAGCCAATGCTGCTGAGAGGTTGTTGTGAAACCGAAGAAGTTCTACACTAACATATTTCCTAAAAAAAAAGTGCTCTATATTTCCGTCTGTATTTACAGGTATTTTTGACACAGGTGTCGTTACTGTCTCTATTTCACAAAGAGGAAGCAGGAGGCTGGATGGTTGAAGGTTTCCCATCACATTCAGGCAGCATGGATGCAATGTATGATCAAAATCAGCTTTAACATTTCTGCAGCAGAAACGTTCTTTATCTTCTTCCACGGTTTCCACGTCAAGAAAAATCCACCAACCTCCTGAAAAGATTAGAGTTCCAATAATCCTTTTCTCACCCACACAATGGAACTCCGACTGACGTTAGGTGAGACCAGCTCTGCCGTATGAGACACACGTCTAGCTCCAAATTATGTCGGTTTTGGAGCGACTACAGGGCACAACAAGCACTGAAACAGTATTTGCATTAAGATACACCATGTTATATTGTCTGGAAAAATGCAGGCTGAGTGTTGTTAGCATAAGTGTGTTAATATCCTCTTGAATTAATCAATATTCGCCTTGAGCATTAGCATTCTCTCTCTCTTTTTTTTTTTTTCCCCGTTGCTTTTGTGAGCGCCGTGTTCAGTAAGATTTACTAGGGAAACACACGTAAAGAGGTGTGTAGATTTTGTAGCAGCGCAGTTCTAAGAGGCCGACTAATGCTAATCAGGACGACCATACCGAAAAGGGGGGTTACGCGGGGTGTTACTGGTGTCGAGATTAAACAGGGCTGCAGAGAAAGCAGGGTGGGGGAAGAACTGTCACACATTCCTGACAGGGGATGCGATGAAGGTTACAGACAGAACAATGACTGTTGAATTTGCTGGAGGAAGCTTATATGATGAAAAGCTTTAGAGACCAGAAAAGCCAGGGATGATAAGACTAGCCCAGGGATGTAGGACAGAGGCAAAAGCACAGACAGACATGCGTGCTGGTTGTCGTCTTTTCTTTATTTAGAATTGTGCTACAATTGCCAATGTATTAAAACCCACAATCTAAGAGGGAGGATAAAGTGCTGAGCAAAAGGCCAGGTGCCAGCTTCGGAGTACACCTGCTCTGTGACCTACAGAGCACACATCACCCGAATTATGCTGGTATTTATAAGACCCGGAGTCAGATCCAGCAGCAAATCTTGATGTTTGCTTAAGTATTGAATCGTTCTCGGTACTCCTGCAAGCTATTTTATGTACTTGTGCTTGTCTAAGGCAAAAAAGACTCGTTTCCTCCTAGTGTGTAATGAGCGGGTGGATGTATCTAAATATAATGAGTGCGGACCGGTGCACGTGTGATAAATGTTGTGTATGTGTAAGGACCGCTTGTCACCTGATAAAAACGGTGATCCCGTCTGAGGCACAGGACCAGATCCATGAGTACAGCGATTCCTGGATGTGAAAGGAGCTGCTGTCCTAAGTTCAATGGTTCAGTTACGATAACCGTGTGTTTTCTGCCTATATACATATATACTTCTGTATATCCTTGTGCATATTTTTATTTGTGTACATATTCGACTTATCTACAGATGTGTGCATGTACCTATATATTCCTTACAAATATTTTCCTGAAGTGTTATAGATCATTACTATCCAAGCCGTGTGCCTGCAAGAAATAACAAGAGACAGTTTGAAGGGATTTATCAGACTGGAGGACTGAGCTTATTGGGACCCCGTAACGACTCTGATTTTCTAAAATTAGGATCCAGTTCTACCGTCGGAGGATTTTAACTACTTCTGACTGTGGTGGGTTTAAATGCATTCACGAAATAACTTCTGGAAAATTTTAGACTATTTTTTTGCTTAGTAAATCAAACGAAAAGGTTTGTAATTTGGTAGGAGACCGTTGTAAAACAACGCAGGAGCAACGAGTGAGATAACGCATCTGGTCAGAGAAGGGTTACAATGCAGATGAATTAACACGGTGTCATTTTCTCAGACCTAACGTCATGAATCAGGAAAATGGTAGAAACTCTGTGAAGCTCAAGCCTATTCTAAAGCGTAGGTTAATCCAGGGATTTGGCCCTTCGGTGAAACAGGAGCTTTGCAGGTGCTCCAGGCAGTGCTGTGTACGGTCAGGCAATCTGGTAGAACGTGAACGGAACTACCCAGGCACTGGCTAATGTGCGCAGACAATGTGGCCTTTGCATAATTTTCTTTTTAGAATATGCCTTTCTATTACTTTTCAAAGCATTTCTGACGTACCCACAGGGAAATAGGAGCAGCTGTTGGCATTCAAAATGCGGTGAGTGTCCACGAACCTTCTAACACCGTTTCTGGAAGGGAGAGGCACCCGTTCAACAGCTCTGCTGACCATCTCACAGCTTGGCAATGTTACTGAAGCTGCAGTAAGGTAGAAAAGGTCTGATTGTCTCTTACCAGGACTTTTATTTCTGGTAATTTTGTTAGCTGGTGTTGGAACCGAGTCATTCACTAAAATGGAAGAAATTGCATCTTCTATGTCTCTCACCCTGGGAACAAAGCTAACAGGTGAAGGCAAGTCATGGCTTGGCCTGTCCAAGGGTCAGGCACTGCGGAGAAATGGGAGAAGTTGAGGTCATCCCCAATGGAATGTGCAGAGATGCTACAGATCTGTGCAGCTTCCTGTGGGAGCACGTGAAGAACTGTAAATCACTCCACAAAGCCAGACACTAATTCCAGGATTTAGACAATAATGCAATATACAAAAATAGCTGTTTAAAGAAAAAAAAAAACAGGTCAGATCACAGACGTGATCACATAGCTATGCCATAACGCTAACCTTGTTAATTTGAGCAGTTACCAGAGCTTCTAAAGCGTTAAGGTATGCAGACAGATGGCTTGCCTCGGCTTGAGGTTTAGCTCAACGAACAGACCTTGGGAATGACTGGGCATGACATCAAAAATGGCTGGACGTAGCACGTAACGAAGTGAGGTGGTGGAAAAGGTACAGATGGTGCTGTGAGGGACGGCTGTATTGCACAGGGGGGTTATGTGAGAGAAAAGTGAGTTTCACAGGCGATGGGAGGGGAGCAATGGGGACCTTTTAGAGGGTGTAATCTCACCAAGGCCTCGGTAACCTATCAAGAGCACTTGGTAAAGCCATGCTCACTTTGGTGACAATGTCCAGAAATACCAAATTTGGGTGCAGATACTGCAAGACCGGAGCTAATGGAGAAAACATAATTAAAAGCAGGATGTTTATTTGGGTGGCAATTACAATGGAGAAAGGGAGAGGTCAGGGATGAAGAAGAACAAGCCCAGGAAAATGAAGAGGAGAGGGCTGAGAGGGGCTGGGAGCCAGCAGCAGCTGTGTCTGTTGGGCTAGGGGAGGAGAAATTCCTGGGTGTGAGGGTGGCCCTTGTGGCAGGCTATGATGGGCCAGGAAGGTGGGATCCTTCCAATCCCACAGCCCGCTGGACCTTGGCGGCTTCCTTTCTACATGAGCAGCAATTCGTCCAAGTGAGGTAGCTGGGTGTAATAAAAAGTGACTCTGTGGCTAATGAGAGACTGAGATGGATCTGCTGAAAATTTTGCTTCTCAAAATGTGTTAGCAATCAATAAGAAACAGGAATTTGTGCAGTTAATAAGGCAAAACGAGACAGAGATGAAGTGTACATAATAAATGAATGAAAGACTGGATGAGTAGGCAGAAAAGAGGGAGATAGATAGGCCGTGAAATGAGGTGGTCAGTGATGTTTGGGGTGCCCAGTAGCAGCAGTTTGAGGAAAACATCACAAGGTTTCCATAAAAGCGCTCGTGTCAGACACTACAAGCCACTAGCGAACGGAAAGACAATTCAGGAACATATAGCTAGAAGACAAACGGATGACAACGGCTCAGAAGTCTTGCTGGGGCACTTAATACATTCGCCGAACACGGCAGTGCAACAGAAATAGCCACTTGTCACGTGTCACATGAAACAGCTTAGCAAAGAAAGGGAATCTGGTTTTTTTTAATGCTTGCTACCTGTGGTGCACCATCACAGCAGGCTTCTAAGAAAAGATTAGTCACTGCCTGATGTGCAGATGAATACTAGTGGAGGTGTTCACAAAGGCTAATTTTAGTTCCACAAGATGAGGTGTCCTCTCGTGTTGAAGGCAGTTTATGCCTTCTGGGACATAGCACATCCCCACATGCAACTGAAGGAGGCCAGTAAAATGCCGTTAGGCAGAACAGCCCTGCTGAGCATACCTATCCTAACCCTCCTCCCCTTCAGACCGTGGTGACCATCTCCAAACTGCTACCAAGCTGGTGCCATTGAACAAAACATGGCCAGTGGTCTGGGCTGGTGCTGTCTGTCCATGGCCAAAAGTTACACACAGGGAGTGCTAACAGTGAATCACCAACGGTCTTGACAATGCTTGAGACAGTGTCATGACCCAGATACTGTAGGTGCTGGTTTTGGAGGGACAACTAGGAAGACTAATTGTGCCCTCTACGAGGTAATTATCCTATCTGTCAGCCTTTTCAAGGTAGAGTGAAATCATCACCAGGTTTCTGGCTTTCTGGACAGGAAAGACTGAGCAAGCCCAGAGGTCAATCTGGAGGTTATACTCTTCAAATTTCACTGCAAATGAGGAATGAACCAGGACAGGACCCTAACATGGCCTTCCAGGCATATGAGAAGAGCGTGGGATGGGTGGTGTATCACTTCATCGCTCCCATTCATCAAGCGTGAGCATGGCACCATCCCAGGAGAAAATACGGTTTTATAATGTCGAGTATTGGGAAGCGAGAGGAACTCAGCCGCTGCTTTCTCTACAACCTACTCCTGAGACAGCACTGCTGCACAGTATGTGAGGGCTTGTAGGAAAGCTCCAAGCCTGCCAAACAGAAATGCTGAATGAGACCTTTCAACAAGACTGTTACGCTTCTGAGACTGGGGAGAAAAGTCTCAGGTCATTTGTGACTTACAGGGCTTAGTGCTGTACTTGAGAACTGCCCGAGACCATCCAGAACCGAGGCTGCCAGGGAGCGCTGGCTGAGGTCATCATGTATTATACAAAGTCAACAGGGGTGAAAAGCACCAGGAGCAGAAAGGCTGCAGGTGGAGAATCCGCCCGTCTCTCTGGAAAAGGCCATCAGATAAGGAACTGCTCTGAGAACAATGGGCTGTCAGAAAGGCGTTGGTCTGGCAGTAATTACCCAACTTTGTCCACACAGACATCCGAGAGCTGTGACAGGTAACCCTGGCGGTTCCAACGTCCCACCTGAGACTCTCTGTGTGTGAGAGACTCTCCATGACCCCTGTGTGTCTCTGTGGGACTCCCCTTGCCTCGTTTCCCGATAACTGCATGAACGAGTTTGCGGTCACTTGCAGTCAGCGTTGCTTTCTTCACCTTCACTGGAAGCTGAGTCAAAGGTACCGAAGTGGAAACAGCCGCTGATAAGACAGAGGGTCCGGTCTGCCGGTGACAAGAGCACCACTGCTTTGAAGGCTTCAGATCTGCTTCCAAGTGAGCACATTTACAAAGGACAGTATTTTTACTTGCAGTTGTCCTATCACACTTCTATGAAACTCAGAGCCTATGTAAGATGTTTCTGTGCTAAATTTGTGGTTTAGAGAAATATATTCTGTCCCAGAGTCTATTTTTCTTTAATTTTGTGAAGGAGGTTTGTGCTCCTAGAAGGCACGTTAATAAAACGTAATAAATTAAGTAGTCTCTGGGAGTCTGGGCTGAGTAATGAATTCAGGATTTTGCAGTAACAGTAGTAAGGTCATTTTAAACCCCCTTTAATAAGCACCAGAGTGCTCTGACCCATTTAGTAATGAGGGAATAAATATTATTTAATCCTAATCACTTCATTGTTGCTCTACTATTGCCCTAGTGTTGCTCTAGTGATTACAGGGATCGCGGTTAGTAGCCCTAAAAAGTGTCTGAGCAGGAGAAAACTCTACAACTAGTAACCCCCAAATATATAGCAAGAAATTCTCCTCGTGGATCTTTTCTCTCTCGGTACTTTGCTTTTTCTTTCTGGCAAGTTTCAGTTCTGGCTTCAGACCATCATAAATTTCCGATAAAGACGGTGCAGAACATTTATGAATTGCCATAAACAGCACTTAAGGATGATGAAGCCATATTCTGCTTCCTGTTCTGAAGCTGTTTTTTCGCTGGTGCCACATAATCGGTCTCCCTCATAGGCACGGCGGCACCGCTAATCCTCCCTGATTGAGACTAGTAGTATCTAATAGTGCTACAGTGGTTTTCCGCTGAATTTCCACGGCGTGCGTACTGGTGAGGCACCATACCTGCCTATTGCTGTTGGGACAGTCACAGGCAGCGCAGCCCGAGAGACCTCCTCCCTTTATAGGCAATATTTCCAGACTCACATAATTGTCGGCAGTTATCTAAGGATTTTAATATTCCCTTACTTCTCTCTGACTGCTGAAATGCAATCCCTGCAAACATAACGAGGAGGAGGCAAATTAGCTTCTTTATGTGGAACTAGTTTTCCCCAACATTTGTGCTGGGTATTAAGAAATAGAGGGATAATAAAAATATTTCTGCCAAGGAAAGTTGATCTGCAGAGTTTACATCCTCCGTATTTCCCAGGTGGGCATGTAAAGGAAGGAAAAGGCAGCGTCATAGATTTAATAGTTTCCACCAACAGGCATTAAAGCCTGGTACAAACACAAGCAATTTCAGCCAAGGGTGATTTGTATTGATACACCCAGGTTATGATGGGGGCCAAATCCTGTTGCCTTCAGTGGTCTTTGAAAAAGGTTTAGATACGAAGAACATTTCGGTTGATAGCTGTGGAACACCTTGTGGACTAATCTTTTCTTCTTTCTTCTATCTGCTGGCTCCTCAATGTGCATTTCAGTCGTGGTAGCTTCTCTTTATCCGAGCATGCAGCCATAGAGTGGAATTTCTTTGGCGTAGGTTCAGTCCGAGGTGTGAAGGACCACGACACCTGGACACCGCCGGGCTGGTGGATGGCTTCAGCGTCAATTCAGTTACACTGGCTCAGGCAGCATATGTCACTTTTACAGTATTGATATTCCGTAGAGATCCCAATGAAGCTTGATCGTTATTGTCGACTCCACCACAGGAGTAATTTGCAGCGCGGATACTGTCAATCAGATATTGCTTGTGTAACAGCCTTCTCTTCAAGGCTGTCACACAAAGCTTCAAGGCTTGTCTTCAAACCTTAATTTTTAATTTTGCATCCTGGTCGTCACTGTACATGGCAGTGAGGAGTAGGGTGAAAATTTGGGGGTGTCGACTTGGCAGCACCTTGGTAATTATGGGGTTGAAATGTTCGCAACAGCCATCTGAGCGTGTGCCATCTAATGTCTGCAGGAGATGATGCATCGAGATGTTTTCTTAGGTGTCTGTGACACTCAGGAAGCAGCAGAAAGCCAAAATACATTCAAATGTGCTTTTATTTATGGAATATAAGAAAAACGGGAGTTGAAGCCAAGTGTAATGCAGAATTACCCAACTGTTCTCTTCCTAGACGTTATTACTAGAGACTTCTTGCAGGCGCCTGGCTGCAAACAGTAATTGGGGAAGTTTTCCAGCTTCAGAGGTGATTCACAAATTATTTCACGGAATAGAAGGTTACCTCAGCAGCGGGATAAGCATTTGGGCTGGCCTAAGTACAGTATCAATTCCTCTGGCATTAAATAACCTTTCTTTTTCTCTGACAGACGTTAATGGCCTTTCAGGTAGTGGCACGTAGTTTTCTCTGCCGTTTACTTTCGGAGAAAGATCTCATATTGTCCCAGTTGTTACAACTCGGGTTAAAATCCTGCTCCGTACAGGGAAAAGACGTATGTATCATCAAGTCAAAGCCCCGTTAGAGAATCAGGTGGTAGAAAACCAGCGCTAAAAGTATATGGCTTTGGTTAATTGCTCATTTGTATTCCGCCTCCGTGACGGAGGTTATATTTTCTGTGGGAGGGTTAATACCTCCATCTGAGAACAAAACCAGAGGCTGGAGGAGAAAGTCTTTTGGAATCCGTAAAGGGCAGGCAATTAATTTATCTCATAGGCACGGCCCTGGGTGCAATCTGAACTCAAACAGCTGGAGCCGTTTTGGCAGATGGAAATGGCACATAATAAGCAGGATATAGTGCTGGATATAGGACGAAGAGGCTGCATAAAAAATAATAATAAAAGAAGGCCAGCAAAACATCACGCAGAGGGACTTAAAATGTCCTGAGGGACCCCACGCGTTACACAGAGGGTGGAAAAACGAGCTGAAAATTCTGACTGTTGCCGTCATTGCTGAACATACATCGCAACACGGCACGTCCTTTCTTTAACAATGTAGGGGCCAAAGTTATCAATCTATTCTGGTGTACAATGGCGCAATAAAAACAAAATAAAATATTTGTCCAATAAAACACAAGGTGAAAAGCAAAGGCCAGATACAGGGGAAAAAAAGGCTTGATGGCTTAAAAGCCGTCTCCGCTCTGCTATGGATCTCTTTTCACGTGGGGTTAACAACTCCAGCACAGTTTTCACATGGAGCCCTCAGCAAGGGGGGGTGTTATGGCTATTATTTGTTTATTATAATAAATAATTGTATTTTTATGGGGTTAGTTATTTATTATAACTTACACGGTTATTACAGATCAGTGGCTTTGTGAGCATCAGCTGGGAGGCTGGGTTCACTCTCTCTTTGTTTTCAGAAGGGTTTTAATTAGCAAACCTTAATTTTAGAAGCAATAAAGGACCAAAAAAAAAAAAAAAAGATTTGACAGTGTCAAATGGTATTTCATATGGCTTGTGCTTGTTTGTGCTTTTTTCTGTGAAAATAATTTTTGCTTTGAAAATCTTGGATATCATTAGCATTTAAAATCAGAATTTTAATTTCATCAAAATGAAAAGTTTTGATCAGTTTGGTTTTTCCCTGTGGAGAAATGTATTCTTCCCACGCTTAGTGAAGGAAAGGAAGTGAGAAAACTCACAGCACTTCATAAAGTCTTGTGTAAAATAGGATTTGCCACATCATATAATGCTGATGAGTGTTTTTGTATTTCTGAATTAAGAAATAAATGCTCAAAACAGCAAAGGAAAAGATGTTATAAAAGGTAGTTGTGTGCAGCTTTTCCAGGGGGCACAAAGCGGAGTGATGGGGTTTATTGAAGCATTTGAGGCTGTCGGTTTCTGCTTTGAAAGCGTGTTCAGTGAGAGAGCCCCTGTAAGAGCTTCCACTGACACTCATTCTGCTGCTTCTCTGCGTTTCCTCTGTTCTTGTAAGGTTGCACCAGTTAGGGTGGTGTTCCTGCCTTCGATTCAAAGAGCTGTGAAGATCTGGGCAGTAATTAATATTGCTGCCTCGAATGAGAATTCTGCCTGGACACGGCGGGAAGAGCTGTAGGACACTGCGTTATAAAGCAGAGATAACATGGAAGGAATCTCTCTGGTTTTCTACCCACTAGTGTACAGGTGGGTGTGAGAACGTCCATTGAGACAGTAAGGCAAGAAGCCGTCTCTCTTTCCTCCCACTTTTTTTTTTTCCCCTGACATATTCTTCAAACCAACACTTTAGTCTCCTATATCTAGAGCTCTGTGGGGAGAAGAGAAAACCCCAAATACCAGACACTCATCACGAAAACGCGTCTTCTACTTGCTGTGGTTGTGGCCACCATCCCACAGTGTTTCTCCTCCCATAGGGATGCAGGCTGGAGGTAACACTGCAGCAGCGGTTGCTGACACACCCTGGTGGCCATCCAACGGTGGTTCCCTGCACCTCCTGCACCTTCAGAGCCTGTTGCATACACAGTGCGGTGAGATCCCGAATCCCGTAGTTCAACATGCTCTTTAAAAAAAAGCTCTGCAGTGTTGAGAGCCCACCACGCCAGCAAGGCTTCCTTGGTCACAGCACTTTTTGATTTGTCTCAGCTGACAGATGAGGGCAAATCAAACAAAATGTGGGTTTTGTTGGTTTGTTCTTGGACTTCAGTTCATCGTATTTGCAATTTCAACTTACAGATATCGAGCATCCTGACCACTGGCTGTTATGGACATGACAAGTTGAATGGAACACCCTATGCTTCCGCAGCATGTGGCACAGTTCTCTTTATTGGGTAACAAAACAAACGCAAGCACCTTTCTTTTTTTTTTATGAGATGATGAAATAGAAATGAAATCAAACTTGGATGGTATGTTATCACAAAATTCATTTCGGGTAGAAAAATCTGGAGTCAGAAGAAAAATGGAAACATATCAATGAAATGCAATATTCTGCATTAAATATAAATTATTGATTTAAAAGCCCCAGTCATGCAGGAGAGACAACAGTGGTATTAGTGGATTTCCAGGGTTGAAGGAGGTCATCACTGTATCTCATGACCACGTCCAGGGCCTGAAACTCATGACTTGGGAGTAATAATAATTACGATAGTGGGCAACCTTGGCGAAAGCCTGTACAAGTGCACAATTGTAAAACTGGAAACAGAAAGATATTGTCCCCACTTAGAGAATGGGGTGGATCTCGAGAGGCATTTCCATGTGCTTCTGAGGCTGTACATGGACAAAACTTGACTTAGCTGGAGTCTAGCGATGCAACCACAGTCTCATGAGAGGATACTTCACCTGGGCAGCTCTGCTTTCTCCATGGAAGTGATAGTTTTTCTAGAGTGGCCACACAATCATAGCAGAAGAGGTCCCACTGCAGCAGAAACGCCAGCACGCTGTGGGAGTGTAGCTGTGCTCTAGGGGAAAGCCAAGTCAGCCCAGGGAAAAGGAGGACTGGAAGCTCTCAGCAATGAAGCTGAATGTCCCTTTGGGATTAGCTATGGCCGGGTGATGTGGACACCCAGACATTCACCAAATTCGGTGCAAAACTAGCAGTTAATTGCACTAATCAGGGAAAAACTAATCCTGATTCTGTCCTTGGGAAGTCCTGATCCTCTTCCTAAAAGAGGAAGGCAAAAATGCTGAAAGTTAATTACAGATTTTCTTCCCAAGGTACCCCTTCCCCACGAAAGACTGTTGATGAAGCAACGAAGTCCGTCAAAGGAAATACCTCGAGCCAGGTTGTTAGGATTGGCTTTGACTTCACTGAGTCGCTGAAGTAACCACCAGTCTAAAACTGGTGTAAAACTGCAAGAAGGAAAGCTGATGCCTCTGCTTTTTTGTTGTTTTATTTGTTGATTTGCCTGTTTTCCTTAAAATTCCGGAGGTGCAATTCTGTATTTAGGTAAAGGCTAATTTTCCCTCTGATCAGCAGCCAGCTCTGAGCTTTACCATGGCCTCTTACCTCGTACAATGGCCATGAGTGGCCATGATGATCCCTTGGATACACCACTCCAAACAACGGTTTGAAGTGACAACACTCCTGGGCTGCTTCTTTCTTAGAAGAAAAAGGACAAAAGCAATGAAAACCAAAGCCAAAATTCTTTTACTAGCAGTTTTATTTATATTCAGCTGGAGTGGATAAATAGTATAACGATATAGTAACTCTGGTGTGAAACATATAACTTGATTTTAAACCATGGATCACCCTCTGCCTCAAAGCTCTCCACAGAGAAAAATGTTATTCCATTAGCTTGATGCTGACAGTGAATGATTGATCAGAAAGCCAGAGTTATACTGAACCCAGCTGCGTGTTCTGCAGCTGAATACCAACTATTTTGAAGACTCCGATAAGAAGAACATAGTTAGAGATCCCAGCGCTGCAGTAATTGGAGATCCCACCACTACAGTAATTACAGATCCCAAACCCTGCAATAACCTGAGACCCATCCGGACCCCAAAGCAGGCACCGTGTTTTTAAGAAGGACAGATCTGAGGTGCAGCAGACCACGACAGGGACTGAACCAAGCTGCCCTCCCACCAAATCAAATACCACAGATAAAATTCACCTTCAAGCACACCTCGAACTGTTTCCAAGAGGACTGTGTGTTTGAATGAGGTATAAAACAGGGTCTTGGTTAAAGCTCAAAAGTACCCAGGTAACGTGGCAACTCACGACAACTCAGCTCTTCTGAAAGAGTTACCTTTTAATCAGATGGTCTTATCAAAAATGCATGTGGCCAAATGTATTTCCAAAAGTGATTCCAACTCCAATAAAAAAATCCACTAATCCTTGCTGACAGATGTACAGTCCCCATAATTTTGACGGGGAAGACTAACGACTCCTATGACACAGACACTTTAAATGCACTTCATGGACCTTCTTGAAAGCAGGTGCTCAGATGGACAATGGGAGTTCACCATAAAGTTGATTAGTCCCTTGAATGATATTATCTCTCCATCATTCCAAGGAGTTCACTCGAGTTATGACAACATCCAACAGCTTCCTATTTCTTTTTTAATCATATTGTGTTGTTTTTCTTTTGTTAAAGAAATGATAAAAAAAATTAGTATCCCAAGTTTGAAAATTTTGTGGAAGAGACTATATAACAGAAACAAGGAAAACAAATCAAAAGCTGGTGGTTTGTGAGTAGCCCTCCTGTTGGAATCACCAAACAAGCTTGAGAAGAGAGGGAAGAGTTTGCCCCCCAGCCTCTGTCAGACTGGTGGCTGGGGCTTTTTTCTTTGCTTGATACATTATGTGGTGGGTGTCAGTTTTTGTAGCGCAATTTTTTAGGTCATTTACAAATTTGCCCCTCTTGCCCAGACCTGTGGCCCCTTATTTGATAAGCTACACTCATGTGGATGACGGTACGTGTAGTGTCGCTTCCATGAATGAGTCTCTGGATGTGCCTGGGTGCAGTTCGTTGTAAAAAATACATCACGCTTCACCAGCACTGCATTTACATGTGCTGAGGCCCTGTTTAGTCTTGACTGTTTAGCTTTGTGGGATCTCCTGCAGGGGAAAAAACAGTTGCTCACTGTTTTTCCTGCATCTGGTGCCTGTAAATCTACCCTCAAGCCAGTGGAAAAATTATTTAACTCAGGGAGGTGTCCTGGTAAGCTTGAAGGAAAGAGCTTCTGCTCCTTCTTCATCACGAACCTTCTGCTTCACCATAAACAGCTGTCAACTTTTATCCTTCAAAGAAACACTTATTTCTGTGCATTGCCAAAGGCTAGGAAAATCATCCCCAGACACAAATTGTTTGGGAGCCAGGATGCACAATGGTGCTGTCACAGTGATCCTCACTTCTCTCAAAGAACTTCTTTTTGTTGAGTTTGTTTCATGTTGTCAGATATTTAAAAATTAAGTATCTGGCTATACCTGGAAGTCCTACTCCCAAAGATCCATCTTCCGGCTGAAAGTCTAAATCTTGCTAATGATATTTTAGTTCCTAATTGTTTGTTTCCTTTTCCTTTTGATCATTTGGATGGAGAGCAAAATAAGAACATGAGGCAAGAAGAACATTCACAGCGTGTCCTATTTCCTCTGGTGTCACTAAGACACTGACGACACTTAGACCGGTTGGCCTGCTCTGATCTTCGTTCTTCCTCACTTGATTAGCGTCCTTCCAGCTCAGTCCAACTTGCACTTGAAAAATCACAGGGGATTCAAAGGTTTTAATCACACCCTAGAGACATTACGAGCATTTTGGCCTCGGTTCTTCCTCTCTGCGTTATACTGTAAAAATAGGATCGACGGTTTTGTTTTGCCCTCCTGAGCTCTCTGCTCCTGCTCTGTCTGTTCTTTGGTTCATGGCTGGGTACCTCTTTTCTCTATTTAGTAGAGCACAGGGCCGTGAAAACAACATCAGCCATCTCTCACGTTGTCAGTCCCTTCACCCTAGTCAGCCTTGATACTATCTACATTCCGGTTGTGAACGAGATTTTTTTCAGCTCTTCTATTCCAACATTTGTCTGAACTGAAGAGCGTTGGTTGTGCGAAACACCTTCATTAACATTTTCAGCACAGCGCACCAAAAGCCCCCAAACTTGGTATTGTTTTCGACCATCGTTAGGTGACCGGTCTCCATAAATTCACAGTGGAGAGGGATGGGATGAACCCCAGTAACCCAGTCTCTGACCTGGCTGTACTGGGACTGCATTTGTGCCCTGTGGGCACAGACCATTGTGACAAGTCACTGCTCCCCAGGTCATCTCACAGGCTGAGGGGCATCACTGCCCGGGGGCACATTAGGGGATGCAGGGCAAGAGCATTTGGGGATTGAATAAGATTTATAAGATGTTTAGGAGAGAAATCAATCGCCGTGAGCTTGCTGTGTTTTTTGTGAAGTGGGGAAGGTGTTTCTAAAATAGTTTTATTGCCTTATTTTTAGATGGAAGAGTAGCGCAATGGGAAGAAGAGCTGGAAAAAAAGAGATTGGTTTGCTTTTGAAGAGCACTCCAATAACGAGCACTTTCGGTATGTTTGCATCTGTGTAGGCAACGGTGCCAAGACTGCAGTCTGTTGTGAGAATCAAGATCGCATTTCTCAGCCTGCCAAGCTCTAAATATGAGGAACAACTCTTAGCACAAGGACCCAGAGAAAGGAAAACAAGGCGTTGTAAATCCACAAAGACGAAAAGGATGGGAAAGGGGAGGAACTGGGTTTGCACGTGGTGAACACAGGGTGCTGTTCCCTGACCTGTGTTTTATGATTCAGCTATCGCCCTGCAAATATTTCACAGTAATAAAAGGGAGCAAACGATAGTTCTGAGGGGACAGAGATAAATCTGTATCGGAAATAAGGGAGTACTGAGAGATATAGCTGAGACAAACCCGAGTGCGGATATATATAATAAAAAATGCTGACAGAATGCTTGAACGGGGTGCGTACACTGGTGTTATTACAGCTGTCAGTGTGAAAGCCTTGGTGGTGATGGAGCTATTTATTGTTGATAACAACACGGGGAAACGTCGCTTCTGTCCATGCCAAATTGCTCCTTTTACAAAGCAAAATAACCCGTGTCAGCCAGTTCAAGGTATTTTTTTGTTTAAAAAATACCACTTGGAGACAGTACACAGACACACAGGCAAAAGCAGGGGCACCGACACGTGTGCCAGTGATTGCCACGTGGGTGACACAGTCCTGCGGAATTTAAAGGAGGGGCATCCAGCATCCATCTGAAAAAATGTTGGCAGCAGCTTTTTGGTGGTGGAACTCATAAAACTTATATTCTATAGGGGTTGTGGTGGCTGCATGACAGAGTGCTGCCTCAGGACTGAAGTTTTTCAGGGAGGCAATGGAAAGGTCAGGAGACAATACTAAAAATAGTTGTTTGTCCCATCTGGATCCTATCGCTTCAATTTCCTGCCTACGTAACCTTTTCTAGACGAGTATCTTATACAAAGGCTCTACTAAAAGTGCAGAGTTTGAGAATCAGACCTGTTGATGTTCTCTAACCTGTTTGACTTCCTCACCTTTTCACAGAGATTGCAGAAGGACCACCACAGGGATTAGAAGCAAATGGGCAGGGAGGGAGGGAGGCTTTGGAGCATCCCTTCCCTCCCTTGGACCTCTGGATCCATACACAGCTCCCACCCCCAGGGCAGGCTGGCACAAGATGAAAGCTGCTCGGGGGGGGGGGGGGGTGGTCTGTGGACCCCAAAAAGGCACCACCAAGTGAGTAGAGTCCCAGGGTGGCTGGTAGCAACTCTTTCTTGCAGCTGCATGCTCTGCATTAGGAAGCAGCACTGGTCCAACTACCACCAAGTAAATTGGTAAATTTACCAATTTAATTGTAAAATTAAATAAAAATAAAATTAAATTTATTAAATAAAATTGTAAATTACCAAGTAAATGTCTTATGGTTGATCGTATTAATAAAAGCAGCAGAACTGTGACTTGGATGACCTGCGTATCTGAGTTGTTCACCCTGCAGATCCTCCTCATGATAATGAGCAAGAACAACCCGACTCATTATTACCTCTGTTCTTCTGAGGTAACACCACCCTCTGCAGGCAGCACCTCTGAGCAGCTGATGGAGGATTTATTATTATTTAGGGGAATTTATTATGAGTTTGCACTTCTCTTTTGAGAAACAACATTTAAATACTTGCTCTTGTTTACTTATTTAGATTTCGCCTGCACGGTTCGTTTGTGTATGTAAAACAAACAAACACAAAGGGTCACGTGCATTTCATGAAGTTTAGAGAGAAATGGCGGAGCATCTCATACATCGCTGTCTCGCTGGGACGGGTTAGGAGGCTGAGAGATGTCGGCAGCTTTCAGCTATCAAGTTAGCTTGGGCTACAATGCAAATAATTTTTACTGCCATTATCTTTGAAGCCAGATGTTTGGTGTCCTTTTGAGAAAAAACCAGACTACTTCTAAAAAGACTTTTCGCCCCACTGTTATAACTCAGCAAAGAACGGAGTGACCAGGTACTGGGCTGAAATATGGAGGGGGAAAAAACATTTCTATAAATGGCAGAAAGGATTAATACAATTAATCTCCTATTTATTAGTGGTCTTCTGTTGTCAGGATGTGCTAAAAAGGACACATAAATGGAAACAAATTGCAAATTACTCCAGCGATGTTCTGTCGGTTGAACCTGACATGAAAACTCTTAAATAATCAGCTGGCATGTTTATGAAACCCCAAACAAACAAACAAATCTCTAAGGGGGCAGATTGCAACTGGTTTATTACACTGAAAAATACGGGACAAGGGTCAGAAAAAGCAATGAGGCAGGTCTTCAGACACTGAGCTGAGAAAAAAGGGTGGAACATTCATCACGAGGATGGAACTGAACCTGTACAGCTGAAGTTGGAGAAAATGGAAAGGCAAAAGAAACAAGCAAATGAACAAAGCCCCCAAACCCCTTACCTCTACCCAGTGTCCACAGATGTTAAAACATTAATGGTGGCCTTTGGAAATGTTCTCCTCAGAGACTAATCCATACTCAACAAGCCAGACCCAGACCTACAGGAATGGTGCCCACTGCTGGTTCATCAGCCACCACCTGTCTAGAAAGGACAATGGTGGACGTGGCTGGAGTGTGGGCATGGCTGCCCCCATGGAGTTCTTCACCCCAATACCATGTGGCTCTGGAGATAACCAGCCAGTGCCTGAGACATGAGCAAAACTTTGGATACCTGTTGGCAACAGATTTCAATTTACCAACGTGGCTCTGGAAGGGACAGTTTGGGGATCTGCTATCTCAGAAAACTGCATTATCATACCAAACTCTTCCTAAACTAATCAAACTCTCTCACAGAATTAGTTACCGTGCTGCTCATGCTCTCACTCTTTGTCTCTGTGTTAATGGACATAAATAAAATCAGAGGGCTCTGTTTGGAAAAGTTCTCATAGCGACATCGTGCCACTTCCATCACCTTCATCCAAACCAATAATTTCAGATTGTGACATTATATCAAATACTTTGCTGAAGTCTACACATTTTACTGCATTTCCTGAATCCAAAGTGAAATAAATCAGAAAGGTGTAGTATCTAGTAGTTTACCAAGAGCATTTTGCCTTTCTTGACCAAGGCAAGGAACGATTTCAGCATGCTTGAATTGAGCGAGGTTTGATACACACGACCCCTTTGAGTCTCATAATTTTCTTCTTGTCTATTACTGTGAATAGTTTTCTGTTGGAGTTATCCGTTTTGTTTATCTCCCATCTTCTTTTGCACCTCACACCATTTTTTCCACCAGGTGTTCAGTCCTAGCTGGAGTGATAACAAAAACAGCCAAGGCATTTTAGATCAGGATTGAAGCAGAGTTACGAAGCTGTTTTCAGACACTGCCACGAGACCTTCACGCATTGGGTATGACCAAGCACACAAGTACAGTGAATTTGAACCCTCCTGTCGAACTTAGAGAACCACGGAGTAGGCTTGCGAGTACCTCCCGTTAACCAGAAATAACGCACAATGGTTTAAGGGACGAAGACGTTTACAGCTGTAAAGGGTACCTTTAGCTCTCTTGAAAAATGCAATCAAAGCACGGGAAAACAAGCAAACAAGCAAACAAACAACGCTGCACATTCATAGGCAACTGCAGGGAGGAATTATTCAAAGTCCTCTGCGGGAGGTTTTACTGCCCAGAGCAGAACAGCTGAGGACTCTGGAGCTGCAAATCCCTACAGAATTTTTAAAATAAGGATTAGATTTGACTGCCCTTTGCAATTGTTGGTGCTCTTATTGGTCTTAAATCTCTGGCATGTGTTTGTGATTGAAAAGTGCCTCCTGAACGTGCAGCTAGAATTGGAAGAGACCCTTACAAAACCCTTCAAATATGTAACACAAAAAGCCATGAAGTCTTCTCACTGGTTTTAGTGACGGTTTTGAAAGTTTTGCTTAGTAGTTTTCAGGGTTTCACAGAGCAGAGAGGGAAATCCTTTGTCCAGTGGCTGTGGGCAGAAGGTAAACCCAGCTGCCTTTTCCGTTTTGGACAACTCCCTGTGCTCCGCTCCTGGCATTACCAGCGGTAGGAAAACTACGAAGGTGGGAATTGAGTTTAAATGTCACATCTGGTGGATGAAGATGCATATCTAGCTTGCTGTAGTTTGGTGTCAGCCCTGTGCAGAGGCTCAGATCCTGGACATTAACCCTTCTGAGGACAGACCTTACCAAGACCACATGGTATCTTAATCATACGTACACATTTTAGCCATTACATACACAATATATAAACATACCTACATATATTTATACACACAAGCATATGTATATGTATTTATATGTATATATATTTATACATACAATGTATTTCCTCTGTGTATTTTCAGGCACTATAGTATTTGCTTTGAACTAGAAGGCAGATATATTTGCCCTTTAGCTGATTAACCTGTAGATTTATAAAAAATTAAGAAACTGTCAGTAAAAAGCTACTATTTTCTAAGCTTTTATAAGCAATTATACCAACACCTCTGTATTATTATTAATAATAATTATTACAATCATTATTTCCATGCTGGAACCCCAGAAGGGACGAGAGGCTGCTAGATTCATCACATCTGGAGGTTACCTAACCAAAAGGGTTTAAAATGGTATAGAAAACAAAACAGAGGCTACCGGCGGAAAAAGAGAAGGGATCTGCCCCTAGTCAGAACGCAGGGCACTGGTAGAGGCAGAATTTGCCTCTGGGGCTGTTATCTATGCGATTGCATCACTCCTCAATTTTCCTAAATCTTTAAATAGGATGTCGCACCCGTTGCATAAACAGCAAATATGCAAATAACTCGGAGGCATAAATTCAAGAGGCGCGGTGGAGGAGTGCCTCGTAGAGCCCATCTCTTTGTGAGTGGTGACTCTGACAGCTGAACAAGTGCACGATGACAATTATTTTTCGTTTTATTCTGCTGAGCATGGACTCATTGCCGCTCCTACTTATGCCATTAACGAGATGGGTTCTCCTGCTTGCTTGATTTCCATGCAGATCGCTGCTAACTGTAGCAACTGGGCTGCTATTAGAGCGTATCAAGTAGCTCCCAGCTTCTTCCTTTTGAACCTTTTTCCCCCACTCCGACTTAACAGGAAAATTGGAAAATGTTTAAGCAAGTGATGTTAATAGAGGCCCATTTGGTGCTTACATCATACATTAACATATCAAACACAGTTTAACGTTCAAAATATCTCCCGTCTGGCAGCCAGGAAATTATGCCGTAACGTTAATGTAAATGCCCTTATTAAAGTGTGCCTCTATAACAGACAAGCTGTTGTAATGTAAAGGGAGCAGCAATATATCACAGCTACTACGACACAGACTGGCACTGCAGGGATAAAATTTCAAATACACACAGAGCTGCTATCGGAATATCTTTATTTTGAATATCGTTATTGAATAACTGTATTGAGTAACTTTATCTCTCCTGCAAATAAACCAAGGACGCAATAAATGCTTACAGGCA
Source organism: Bucorvus abyssinicus (assembly GCA_009769605.1). Classification (NCBI taxonomy): domain Eukaryota; kingdom Metazoa; phylum Chordata; class Aves; order Bucerotiformes; family Bucorvidae; genus Bucorvus; species Bucorvus abyssinicus. The sequence continues at coordinate 7,328,365 of CM020034.1, read as the reverse complement.
CCTGGGGAGAGGGGACGGTGGGGGAAGAGAAAGACTAACAAGGAACAACAGCCACGTGCTTGATCAGCATAAATCAGTGCAAAACTGGAAACCCGGGGCCAGTCCTGCCGCCCTCCTGCCCGCAGCCACCTTTTCCCACCACTGTCTCACACTTGCTTGGACCCGGTGAGGGAGATCCGTTCCCTGAGTGGCTGGAAAGCTGCCCAGCAGAAAAGGACCTGGGGGTGCTGGCTGACACCCGACTGAAGATGAGCCAGCAGTGTGCCCAGGTGGCCAAGGTGGCCGACAGCATCCTGGCTTGTACCAGAAACTTCATTATGCTCCTTCTCACGTGGGAAATGGTGACCTGAAACCCCCAGATTCCTGGAAGCGCCCTTCTGAGCTCCAGCAGGTTGGTGTGGCCCTGTTTCTGTGCCTGATTCCTTTTCATCCTTGGCTTCCTTTGTCCAGCTGTTTCCAGTTTACCTTCTGCACACACCAAGTTTGACATTCTCTTAAAAATAAGCCTGGGTAAACGTAGCCTTGCTGCTGGGTTTTCTACTTCCGGCCTCTCTGGGCACTTCCCGGGACGCACAAAAGTCAACAGAATTAAAGCTTCCCACTGAATTCACTGGAGCTTTAGAACTTTCTACAGTGGCTAATTAATCTTGTTCATTAGTTACTCCCCAGGTCCCATTCCCCCTTCCTCATCGCTTTGTGCTAGCGCACGTTATTCTTGTCTTTTAAGCATTAATCGTTGCTGTCCGTGCCCTTCCAGTAATGCATTAAGATTAAATCCCCCCAGATACCTACCTTCCTTTTTTTAGCCAATGCTTCAGAGAGCGGGGAGTCAGAACGTGGCAGGTGCAATACAGGACAATTAAAAAGCAAATTTGCGCTAACTGATGGGTAATCTTCGGTGGAAGTCACAAGCGACATCATGGGATGCCTGGGGAAATTTTTCATTAAGCAAATTCTTCCACTGCTGGCACAGCTCTGACACCTCCGCGCGTGGAGACGGTTGCAAGGGAAGTTGCCTGTACTTTCACCCTTGGATTTTTTCCTGGTACTTGCTGTGTTGTATGTACTAAACACCGACTTTCCTTTTTGTCCAGACCGAGGGACAAAGGAAGTCAGGGGTAAACTGAGTCAAAACAACCATTAGTCTGCTTTTTATTTTCTTCCTTTCCATAGCTACAAAGCATAAAAAAAAACCCCAAACCAAACCACCACCACCAAAAACCCCAGACCCCAAAGCCACACCTCTTTTATATGTTTTTATATATATCTTTTATTTTTCTGTTTACTGAATAGATGTTATTGTTAGAATTATTATTGTAATTCTTATTGGCAAAGCAGTGTCACCTGTAATCACCATCAGGATCTCAGTTCAGAATCAGAATGAGTTCAGCCTCTGTCAGAACCTCTCCCTGCGAGGGACTGTTTTGAAAAATCACTGTTACATTGAGAATCTTACAGTCTACTTGCACAGGTCAGACAGAGGATGGGAGAGGAGGAGGCAAGCTGAAGTGAAACCAGGGACACGCAGCAGCAGGTGGGTATGTCCTCTTCTCCATCCATGGCATTGCCAGTTAGGAGACACTGCCTCCTTTTGTTTTGTTTTGCAGATTGTTTAAAAAAGGTTACAGATTCCCTTTAAGCCTGCCCAAACCCCAGCACAGTTACTAGGCTCATCCCACCAACGCTGGTGGGCTGTGATTCAGTTTCTGAAGAGGAAGGACATGTAGACTGGAGGGCTTTGAGGATTCACTATTTGCAGAAGATCCTCCTTTACCCTACTCTGGTGTCAGACCATTGCCATGGGCAGGGCTCTCTTCCACTAGTCTGGGTTCCTCAAAGCCCCGTCCAACCTGACCTTGAACACTTCCAAGGGTGGGACATCCACAGCATCTCTGGGCAACCTGTGCTGGTGCCTCACCACCTGCACAGTGGAGAATTTCTTCCTAATAACTTATTTAAATCTCCGCTCTTCCAGTTCGAAACCGTTACCCCTCATCCTACCACTATACTCCTTGATAAAGAATCCCTCCCCAACTTTTGTGTAGGCCCCTTTTAAGTACTGCAAGGCTGATGTAAGGTCTCCCTGGAACATATATAGTCCTGTGTGTATATATATATATATACGTGGACAAAATTCATATTCACCAACTGGCAAAACAAGTCGAGCAAAAGCTGAGCCTGTGACGTGCTCTATTTCACAGCTGAATCCATGGTCAATATATCAAACAGTTACTGTGTATTTTATAGTTATAGATGACGGATCACACGTAATGTATGGTGTGTGATACATAAATGTTCTATATGAACACAGAGCAGAGAGTAAGTTTGTTTTCCCTCTGTACAATTCAACATTAGGAATGTTATCTCAGACTTGCACCACATGAAAGCCAAACGTAATGGAATTGTACGAGCCAAAATCCTTACTGAGCTGCAATCTCCACTTACCAGTTTCAAATATTGATCCAAGATTAAATTACTTTTTTTCTTGCATTGTGTGACGTTCTTAGAGGATGTTTTCTTTTTTGTTACTTTGGGGGAGAATTAAGACAGAATTCAGCTCACAGAACCTTGCAATGCTGCTCCTGCACACCTTGAGAGCTTCTATCTATCTATTCATTTCCCCCCCCCTTTTTTTTTTTGACAACCCTATACCTTCACAATGCTTCCAGGACTTGAGGTGATACGCTTCAGATACAGCCATTATTTCCAGTGTTTGCTTTCTCATTGGATGTTTTATAAGGAAAAGCCTCTGGTTTTAGAACCGCAACAGGCGTTTGAGTAATTTTCTGATAACATTAAATGACCGTGGGATTGTGTGTACAATGTCTGTTCAGAGGAAAATATTTAAGCACGAGTAATCTGCCTCTCCAGCACCATGTAAAAACTCTCTGCCCCCGGGTATGTGACTATGTGCCGTGATTGCAAGGCAAGAGCACTTTGCTTCCACTAAATACTCAAAAAACCCATAATTCATCTGCTATTCCATAAAGACAAAGAACGAACTTCGGTAATTTTACACACCCTAAAGCGCTCTGCTGTCTACAGGCAGAATAGCCACGCTGTGTCACTAAGGTCAGAAGAAAGGCCTGGCTTTGAGCTGGAGAACTATGGTACAGTCTGAAGTGTGCAGCTCAGTCCTAACTACTTACCTTCTACAGCAGGAGGAGCCCCGAGTGTGAGCTCGGCTTTCTGGTAGGAGCGCAGACGCCTGAGTAGTTAAGTGGTGATAACACCCAAAGATCCTTGAATTGCCATTTCCATGTTCTACCTTCTCAAAGTTAATTTATTTGCCTTTACTTGTGTCTTTACTAAAAGAAGAACTTCCAGGCCAGGACTGAAGCTTCTGCTGTTTCTGGGATAAAGAGAAAACCGTCTATAACTCTTGCTCAACGGTAAGACCAGTTGCAAACAAACCCAAGAAGCAGACGCTTGAGAGCAAATGCTGACAAGATTTGGGAACCTTCTGGCAAAACCAGGTGAGAAGACAATTCATTGTTCGAACTCAGAACTTGAAAACCCGCTTTTCCTTTTTTATTTTTATTCCCCTCAGAGGGTACGGGGAGAAGGGAGCCTTGCGCACGTGGTGTAGCAGAAGAGTGCAGTACTTGCAAGGTAGGAAAAAGGTGCTCCTAGAAGGTTCAGTGCCACGGGCTACCTAGAAGACAGTGCAAAGTCGCAGGATGATGCAGTAGACTCCGATGTGCCAGCAGCCACAATACATGGTGCATTTCCTGACAGGACGATTAGCTGTGCACACTGCAGGGATTTGTGTCATTTTGACCAAATATTTTAAAGATATTGAAATTATATATGTTTAATTATTTCTTCCCATCATCCTCCATGCTGTAGAACATCTTTATTTAACGGGATGTTTCAGATTCAAGGGGGTCGAGTACCAGTTTGAGGGACCTTCAGCGGTGGAGTGGACCTTCACCTTTTCAGTGGTGAAGGAATTAACTCATGGTTCAAGAAACAGGAATGTCTCTTTTCACTGTCTCCATCAAACTCCCTTCAATGCTTCAGTCTAATGCCACCCAGTGCAGGGGGAACGGCTGGACTCGATGATCTTAAAGGTCTCTTCCAACCAGATGATTCTGTGATTCTATGACTGACAGGAATCGTGACACATTTGAATGCTTTAAATATTCAACTGTAGGTTGCTCTTCAGTATTTTCCCCAAAGAACAGCACTCTGAGTAACTAAGATGCTGGCAAGATGCTTATTTCTGCTACAGAGCTAGACTTCCAAAGATTTCAGCTGTGTTACTGCTAATTTACGTCATTGGGATGGAGATCAGAAGCTCTGTCTATTGTCCCAGAAACAAAGGACTGGAAAGTTTCAAACTGTGAATTTAAGAAATTAATATTGCAGGAACACAAACTCTTGACCAGTATACTTCCAGACCAAAAGTCTGGTTTAAAATGAGCCAGTAGGCTGAGCAGTGCTCAGAGGAAAACTGCTGCTTGCCATGAGGGGGTCTTGTACCCCACTCTGGATGGTGACTCTGGATGTTTTCTTCTCCTGGAGAAGTTGAAATGCAATGGCCCAAGGTTCCCTGCACTTTGACAAGCTAAAGGATAAGGATTAATTCCGTGAACATGTTCAGGCATTTGTAATCCCTTAGTACTTAGAACAACTCTTTTCCTATGTTTCCTCATCACAACCCTTCTGAAGTCCACCTCTCAACAGCACAGACTTTGTTTTCTGCTCTACGTAGAGAATCCACGATTTACTGCAGCGAGACGTTCATTTGTGAGGTCTGGCAGAGCAGTTTTGCTGGTAACTTTACAGAAGGTTACAAAAAAGGCCAAGAAAAGTCAAACTCTCCTAAAACTGGATTTCCAGATGGATATCAGGGAGATTCCCCTAAATTCTTGTTTAGGTGATCTTTAGACCTGACAGCACTGACATTTCCAAAGGCACAGTTCCCAGCATGTCTCATTTTCTCTCGCTCGGCAGATGCAGAGCTGGCTGTGCTCCAATGTCAGGAGGAGACAAATCCAGCAGACTTTGGTACCATGGGGATCTCCTTCCTGGGCTGCTGCAGCCAAACCCAGAGGGCTCCCACCTCTGGGGAGACACTGAGCATGCATGCCCGACCAACACATAGTGCCTGCACAAACTCGCGCAGGTCACCGCAGAGAGACCAGTGCCCCTATTGGCAACCGCAAGCTACACCCACGTGAATATGACCGACATAAGCAGCCCATGCCTGACCCCCTCTGCCATGATCAGCACTGAAGTCCATCAGTGGACCATACTGACCCCTCATTCTCCCACCACTGTCACTGATCCCTCAGCTATAAGCAGGACTTTTAGTCCATCCAGCATCCATGCCTGGATCATCAGTTTATTACTCAGCTGCCAGCTCTTTCCTGATGGAGGTCTCCGCTACTGGCAAGTTATCCCCACTCAAAGTACAATAACGCACACACCCTCACCCACCCACCACCCCCTGGAAAACTGTCCCCACCAAAAAGATCGTAGAATAAAACCATTGAATCACAGACTGGTTTGGGCTGGAAGGGACGTTCAAAGGTCATCCACAGCCCAACCCCCCTGCAGTGAACAGGGACATCTGCACCCAGAGCAGGATGCCCAGAGCCCCAAGGTCCAACCTCACCTGGGATGATGCCAGGGATGGGGCTTCTCCCACCTCTCTGGGCAGCCTGGGCCAGGGTCTCACCACCCTTATGGGTATAAAATTTCTCCCTTCTCTCTGGTCTGAATCTCCCTCTTTCAGTTCAAACCATTTCTCCGTTAGACACTGTGGTTGTGAAAGTAATAAGCAACGTATGTAAAGTTCTATCTATATACAGTGTCCTGTTTTACAATGGATTTGAGGGGTTCTGCTAAAAAAGCCCTACTCTGAGACAAAGATTTATGCTATTTGTTTTGACGTGCTGTGTCTGTGGAAGAGGCAGCCTGTGTTTGTTTTACCGGTGTATTTTACATAATCACCTACACCCGTGAGAGGGAATGCAAAGCTACGGAAGCGTTACACTCATTGTCTGTGTTCTACTGACATCAATTTTAAGTGGTGCATTTTATTAAAAAAATATTCTGGAACAAAGCAGCGTCTTGTCTTCAATCCAAACATCGAAGTTCTAAGTTAAACTTGAAAACAATCCTGTAGTTTTGAAGCAAAACCAATATCTCAAGTATTAGGATCTGATCTCTCCGCACTTCAATTATCACACTTCATCATTCTCCTCTCTTCTGATTTTGTTCTCACGGTTTGGGGCATCTCAGCATTTCCTTTCTCTTTAAGGCAGCAGGAAATAAAAAGCATCTTTTACAATCACCCGGTGTCAATACACATGCCAGATTAATAGCTCTGGAGAACGATGATCTCTGATACCATCACGGAGAAAGAATAGCATCTACTGGAAAAATAATAGTAACAACATGTATTCTCTGCCTTTCTTCAGTATTTCTCAGCTCCTTGTTGCTTCACTGGACGAGGAGGGCTGAACCCATGGACAGGATGGCGGGGTTGCCATGACTGGATAACTGACCAGTCTACAAAAGACGGACGCCGTCTAATTATACCTCACAATTATTTTCTTTACCAAGGCATTGCAATTGCACTTAGAAATTACGGTTTGTATCAGGATGAACGGGTGGGTTTGGGTGTGATGTCTGTGGGATCCAGAGTTGTGTTTCTCAGAAATAATTTTAGACCGGAACAAAAATCCTTGAAATGGTTTTCTTGGGAAATCATAGAAAAGATCTTCAAGTCTTTCATTTTATTGTTTCTGTCTCTTCGAATGGCTCTTTTAGGAGACGGATCGTAATTTTTGTTCCTGAATAATTATTTGTCCAGCTTTTAAATCTTAAGGAGGAGGACGCTGCTCACACTGTCCCATTATATTGGAGAACATCCCATAACATGCTGTCATTTGATGGCTTCTTGTTTTATTAGCCAGGCTGCTCTTGTAGTGTCAGTCTGTCCTTTGTGTATAATGACATTAAATACATGGAATAAAACTTTGGCATTAAAAATAAAACTTTGGCACCTAAAATATCAAACTATCAAGGAGAAGAAGGGGACGAGGGATTTAAACGAAGCCTGGCAAGCCACTGCTAAAAAAAAACCCTTCTGGCTGAGAACCTCCATGATAGGTAATTATATTTCTAAATGAGGCAATCGTTGTTAAGCTATGAAGAATATAATTAATTTTATAACATTCCGTAGTGTTGTCGTCAATACAGATAATAGACTTTTTGAGATATTAGCTGTCCAAAGGCATTCGACTAATTTAAAGGATCTCATTGTGCATTCTCTTAACTGAAGTCAACAGTAATAAAGCCCTTCTCTGTCACTCCGATGAAATCAGTCGGTGGCTGAGTTTTGTTGAAATGAATTAACTGCATTTAAAGAAACTAGCTCTAGTTCACAGACATCCAGTTTCTAGATTTGTTTCACAAGGCTGTGGATTTGCAGGCACAGCATACTTTCGTACACAGGGCACCAGATTTGTCTTTTCTATAATCACACTGATTCCACCCAAAGATTTACCAGCTGTGTATGGGAGAGAGAAAAAAGAACAAAACAAACCAAAAATCTAGGAAACAATTACTCTTTCCGATTAGCGACCATCAGGGTCACTCTTGTATATCTTATCAGGGACAACAGAGGATGCTCCTGGGGAAAACTCGTGAAGTGAATAGCAAATGGGTGGAAAAATTTAAGAAGTCAGAATTACTCCGAAGACCTCAGCGAGCAAAGCTCTAAGATCCTAAACCAAAAGCTTTTGCATGTAAATGTGGTCCTCTGCTTGTGAAAGACTGATTCTGGCTACAAGATGAGTCCGTATCTGTGATCTCTGAAGAATATGGAGAAGATCATAGCTCGAACAAGAGGCAACCAGCTTCTGTCTTCAAAGCTGAGGTCTGCTGAGAGTTCTGCAAACAGAAACCTTTGAAAGTCATAGACAGCTTGGAGAGAGACCGAGAAGTAACCGATTGCGCGATGTCCCCATTCCTCACTGCATGGCTCATCCTTCAGAGACGGCGATTTTCTCTGTTTTTAATGCCACTGAAAAGCAGAATTCTGTCCCACTCCTGAATATTTTAGGGTGGACAGCATGATGCTCAGGGAGAAAAAGCAATTCTTGGTGTGGAACACTACTACTCATGAGAGGACTTTTGAACTGCCAAAGAACTTTGAGACTGTTGAGAACGTGATATGAAAATTTTGAGGGAGATGCTGCAATCGTACAGAAATGAGATGGTGGTGGTGATTTGTCACACAGTCCATGTGGAAGAGAGTGATGACGACGTAGAGGTGAATCCTTTGGCTGAGACCATGAGAAGTGCTGATTTCTCTTAAGGACGCCAGATATCACTAAAGCAGCGATCAATGGTATTTCTGCTGCCCTTCACGCTCCGTGTCCTTGCAGACTGATGTAACAGGAAAAAAAACATGGCTGGGTATCCAATTATCGGTATGAAGGGAAACTGTGAACGGAGAAAATGATGCAAGTCTCTCTGCAGCAGCACAGCTCATCCCAGAACTAATTTGCAGAAATGATACCATTATTTTACCTACTTATTGCACAGAAGATTTTAGTCGTACCAGGAACAACATGACCCTCAAACCCGTGGCTGTTCCTTGCATACAGACTTAAAAGAATACTGAAATCGGTCCTTGCAGGCTACATTAAAGCCATTGGTATTACAGTAAAATAAGGTTTAATTTATTTAATTATTGTTTTCTCGGCTAAATTGCTTTATACAGCAAGACAGTCTTACGAACCCATGAGGTACATAGGTCATAAGAACAAACCTCTCCTGCTGCACTCTGCAGGAGCTGTGTCTTCTCGACTGACGTGGAGTCTACTGAAAGGCAACACATCCTGGGCCAGTTTACAGGGACAACACCCTGGCTCTGTTTCAGAAGAGCTATCTGGCCTGCCAGAGGTGTGTAGTGGGTCTCTGCAGCCCCTGTCAGCAGTTTGCTGCATTTTCAGAGACAGGCTGATGCAATGAGCAGCTGGAAACTGCTCAGGGAAAAGGACATGGAGGTGTTGGTCAGCAGTGGCTGAAGAGGAGCCAGCGGTTTGCCCAGGTGACCAAGAAGGCCAATGACATCCTGACTTCTATCAGCACTGGTGTGGCCAGCAGGAGCAGGGCAGGGACCATTCTCCCTGTACTGGGGCACTGGAGAGGCTGCACTTCAAATCCTGGGTTCAGTTTGGGCCCCTCACTCCCAGAAGGACCTTGAGGGGCTGGAGCGTGTCCAGAGAAGGGCAACGGAGCTGGGGCAGGGTCTGGAGCACAAGTGCGCTGAGGAGCTTCTGCGGCACCTGGGAGGGTTGAGCCTGGAGAAAAGGAGGCTCAGGGGAGACCTTCTGGCTCTGACAACTCCCTGGCAGGAGGGTGGAGCGAGATGGGGGTCGGTCTCTGCTCCCTAGGAACAAGTGAAAGGACAAGAGCAAACAGCCTCAAGTTGTTCCAAGGGAGGTTGAGGCTGGCCCTGAGGAGCAATTTCTTCCCTGTTGGGGTTGTCCAGGCCTGTCCCAGGCTGCCCAGAGCAGTGGTGGAGTCCCCATCCCTGGAGGGGTTCAAGAAATGTGTCGAGGTGGTGCTGAGGGACAGGGGTTAGTGGTGGCCTGGCAGTGCTGGGGCAACGGTTGGACTTGATGAGCTTAATTTCTTTTTCAACATAAATGTTTCTGAGATTCTATGAACGTGTCATCGACAGCGGTTGAGCTACACCGAAAGCTACCGAATAAACAGGAACGTTTTCTTTATTCCACACAACCTTTCTGCTCTGCTTCTTTCTTTCCGGAGAAAGGAAAGGAAATGAAAAACCCCCACTGTATGCTAAATGCAAGCAATAATTCACAAACTGAATGACCTAGGCAGATAACACCGAGAGGGAGAAGGTTTTTAGATCTTTCTGCGTCGCAGTGTGTGTTCATAGCCATTAGTTACGATAGGATATGAAAAGCCTGGTGACACAACTGCGCTTAAAATTAAAACGTTAAGCTCAGTGTTTTGTCTTTTTGGCTCTAGTAGTTCATCTCTGTCAGCTCCAGTCCACCGGTTGGGCTGGACCCAGGAACTTCAGCCCCGGCCAGGGCTGCTGTCCTGTGCAGCCCGCTGGGGCCGTGGGGTCTAACACCCACTGGAGCTACAGCTGCAGCTCAGGTCCCTGGTTATCTTTTTTTCACATTATTAATAGTCCCCTCACCTCCCTGACCCTTCCCAGCTCTTCCCTAATTCATAGATGGCCACTTGGGACAGGTACCCTGTAATTTGGACGCTTCCTCAGCCACCTTTTAATTCTTCTTCCAAGTAAACATGTTTAAACCCTTTATTTTCCCTCTCCTTTGTACGATTTCCAAGCTGAAAAACGAAATGCAATTTAGGAAAGCAAACAGATTAATAGAGAGAAAAACAAGAGACTTTAAATAATAGTCGCAGCAATTAGATGAGGGAAGGAATTTAATAGCTTAATTCAAGGGCCTGAGCACTACTCACCGCAGGGATTGGTTGGAATTAATACGTAGAGTACACACATTTAGAAATGCCATATACGGGTGGCTCTTTAACAAGGAACATTGAAAGTAACACCAAAAAGGATTAATCCTTACGCTTCCCGTGAAACCGCTGGCCAACTACTGGTTTAATGAGAGTGTTACTCCTGTAGAAACCAAGAGTGGAGAATGAGGCAAGCTTCAGCTGCTGGAAGAGCTCCTAGATTTCAAATTAGAATGAATGCATTTGATTATTTTTATTTTTTGCCTTTATTTTCCCCTCATCTGGGTCAGCTTGCGTGCAACAGCCATCTTGACTATGGAACGTACCCTCTGCGGTGGTGTTCTTCACTGTCTGCTTCGTTCACCTCAGCGCAGCATTTTTCAAGGGCTGGGTGAGCCGAGAGCGTGGAAGTCGTGGGGTCATTACGGTGCGTTTCTCCTGCTCTCCTGAAAGAGCTTGTTACCCTTCGGCTCAATTTCAGAAGTTCTGCGGCAAAAGGTCAGCGTTTACGAGGCAACGGGTTTGGGGGCGTAGTAAAAAGCGGTGGATTTCTATCTGTTCTCAGGAGCTGAAAGCCTCATTTAATAAAAGAAATAGTATGTATTCATCTGATAAGTTTAAAGCACCTTCTGAGGCTGATTGTGAGGGTGCCTGGCTGGGATGTATTCATCTTTACTGGTGAAATGCCACACCAGCAATCAACCCCTCTAACAAAGACTGTGAGCGCAATGTACGTGCCACACTGCCCGCAGGAGTGTTCTTTGTCTGCCTTGTAAGAAAGGCAAGGAAAAGAAACGCTAAGATCATGAAACTGCTGGAGCTGTGTTAACTATAGATAGATATTTAACAAATACTGATATATATAATATATATCATTAATTACATGTAATTTTAAAATTAATATATATATTAATACATATTGTCCTTCCAATTTCATATTCAGAATTGGTGACTTCTTTGGGTCTCAGTATTTTGCAATCTACTGTTTATACATATATAGTAATTAGATAACGATGTGGGGGTTGATTTAATTTTTTTTTTTTTTGACAAAAGCTGTTGCTACGTAACTTGATGTGCAATCAGAAGGGTTTGGGTTTTTTTTGGTTTAAGGTTCTCCTCACACAAAGCACATTTCCTATTATAAAATATTTGCTGGCTTCCTGTTGAAATGAAAATAAGCTACTTGGCAAATAAAGCAAGGATTTTTTTTTTTCTTCTTGTGTTACCTAGATCCATTCAGTAAAAACAGTAAAAAAAAGTATAATAGCCAATGGCAGGAAGAGAATCCCTCATTTCATCAGCCTCAGCAGAAACACCAGTTTTGATGACAAGGCAGTCAGGATCAGCAGTAATTAGAAAGTTGCAGGCAGAGGAAAAAGGGTTTAGTACAGATCTGCTGGTTAACAGCAGAATTAGTGAGTGACAGGGAAAAAGCCCAACCGGAAACTGAATATTCCTCACGTTCCCGTATGCTCCAACGTGATTTAATGACCTTGTTATACCAGGATTTTCCGAACTGAAAATTTTAGTTCCGTAAATGCTTTGTCACTCAAGAACACATTTCAGTTTCTCAATAGCATTTTTGCATTAAATACATTTAATTGATGTTTCACAGCATAAATCAACACCTTACACTGGCAGAAATTAATTCCCCCCACACACACTAATAAGTATTTATGAACTTCTCTGTCCATGCTGTGTCTCAAAAGCAGCTCGACCATGCGAATGCATATGCTGAAATACCAACCCCTTGAAAACAAGACCAAAATAAAGAATTAACGTCATGAAGGAGTTTGCCAATAACGCCTTAATATATCAGAAATTGGTATTGAGAGTGAATTCTTGTTGTTCTTGGTCTGCATATGTTTATCCACTCTGTGTATTGTCAGGCTTCTCGGCTTTGCCCTAAACCACAACTGAAGAGGACCTGTGCAAGTGAAAGAATTGTCGCCATCTAGAAAACACAACGACTTTTAAGAAAACCTAAGCTTGGATTTACCTGAAGCTTGCCTTAGCATGTTTTTTTTTTTCCTTTGAAAAGTCAATAATTATATACTTGCTGCTGTTCTAATTGGATACGTTCGTCATCACATACCACGGAGCAGTTAATGACAGGAACAGCTTAAGTGCGCGTCCTCTTAACACCCCTTAGCGGCAAAGCCTCCGTTAGCATCGGAAAGCCATAGTTAAGGAATCCTTTATTTTTTTAACAACTTGTCAGACTTGATTAGATTTGGTGAGATTTTGTATTTTCTTTTGATCTATAAACCACCGACTTGCTACGAGGAACGACGAGTTGCGTAACAGAGCAAGTAGTTCACGTCACCGCAGTGGAAAGAAGGGAAATCAGGAAATGTGTTCGGGTGAAACAAGTCATTACATACGGATTTCTGAAGGGACCAAATACGATCTGTATTTACAAATGCGATGGGAAAGCCACCCATTTTATCAGCATTTGGAACCTCACCAGCAATTGCCCCCTTCCAAAAATGCGAGGCTGGCTTGGCTGGCTGTGGGAAAGAGCTGAAGCCATGAACAGGACTAGCTTTATCGCTCACCCTATGGCGATGTTGACCTACCTGGTCATGTGGTAATGCACACCAGGAAGATGGGGATGAGGGGTAGCTGATGAAAAACTACATCCACAAACGGCGGTTCAGAATCTCTGAGCTTCTGATAGATTGGAGGAGAGGAAGGTAAAGAAAAAGAAACGAAACTTAGCATTTTGCTCACCATGCCCGTGAGGAAGACGCTCCTGTCTAGGCTGGTGTTAGGCACACATACAGGCTTTGGCAGTGAGCCAGAGGATTGGTCAAAGGCGTAGGGTTGTTCTACTAAACTCATGGCTGTGTTTCCACGTGGAACTAAAATTGTGGTGTTCTGCCCAGTTTAAAGGGTGGAAAAAAACCTAGTCCCTGTTTTCATAAGATCTCAGCAGTTTCTAAAGTGAAGGGAGAGCAGCCCGCTTTCATAATTTAAACATTCAGGATAAACCCATCCAAGCACTGAGGTATTTGTAATGAGGGTGTTATCAATCCCAATATAAACTGGGATAATATTTTCCAAAGAGGCTTAACTCCCCCTTTTCTGAAGTTAATTGGGTGCTTCAGGGTCTATTTATCAGGGACAGGGAATGCGAGAGTTGGTTCGGAAGTTCTTATGAGACACCATTTATAAAATACTGCTGTAATCCCGAAAATACTCTGATTTTGAAGAAAACCTTAAGTTACAGGGAATTTGGTCATCAAATATGAAATGTTTATGTTTCTGGAAGGCGGTAATTATCCCTGTCTCTTCCGTACACATCTAGATACTGACTCTAATCTTGGACATTGACAACTTGAAGCAAGGACAGCGGAGGTTCCCGGGGCAGTTGGGCTGGAAGAAGAGGCCAGGGGAGCAAAGCTTGGCCAGCCTGGAGCAAGGAAGGCTTCAGAGGGACTTAGAGCAGCTGTCCTGCTGGAAGGGAGGTGATGGAGAAGATGCAGCCAGACCCTTCACAGAGGCGCTGCAATGGGACGGGAAGACGATGCTTTATGGTTGGATTCTCAGGCAATTAGGGGCTGCAAGGCTCAGACCTCAGGGTCACTCCACAAATGCAGATGGCGATGGAAGTCTCCTCTGGGGCATAAAACTGGACCCCTTCATCCAAAGCTGGACACAGCTTGTGATTCTGGTTGCCCAGACGTAGAGTGGTGTCTAGTATACGTGTTCAGTGCTAGAAAGTGCAAAGTGGAGATGTTTCATGTCCCCGCCTGCCTGATGCTTCCCTGCTCCCTCGATCCCCAAGCTCCTATTCCATAAAACCACATAGGTTTGGGCATGCTCTGAACAACTCGTATCTCTGCACTGGGTAGTCCAGCTGTGCCTCAGCCTGTCACACATCAACATTCAGCCAGATGCATTTTGGTGACACTAGTAGGCAGGCTCTATTATCCTTTTACAAAGTGGGAATACACCTCCACAAAACAGTTTTCTATGGTGGTAGAGCTAAAAATAAGCTTCATAGGTGCTGGACATCATCTACATGTTGTGAAGGAGGGGTAGGCTTCAACTGGGGAAATTGCAAATGAAGAGTTGCATGAAAATCTGCATAAATGTTAATGCATCATCCTTTATCAGCCTACAGCAATAAGTAAATACAGAGTGAGTAGGAGGTCTATATTTACTGTGCGTGGCTCCTACACACACGTTTTGTTTATGGATAGCTTTATCTTTGTGTATTCTGCATATGCCTAAAGAGGTACACACATGCACACAGGGTGTCTCAAATCAAAATAGGATAATAATTTCAGATTCTATTAAAAAATATCCATGGCTGCTTAAAGAAACAGTATTTCAAGACAATATTTCTGAGGAAAAGGCAATGTTCAATCTTTAGCTTCCTTTGCAAATATAACTGAAAGGGGAGGATGAGAAGACTTCTTTAATTCTTTTTATATATTTTTTTTTTTGTTACTTTGCTCCCATGCAGTCATACATAAATAGGTTTAAAACACCATATAATCACAGTACGGAGGAGCAAGTTTGTGTAATATAGAATCACAGAATCATCTGGCTGGAAGAGACCTTTAAGATCATCGAGTCCAACCGTTCCCCCTGCACTGCCAGGGTCCCCAAACCATGTCCCTCAGCACCACATCCACACGGCTTTTGAACACCTCCAGGGATGGGGACTGCACCAGCTCCCTGGGCAGCCTGTTCCAAGGCTTCGCAACCCTCTCGGTAAAGAAGTTCTTCCTGATATCCAACCTAGATCTCCCCTGGCGCAGCTTAAGGCCATTTCCTCTCGTCCTGTCACTTGTCACATGGGAGAAGAGACACATACCGCCCTGCCACTACCCCCCCCCCCCCCCCCCCCCCCCGCTACAACCTCCTGTCAGGTAGTTGCAGAGAGCAATAAAATCTCCCCTGAGCCTCCTTGTCTCCAGGCTAAACAACCCCAGGTCCCTCAGCCGCTCCTCATCAGACTTGCTCTCCAGACCCTTTTCCAGCTTCGTTGCCCTTCTCTGAACCCACTCCTGCACCTCAACGTCCTTCTTGAAGTGAGGGGCCCAAAACTGGACACAGTATTCAAGGTGTGGCCTCACCAGCACTGAATATTCCTGTCGTTCACATCAATGTGAGAAGAGACTGGCTCTACTCTCCCACCCTCCCCTTAGCAGAAGAGCAATCACTCCGTAATGGAGTTTTTTAAACTTAGCGCTGCAGGTGTAAGATAGCACAAGGTTTGCCAGACGCGTAGTGGTAGATTGATTCCACACGCACAGAAGCACAATGTGAAGTCTCTTCCAGCTCTCTCAGCTGTGTTTACACAATTCCACCTACACCACTGCAAACACTTCCCTAGAGCAGGCAGACAACGACTGCCTCGTGGATGGCTTCTCCCTCCGATTCCCAAAGTGTTTTGTCACACGCTCCTTATGGCAACTATAGAAACGTTGGCTGCATGTTACGAAGATGCGTTAGGTTACATATGGCAGAGACAAGATGGAAGTGTTCCTACGGATACATGTGCACACGTGGTTTTATTTACAGCTGGTGTTTTCAGCAACGCCTTTGAAATTCCAACCTGGTCCTTTACTCTGACGTGTTGCAAAACAATGCAGGCGGTTTTGGCAACAGGAACTTTTGACACAAATTCAATGAAGAATTAAAAAAAAAAAAAAAGTCTGTCTTGCAAAATATCAACAAGGGTGAAATTTGTGTTGGTGGTTTTAATCTCCGTATTTCCACAGCTACAGTTTTGCTCCCATCACTTTGAAAAACATGAAGATGCTCTATTTTTTTTTTTTTTTTTTTGCCGGTGGTGGTGAAATTTCTGAGTTACTGCCACAGAACTACAAGAAAGGAAGGCGCTCCCATATTGTTTCTTTTAGCTATTATTCTCTACAAAATTACATTGCCTTTTAGTGTCACTCTTTAATGGCATTCTCTACCACCTCAGAAGATGAACTGTGGCTAGATATTCTTTCCATAAAGGATAAAATAATTGATGTATACACTCTCTAAAAACCATTTGGGTGGGAGATGATGCTCTATGAGGAAGGAAGAGAAATAAAGTGCGTGGGGGGGCATTTCCCTCTGCTGTAGTACTTTCAGAGGATGGAACTGGTGAGTGTTTAAACACGGATGTGAGTATAATTTAAATAGTTATACACTCGCCAGCCCACTCCACCTCCTCGTGCGTTCATCTCGGTACAAAAGCTCTTCACAGAGAAAAAGTGTGATTGATGGGTGAGTTTGGAAGTGATGAAGGCACCTGGAATTTAGTACTTAGATGCTTTTAAGAAGACACGAAGCATGTGCTAACGCTGCTTGTGCTTATCCTACAAGTCTGTACTTGCATGCAAAAATACAAGACTAAACAAAAGCACTTGAAAAGATGCTGGAGGAGACAGTGCGGTGGCCTCTTCTCTACACTCATCTTTTTTTTGCAATGTGAAGCAGCTGCAGGAAGTCCAAAACAAGGTTGAACTTTAGCAGTTTTGGACTTATTTGTATTAATTTTTATTCATATGCGTAATTATTCTGTGATCAGCCTATCATTTTCATGGGAATGGGTACCATGGAAACCACAACCTTATTTCTCAGTGAATTTAATAAATGAGCCTATGAAATCACTAATGAAAACATGAGGGACTGAGATGTATCTCAAGTTTATTTCTGTTTAAAAGATTGGAACCTGTCAGAGTATTGTCGTTATTGCTTCTTAGAGAGGGATGGTGGTTATGGTGCACTGGGAAATCGCATGAATGGCACGTGAACCTGTACTAAACTCTGTATTTGACATATCCAACCGAACCGTCAATATTCCTGCTTCATAAACAGAGACCACAACTAAAAACCAAAATTCCTTAGCTAACAATTACACCATATTTTTCAAATTAAAAATGCTTCTTAGGTACACGTCACCATGAATTTTGTTTATCTACAGGTACATATGATTGCCCTATCAGGACGATGGAGTCATTCTTGGCCTCAACATATTTTGGACAATTCCTTTCATACTGTTTTTGTGGTGTAAGTCATTAGGAATCAGATTCCCGTGGAGCTGTTTTCTCACTGACTTTGTAGGTGAGGTCTATTTATACACCTACTGCACGTGTCAGTAACGCAGTTAAGAGGCAGGAGAAGGGGAACATCTGAACATGTGGCAAGGTGCTCACCTCTGCTCTCTCTTACCTAGCATTTTAAAAAAAAAAAAAAGTTACATAAAAGGATTTTACGAGCTCCAGTTCTAACTAGTGATTCCTTCGTTGTTGGTATTGCAGCAGAGAGCTCTAAGTCTTTGTCTAGCAGATGTCCTACCATTCTCCAGTAAAAATTGTAGGCTAGTAATCAGGCTCACACACAGACTGGCAGCTTCTTAAAATCTCAGAAAATACCCAGCTAAGGGAAGTGTAAAACAGACTAAAAACTTTTTTAGCTTTCCACGGGGTGCAAGTTCTGCTCTTTGGATATGCCCATCGCCCATGCTACCGTGAACAGATGGCCATGATAAAACTGGCTGGGTGAACTCAATGCCAGAAACAGTCTTGCCATGGGTGTACCAGAGCTCTGCACGGACGCACTAAACCACCACAACCCTCTGTGAGCTTAATTATAGATACATGTATGTTTAGTAAAGGAATCATAAAGTTTCTAAAACAGCCTTCTGAGAAGGCCTCTCACCCATGCATGGGGTGGGGACAATGGATTTGTATGTAGAAGCAACAGTCACCAGGAAACAGATACTTAATCTTGAAGAAATGAGCTGACCAAAGAAAATGAGACCAGTTGCATCACGGGCCCTTCCACACACATTTATGTAACATGTTAAAATACAGTTGTAAAAACTTCTGCTAACTTAGAGTTTTGATCATCTCTGTCAGGTTTAAAGAGACTAATTTACCATCAACTCCCCATTAGGTGAAGATTCAGAGGTAATCAAGTCGTCTGAAACGCTCTCATTAGAAATGCTGGATCTGTGGCTTTCACACGCTTTAGTCTTACACTCTAATCCAAACGTGTCGACAGCTTTCAGGGCGTTCGTGCAGATCAAGGGAGCAGAGCTTTTAGCTGTAGATTTTCCTTTTTGTTCTGCTAACAGGGTTAACAAGAGTTTTCTAAGGATGGAGGATATGGTTCTGGTACAGGCAGTTGCTTAGAAGAGTAAAGACAGATTGAAGTTGGCAGGACATTAAATAAAGTCAGGCTCTTCCAGGTTCTTCATCAACCCTAGAGAAAGTTCAGAAAGTATTTCTGAACTTACCTCTCCTTTGAACAGCTTTTCCAGCTGTTGTTCCATATGTAGATCTAGTTACTGAATTTTTCTCCTCTGTTCCAAAGGCTCTGACCTCTCTCATCAAGGTGTGACTTTGCTATAGCTGTTCTGCAAGAGGAAAAAGGAGAAAAGGCAACAGTCTTTCTGGTTTTTAATGATCTTGTAGTAGTTTGACAAGATACAGATTAGCAACAGCATATTCTTCTGTCTGATGTGGATGCAGAGTGGACAAAGTCATTGAAATTTTAAAACAGAAGATAAAAGAAGTTAGGAACTTCACAGGAAAGAGAAAGCAGGACAAGGACAGTTTGAGGAGACATTCTATCATCAAATTTTCTCATTGGAAACGCATTTTAGACACTTTATTCTTTTTTTTTTTCTTACACACATCAAGGGTACTCAGACAAGCAGAAATAATGGCCTCTGACTAATGATTGAAAGGTAATGTCAAAGAACTGGTAACCCAGACCCATGTGGCTTGTAACAAATTTCCCTCTTCTCCTTTCCTTTCTACTCCATCCAGGAAAAAACAATAGCGCTTATCGAGTATGCTGCCGTATCTTGGAGACGGAGAGTAATATTACAGGGTGGCAGGGATCTCCAAGGGTCACCCAGTCCAGTCTCTCAGGCAAAACGAGTGCAGATAGAGAAGGTTGCTCAGAGCCTTTTCCAGTTGAGTTTTGGCTATCTCCAAGGATGGAAATTCCACAAAGTCTCTGAGAAATCCATACCAATGTTTGGCCACCTTGATGGCAAGCATTTTCCTTATACCTAATCAGGATGTTCCATGTTCTAGCCTGTTGCCTCTTTTCTTACTGCTGCACAGCTCTGAGGAAC
Organism: Bucorvus abyssinicus; assembly: GCA_009769605.1. Classification (NCBI taxonomy): domain Eukaryota; kingdom Metazoa; phylum Chordata; class Aves; order Bucerotiformes; family Bucorvidae; genus Bucorvus; species Bucorvus abyssinicus. The sequence continues at coordinate 7,308,771 of CM020034.1, read as the reverse complement.
CTCTGTCTTCTCTATGTCCTCCCATTAGGCGGCTGTGGATAGCAATAAGGTCTCTCCCAAGCCTGCGCTTCTTCAGACTGAAAAGACCACGTTGTCTCAGCCAATCTTTACATATCATGTTTTCCAACTCCCTATTACCAGTTTTGCTTCAGTATGTCCAAATCTGTCTTGTACCAAGAAGTGGATCAGATACAGTCTTACAAGGATCAGATTGAGAAGAAGGGTCCCTCCCTGGTGGCTGGCTTTCACTGCTGCATGGACACACTGCTGATTCAGCATGTAGTGCACCAGGACTGCTTTTCTGCACAGCTGCTCTCCAGCCAGTTGGCCCAGCGCCTGTCTTCTTGCACGGGCTTATGACAGGCTAGAAGAGTTTGCCCTGGGTTGTGAGTTTTCTTTTGGCCTATTTCTCAGTACTGTTGGGGTCCCTTGGAATAGCAGCCCTGCCTTGCAGAGCCCATCCCAGTTTGACATTGTCTACAAACTTTCTGAGTACTGCGTCCTATCATCTAGATCACCAGAACCAACCCCTGAGCGTCACCACTAGTAACTGGCCACCCACCAGTTGGGCCTTGTACCACCAATCACCACCCCTTGAGACCAGTTTCCAGCCCATTTTCTGCCCACCTCGTGCCCTTGCCCAGCACTTCTCTGATTTGGCTAAAAGGATTTTATGGGAGATTCTGTCAATGTTTTTGCTAAAGTCAAGGGAATCCACATCTACTGTTCTTCCCTCGCCTACAGAGCCACTTGTCTCACCGTGGAAAGCAGTCAGGTCAGATCTGGATTGTGCTTGGAAGATCCGTGCTGGCTTTTCTCAGTCTTAATCTGTTCTGCAGTGCCTGGATACTCAAGACGAGGAGGCTGTATTCCATAACCTCCAGGGGAACGAGCAGAAGCTGACAGGCTTGTGCTTTCCCCAATCCTCCTTGCCCTTCCTATGTATGTGGGACGTGTGTCTTTCTCCAGTCAGTTTTCTGCACCTTCCACGGGCTCAGGAGTGACAGAGAAGATAGAGAGCAGCCTTGCAATACCAGCCAGCTCCTTCGACATCCCCAGAAGGTGAACCTGCGAATGTTTTACGTGTGCCCTAAGTTTATCTTCCCTCACAGTGGGCACGGCTTCATGCCATAGATTCTGCTCCTTGGCTCAGGCCTAGGAGTCCTTAGGGCAGGTCTTTCCACTGCAATCCTAGGTAAAAAGGTGCTGAGTCCCTCAGTCTTTTCCATGTCCTTCGCTACTGGTATACTGGGCTCTTTTACCCAGTCTCCCACTGGATCCTGCCAGCAAGCTGAAATATGGTCTCCTGAAGTCCAGGGCTGTGAATCTGCTTGGTCATGTCTCAGGTTTTTGGAACTGCACCATCTCATGGGTGCTGCAGCCACAGCCACGCTTGACCTTCTCATCTTTGACTTGTTCTTCCTTGCTTGACTCTAACAGGTCATCAAAGCATCTCCCACTGTTATCTTGTTGATCACTTGTGTCAAGCAAGACACTCCAGAAATGTTCTGGATTGGAAGGGAAACTTTATCGAAGGAATGAGAGTTACTGCAGGAAAGATCTCCAATAAAAGTGGAGAGCAGGTTTTGATGCATATTGACCAGTTTATCACTTTGGATGTAGAAGGGAAATGAAAATATGATGGACCGGTGTCCTTTGGCAGTCTAATTTCCTTGTTGTCTTAGGAGGCCATATGGTTTTCTGAGAAGAACATCTGACTGTTCTCTGTAAAAAATGTACTTCAGAGAAACAATGTGTAGAATTATGCCACAAACAACATTATCTGAACATTTCCTACATATTATATATTACTTATTATGCGTACAATAAGTGGTCCCACATCTGTATTTTAATCTGACATACTTGAACTTGTGATCACGTATTACGTACCCTGCAGAGACAAAACAAGCTTTAGAAATCTGTGGGGATTTTTATATGCAGTGCAGTCAATGCCTCCTGGATATGTCATCCTCTGCCCTTGGTCCTTGGTGAGAAGGGCTCTTTGTTTCCCCTGCATCTTATAAACGATTTCGATGTCCCTGCAATTCTCATTAAATGTGATTAGTAGAGAAGCGCGTGTCAACAAGACTGACCAGGGATGATCTTGATTCAGCTTAAGCTGAGAAGAAAGTCACTAATGCAAATACTTAGAGACGAGAAAGGCAGATCAATTGAATTACAGTTTTTGTTGCTCTCGGTTTAGTGATTAAAATGACCTAGAAAAGAACTTCCCGTAACACAGGGTGAGTGGGAAGGGCCCACGTTATATGTCAGAAATTGGTTTCTGGCTTTTATGGGTGTTTTCTCTGTGTGTAAGGGTTTAAGATCAGAGACCTTGAAGGCACCTGTGTTTTAACTGGATTTGATGCGACATGAGGAATTCGACTCTCTTACTTTTCTCATCTATCAGAAAGGATGTTTAACCAGCAGCTGTATTTGTTTTGAAAGATGCAATTGGATTTAGCCTAATCCCAGAGATGGGGAGAAAGAACCTTAGTTTATTAGCTCTTCTGAAGGGAGGCAGCTGACTGAATTCTGGAGCACTTTGCGGTACTTTGGGCACCCGAAGGAGCAGGAAAGCCTCAAACCGAGTTGTACTGTTTATTCTGTAACAATATGTTCTGATTTATTTTGAAATGGATGATCCAAGGAGCCAGGCACCAATCATGATTTACAGCTCTGTAATGTTGCCATCCATTTACTTTCAATCAGCGAGGAAATATCCCTCCAAGTGCTTACTTACATACGAGGGGGAAACTTATTTACATCTGCATCACAATCTGCAGAATTGTAAATATATTGTGACTGAATACAGGGAAATGAAACGCACTGAAACATTTTCTCTCAGCAATTTGTGCCTAAGCACACAGCAGAGCCCGTGGTGCAACTTAATAGGTTGTTGTGAATTAGCACACGGTGAAAAAGGTCTCTCTGCTTTCATAAATGAACAGCCTTACACGTGTTTTTAGCAGGCAAACGGAGGACGGTTTTTAAATAAACAGGGTGTGTGCTCACAGCGTTTGACTATTGCAAGAGTACTGGGAGGAGGAGGGTGCTCAGTCTTTCTAGGCTTAGCCTCTGAAAAAAATAGTCCCCAGAAAGGGGGGGTTCAGCTGCTCAAAGTGCACTTGCAGGGCACCATTCTCATGTCCTCCTTCACTATGCTGATTTCGCACAGAGAAGTGTGAGAACCATCAGAGAAGTGCTTCCCTCTCCTTCCCCAAATGCTTCTCTCTGAGTTTTCTGAGCTCAGTCCCTTTTTTTCTCTTGTCTCTTCCATCCCATAGTCTATTTCCTGAGACACGAATGCCTGGTGCTAGTGGCAGGATGAATAGTCCATCCATATGTTTGATACTTTGTCCCTAGCTGGACCTTCATACAGCCTCAGGCACTGCGCCACCCCCCTACATGCCATGTCCTGCTCAGGGATATGTGGGCAACGGCTGGTGCTTTGTCAAGTCAATCACAGCAGGGCCTTCCCAAACACCACAGTCTCTGGGATAGGAAGAAGGAGGTCTTAGTTCACACACCGGATTTCTGACCCCAGCTGTACAAATGCTTCCCACCCTTTCTGTGGGTCAGGGATGACCATGGATGCTCCAGCAACAACTCAGCCCTTCTCAGGTTCTTTTGCTTTTGGAGGAGGCAGCATCAGCCTCAAACATCAAACACTCTAGTTTTAAAGATTATTTGAAGGAAAACACACAAAGTCCACCATATTTACATTTCTCATGGTTTAGAGAAGGCATTTTGAGTTTACTGACATAAAAAGAGGATGGGAAACACGAGAAACTTCTGAAAGCAAGGATTAAGGTGGACTAGGGAGGAAATGGTGTGGGAGCATAAAAGGTGGTGTGTGTGTCAGAAAGAGGAGAAGGATCACTTCCTTGGACCTGCTAGCTACATTATTGCTACCACAGCCTTGGATGCTGTTGCTCTTTGCTGTGATAACATTTGCAGCATGCTCAGCTTGGTGTCCAGAACTGTCAAGACTTTCTAGAAAGCCAGTTGGCTCCCAGCCAATTGGCACCCAGTCTGTATTAGAATCGTTGCATGGTTTGAGTTGGGAGGGACCTTTAAAGATCATCAAGCGCAACCCCTCTGCAGTAAGCAGGGACATCTTCAACTGCATTGGATTGCCCAAAGCACCAAGGTCCAACCTCACCTGGAATGGTTCCAGGGATGGGGCTTCTCCCACCTCTCTGGGTAACCTGGGCCAGAGTCTCACCACCCTCAGTGTAAACCATTTCTTCCTTCTCTCTGGTCTGAGTCTCCCTCTTCCAGTTTCACCCGTCACCCCTTGTCCTGTCACAACAGCCTCTGATGAAAAGCCCCTCCCCAGCTTTCTGGCAGGCCCCTTTAAGTACTGAAGGCCACAATAGGGTCCAGCTTTTCACCCACCAGCATTCCCAAATCCTTCTCCGCAGGGCTGCCCTCAATCACATCAGCCCCCAGCCTGTGTTGATATCAAGGATTGCCCCAACCCAGGTCCAGGACCTTGCATTTGGTCTTTTTGAACCTCATGAGGTTCACATGGTGCCACTTCTCCAGTTTGTCCAGGTCCTTCTGGATGACATCCCACTCCTCAGGCACGTCAACTGCACCATTTGGCTTGGTGTCATCTGAAAACCTGTTAAAGGTTCACTTGATGCCACTATGTCACTGAACAAGAAATTAAATTGTACTGGTGCCAGTACGGATCCCTGAGGGACACCACTTGTATTGTCAGTCACATGGGATAGTACTGTCCCTGATGGTAGACTTCAAAAGCCTCAAAACTCCCCAAGTGCTGCTTATCCAGCTTCTCTGTTCTCTCTTCTAAAGCTTCTCAGCCAGCCAAAGTGACACTAATCTCTCAAAGCTCCCTGAAACACATCTGATTTCTCAGCCTTTCTTCTTCCAGAGTTTTATCCCCTTACAATATCCCTCTCCCGCATGTAATCTTGACTCAATCTTGTCTACAAAAATAAATTTTAGTGCTGAAAGGATGAAAAATAGCAAAAAAGTCAACTTTGCCTATGCTTCTGAGGAGCATTGTGCCTGTTCCACTATGGCCTAGAACACGAGGGAGATTTTCTCCTTCCCTACACCAGCGCATTGAGGAAATCCTCCCTTAACAGCCACATTACCTTCTGTCCTTCCAGGTTTAATGATGCCCTTTGTAGTCACGGTATTTGCGACTTAGTAAGGAATAATAGACTTTGTAAAGAATATTAAACTTTTTTCACAAAGAAACCCACCTTACAAGGCAAGTTTAGCTCCACTCTAGCTGTTTCTTAACTGCTGGCATATTTATAGCATGAACTACTGGAGCATTTCTATCACGGGTCAAGAGCTGGTTCAGCTGCAACCCATGTACATCCTCTAAAATTCCGTAATGATTCAGCGTTGTTCAGTACTTCCTAAAGGGAGCTGCCCACCCCAGAATGCTGGACAACTCAGTGGGCACCACTCCGGCTTTGAAGACTGCTGTGAATATATGAGAGGTAAATAGTGTTTCCATACTCACTCATTCTGGTAGTTCAGTTCTAGAGAAGAGGGAAAAGCAAGATACTTGTGTTGGTTGGGCTTTTTTTACTACATCTAGCAAGACTTACTGTTTATACAGTTCAAGGACAGAGAAGTTAGCATTATTTGAAAGATCAGAAAATGCTACTATTTTAATGAACTCTGAATTCTGCTCAGAGTGTGATGGCAGCACAAATAAGGTAAATATTTCAGTCAATATCATCTTGAAAGTCCCATTTTTTATCTTTTACACCAGGTGGGAATATCTCAGGAAGCAAATATTTTCTTTATCTCTCCTTTCACTTTTAACTGCATTCTCTGTTTATCTTCTTTTTGTGTTGCCTGAGATTATTTCTTTTGAAGGGGGAAGACGGAAAACAAAAGGAGACGTTTTATTTTATGACTTTCATGTTTTACAGCCGTATTACCTGGATGCCTACATCTCTTTGTGTACTGCCTGTGCACAGGGGGTAATAGAATTAAGTCTTTTAACCAAGGCTGTGCCTTTTAAGTAAGAAAGTTATGCAGACATAGGAGAGTATTTTTTTTTAAGGGCTTTCTAATTTCCCCTCCAAAATTACAATTATTCTGCCATTGAATTTTGGGAAGCGCAGGGTATTTTTGAGGTAACACTTCGCTGAACATCAGAAGAAATCATAATCTGGAGATAAGAGTTCTGTTTCTGGAAGTGCCACTGAAACATGCAGCATTAAAAATTCTAGTCATACAGGAGCGTGAATCATCGTACCAAATAGTCAGAAATTCGCATGAGCTGGGCCAAATTTTAAGCATTTGAACACAATTCTCCTGAGGTCAAAATAGTTCAACCCAGTTGATACTCAATATCAAGGGCGTGTTGAAGTATTCCACATCAGTGATCCGTACCACGATTTGGAGAGGAAAAGAAAGGCTACAGGTCTCTTTGGGTGTCCTGGGCTGCATTAGGCAAAGCAATGTCAGCAGTTCGAGGGAGGTGATCTTTCCCCTCTGCTCAGCACTGGTGAGGACACACCTGGAGTACTGTGTCCAGTTCTGGGCTCACCAGTACAAGAGAGACATGGACATACTGGAGAGAGTCCAATGAAAGGCCAGGAAGATAATGAAGGGTCTGGAGCATCTCCTCTATGAGGACAGGCTGAGAGAGCTGGGACTGTTCAGCCTGGAGAAGAGAAGGCTCAGAGGAGATCTTATCAATGTGGATAAATACCTGAAGGAGGGTTCAAGGAGGACAGAGCCAGGTTCTTTTCAGCAGTGCCCAGTGACAGAACTAGAGGCAATGGGCACAGACTGAAAGATGGAAGGCTCCGTCTGAACATCAGGAAACACTTTTCCACAATGAGGGTGACCCAGCGCTGGCACAGGCTGCCCAGGGGGTTGTGGAATCTCCATTCTTGGAGATATGCAAAAGCCATCTGGACATTGTCCTGGGCAACCTTTTCTAGCTGGCCCAGCGTAAGCAAGGGGGTTGGACAAGGTGACTTCCGGAGGATGCTTCCAACCTCAACTGTTCTGTGATTCATTACTTCTTATTTATCCCAGCAAAGATGTGCCCATGTGCCAGATGAGTCCTGTTCTGTTTTATCCTGGTTTAAATGTGCTATTTGCATAAGTGAGAAAAACTTTAATATCGTCCCTCACTTTGATTCTACAGTGGCTGCTCTAATGCTCCCTGATAAATTACACTCTGCCTTTCCAACTCTGCATGGTGCCCTTTTTTGGTAAGTCTGAAATCTCATTAACATTTTTAATAGAGTATCACACCATGAAATTATACACTTTAGGGGATAAATTAAGGTAAAAGATTAAGTAAAGGAGTCACTGAGGCATCGTTGGGATTTTAAAAAACTTTTTAAAGAAAAAGCAGCATGTCTCTATATCTGCACAGAACGATTACCATGGATCTGACAACGTCTGAGTTTTCACAAAACCTCCTGAATTCACTTTTCTTTGAATGCCGCTATACCCAAAATCCATCAAATGTGATGAAACACGATCTCTGCCTATAAACAAGTCTAAATAACAGCTTTGGGAAAGCAGAGGGAATAGGAGAGGATGAGAGAAGGAAAGGAGAGAATGTGTTTTGTCTGTTGTGAGTCCTTATTATTCTGTATCTGCTATCTTAATGTGCGTTTTCATCTGCCAAGACTACCAGAAAGAGTATGTACCTAGTAAGGACAGATCGTTACAGTATGCCCTAGCTCAGAACTCAAAGCCAATGGGATTTAAGTGCTAAAAAAAAAAAAGTAAATGCTTTCACAAATCTGTGATCCATAAGTTTAAATGTTCGATAAAGCAAAGTCTCCCCTTTCTAATATTTCAGTTTAATTTTTTAACATAAGTACCTAAACACCAGATATTTGTGTTTTGCAGGAAGGTTAAACAATTTCAAAAGGCAGTTTAATAAAACTGCCATCTCCTTAACAAATCTGTGGGAAATCACCTCTGTGAAAGCCATAAGCTACAGAACACAGGCATTTTAATCCTAGGTTCATCAGTTGCAGATGCGTGTTTCAAGGTACATAACGTGTTAGCCGCTATCTTATGAAGGTGAATGAAAGATGAGCATAAGTAGTTGCTAGCCTTTGAAGATGTCCTTCAAACTGTACAGGATCCTTCCAGAAACTTCCTGATTTTTCAAGTCTTCACCAAAATCATTTGTTTCAGCCTTCCACAGAAAGTTTAGTAGTATTACGATCCTGCAGAACTGGACAGGGCATTTCCAATCCATCCAAGACAATACGCTCCCTCAGAGAGTGGGAAGAAAATCGTGAGCTTAGAATGAAAAGGACTAAAGAGACTTTGCCAGCCTATGGTACCTCTTCCGTTCCCCGCTTGTAGTAAAATGCCATTTTTTTTGGGTGGCATGTCTCTGCTCCAGGTGCAACATAGAGTATCTGACATCCCTGTCAATGAATTAGGTCACAAGCCAAACAGCTGTATGGTTAAGAGAAACCTGCTTTTGAAATTTGCTTTCTCTCTCCTCTCTGTAGCCCACGTTCCCCAGCCAATGACGTATGAGAAACCTGTCGACCGATTTAGCATACTTTACAACCGAGCTGAGGAATGACACCCCCCGTTAGTTTTTTATTATTTGAAATATTAACATCCTTCCGAAGAAAGTAGAAGAAATAAGTGTCGATAGCGTTAATGGCAATCACGCTGCTCCCTTTTGACGTGCCCTCGAATTTCTGAGTTGTTACCAAGAAAACCTTCTTACTTATGCTAAATCTCCGGCTGCCAACTAACGTGGGTTTTGTACTGCCCTGTTGTTTACAGGATGACATTTGTTCTTTTGTCTCTGGAAGGGTGGTGTGGGAACAAGAGAGCTGACGAGACAACAAAAAGAACCTGCTTTTTAAATGCAGAGCTGCACGGCTCGCGTCCTGCCCGTTACGGACTGAGCGAGGCAGGTATTGTTTCTCGGATAATAGCTCTGGATGCAGTGTGCTGTTCAGAGACTGCTTCATCCTACCCTGTAACGCATAAACAGATAACCGCAGACGTACCAGAGGGCGTGTCCTGACCATCTAAGACCGAAGTTGGCAAGGCAACCCTGCACAGAGCCGGCTGTGGCTGCGCCTTACCGAACGATCTGTGGCCGCAGAACAGCGGTCCCTTCTTCACAGCACGCCTTCCCTCTCAACACATGCTCGTGACGCCTGGGGACCTCGGAGGGGACCTTTCTACTTTGCCAGAAGGAAAGCACAGTTCTGATGTCCATCAATAGCGATTTCTGGGTCATTAACATTTCCTCTTGCTGCATTCCAGGTTTTTAATAGCCATTTCCTCCTGGATCCTTGTTCTTACGGACCATTTGGAAAAGGTTCCACAGGCCAATGTCCTGCCTCGATCCATGGCAACGTCTAATTGAAGCCCTTTCCCAGAGGGCTGATCTGCTCCTGCTCCACATCTTGAGGAGCTGACAGGCCACCCTTAGGAAAGATTCCTGAGCTGAAAATAAGATTTTAGCTCATTTGCAGCTCCCTTATTTGCTTGCCTAATTTTTTTTTTTTTTTTTTTTGCTGTTAAGTGCCTCTGCCAATGGCTTTTTTTGACTCGGGTGCAGGGGAACTGGAAGCTGTCAAACAGTATCATGAAAGGAGAAACATCGCTCTGTCTCTAAATCAGGGCCACAGTTATGACCTACTCTTTGTCCTCCGGAGATAATCTACTGTTATATTGAAGCAGGTGTAATAGAACAAGAAGGAATAACTGATAATTAGTGGACAAATTCTGATGAGAAAGGGATTAAGGAAATTACCTGGTTATCAGTGCCATATTTGTTAAAAAAAAGGCTTATTAAAATGGGGTGCATTTAATTACTCTATAAATTCCAAGTTGTCCCCGTTGGGGTTGGGAAGAACATGATAGAATTATCCCATTAAGCATCTGAGTAGGTGAAATGATGTACATTAAATGCTTATGTAATGAGTATACTTACAATCTGTTTAGAGGCTGGCTGTATTTTACAGTGTTTTCAGAGCCGGACTGACCGTATTTATTTTATTCTCTGCATGCACTTGATTTTCCCTTTGCATTAGATCATCACCTTTCAGCAACATTTTGGAATATCTTTCTCATGCGACAGCATAACGATACAAGTGACTCTGGTAATTGTAGGGCCAGGGCAAAGAGATGCTGGTGCAAGGCAGAGATTAGAAAGGGAGCATGAAGCTACAAGCCCTAGGGGAGATCACCACCACTATTGTTACGTGCTGCTCGATGCTGCCACCCTTGGGGTCAGCTGCCACACAAGTGGTGTGAAACACAGCTGGCCGTTCAGGAGGTTATGAGCCAGGAGGAGCTGGGTGACACAACCACACTGTTGCAACCAGATCTTCTACCAAACCAGTCAGGGCTCATAAAGAAAGATCACAGAACCAATTTGGGTAGAAGAGACCTTTAAGAACATTGAGTCCAACCGTTCGCTCTGCTTAGGACAATGACCAAGGACCTTGTGGACCTTGGAGCAGAATCCATGCCTTTCACCTGGAGGCAACTGCATTACAAGACATAAGGATATGTTATGTTCTCTCTGTCTGAAAAGGTCCATGCCTGAAGTGCCTTAGCCATTTCTGGTATGGCTTAGATGCCTCCACAAACATCTTTGTACTAGGCTCTTCCAACCATCTCCGACAGCCGTTCCTCATGTACCACGAAATATGTTACAGCCTTTGTTTTGAATATTTGCTAACAGAAAGCCGTCATGAGAGAACATTCTGCAAATAATGCTGCAAGATAGAAGAGACTATTTACAGCTGTTCAGAGCAGCAGCAGCAATGCACGTAGAAGGCGACGTTCACCTCAGGCAAAATATGTCTCTGCATGTGTATATATGTGTATATATGCATATATGTGTGTACGCAGACAGTACTGCTAATCTTCAGTATGAAATTATGTAATTTTAAAAAAGCAATATGAACAATTCAGCATTTCAAGGACAATTACGCGTTTAGATGACTTTTTGTACAGAGGGTTTGTATAATTATTTATTGGGGCTGAGCACAAGGGTGATCTGGCACTGTTTTTCAGCAAACCCCTCTAAGTGCTGCTTCCCACAGCTGAGAATAGAAGTTACACACAACAGTGGCTGCCCTTATTACAGCGTGTGTCTCTTTTTTAATATTTCTAAATGATGCTGAGATGTTTCATACATTTTATTAATTTTAGAAGGCTTGGCCCCACATCTGTTTGTTTATCGCTTTCATTTGCTAAGCTGTTATTATTTGACCAGTCTTTGTGCACCACAATAAAAAAACCCAACAACAGTGTTTATGAGATTTCTCTTTTTTTTCCGTTAGCGTTTTCCAACAGCATTTCGTTATCTTGACTCTGTCCTCTGCCAGCTATAGCTCAGGTAATTGAACTAAGTCCTTATTTCCTACTTGGGTTCATTACTCAAAATAGAAGAGAATAATGAAATAATGAAAACATTCTGTGAAAAGAGTGGAAGGAACAAAGAGAAAGACAATTTACACCCTTAGGTGGAAGGATCTGCTATCTAGCGTTCCTCTCCTGGATAGAAGTTAATTATGCTCACCCTAAACTAGTGAGTTTGTCAGATGTGAATAACTTTAACAAGAAAATAGGTTTCCAAACTTTAAAAAGGAAAGAGGTTTCTAGGTTTCTGCAGTTATCAATTGTCTGTGTATAATACGTGTAGAACCTTTGAAAGGTCATGGCAGTTGGGGAAGCATAGCTAGAACAAAGCAAACACCACTCCTATCTCTGAGAAGGACAAGAAGAAGGATCCAAGCAACCATCAGCTGGTTAGCCTCATCTCAAACCCTGGGGAGGTGACAGAGCAGATAATCCTGGAGACCATTTCCAAATGTGAAAAATGAAGACAGCAGTCAGTATGAATTTATGGGGGGGAGGATATTGTACTTAACTAACCCGGTAGCCTTCAACAATGAGGGGAGAGAGTGGACAGTCCAGTCAGCAACAAGACTGAGCACGTACTTCGAATAGATGCACAGACACATGCAGGTCTGTCCCATGGTCTTAAACAATTTATGCAGTAGCTGACCTCAGACCCTGGTCTCTGCATGCTGTCATCGACATCTAGGGATGCTTACTTCTTGCAGTCCTCTCTCCTGTGACCAACCTGAGACCTCCCAGCTGGTCACCTCGTCCTGCCTGTCATTCAGACTCAAAGGATTGGCATAGGAAGTGCAGAAGATAGTTGGAAATAAGATATAATGTGAATATAGGACCAACTGCAGTGATCAGGGGCAGGGCTCAGCCAAGCAGCAGTTGTTTACAAAAAACTGCCCCCTTCCACCCCCTTTTCCCTTTATTTTCATAGAATCACAGAGTTGTTTTGTTTGGAAGAGACCTTTAAGATCTTCGAGTCCCGCCGTTCCCCCAGCACTGCCAGGTCCCCACTAACCCCTGTCCCTCAGCACCACATCGACATGGCTGGGAAACCCCTCCAGGCATGGGGACTCCACCACTGCCCTGGGCAGCCTTTCTAGGGTAAAAACTTACTTCCTTGGCTTCATCTTACACCAAGACCACAGGTAAATCCTTCTCCTTGGAGAGCCCTTGGACTGACCCAGCCAGTGGCTCAAGTTCTCCCTGGTTAGGCTGCCTATTGCAGTTCCTCAGCTCCTAGGAACCAGGCCACATTTCAACTGGAAATGCATTTTCCACAAGACTGTTATTTTTCCTGTGACAATTACTGTTTTCCTCCCGCTCTTTCTGCATAAAGGAATTAGGAAATGAAAAATGAGCCCTTTTGCTTCAGGTTGGCTCATCCTAAGTGGAAACATCCTCGTGTTTAACCGAACTGGAGACATTTAGCATGACATGAGTCTAGGTCTGTTTCAGCTACTGCCATGTCACAGGAGGATTATTTTTTTGACGGCCTAGTACCTTTTTTCCTCTTTTACAAGGCAGGTTTCTATGTTATACGTAATATGTACAGTCTCAAACTTTATATATGACAGCAAAATTCCTGTACCAGTATAATACTACTTAGGATGAAGGTCCTGAGGAACCGGGCAGTGACCTAACCACTCACACTGCATGAGACGCACAATGAAGAAAATAGTAGCAAGAAAAACAAAGTACTTACCAGAAGATATGCTCAACAAAGTATTTAGGCTAGTCAGTCATCACCTTATAATTAAAGAAAAAAAAGTCCAAAGGAAAGCAAATGAAAATAAGTTGTTATTTTGTAAGTAGGCATTAAAATGGTAATGTTTCATGCCTGTAATGAAGGTTTTAATAAGAGTAGGAGATGAGACTGGTTATAACTGGTAATGTACCCGTTCCCATTTTAGCTGTCATTTTAACAACATGATTTTGTGGTTCTGTCGGTTTGTTGGAGCTCTGTTGATCTCAATATATTTCACCTCCTCACCGAGTGTCTGCCTGTGTGAGGTAATATCATTCCAGAGAGAAGTGCCTTAGCCTCCGTAAAAGTACTTGAGTTGATCTTTAATCTTTACTCAAAATGAATTTTTCAAAATTATTTTTAAATGAGCTTTTAGTGCCGGTGAAAGGTGCGAGATGTATTTATTCACAATTTTTTTTTTCTCTCCGAGTCAGGACACGAGATGCATGTCTCATTACAAATGACAATTTTCTAGATAAAAAATTTCTCCCATTAAATCACAGGCTGCAGTAGTGCAAACTTCCCCACACTAACTATTACAGCCCAGACTATTAGCATCTCAGCACCTCACAAGATGTAATGTTTCATATGAGCGGAATAACTGCACAAATGACTTTTGCAGATCCATGAGCATCCCAGACCAATCTTCTTCTCCCACTCTGTCATATTCATCTTTAAATTTTATATGCCTTTACATTCTTTCTCACTTCTAATTGGCACTGATTTCAATCTCATACTTCAGCGAGGACTCTCACCCACTAAATTATAATCTGAAATTTCTATGTCGTTTCAGAGGGGCAACAAAAGAACTCTACCGAGCTTCAGGCTTTGCTAATAGTAGTTTGATTGTAGCTGGTAAAGACTGTATTCCATATTGTTGCTCTCCTATTTATTTATTCAGAAAAAACCCACGTACCAAACCCACACTCACAAACCCCCTCATTTATCGGTAGCAAAAGTTTTGTACTAGATCTTTTCATAAAGGGGTACCCAGCTGTGAGTGGCCAAGGCAAATACAATGGGACTGATGGGTTTCACCAGGAACCCGGTTTGATGGGGCTGAAATGTCACCCTTTCCTGACCATTTCCTCTAACTGCCATACCACCCACTTACTGCAGTAAACAACATTTTCTCCTGCAAGGTCCATTTGTCCTTATCAGGTAATGAGGGGACAATCTCTATTAATCTGGGAGCAAGAAAAAGAAGGGAGCTAAGTGTACTACTGCATCAGGAAAGTGCCCTTGCTCCCTCGATAAACGGAAAAATAGTCTTTTGTATTTTGTAGGCTTTGAAAAACTGCCCGGGCAAGAAAGTACAGAACGGTTATGGGTGAAATTCCGAGTCCTGTTTGCACTTCAAGACTGTGGGCTCTCGCCTCAACAGAGCCAAAGAAAACCATATGCATTGCGATAAGAAAACTTAAGTCCAATTAGCATGGGGACTGATGCCTGGCAAGATTTCCAAGCATATCGCAGGCTCTCTGTTCGACTGACCAAACCAGCAGACCCTTGAGTTGCAGGCAGTGCAGTCCACGTGGCAAACAGAGCAGGACCACACAGGCTGGAAAGCCTTTTCACCCTGCAGCCTTCCTCGCACCGAGGACGTTAACAGGGTAAGAAGCAGCGGAGTCAGACATCCAGTTTAATTTCTAACTGTCATTTCTATGACATGAACTCACAGCTGAAGACTACGGACACTGATGACCTCTCTCAACAGTGAGAAGACTTGAACCTACCAACCCGAGGATAAAGGCGGTGCTTCTCTTCCCGCTTAAGAAGACACCCACAGACAGGAGTGAATGCCATGCTTTCATTGCACCGTAATCAGGTCCTTGAAGAGCTGCTGGTCCCTGCAGCTATGTCTACAGGAGCAACGTTTCAGTGTAGCAGGTCAACAGACAGGTAAGCCTAACATATCAAGAGAGAGCAGTGGGGATGATGTTAAGTTTAAATTTAAATTTTCACTCCAAGAACAGAGTGATTTTTTTTATATACGAACCATGGCTACAGGTCTATTTTGTACATGTTAAATGTCTGATTTTTTAGTAGTTATTATGTTGGCAGAACCTGCAAAATTTAGGGAAGTCTCTGAACCTCTCATTGTGGTGTCAAGAGGTTCTAAAATTAGCACCCAGTATCCGCGCACTGGAGTTCTTACAGAGCAACAGCAAGAGGTTTGGAGGCAGTCTGGTTTTATGCACTTCGTGTGACAGATTAGATTTGTGCCTGGACGCTTCATGTACCAGTGAGTGCCTTACAAAGATCTCTAAAAGGGACATGAATGTTTCTTCTAGGTTATCTAAACGTGTCTCCTCTTGTGTGCATATCCACTTGCCCCTGAAGTATTCTGTCTATTCCAAACGGGGTAGGGGACAGCTGTAGGAAAAGCGAACTCCTAAACCTCTGCATTGTGCCCTAGTTCCTTCTCCTGCAGCAGCCTGCATTTCTGAGAGGGACTTCTCAAATGGCAGGACAATTTTGACCCAGGTCGACCTTGCAGAAACAAACAAACAAAAAAATTGACCAAATTTCCAACCAAACCAATTCTGTGATAAGACCTTCAAGATCATCAAGCACACTCATTCCCCCAGCACTACCAGGTCACCACTAACCCCTGTCCCACATCTGTTAAAACCCTCCAGGGATGAGGACTCCACTCCTGGGCAGCCTGGGCCAGGCCTCGACAACCCCAACGGGGAAGAAATTGTTCCTCAGGGACAACCTCAAGCTCCTCTGGCCCAACTTGAGGCAATTTCCTCTCATCCTGCTGCTTGTTCCTGGGGAGAAGAGACCAACTCCCACCTCGCTCCAACCTCCTGTCAGGGAGTTGCTGAGAGCCGGAAGGTCTCCCCTCAGTATCCTTTTCTCCAGACTGAAACCCCCCTGGTCCCTCAGCTGCTCCTCAGCACACTTGGGCTCCAGACCCTTTACATGCCAAAAACACTAGAAAAATTCCGTATTTTTATGATTTGTCACCACACATGTAATTTCCCCCAAAGAAGCTGTGTAACCTTTGAAAACATTTTAAAAGGGAATAAAGGAGTAATTTAATTCAATAAGCACATGTATCCCAGATGATATCTGATTTAATTCTCTATTGCACTCTGACATCCAGTGGTTACACAAACTGTACACTCTATTACCCCATACGCAGATATTATTGTTATTTTTTTAGAAATTTCTAAAATATACTTGCTCCTGCTTAGTATGAACTAGCACATGTAGAGCTGTTAGTAACCAACCCAAAGGCACAACACAAAAAGCTAATTTACTAGTTTGTTACATTGAATTTACCAACAGGGTTTAAAATACTATTTCATTTTTAAATCAAAATGCATTCACTTGGAAATCAGATCTTTTCTAGCAGATACTGAGAGAAACTACTCAGTTCTACATAAAACTTATAATTCAAAAACATATCCTTAAACTGGTTATAAAGCTGAAAAGATAAGAAAAACCTGCTTCAAATTATTTTTTGCATTACACAACTTGCGCTTTCTCATTGCAATTCCTCCAGAGCAAATAAAAGTCAGATGCATTGAAAATATAAAATATTTCATAATCTTTTGAATCAACTCATCCCAAGTAGAGTTCAGGAACCTACAGAGCGAGCTCTGTAGAGCCCTGCAGATGAATGCAGAGCCCCCCATCAGCATCGTTTCTGAGTGATGGGTCCAAACCCCCCATCAATTGATACGATTACCTCCAAGGCTGTTTTCCACGCTTTTTCACTATGTGGTTTTTTTTTTTTTTTTGAGGTCTTCACATGGCTTTCAATACCACGGATAACATCTAGCCATACCATTTAGAGTTCATTTTCAAGTAAAATTCCTGTTCATCTTCTCACTTTGTCTGCTATAGCTCTGCAGGTACATCATCCCCTTGATCTATTGCTTCAGTAATTTTATCAAAAAAGGCAGCCAGGGTTGTCTAATTTAATTTTTTCACTTTAAGCCCATGTCGCTAGCTGTGCCTTGAACCGCTATTTCTCATTCTTTTTCTTTCATATATACATTTCCCTCAGTACTTGTGTTATTTTCATAGTTAACTGAATACACTTCAGTTTGTTCATTGAAAGCATCTGAAAGAAAACTCTTTCAGATCATTTGCTCACAGTGGGTGCAAAAATTTACCTGGACAGGTGATTCAGGTGATATATGGAAATTTTAGGCTCATTTCAGCAATATCCAGCCAAACACTTAAGTATATGATTAAAAAGTTAAGCACATATTTTAGTTTTTTGGTGTTGGGGTTTTTGGGAATTTATGTAGATTTTGTAAATCACAGACTGGTTTGGATGGGAAGGGACCTTCAAAGCTCATCCAGTCCAACTCTTCCTGCTGGGAGCAGGGACATCTGCAACTAGAGCAGGTTGCTCAGAGCTCCAAGGTCCAACCTGACCTGGAATGGTGCCAGGGATGGGGCTTCTCCCACCTCTCTGGGAAACTTGGGCTCATCCACCCTCAGTGTAAACAATTTCTTCCTTCTCTCTCATCTGTATCTCCCTCAGTCAGTTGAACCCATCACTCTTTGTCCCGTCCCCACAGCCCCTCCCCAGCTTTCTGACAGGTCCCTTGAAGCACTGAAAGGCCACACTAAGGTCTACTTGGAGCTTTGTCTTCTCCAGGCTGAACCCCCCCACCTCTCCCAGCCCATCCTCATAGCAGAGGTGCTCCATGACTAAACATATCTAATCTAAAAATTCTTACAGTTCATCCACTGTCGTACTTTCATGGTTGTGCTTCTTTGAGCTGTGGGTAACTAGCTGGCTGCTATGGTGGGTCAGTATTCAGGAAGTATTTTGATATAAGCTTGAAATGAAGCAAATGCCCCTTAGAGGGAAAATATGTTAAGATTGTTTAAGTAAAGGAGGATAAAAAAAACAACCCAAAGAAAACAACTAAACCCAGTAGCAAAACATTTGTATTTATTATGTGAAATATGTTCTACAAATACCAACTTTTTACTACAGATGGAAGCTAATCTTTAAGGAAAATATGTTCTTAAATTTAAGCTTGTTTTCTAACATCTCCTTCCCTTTGTTTGAAACACATAATTCACCTCACTTACCCAGTACCAGGCTGAATCACCGCCCCATTAGAGCTTAAAGCTGCTTCTGCTTTATGATGAGGTTACTCATAACTGTAACAGAACTACCAGTGCTGGAATTTCATAGAATCACAGAATTGTCTGCTTGGAAGAGACCTTTAAGATCATCAAGTCCATCCGTTCACCCTGCACCGCCAGGGTCCCTAAACCATGTCCCTCAGCACCACATCCACACTTCTGTTAAACCCCTCCAGGGATGGCGACTCCACCACCTCCCTGAGCAGCCTGTTCTAGTGCTCCACAACCTTCTCTGTAAAGAAGTTCTTCCTGATAGCTAACCTAGATCTCCCCTTGCGCAGCTTAAGGCCATGTCCTCTCATCCTGTCAACTTGTCGCATGGGAGAAGAGACCAACCCTCACCTCTCTACAACCTCCCAATCACTTAATGTTTCTATTGCTGACTGCTTTGGAAGCTGCCCAGCAGGAGATAGTCTCACTTTTAGGGTCACCCATGCTGCAAATGGTTGGTTATTTGATTCCCATGATTGCATAGGTCAAAAAGAGTTGCTCAGTCATCTCTGGGATTTGCCAAGCTGTCCTACTTGAGCAGGGGCTGAGGGCCCTAGGAGGAGCTTGCAGGCTATGGGCAGGGGTGGGAGGTCCTTTGTGAGGCTGGGCAGGACTGTTAAGGCCTGTTAGTGCCCTCAACACCTTCAATATATCAATGGCCCATCACTGACTGATTATTAAGTGTGCAGTGCAGAAGACCACAAAGGAACTGGAGAGGATCACAGTTCTCAGGCAAATCCATAAGCCAGAAAAACAATCACCTCAAATCTTTGGGAATAATTGTCTGGCCACTCAAAACATGGCTTTTGCATGACTAGATCATCAGCGTATACCTCAAAACACAAGTAAATTTCTCACAGTTCTGCAAAAGACTTTAAATAGCAAAACTCCCATTTGCTTTATTTGTCACCTCTAAAAATGAGCATGTAAACCCCACTTAGTTTTCTTCTAAATATATGTAAAAATTACACCCTGTGGAGAAAAAAGGGGAGGTGGAACACTCATTCTTACTATCAGAAGGGTTAAGAGATTAATTAGGGTCAGAGGTGGTGATCCTCCCCCTCTACTCGGCACTGGTGAGGCCACATCTGGAGTCCAGCGTCCTGTCATGGGCTTCCCAGTACAAGAGACTTACTGAAGCAAATCCAGTGAGAATAAGTAACGTACTGGAGCAACTCTCCTATGAGAAAATGCTGAGAGATCTGGGACTGCTTGGTCTGGAGAAGAGAAAGCTCAGTAGGGGTCTTATTGATATTTACAAATATTTAATGGGCAGTGGCAGTGAAGAAGATGGAGCCAGAGGTGTCCAGTGGCAGGACAGGAGGTAATGGGCATGAATTAAAAACGCTCCAGTTTGTCTGAACATAAGGAAACACTTTATCTCGAGGGAGGTCAAACAGGTTGCCCAGCAAGTTTGTGGACTCTCTTTGAATGGAGACATTCAAAGCACAACTGCACATGGCCCTTGGCTACCTGTGAGCGTAGGCTGGTGAACCCATCCCCTATTGTGCCACATATATACAGCCTGAGAGGTTTCTATTGGCTTGTCCAAACTCATTTATAATGAGCATCCTTTACTTCCCTTGAGATCTTAAGGCATTTAAGTAGTTTCAGAGAAGTAAGCTCCTGTATTGCAATTTTCACCCCTAATTTCAGTCACCTTGGGCTTAAGGGCAGTCAGTGAAGAGAACTGAAGAATCCTGATATCCGATTCCTTTATGTTACTTCTGAGGACTGCAGACCTGTGTGGTCACAAGGGTCTAACTGAAGTTACACTAAATAATTTTAAAAACATAAAATAAAATACAAGTCTCCTCATTTATGACATTGCAGGAGTTCTATAATATGTTTTAAAAGAACTGGGACAGCTACTCCCTGAGCTTTCAATTCTGCTTGGAATCACATAAAAGGAGCTGATAAAGGACATATTTTTTTAAAATTACCCAAAACCTGTTTGCTATTACCTGGGAAAAAAGAAAATATACCTTAGTGGCTTCTAATTCGAACATACTATGTTCCTTTTTGTTCCCCTCCATAAAAAAAATTTATTTTCTCCTTTTATTTCAGTCAATTGATAGACTAATATTTTCCATAAGCACAATAAACAGTACAAAAAGATAAGGTACATTACTTTGTATAGTTGCAATATAAATGTATTTTCCAGTGTAGCACTGGAAAAAGAGTGAACTGCTTTTCCTCAAAAACAAACAAAAGCCACCACAAAACCCCCAACCCAAGCGTCTCTCAGCTCTGCCTAAGCCAGAAGGTCAATGTAATGAGTAGTGAAAGAAATCTTGGTAATAAATTTGGACGATAACCTCAAAAAGTTTCAGGTACAATGAATTGCGAAGGGCAGTAGTGCACAGTTTGGAAATTTTAGGCTCTTTTTACTTGAGCTCTATAGGGTTTCCAGCCTATACGTAGAGAGTAAAAGGCATGTCCCTCACGTCTGCCACACACAGGGATGATCTGCGGTCCCCAAAGCATGTCAGAAAACCCGAGAGGAGCCAAGTGTTCACAGTTAATGGCTCACTGCGCCTGAAAAGAGCGGCACATGCCAAATAAAACCTCTTAATATGGCTTTGAAAGATCTGAAGACAGAATGTAAACCCTAAGCCAAAATGTAAAAAAAAAAAAAAAAGAAAAATATTAAGTTTTAAATGAAAAACATTTCCTACATTGGAGTTGTTTGTTTTTTTTTTTTTTTTTACAAAGCATATACCCAGTGTTCGTTCTGATGCACAATAGATTTTCTGAATCTTTAATTTAGGAAAGCAGACAAACATCTCCATCTCGCTAGACAAAATGGTGCGAGATGGTGGCTTCAGTGTACACTTTTGAGCGAGACAAAAGACTCTCTGCAAGAGTGTGGATTTGCAAATGATTAAACCCTAAATTGGGAAAAGCTTCACCTTTCCAATTGATGTAATCTTGCCAGCTTTTATTCAAAAATCAGTTGTTCCATAATAATATTGTGCATGTTTTTATGAGCGTAACAGCTGAATGGAGATTCAAAGCAGGGGGTGTGAGAGTTCAGAGCGTCTCTGTTACTCCTCAGAGCACAGCCGAGCAGGAAAAATAAATTGAAGCAGCAGAGGAAGAGCAGAAAGCAGGGTTTCAAAGCAACAACCAACGTCATGAGCGAAACATCTAAGCATGCAGAGCCAGGACCTCGTGTCTGCCCTCAATCCCTGTTGGTGTTATCTGCATCCTGCAAGTGCCTCCTGACTAATGGAGGATCATCCAGTCCCTCTTCACCCCACCAGGTCAGGCAGAGACAAACCTTCTGTATAGACACAGAAGATGAGGGGGACAAAGGGATGAAGAAGTGGGTAAAAAGATTTTCTTTCTGAAATCGAATAGGGTAGATTGCGATCCTCACCTCCCAAGAGAACACAAGAGACTCTGTGGGTCTTGGCTCTTCCTCACACACTCAAATACTCCAGACATCAACAACAACCCACAAAAATCCCCAAACAATGCCCCGTTTAGAAGAGAAATTTTCACATCATTTCAGCAGTATTGCTCCTATTTCCCAGCACTCACTCTCATCACCTCATTCTAGAGTAAATTCATTTTGATTTAGATTTCCACCTTGCTCGTTCTTCCTACTCAAGGTCAATACCTGGTTTTTGTTTCCCCAGTACCTTCAACTCAACTGGATAGCAACTACAAATTTCCTTCCTAAAATCAGAATCTAGAAGAACTGCCATATACCCTCTAGGTTTGATCAAAGGTCTCTGGTTCCATATCTGTTTTCTTGCTGAAAATGGCCATGAGTGGATGCCCAGGGAAGCACCTGAAAACAGGGCTAGCATTCCTCAGAGCACTCCCCCACCCTTTTGGGGATTCTTAGATATATTTACTGCCTTTGAGGGGAACCATCCTGAATAAATTTTACTTTCATGAAAATAAGAAGCTACGAGATAGCTGGTGGTAATGTAGTAGACATGATCCTTCATTCAAACACAGCAGGTTTTTATGAAACAGGAACTAATTTTGTGTCATCTTCGGATGAGTTAGATCTGCTTTAGAACAGGCTGCCCAGAGAGGTTGTGTAGTCTCCATCTGAGGGGATACTCAAAACCCAGCTGCATGCAGTCTTGGGCAACCTACTCTAGGTGTTGAGTGTGTGAGTACACGATGGTTGCAGGAGGACCCTTCTAACCCAGTGTTTTCTAATGGTGTATGGTGGAACCACTAGAAAAGAACTTCCAGCTTGAATTATAATGTGACTCACTCCATTTCATAAATTCTCAGACTGTGGACTACAGATAGTTAAATGTAAAACGTACGTGAATAAGAGCAAGTCTTTTCCCACACTGGCGATTCACATTGAAATGTTGTTCAAAAAAGCCGTAGCACTAATCACAATTCCCGATTCCATCACAGTTAAGGCAAAAATATTTGCAGGATGGTCCAACACAAGTGACCTTACACTGCATCATCACACTAGGACAACCTAAGAGCAACCCAGGCTGAGCTTCTTCCTAAACCAGTTCCAGGCGCTCTGATCTCAGGGTTTCAGATCCTGCTGTAAGGAAAGCTGAACTGTTCTCTCTTACCGAAACACTTGCAGAATCCAGTAAGAGAGCGGCTTGTAACATCTCTAAGCTCCCCAGCCCTGTTCCTGACCAGAATACTAACAGCAACCTTCATTATATTCAACAAAAAGGCCATATCAAGGACTTGTTCTTATTGGCCGCCGCCTTTGTTCTTTTGGTCCTGTAGTTAGTTTTAGATCCCCAAACCCTAACTTTAATTAAAATTATCACACTGGCTCTGACACTAAAAGACACCGTAAGGCTTTATGTCACTAGAAACCACTGGCTCTAATAGGCCTCTTCCTGTCTCTAGCAATGACACGAAATTGAATTGAGCAAAATGGAACAATTTCACTTCTTTAAGCTTATTTCCCAAAGGCTTCAGTCCAACACTCCCAGCATAAGCTCTCCGTCTAAGTCAGTGGGTGGGAAGTACGAAATCAAGTAATAAACTGAGCTCTTGGAGCTTTAATTTCCCAAACCCAGCTGTAACCTAATCTACGTTGTAACTAGAGAACAAGTGAAGAATAAAAAGCCCCTGCAGAAACCAGCCTTCTTTCTGTCTCTATGGTCACTGGAGAAAGCAAGAGCAGGAGGTTTCACTTTTCCAGCTGCTAACCCCTATGCCGTTAAAATGACGGAAAACTTTCCCCGTACAAAAGAATCTTTTTGGTTCTGGCCTCTGCTCAAGCAGTCATGGGCTGGGTTCTTGGGTGTCCCATTTTGACAGCCACACTCTGATCAAAGTCCGCTATATAATCTTATACAGGGCCTGGGTTAAAACACAACCGTTCGGCACCGGTAGTACACGCGGCAATCTACTTCCCCGTTTGAGGTGTTTAGAAGAACACAAAAATAAGGACCTCTAAATCTGAAAGCCTAGCTCAAATCTAAACCCCCAAATTATGTTGCATCAAGGCAATATTCCTCTGCTAAATGACTAATCTCTCTGTACTTCATTGAAACCAGTTTTCTGTGGGTGTAAGGAATGCAGTAATGAATGGAACTCTGCAATGTTCAATTGCCCAACCCAAATCTACCTCAAATCAAGGTCAGGTGATATTAACCTACAACAGAAGGCAGCACAAGGCATTAACTGGTTTTGGCACAGCCCATTTCCTCACTTTCAGGGCCCAAAAGCATCTAGTTAAAACAAAAAGTGCCCCTAAATACAGACCATAATATTTCAGGCTACCATGCTGTGGTAGAAACAAGGCTTCAATGATAACCAGCAGCAGCCTTTTTTCTGCCTGTGATATGAGCTGACTGCACACTCCAGTCCAACGCTTAAATTCTAACCTTACCTTTCACAGTAAAATGAAATGTAGGATAAAGTTTTTGTTCTAAAACAATACCATCCAACCCCCTAACCCTCAACACGGAATTTTAGGCCACTTCGTTTTAGTAGAAAAAAAACCATATTTTGGCCCTGAATATATACCAACCCATTCCCCAACACCAAAGCCCTTGCAGATGGCTGCAGTAAACCATCAGTCTTTGCCATCTTTGATTTTCCTTAGTCTAAACTTAATGCAGATCCAATTTGAGAGGCATCCCTACCCTCTCTACTAGTCCTCTTCCTACCTTGGGGGATCTGGATGCATATAGGAACATTTGGGCTCCAGGGCCTTTGTATTTCCTAGCCCTAACCATTAACACTACGTAGTATCACAGTCCAAATCTGCATACCTGTACTAGAACTTTCTCCTAAATCCATTCTAGGACCGACCAAAACACTGAGGAGTTTGTGGGGTATCCTCAATCTTTAAATGCTAAAATCTTCACCATAAAAAACAAAGAGCCAACAACCTCATCAGTGGTCATGGATCCAACATTATAAATTGATTCTTCTGTATTCAGCTGCTCTGATCTTACCTTCATTGTACCCCTAACCAATATCGTATCAATAACATAAACAGTAACTTCTAGAAAATTATTGGAAGAAACAACATAGATGTCACCTGAGATAAGGCAATTTGCTCATTGAAGAGGCCACAAGAACCCAGCAATGAAGTGGGTTCCTCAACTGCTGCAGACCTACATCCTCCCATAACCCAAGCTCTGGCCTTTATCTCAGCCAGTGATTACACACCTGTACATTGAAAGATGTGACAAGGCTTAGACCCCATGAACCTTTTCCTAATTCCAGAGCCCTGCAGCATCTAGGCACGATCAGGGTATGAAATCAAAGCTAAAATTACAGCTATGTAGGCAGTATCTACAGCAAAATTCTACTTAAGGCAATGGCTCCCCGTGACAAGCTCTTATCTGTCTGCGTATAAGGAGAATCTAACAGAAAAAGTGTCCTTCACATCATCTTCCCTCAAACCTTAACCCTAACCAGAGTCACAGCCTAGACTTGAATTACATCGCAGTAGCTGATAGCTACAACAGGAGCGGATATCTGATACCACCCTTTGATAACAGCAGCTTTCTTCCTGTCCCTGCACGCCGAGGTGAATCCTGCATTAACCTCAGGTATTCGAGCCTCTTCTCACAAGATCTGCCCTCCACACACCACCTCCACACACAGAGCACAGCTGGCTCCTCACTTACAATTTCCAAGGCTTTTAAAACGGAGTTCACCTTTTTTATCTCCTGCACTACAACCTGAAAATCAAAGTTGAGGTAATTGTGTTTCTCTGTTCCAAAAAAAGATGCTGAAGTACATCTTTGTTAAAAAAAAAGTGCTAATCTCTCAAAAACTTCTGTGACTGATAAAGTACTCAAAATCAGAAATTCTTTCAGAGAGCTACAAAAAGCTACACATTACCTCAGCCACAACTAAGGGATGAAATGCAGTCCTGACGCGGCTGGCAGTACATTCACTGGAAATAAAGCCCAGCTAGAAGAGCCTGGAGTTTCCAGCCAGGTCTTGCCTGAATATCAGCCCCGAAAGGACTTGAAAGATAAGCTTAGCAAACACTTTCTTTTTATAAACTTTTTTTTCTGTTCCCAGAGGAAAAAAATAATTCAGCCAGCAACTGTAATCTATTCTGCAGAGCAGAATCAATAATCGGCAGGAAGCAAAATAATAAATAACACTGTTCTGCTGGATGGAAAGGAATGGAAATAAGATTTCTGGTGCAAATGAGGAATGACAGAAGCAAGGGAGAAAAAACAAAACACGCCATGTAACTCTATTTGCAAGAAAATGGGCTTTGTCTGTAATCTTACTGCCAGAGAACAAAAACACGAACAAAATACCTCTGCAACACGTTCTGAACAGAATGTGTTTCCTTTAGCACAGAAACACGACTGTTCGGTGAAGTAGGTTTTATTCCAGATTTAGAACTTGGACAGGCTGCGATGTTGTTCGTTTCGCCATTACAAACTATCTCATTATCAGTCAAATGGTAAAACTCAGGTCTGTACAATTACCATCAGAGCCCTGCTGAGGAGCGCCCTTAGGATGTGCACCAGGCTGTGGGTTTGACCCAGGATGTTGAGGTGCTGAAGCGGGTTCAGAAAAGGGCGATGAAGCTGGTGAAGGGTCTGGAGAGCAAGTCTTATGAGGAGCAGCTGAGGGACCTGGGATTGTTTAGCCTGGAGAAGAGAAGACTCAGGGGAGCCCTTCTTGCTCTCTACAACTACCTGACAGGAGGTTGTAGCAAGTTTGGGGTCAGTCTCTTCTCATATATAACAAATGACAGGACGAGAGGAAATGGTCTCAAGTTATGCTGAGGAGACCTAGGTTAGATATCAGGAAGAAGTTCTTTACGAAGAGGGTCATTAAACATTGGAACAGTCTGCCCAGGGAGATGGTGGTGGAGTCCCCATCCCTGGAGGGGTTTCACAGCCGTGTGGATGTGGTGCTGAGGGACATGGTGTAGGGACCCTGGCAGTGCAGGGTGGACAGTTGGGCTCGACAATCTTAAAGGTCTCTTCCAGCCAGATGATTCTGTGATTCTTCTCCCACAGAGGCTCGATTGCTTCAGCACTGTGAGGTGAAGGGCACACAGCACTCAGCCTGGCTGGGGCAGGGCTGGGAGAGCCATGCACCGAGCTTTTCCCTTCAGGCCTCTTTACCTTCTTCTATTTGTAGCATGGGCTGGTGTGTCTAACGACCTCAGAGCATTCACTGTTGTCAATGGATACAGATAGCAATAAAATAATGCCAACTACGCTGACTTCCCTTGCAAACTGCGTGGAGGTTTATATATCTTAAGCATAGGGAGAGCTAGAGGATGTTACTGAGTGGAATAAAAGATTCTAATTTTAAATTCAATAGTTTTAGTCCTTGTAACTAGGATTCATTATTTCTTACATGACATGCTGTACTAGGAGTCCTAAGCACTAGTTACAGTCAGCTTTTTAAGCAGAAAGCGTATGGTCATTCAAAATTATTTTGACCTTTTCAATATTCATAATATTTCACATTATTACAATTGCTACTCTGCTTATTTGGGACGAATTATTATTTTTTTTCCCCCAGCACACAACAGTAATCCATTCTTCCAATGAAGTTTACAAATAGGATGAAAAGTTTTCACCAAATGAATACATTGACATTCCAAGATTCACACCTACCATTTAATGACTCTTCTTTCTAGATGTAACAAGGTCTTTGTTTGCTCTCTCATATAAAAAGATCTGTTGCTTATTCAAGCTATAGCTGCAGACATTCCCAGCCAGGGACTAGAGTTGGGGGAGTTCGTGCTTATTAAAAAAAAAAATGGCACTCCCTACTAATTTTTGGAAGACCTCCTGAACACCTTTTGCTAGGAATAGTGAATGGGAAGAGGAGCCTGTGCCAGTAAACCTTGAAAAATATTTCAAGTTAAAAACCATTAGCAGACGTTGTTCTTCTTACATACAAAGTTAAATATCACACTTGAGAAACTTAGCGCAAAGTCATCTGCACCAGAGATCAACGCATAATTAGTTCTTTTTTTCCTGAGCTGTGTTTTTTAAGTGGTTGTTACAGAAGAGATAAATACTCATATTCATTGGTTCGGTTTCTCTGAAGTGAGCTGGCATCTAATAACGGATGATAGATTTGCATCCCTCAAAGCAACTGCATCTTCCAATCACTTCATAAAAGGTTTGAGGAACTGAACGGAGCTCTGTATGTGTGAAACAGTCTGTTGAAACTGGTCACCATTACAGAATTGGGGATAGGAAGGAGAGGAAATGGTGGGGGGAGGTTTTCACCACAAGTAAAACTAACACATTGATATAAACTTATCCTACAAACTGATTTATTTCCTGCAATAATTAAAAAAAACCCTGTAAAGAGCCTGTACCCATGAAGCTTCTTCCAGCTTGTGGCTGACACCCCTAGCAAAAGTGGCTCTTGAATCAAAAGGTGGTGACAGAAAGGCTCCTTTGAAACACTGTCCTAAGACACCCATCAAAGCCTCTCGGAGGTTCCGCTAGAGTTTCCTGTCTATCCCCCCCTAGAGCAAAAATCTCAGTGTCTCTTGCAGCTGGAAACTTCTCACACAGGTAGCTTTAAAGCAGGAAACTATAAACCTCCATTTGACGATGACATGTGTTTCATCTCTGGATGACCTTCCGGCAAGGAAAAGCGCACCCTACCTCAGGTGTTCTGAACTGGTCACACAGTTTAGTTCATTTAGCTGTTCTGAAGGACAAAGGCTTATTTTGGTGGAATTGTCTCAGTTCGATCTGAGGCCCAACTGCCAGAAGCAGAGAGGAGTATTTCCTGCAAGGGCGTACTGGAGTGGTATTGAGAGCAATATCATGGTAGTGACACGACTGGGAAGATACTGTGTGAATCACAGTACGAGTAGATGTGTCCAATTATAGCCATACCACTGGCCACCATGATCACCACTAACACAAAGTATTGAGCTCTTTTCCCTGTAAAATATTTGCATTTTCATTTCAAGCTGGGAATTGGAGCTCACAGAGATGACAACAGATCTCAAATCTAATTTCATCAAATGAAGTGAATTCATTTGGAGTCTAGGAACTGAACTGAAGGCTATGACAATTTATTACTTGTTCAAAATTAATTAAACTTCAGGGAGGGAGAAAAGACCAGAAAATTGCATGTTATTGACATAATTAAAATGCAAAGTTGGTTCTCCTATTCCATTTTTGGTTTTGTTAGAAAGAAAAAAGCTTGGAAAGAAAGACACTGAGTGAGCAGTTAAACTAATTAAACGTAATAAATTCCGCTATCTTGAGATGAAGGTGTAGATCACTTGTTAAGAATGCTACAGTGTCACTTACTGACACTTGAGGAGAGTTGGAAGCATCAAGTGATTGGTGAAAGCTAGCAAGAGACATCAGCCAGCATATAGACTGATTTCTGAGCAGCCTCCTGTCATTTCCGCATTCTGCTCAATACTGCAGCGAACCCACTGCCTCACGTATAGCTCTGAGGATGGAGAGAGAGAACAGTTCAAGAAGAACCTGCTAGTGTCTGGGGGAGGAAAAAAAATGGTGTATGAGCCACATACAAGTATAAGTTTAGCTCATAAACCTGTTGACTTGAAACCACTTTGTAAAGAAAAAAGGAAGTTAGACCAGGGTAGGTGACTCCTTCTTAGTGGTCAATTTAACCGCCATGAGCAAGGTGGAGTCATTCAAGGGTGCCAGATATTTTGGCCTCAGGAGATCTGTGCAGTTAATTAAATGAACTCACAAACATCCCGCAAAGAAGATGTTTTATGAGCATCACCACTACAAAAAAAAACCAACTTTGCTGATGGGCCACCACCGCTGGACTACAAAGTGCTGGGCATTGTGCTAAGAACAGCAAGATTTCTGTGCAATACGCATGGAAGTTTAAAATTCAAGCTACAGAAACATCTCTGAAACAATTTCTTAGATCCGTTAAGAAATGAGATAAATATTAGAAGCACCGTTAAAAGGCAGCTCAGCCTAGTTCATACCATCCAGCCATGGTCACTAGCAATGGGGGGACAGGGCTGACCTTCCCCTGCCCTGGTCCGGCTGCAGCCCAGGCGGTGACAGCCACTGCCTCCGTCCCCAACAGCCTCCCCATGGCTGCAGCACCTCAGCCCTCCGCATCCAGCCACAGGCCTCCATCTAGAACTGAAGATTACGAAGGCCGTTCCCAATCTCCCATACTCAAATGCTCTCACTCTGCTGGTGCCTGCGTGGGTTCTTCACAGGAAGAAAATCAGCAGTGGGGGATATAACCCAGCTGACAATTGCTAGGTAACACAGGACCACCAAAAATCCCGACCACTAGCACACCTCTCTTTGCAGGTGACTCAACCTCACATGGCCCCAACTTAAGGCAACATCAATGGGAAATAACAAACAAGCACGTACTGCCATGCCCCTCTTTCACTGACCTTGGTGTTTGCAGAGTTGCTTCTCTCATATTTTCTCATTCCTGTCTCACAGCAGCAGTGAGGTGTTTTTTATGCTTTATTAAAAATGTTATCACAGAAGTGCCACCAGCATCACCAATGGACTCAGCTTTGGCCAGTGGCAGGTCCGTTGGAGGTGCCTGGAACCAGCTGTGATCATTATGGGGCAGCCCAAATCTCCTCTAACAGGGGACACCCCACAGCTCCTCTGCTGCCAAAGCCCTGCCACACAGCCCCGATAGAAAGATGCACCAGCATTACACTATGCACCGTCCTCCCTGGGCTGCTGGGTCTGGTACCTGCAGTACCAGCGCCAGAGATTTAATTCTCAGTCTCAAGCTACTTCACATTTTTAAATTGAAACCTGGCCTTGTGGCTTGCATGCAAAAACCCAGACATCATTTTGGTTTAAAATGCACTTCTATCCCTCGGGGCAGCAGATGAAAGTTGGAAAATGTGAGTCGTAACAGATCCAACACCAAAAGTAAATTAAAATGAAATAAGTTGCTTTTAGAGCACATCGCCATAAAGCAAATCTCACAATTAATGGATGTTTTCCATTAGCCCTAAAGCACCCCAATAGCCCAGACGAAGCACGGCAGCCTGGGGTCCGCACTGTTCTGTTGATGACATACTTCAGCAGTGTCACACAAATTAGATATTTCTGGACAATGCTGTAATTTCGGTTTGTTTTTTTTAAATAGGAGCAGAGAAAGACCGATGTAACAGCAGCTACAGCAAACCCCCAAACTCCCCAAAACTTTCTCCCAAGACTTATTACTTCAGGGTTTTTTCAGCTGAACTAGTAATCAACCAGCAATCAGGATTATAGGACTTTGTTTTGTGGTGTCTCCACTTTTACAAAACACGTTAATCTTTAGATTAGACATTGCAGGGTATAAAACAAAGACATAAAGCAAAGCATGCTGAGAGGCTTTAAGTACAGTTTGAGTCTGGACTAATTATTAACCGGCTCCATTTTCAGTGCTAAAAATGCACACACCCCTCATTGAGCAGGAAAACACAATTAACAGCAAATATTACAAGGCCTGAAAATAAGAATTTAAAACTTCTTAATACTGAGCTCTAGGCTACTAGTTCAAACAGACAATCCCAGAGGGTTTTGCATGGTTTGGGGTTTGTGCTGGAAATCCTGAGGCGCCCCCAAATAGACCTTGATTTACTGTATGCAGCAGATGTTCTTCCTGACCTTTGTGGGCTTTGACAGAAAGAGCTGGATCAAGTTTTGCTTTGAGTGCTCAAAGCAAAGAGCATTCATCTCAAAGAAGCCTGCGCTCTGACCTTGAAGATGTAAGCAGAGTGAAGTTGTTCTCTACCCAACAGTAAGAGGGAACCTTGACTTGGTGTTTGCTCAGCATGCTGAATTAGCTCACCCATTAAGGACCCAGCTTGCAGGAGCACCTTTTAGCCAGTCAGTGCGCTCACTTCAATTAGGAGGGGAAAGTTACAGCTCCTAGGACCTCACAGAGGCTTGTTCTTTGATATTAGTCCCCAGAACATTAAAGCTGCTTATCTGCCAAGGTCTCAGTAGCCTTCATCACCAGACAAATGTGACAGTGGCACACACCAGTCATTAGTGTAGAGCTGAATGACGCTACGTGGTGTGGACTACGAACCACCCGTGCGTTTCCAGTTGAAAGCTGGCCACCTGCTATCCACCTACCGCAGTTACTGGGTGTAATGGTTGCTGGTCACATTCCTCTAAGGGTTCAGGCCCTCCGTTGTAACTCTGCGGCTGTCTTAGGGAGCCAGTAGCTGATGAAGTGCTTGTGCACCCCAGTACTGAGTGAACTGGTCAGAGTTCTGGCACATTTTGCTTAAAGAACACTTTGGGGTTTGTTTTAATTTTCTCACCTCTCCTCAAGCCTACTTAATGTGGTTTGTTTTTGTGAAAGAGAGGAAAAGTGCACTAAATTGAACAATAATCTGTGGAAAGGAGGATTTAGAAAATCATTACAATTCATAACAGAAGAATGTGTTACTGCCATTGTAGAAGTAATAAATACAGACTGACTGAATAGTGAATTTGTAGAATTGCTGCTGCTCGTGCCTTCCAGCTTGACAAGTACTCTTCTCTTGGATCCCAGAGAGGGAATTTCTGCTATGGAAGCAAGAGACAGGAAGTAGGTAGGGTTCAGATCCAACCAATAGGACCTTCCAACATTTTTTGTAGTAAACACTGAAAAAAATACCTAACATTATCTTTTGAAGGCTTTTCCTGTGTCCTAAGCTTAAGTCAAGGTGGTTGGCACCGAAAGGGCCATGGCCAGTTCTGGGATCTCCAGCTCATGAGAGCCTTGGTCAGATCAAATCAAGTGCAGTGGTGGTTCACAAGGACTTTCAGCGAGCTGGAAACCATGATGTACAAAAAGAAGATGAGTTGGACTTGTTCAGTCTGGAGAAAGGAAGACCAGCTACCTAACTGCCCCAGGGTGTAGAGAAGATGGAGGCAGACTCTTTTCAGACACGCAAGACAATAGAAAAAGAGGCAATGGCCACAAGCTGGAACACAGGAAAGTCTGATTAAATACAGAAAAAAAATTGCACCTTGTGGGTGGTCAGACTCCAGGTGCCAAGAGACTCTGTGGGATCTCTGCTTTTGGGGAGATCCAAAACTCAGCTGGACAAGGCTAGATGGCCCCTGGAGGTCCTTTTGAACTTACTTTTTTTTTTTTCCCTACAATCTCATGATCTTCAAGAACTCATGGAAATTAGTCCTGTAAAGGCACTGCAGACATTTCCTCTTAACGAAGCTAAAAACCGGAAGTGAGAAAATCTCATATATTTTCTATTTAAAGATCCCAGCTCTGGGTCTCAGGTGCTGGGGAGATCAGCAATATGGGTGGAGGAACCAGATCTTTCCTCTGCCTCTGAAATGGCTGCTTTGAGAGGGAATCTAGAGCATAATAAGGAAAATGGAGAAGACAGACTAATCTCAAAAAGAAAATACAACAAAATGAACATGAAGATACTTAATGTGGTAATATGGGTTCAAATTTTGTTGGCACGCCCTAGCTTGGTATTTGACACTCCCTTCCCGTGATGACTGAAGTTAGTCCTCTGAGATGATTTTTTCTAATTTAACTCGGATTCTCTCGCAGTTCTGTACAGCACCTGCTTTATATTTCAGCTTCTCACTCCAAGGGAAAAGAGAGAGAATGATTTTTAAAAGCCAAATTTTAAATGCCAAAAAAAATTAACATACAAATGGGAGCAGATGTTGCTTTCATAAAGGTTCACAGCACACACACACAAAAAAAAGTCAATACTGCACACTGCAGAGAGTTTAATCTCTCTTCTTCCTCTCATTCCATTTTGGAAAGAGCGTTAAGTACACCGTTGTTTTGGGATAGATGGCCATCAGTTCTGTACTCTAGCTCCGTCTTCCATTTTCTTTCTTTCACTATATTTACTCCCAAAGAATCAAGCCAATTTCCTCCTGGGTGTGCCCTAATCCAGGATCACTCAACAGCTTATTCATCTGTACTGCAACTAGTTCCCAGCTTCATTCTAAATGCCAATATTTGAGTTACGGGCCGTTAGGTTCAACACGCTTTGCCTGCGCTCTGATTGTCTGACCCAGATCTAATTCATATATGATACGCTAATGAAGTCTTGAGAAACCTCTAGATATTTTCTGCATTTTTAATGGTGAAAGGAATCTTTAGTCGAGGCTCAGCATACAAGCACAGCATCTGACTAAAAAGCCTACTGCAGGTTGTAATTACAATTGATTATATGATTAGGCTAAAGTCCTTCAAGAGCACTGCCTGAATAATCATTTGAAAGTTGGACCAAGATCTCTCTGGAATTTGGAGAGGGTCAGTGAGCTTCCTTTGCTTATGACACACTCAGTGTCCTGGTTTGGGTCAGTAACAGAACTGGGAACATAGGTAGGAAGAAAAACAGTAGGTGCACTACACTGGGTGTGTTTTGGATGAACGGTATCCAGGACATCAGAAATGGGAAGAAGTTGAAAGAAAACGAAGAGAGAAATTCATTGTGTGCTGGAGCACAGACCCCTCATTAGTATCACACAGCCTATCTGACAGCAGTCAGGACATGAAGGAATGTGATATCCCCTGGTGGGATGGGATGATACGCCACAAGACATCATGTTCTCCAGGCCTATCTATTAGATAAAGGTCCCTGCCATGAAGTTTTGAATCCCAGACTTGTAGCATCCTTATGAATGGATCTGAACAAACAATTATGAATTGTCCTTAGAGGTGTCTCTTCTCTTTCTGTGACCTATAAGGATAGGATAGGTTACTCACCCCTCATCCTGACTATCTCTGCATCTCGTGGGAGTAAAAACACAGCAAAGGCAGAGCTGTGAAACCAGCATGCACTGTGCTGGTTTCTGTGGATAGCAATCTTAAAGTGGCTATGAAATGAAATCACAAACATCTGTCAGCATCAGGGGCAGACATTTACCAAATGTTGACAAATCAGCCTTTGTACAGCATGACCCAGGGCAAACTGAATTCACTACTGTGAATGCACCCAATATTTCCACAGTCCTGCAGCCCAAGCCAAGCTCCTTGACTGGCCAGCGAGCCAGGGTTTGACTCACACTGGTTTGTCTGGAGTGCGCCAAGTCACTCTCTAGACAGGAAAGCTAAGGCATGGCAAACCGAACTGGGACACGGGGAGTGTAACCTGCTGTGGTGGGCAGCGTGGGTGCGATTGTCTTAAGCCACTCAGCTCTGTGAACTCAAACTCAAAGCCTAGAAGCCAAAGTCCTCTAGGCAGAACAAAAGTGATTCCCACCGAATTTAACTGGCTTTTGGTTAAGTACATACTGTGGAATGCCTCAAGACACTCATCCCAAACACTCTTCACCTGACAAACCACACATTCCCAAAGACCTCGTCACCTGCAAGGTATCACCTTGTCACTCTGCATCTTTCCCCTGTCCCACAGGTGCTGCAGAGATGAACATGAAATCATTCACAGAGACAGTGAGTGTCTTTTTGGGGAGAGAAAATTTGGTTTTATGGGTCATTAGACAAGGCAGGCTACTGCGCTAACCCCTGGGATCCAGGTTGCTTGGCGTTTACCACAGAATCACATTCGTGGTGCATGAACCTGAACACAGACAACCACGGTCATGTGCAACAGCAACGTTCTTCTCACAGCCTTTAAAGAGGTGGTTTCCAACTCCTCAAACAGCAAACTGTGAAGCTAATACGAGAGGTACCATCTGAACCAGCACGTCTCTGGGTCTCAGATTTTAACCTAACCTGAAGTGTTCTTCCTTTACCAGTAAACAAACTGGAGAATGCATTACTTCTATTCCCTTAACAATGGGTGATTGGATTTTCCAGCTCCTGCGGACATGTCATCCCTGCAAACAAGACTTACACCTCTGCAGGATTTCCTACGAAAATAGGCAGATAAATAATTAAACGTGTTTGCAGCGTAGAAGTTAATGAAAACAAATCAGGAAGCATTCCCAAGCATGGAACCAGGGCAGGATTTTGTCTTTTAATCATGATGAGCAGAAAGGAAACAGAGGGGAGAGGCACCAGAGAAAGAGCAGAAAGTAAATTAAAATGCACAACCTTCTGGTGTTTCCAAATTGCACCTTGACCTGGGGCAAGCTTCCAGTTTTGTCCACCAGGATTTTCTGTAAACAGACTTAGAGAGGGCTTGTTCCTCTAGAATCATAGAGACAGGCTCCTTTCTGACAGCTGAGAAACTTAAACAGGCAGTGCTCTGCAGTCTGCTACCTACCAAAAGCTCATTCATAATCTTCTTTCACCTGTGGGTCTAGAAAGTCTTTTGGTTTTTTTTCCCCTCCAGAAAGTGAGCCAGTTTCTAAACCTGTCACAAACGGAGCTGGCTTTGGCACCCACAAAAGCACATTTGCATGTGACAGTCCTCCCCGCAGCTCTAAGGCAGATCATATTTCCCAATTTAAAGACATCAATTTTTTATCTCTACCATTTTAGACACTCCAGCAAAAATTCAGGTTTCTAAACGTGCAGCTATGACATTTCTTAAAGGTCACATGTCACTCAGTCACTTCTTCTGTCAATCACTTCAAAAACCAGCTGTTAGAAACAATCAAAGAGTAACACATGTCTTATCTGGGGAAACATTGCCCAGGAGGCTGTGCTCGTTAGGGCTGGTGGCGATATTAACGCTCCTCTCAGGAGTTCTGGCTGCGCGGTGTTTCTCTACTCCCTCCAAGGAACCAGATTGAAACCCCCTTGTTCACCATTCAGTGTGGCTCTTCCCGAATCACGAGCACCCATGGATTTATCCAGGAACAACCAACAGAGATCCATGGTAGTTATGATTTTATGGGTGTGAAAGCAGTTCTAAAAAGAAAAAATATCGTTGTCTGCAAGAATGACACTGGCTTGGTTTACTGCCTGGGTGGATATAGAGAATAACGTTCTTATTAGCTTCACGCAAAATTTGAAAACCTAAGAACCTGGCGTGAACACGGAAGGAGATGTAAGTGATAATGCTTTCTTCTCACCTCTTTTCCCATGCTCTTCCTTTGCCACATGCTGGATACGGACTCTAAGCCCGGAATCACGTGTCCATCATACAGGTAGTAAGCACAGTAAGCCCATAGCAATCTTCTCCTTTGTTATTCCAATTACCTGCTTGAACATTGAACAGTGGTGGGTATCTAAAGTTCTTCGGGCTCTACACGGAATGAGTTGGGGAAGTCAAACCTGTATTTTCAGGAATATTTATCAGTCTTGTTTACCAGAGGTTAAGATTGGTTCTGTTCTAATTCAGGCAAGCTAAAGAATGTGATAATACCAACAATATCTGTGGTTGGAGAATGTCACTAGTGCTGCAAACACTCACTCCTTAGAGATTAAGTGATTTGATTCCACCTGGGCTAATTAATGGCAATCTACAAAATCATTCAAAGGCTTTACTCTGTTGCAAAAAAAAAAAAAAGCCTGCACTAAATCCTTTCAAACTCAAGCTATGCAGCCAGAGTGCAAACCCCCCAGGAAAGATTATATTACTAAACTGAAACCAAACGAAATCCTGAACCCAGTTTACTTGCTTTACTAAGTCTAGTTTTTAGGTAGAACAGGACGAGTCGGTGATTGATACTGTAACTGAGTTAGCGAGACAGCCTTCAGCCTCCTACCACGTAAATTGTGTTTGACATGCTAGAATACAAGAGAGGAAAAAGGAAGTATCAGGAATGTATTATTTGTTCATATTGCTTTTCAGCTTTCTGAAAAACAACATTCCAACCTAGCACCAGTGAAAAATTATGAAAAATCTGTGCCTATCCTACACAGGCAATTACATGGTTAAAAGATTATAAACTTGCAGAGAAAAGTATTCAGAGGAACATACAAGCTTAACTATATTAGTTTTATTTCTCTGGAAACATAGCATGGAATTCCTAAGTTTACTGATCTAAGTAAGAGCAAACTTACACCACAGTTACTCTATTTTCTATTTTATGGGGCCAAATGTGGTATCGCAAGTAGAAGTAGCACGCTGAGCACATTGCGTCCGTGGTCGTAAGACACCTCAAATGTGCTGCCTGGAAGTCCGACCCAAAGTGAAGCAGATGGAAGATAGTACATGAAACATGGTTGGTTTGGGGAACGGGGTGATCCCAGGAGTGGCGGTGGGCAGGAAGGCAGCGCGTACCTGCCTACAGGTGGCTCTGCCTGGGACTTCATGCCCTGGAAATCCCATAATTCAGTATTTTGACTTGTCTTCACCTGACAAAGAAAAGAGAGAAAAAATCTCTGCCATTATTTAGAAGGAAAAGTGGC
The DNA here is from genome assembly GCA_009769605.1 of Bucorvus abyssinicus. Classification (NCBI taxonomy): domain Eukaryota; kingdom Metazoa; phylum Chordata; class Aves; order Bucerotiformes; family Bucorvidae; genus Bucorvus; species Bucorvus abyssinicus. The sequence continues at coordinate 7,270,871 of CM020034.1, read as the reverse complement.
AATGTTTGGGGGAAATTAAAATTTTACTGACCTTGGCTCCCCTCTAACTGTATTGTAATTGCTCTGGGCCAACTTAAGAGGCTGTCCCAGAGGGAGGAGGCACTGGAGAGAGAGAGAGAGAGAGAGAGAGAGAGAGGGATAATAGACAAAGATGTGCCTGAGCTGTGTAAGTGAATGTCCCTTAAAATTAATAAAAAACAGTAGAGGAGGATGGATGTCAGTGTTTCAAAAATGCTGCAACAAAAAGACAATAAAAGGGACATATTACCTTGGGAGTGACTAAAAACAATATAAGATTCTTTAAATATATAAAGGGAAAGAGATAAAGGGCTGAAAGCTGGAATAATTAGCCCACTAAGGGATTAAGGAGAAACTTAACATGAAGGGAACAGGATATAGTGGGAAAATTGAGTTTTGCACTTCTTAGTATTCATGAGGGAAATCTGAGGTGAAACAGTATAAATAAAGGAACCATGTTTTCCAGCTGCCGAGTGGTACAAGTGAAAGGGTTTCATTGCAGAAGATAAGCTGGGGAAGTTAACGACCACTAAAGCCAGAGAAAGCTTCGAGGAAATGGGTTATCCCTGCAATAACTGAAAGGAACATAAGGGGAAAGTAAGTGAGAGATTGCGGAGCTTCTTCTGAGAGAAGGAACATGCAGAAGAACCGCAACAGAGCAGGGATGTTCATGTCACTCCCTTGGGAAAGAGGCAGCAAAATAGTAAAGAAGCAGCAAAATACATGGATCCAGTGATGTTGACACAGAGTGGATTAATGCCACTTGAAAACGTTAAATGTACATATTTTATCACTACATGATTGTCTTTTGGCAATGCATTGTTAAAGTTCTGCTTCCCCAATATGTGCCCCACAATGGTACAATGATTTTAGAAGTAAATATATTTATTAAAAAAAGCAGTAGAATAAAATAGTAGGATGAAATTAGAAGAAATTTAAAGACAAGAAGTACTCCTATTTTGGTAATTACTAATCTGAACATTGGAAGTGACTGGATTGTACTGGGTCCCATCTAGAACCTCAACTACAGGGATAACTCATCCTCAGGAAAAAACCTGTAATAATCAATGTCTGATGACTCAATGACACCACTAGAATTTATTTAGGGTTTCAATGCCACTGTGGTCAGAGACTTGCCTTTCCCATTAATTAGTACATTCTTAAAGTTTATTAAGATGCATCCACTTATTCAGGTGGCCACAATTAACTCATTTACCACTCAGGCACTGCAATTGCTGCTCTAAAATTGACTGTATAAATCACTGTCCAAGAACATCAGGTGGTGACTGCGTAGATCCAGCCCATATTAGTGCTTTAAGACCACAGACACTATATAAAAGCCATAAATGCTTTTAAAAACCGTAAGTTCTTATTCCGTGGAGTTCAGTAGGGCGCAATGCTGAACTACTATGGGTTTGAAGTTGGGACTGACCACTCTGCAAAACTGGGACATATAAATACTGACTACTGGGCAGCAACTGGGAAACTAATTAAAAATTAGCCAGAAATTATGTTATCATTACGTATAAACAACCTAAGTAGTCATGTAGTTCAAAAGGATATTTTCCTGTGGTCAAAAATTTCTGTGAAAAAAAATCAGGTTTTTTGTAGTTGCATTATTGGAGTAGGACAACGGTTATAAATACATACATTTTGCCAGTTACAATGGAAAACCCCCCAGCAACAAGATCCAGAAAGAGTTCAGGTTTCAGCATCTAAAATTATGTCTGACTTCTTATTTCACAAAAATTAAATGTCAACTGTAGCATGGAAATTATTTAAAATAAAATAATCTTTTCCCATCAGTTTGGTAGATACCTGCCTCCATTAGACTCGAGAAATTACATCAGAACACAAGCTGCTTCTTCAAAAAGAAGTGACATTGGTAATTCTTCACTGAATAGGACTTATTTAGCAGCAAGAAATCCATCTTCAGCAAATCCAATCTGCACACGTAGCTCTTCCTGCTGTTACTGTGGTTGTTTGAGTGTAGGAAAGGAGGTAGAGAACTCCTCCTTTCATTTTCCCTTGATTCTCAAACACCAATCTGGCTGCAGGTGTTGTAGTGACCAGTATTTTGTCTTTTTTTTTTCCATAAGAAATTAATCTGACCAAGACAAAGAGTACTTCGAAAGCCTTTCAGGATCCACTAGGCACCCTATGACATTTTCACAGAGACTACCGTGGTAACCCGCCTCCTGCCCTGCTGGCTGCTGCCCGCCTAGAGCTGAGATCCAAAATTCTGCAGCTCTTAATAGGAGACGGTTATTTTATAAGTGCCTATTATTTGTCCTATTGCTCATGTATTTTGGTAATTCAAGCATGCAGTTCTAAGTTTCAGCGAGTGTAAATGTATGACCTTTGCTCAAAACATTTTATGAATACTTCCAGTCAATTACTTTTTATTATTTCCATATCTGTAGGCATTATGAACTGGTTCTCAGGTAATTAATTTTAATGGCACCATGCATAAATGGGAAGTCTACCTTCTGAAAGGGGGCATTTGGTGCTTATTTCGGGTTTCTCTGCGGTGACAGGAACATTCTCACATCGCAGGAGCACAGGCTTCCATGAGGAGATTATGAACAATATTATCTTACTGATTTCCTGGCTGCACCTGAGGGGTGACCCACTTCTTTGGAGTTATAAACGGGAAGCAAAATAGTCACTCCTCTCCTGTAATCTTTCCTCTCCAAACGCATTTGCAGCCTTTAACTGGCCAAAGATGGCCAGGCTTGATGATCACAGTTGGACTCAATGATCTTAAAGGTCTCTTCCAACCAGGTGATTCTGGGTAAAGAGGTACATTGTGGGCGAGATCAGCCCAGGATTTCTCTCTTTGAGCAACATGCAGCACATTCCTGCTGCTGTTCGTGGTCTGGATTACAACAACATTCTGATTTCCAAGGACAAAAGCAAGAGGATTTGGAAAGGTAGTTGTGGATCACACCTACAGTAGCAATTCTCTTTCTAAACCCCGCAAGTATACTGGGCGCACAAATGTGTGTATCTGCAAACATACATCTATACGCGTACATGCACACATACAGATTATTTAATGATTTAGACATCGCCTATGGGCATTTTAATTACAACTGGGGCCGAGGGGAAGGACACAGTTCCAAGAGGAGTTTACGGAGGAGTAAATTTGACTGTTTCCTCTCACATCAGAGATTGCTGCTCTTATGAAAAGGATTAACTGGAGCGGTTTCCTGTGAGACGAGGAGGCTGGATTCATGATGCAGAAGGTCACTTCCAATCCTGTGCACTCACTTAGGAAAAAATACCATAAACTGGACATTTTTAGCTCACAGAGTACATTGCCAGCCTGGCGGATCTCCCTGGGAGGAAGGTGTATGAAACCTGCAGCTCCCTGGAGCGCTGAAGTGAGCAGGGGGAGTCTGAGATTAGTGTTGGCCTGGGGTGAGATGGAGTTTATAGATAACCTTTTGAAATTTTGTGAATTACGTTCTTCTGACCTTTTTTTCCTAGACTTACTTACATCAAAATTTCACTAATCTTAACTCTGTTGCTGAGTGTCTATTAACTGCAGGATTTGAGCCCCTGTCCATCTCCTCTCCACCTCCAACGAGGGCCATGTCAGACAGTCCCCTCTGCCTTTCAGCAGATACTTCAGTCAAAGAGAGTCTCATTTTTGCACAGACACCAAAACTCTAATTCGCTGTAATTAACAACCTCATTTCTGTCCCTCTGCCGCGTGCTGAAGCCGACTCGCCCAGCTCCTCCACACAGGAGGGAGCCAACTTCTATCTCAAAGGGGCCCTGGGTAGGAGGGTAAGAAAGGTAATGGAATTTTCCCTTTTCCAGGAAGTTCAAGGCGATCAGTGACCACAGAGAGGGCTGCAGGCACCACGAGGCACCGCTACAAACTCTGGTTTCCTCATGGTGGAGCAACTAGTCATCCCTACATTAAGCCAGTAACCATTAAGTCTGGTTTAGGGGCATTATATCTTCCCGAGTAATTCTTCCAAACCCCTGTTTGTTAGAGGGTGATTGTGCCCCGAAGGGTGAAAATTTATTATCCCTTCCAAGGCACGCATTTGTTTATTTATGGAGGTAGAAGAAATTAGTCTTTGTTTAGTCTTTACTATGACAACTCATGGATCACTATAATTATCCAATTGATTTCTAAATTCTGCAGAGCTGTTGGTCTCAGCGCTATCTCGCAGTTTTGAAAGGAGAGCTAAGTTATAATGAGCAGCAGATGTCTTTAAATTTTATATTACATTTCCCAATAATTCAACAGAAAGCACTCACTCCCCTCCCCAATATGTCCTTGAGAACAAGGTTAATAGATAACCCACGGCTTCTAAGCACTTCCAGCTGTTTCCTGGGGGAAATGAACACCTACTGCTGCCAAATTTACCTACTTGGCCATCTCCTAGCAAAGCTGTTACATGTTGTCATGTTCAAGCCGTGACAGTACACGCGCATCAATCCTGGGCTACTCTGATACCTGCGTAACGAACACCCCGCAGGGCTCTGTGGAAATCCTGTGGATGCCAATCTCCTCTGCACAACTTTTTGCACCCCACCATCTTTCATTTATCAGGTATGAGATGTCCACGCTATATTGGTTCTTTCACTAACGCTCATTATTTTCCCTCAGCAATTAACGAACTTTAAGTTCTGCCAAGACCATCCGTTCTATTCTATGCAACGAACTTAACAACATTTTAAAATACTCCATCTCTATTCACCTGCATGAAACCTCCCAGCTCTCCGTAGTGATGCGCTTTGTTAACTTACATTGAAATTATGTTAAGAAAATACGACTTAGTTTTTGCTGACAGTATGTAAAACAGAACAATTTATTTATTTGAAAGAACTCAGACACTTTTACTCCTGTGATGAATCTGCTAAGATTTTTTGTGCTGGGGTTTCAATAACATGCAAAATATTTCCTATGAGAAGATTCTTTAAAAAAAAATTCTGATATGAAAACCAAGAGACTTTCAGTACTGATTATAGTAATTTTCACTTTGTTTTTTTATAGACAAACACACATGCAAATAGAGAATAAATAGGTATAGACATGAAAATTTGGATCTTGGCAAAAGAGCACTCTCAAAACCAACTTTGCACTTCTAATTCTGCTTCTTTTTTACATGTTAAGTACCACCTAACCCCAGAAACACCCTATTAGGTATTTCGTCCTACTGAAACCAGTGTTTCAAAAATGAAGTAACTCAGGGATGGCCGGTGGGCAAACTATGAAGTTCTTTTATCTCTCCGCAGTTTACAGAACATTCTTGGGGTTTGCTATGCTGAATATTTGTGGTTTCTATCCTCTTCGCAGATCAGCTCTAGATGTTTATGGATGCAGGTTTAGTTCTGCGGGGATGCATAGGAATTGAAGCATAGGAATAATGAATAATAAATAAGTAGGATCAGCTTCAGTCACTCCACTGATGCGCACAGAACCACATCAGTCTTCACCCCCTGCCTTTCTTCTATACTATTTGTTATGTGATGAATTTGAGTAGAAACGTCCATTACATTAGTTTATAATGGTTACTGGAAGTTCTATGGCCATTCACACGGCCAAAGTGGGAAGGAGCTCAACAGCCTATGTTTAACCTAAAAAATCACAGTATTGTGTAAATTCCTGTATCTTCTTCACATAGTCATTATTTTAATAGTTGAAACCTCCTGAGTTAATTTAATTTATGCAAGCAAATAGGATAAGAAAGAATTCCTGAAGGCCAACATTTGTCTGATGAGGGTTGTCCTCCTTTGTTCCCTCTACAGCAAATGAAGAGGGTTAATGAGGCCGATCACTTTCTGGATCACTGTATCTCAGCCTCTTTTCTGAGTCAGTCTCTGCACTGACTGTAGAGGGAGCAAAAACATTTTGATCATTGTGAATCGCTTCGTTCCAGGAAACTTTTTTTATACTGTGGCAAGAAAGGTGAATCATCTTGACTATCAGAGAGCAAAGGTCAAAATGGTTTTGGTTGACACAGCTGTACCAGTGAGGGTCAGAAGTGACTGGGCTCTAACCCAGCTCCCCGCTCTCCACAAAGAAAGGGCATGAGTGGCATGTCCACACCTGGGCATTTCAAATCTCTGAAGGAGGTGTCAGTCCTCAGAGATGTGGGCGCGATCAAGCTCAGGAAGGATCTCTCCAGCACCACTGTTCTGACATTTTACATTGTTCTTTATCGCAAATGTACAGGTTTTCGAATGGCATCTCCTAAGCAGCACACGCCACTGTGAGCGTATCCACCCCCATTCTTTGGTCTCTCTTTTTATAGAGTTTTCAATCAGGTTGAGGGGTTTGCTTTGAAGCTTCCAAGCAGCTCTGTGCTCTTGCCTGTTTAACTCCTCAGTCTCCAAGATGAGTTCAACAGTGGCCAATCTCACTCCTCAGGCACAACAAACCTTTATTTTTCTTTCCCCCAAGAATAAACCAGTGATAAAATATTCAAATCCTATCAGGCACAAAACCCCACAAGAATTATTATCCAGAATTATTATATTTTTGGAAGGATTTTTTCACCCAAATTCTAATGGGTTTTGATTTTAAATATATCACCTCCCTTGACTAACGTGGGCAAAACCCCCAAAACCATTCCAACGCAACGCAATTGTGCTACACACGCTGTCCTTTCCCTGAGCAGGAAAGGACAGAGAACTGAACTATGCACAGTGTGTGTAGGCTGCTGGAAGATACTTGCTCTTTGGGAGCAGTTCTTCAATATCTGTTTTTAACTTGGCTTCGCAAGGATCCGGTGATGCACCACCCCAGAATTTTACAGGTAATCAAACATTCACTGGTGAAAGAGGAATTCTTGCCTCCCTCAGGGAAAAAGGAAGTTACTTTTTCATAGAACATCCTTAGTTCTTGTGGTATATTCTGTCTATTTTGGCCTCGTTTCACTCCCTCCTGATTTTTTTTAAATGTGCCGAACCAACAGAATAGAAAAGAAAGGAAAAGAAATACTTAAATATCAGACCATAGAAAGAAAAAAAAAATCACCAAAGAGCATTTCAGGGACAGGGAGGAGGCCATGTCTTGAGTGTGAGCTTGTGGGAGGAAGCGGGAGGCTTTCCTGGGCATGTCTGATCACCCCTGCTATTGCATAGATGGCAAGAACAGTTAATGAGAGCACCAGCTGGAGACCAGAAAGGTTTCCACCTTGACAGGATAGGAACTGATATCTTGCTATCTTCTCCATGGCAAAACCAGCCAAGCAGACTTCCTTTGCATTTTCTCTGTGCTAACTCTGCGACCACTACAGTGAAGGAAGACTAAAGATGTGGTAGAAATAAATAGCCCAGGAGGAAGAAAACAATTTGATGCTGTAGAGCAAATCAGAGAATCTGTGCATACACTATTTGTTTCAGTCTCAATAGAATAGAACACACATTAAAATTCAAGAAAGTTGCTCAAACTAGAGTATTTAATAATATTTTCACATGATGATAGGAAATTAATTTGCATCTTTGGATAACACTCTATGTAGTTATAAAGGTTGCAGCACTGGAAACACTCCTCTCCGAATTTGGTAGCACATTATGAGCAGCATTACATCCACAGCCAGAAGACCACACTATTTTCACCCTGTTTCTCTTCTGCAGGACACAGTACAAAACTAACCCTAAAAGGCACAGCTGGAAGTGTTAAGGAATCCAGCTGAATGCTAGCTACAGAATAAACCCATATAAAAATGGAAAGCAGTAACACAGGTCCCCTATAGATTCAAATCCACAGGGTAAAATCTCCGTAGGAAATACACCGTATATACACAGATTACCACAATCTTCCCAAAGCTCAGGCACTTTCGCTTAATATCCTCGTTAAAGCAGGAATGGCAAACAGAACACAGCATGCAGAATCATTTTGTCATTTCACTACCTCACTGTACAGTTCTGCTTTTTTTCCTTAAGAAAATGTTCAGGGATTTTTTTTTTTTTTTTTTTTTTTGGCCAAAAAAAGAACATCTGAAGGGAACATAATTTCTTTCAGATGATACACCATAAGAAAACAGATTTGACACACTCAGAACAACGTACTTACACTTCGGATGCCATCATCATAAGTTCTGGGATACAAATTCTTGTTGACAGAACTGCAGCCCTCTCTTTCTCAGAGGCACTATGGAGAGAAAAGATATACTGACTCTGCTTTTTATCTCTTTCCTGTTGCTGGGAGCTTTTAATGCACCTGTGAACCACCTCGTCAGCCTTCCAGCAGCCATTCATTACTTCATTATCTTCATTATCTTCTCCAGCTGAGCATCCCATTCCCCAGGAATACTTCGATCACCATTTTCTTGGTTGAGTTTGTCTGTGGCATTTTGTAGGAGGTTGCCAGTGATTTGAGTAACTTTTAAGTAATTCATACATTTGTAAGGTACATTTGGTAGCTGGGACTTCATCATCTTCCTAGCACGCCGTGTGGTGTTTAGTGCCCTTTCCCAAATGTAAGTCTGGTTTTCATTCCAGCCGAGCCAGCGGTACTCTGAGTCACCCTGTTCTAACGAGTTATTTCTGACAGTCTCTGCTACATCTTCGTGTTCTGACTGCACAGGCCATGAAGCGAGTCGAGGAATGAGTTTACCAGGCGCCAGACATCCCTCTGGAGCTTTCTACCTTTCATTTCATTGTTGGGCAGCAAAACGTGTACGTTTTGATCTCTGCTCTTCTATTGACAACACAGAACGTACAAGAAGATTCGTTTTGGGTGTCTGAAGTGATAATAACTCATGATTAGAGGTTTGACACTAAAATACAGCTATGATGGGCTGCCTTTTAAAAGCCATGGCAGCCATCAGAAACAGCTTCTGAGCCTGCTGTGACACTACAAGAGGGACACTGATGAGCTGGAGCTTGTCTGGAGAAGGGCAATGAAGCTGGAGCAGGGTCTGGAGCACAAGTGTGCTGAGTAGCGTCTGCAGGACCTGGGAGGGTTGAGCCTGGAGAAAAGGAGGCTCAGGGGAGACCTTCTGGCTCTCCACAACTCCCTGACAGGAGGTTGGAGCGAGGGGAGGGTCGGACTCTTCTCCCATGTAACAAGTGACGGGAGTAAACGGCCTGAGGTTGCACCAGGGGAGGTTGAGGTTAGCCCTGAGGAAAAATTTCTTCCCATTTGGGGTTGTCCAGACCTGGCCAGAGCTGCCCAGGGCAGTGGTGGAGTCCCCATCCCTGAAGAAGTTTTTAGAGAAAAATCGACGTGATGCTGAGGGACATGGTTTAGGGACCCCGGCAGTGCTGGATTAATGGTTGGACTCGATCTTAAAGGTCTCTTCCAACTTAAAGGATTCTGTGACGCTGCTTTAGCACTTGGCTTCAGGAAAAGGCAGCCCATTGTTCTCTCCCTGACTCCCAGGGAGGTGGGTCAGTCATTCCTAGGTTTTGCAAACGACCTTGTGAGCATCCCTGGTCACTACAGGGCTGGACATCAGACCACTCACCTCCAGAGACAGGAGGAGACAAGGGGAGAGATCATCTCTTTCGGTGCATGAACATGGCTTGCAGCAATGACCTTGGAGGTTCTGCTGTTGCAAGCGCAGTGACGTATTATTTTATTTGCTGCTACTTTTGCAAATTACATTTTACACCAGCATCTGCAACCAAGGTCTGTTCTACAAATTTTTATGAGCCAGAACCCAATATTGCCTACTTTCTGCTGCGGAAATCTCACGATTTTTTTCTGTACAATACCTTTGCCATCAGTATTTTAAATTGTGTTTAATTTCATTTCTCCCTCTATTAATTATCTGACTTCTAATTTAACGCATACACTAACAATTCATGTTGTGTTAATTTTTAAATCTCTTTTCATAGGAGACCACAGAATAAATATTTAATTTAAAATAGACTAATTAAGTAATTAAGGAGTAATAAATGAACAAAAATAACATCATAACATTATTTTTAAAATGTCTAATTAAACTACAGCAAACATGTAAGCAATTACAAATGTATACATCAAGCATTTGTTTGCAAACACTGAATTTTCAGTCCCTTCAGTAAGTTCAGGGTGAGAAGGGAATGGTGGGTTATTGTGAAACAATGCAAGCACCCCAGTTTGCTGACAAAGCATCTGCTGTTAATGGTCTCCATTTCTCCAGAGCTTTTAAGACGAGGTGTATTGGGTTTGCGTGGACAGGTTTTGGTAGTGGGGGAGGCTACAAAGGTGGCTTCTGTGAGAAGCTGCTAGAAGTTTCCCTCATGTCTGACAGAGCCAATGTCAGACAGCTACAAGAAAGACCCGCTGCTGGCCAAGGACAAGCTGATCAGTGATGGTAGTAGCTCCTCTGTGACAACATATTATTTAAGAAGTGGGGGAAACTGCATAATGACAACTTTAGCCAGAGAGAGAAAATGTGAGAGAAATGACTGCAGACACCAAGGTCAGTGAAGAAGGAGGGGGAGGAAGTGCTCCAGCCACCGGAGAACAGATTCCTCTACAGCCTGTGGTGAAGACCGTGGTGAAGCAGGTTGTCCCCCTGCAGCCCACGGAGGTTAATGGTGGAGCAGAGATCCACACTGCAGCCTGTGGAGGAACCCACGCCAGAGCAAGTGGATGTGCCCGAAGGAGTGTCAGATCGTGTGGGAAGCCTATGCTGAAGCATGTTCCTGAAAGGACCTCTGGCCATGTGGAGAGAGGAGCCCATGCTGGAGCAGCAGGTTTGCTGACAGGACTGGTGACCCTGTGGGGGACGTGTGCTGGAGCAATCTGTCCTAAATGACTCTACCCAGTAGAAGGGACCCATGCTGAAGCCCATTGGAAGGACTCACATTGTAGAAGATCACGAAGAATTGATTCCTGTGGGAGGGAGCCCATGCTGGACCAGGGGCACAGTGTGAGGAGTCCTCCTGAGGAGGAAGGAATGGCAGAAACAAGGTGTGATGAACTGACTACAAACCCCCTCCCCCTGTGCTGCTGGTGGTGGAGGAGGTGGAGCTCTCCACTGACCTCTCATACATTCTCCTCTCTGCTTTCAGTGTTGTACAGCAGGAACCGTGCCCTCATTCGGCTCTGGCTGACTGGACCGAAGGTAAGTCTAACGTGACTTTTGAAGTTGCATTTTATTTTACTTGGTTGTGACTGAAGTGGTCAATGACCTATAAAACTCAAGGTCTGTGTGTTTCCATAAGAGAAAATAAGGACCGTGTGGATGTTCTTACATTTATTTTTTTTTTTTTTTTTAACTTCAGAGTCAATCCTGGATGTTTTGTTTGTTTCGTTTTCTCGGGATTTTTGCACTCATAACAATTTTGCTAAGGGAACATGGAGGGGGAAACTTGATCAGATGCTTCTTTTAAAGAATTTTTACAGCAGTTCATCTGTCAAGAGTGGAAGACAGATGAAAAAGGAAATTGCTTGTATTTTAAGAAAGATTTCTTACTGTAGGGAGGAAAAAAGTAGTTACGAATCACAAAGTGCAGTCAATTATGCTTCATGGAGACTGGACAGCAGTTTCTCGACCTTTTCCAGCATGTGTCTCCCTAAAGTGCTCCAGTGGACTCCAGCAGGACAAAATGCAGCCTTCCAGTACTTAAAGAGAGCGTATAAGAAAGGCGGGGACAGACTTTTCAGCAGCGGCTGTTGGGACAGGACAAGGGCTGATGGGTTCAACTGAAAGAGGGAGATTCAGAGCAGAGAGAAGGGAGAAATTGTTGATGCTGAGGGTGGTGAGACCCTGGCCCAGGTTGCCCACAGAGGTGGGAGAAGCCCCATCCCTGGCACCGTTGCAGGTCAGGTTGGACCCTGGGGCTCTGAGGAACGTGCTGTAGTTGCAGATGTCCGTGCTCACTAGTTACTGGACTAGATGAGCTTTGAAGGTCCCTTCCAACCCAAAGCATTCCCTGATTCTGTGAAATTAAGCACACTGAATTTCACCCAGATTTTCAGTCACTTTAGTTACCCTGTCTTTCACAGTCTCAAAGATTTGAAGCTCACGTCCGTTACCTTTTGTGCCCATTGACTACAGCTTTTCCATTGGTAGGCTGCTAATCTGAAGCTCGCGTGGCTCCATAACAACAGAAATGGTTTTATCTCATTGGCGTTTCCTGACCAGACTGAAACGAGAGGCACTTGCATCAACAGTCTCTTCTCATTAACAGAAAGGGAGAATGGTCAAAGAGACTATGCTAAGGGCAGTTCTCCGGGTCCAGAGAGGAGCACACTGGTGCTGCAGGCAGATGTCAGCTGTATCACCAGTGCCTGGTCCGTACCTTTTCTGCTGGATAGCTGGAAAGCCATTTTTCCAGGCTGAGTCTGATACCTTTCACATGCATCATACTCATATCAGAAAAACGCACTTTTATGTTACCTCCACGTTTAATGCTTTGATGTTTGTTTAGCAAGTGGAAAGAATGAGGAGAAACAAAAAAACCCAAAAGACCCTAGAAATCTTTTGACATCCCTAAGTCTTCTCTTTTTTTTCTTTTGCTACAAAGCAACACATTTATAATATAACTGCCTAAAAACGCCTTTAAAGCTTTATGGTTTTTGCCTAAGTGGAGTGAAACAAAGCCACTGAATCTTTAACAGTGTTATGGCTGTAAAGAGGGAAGCAGTTTTGTGTCGGTCGCCGATAAAATATTTATTTAAAAACTTAAAGCAAAACAAAACAGCCTGAAACCCACAGATCCTCTTCAATGAGAAACAAAAGGAGCTGCCAGTTCAGAATTAGTCTCACGTTGTGAGCGAGTTCCCCAGAAGCTGACTAGGGTCTATACTTCACGTAAAACCTGGAGTCCTGCGCAAGCGGAGGTGTGGACGTGGTGTTACTTCAGAGGAGAGGTTCATTAGGCGTTGGGAAAAAAGGAGGCTTGTCCCTAAGCCATACACGCCTGAGTAGGACTCCAGGAAATGCAAGCTCAGAATGGCTGATTGGGAAAGAGTGCAGATGTTTTATGCACTTGCAGAGGCTGGCACCGCTCTTTGGAGGAGACACCGACAGCATTTCGTTCCTTTGTGAACACGAGGCAGCGATGGAGTGAGCAGGCACTGAGAGTGCTCCTGGAAATAAAGCAGAGACTGTGCACAAAACCTGTTCTACTGCCAGGTTAGACATTTCGCCACCTCACGCTGGAGTTTGCATGGCACTGTAGAGCAGGAAAGCTTTCAGCAGCAGAGAAAGAAATGCCCCCTTAAAACCACCCACCTGCCCACATGCAGACTTTGCTGTACTTCATGAGAGATGTTTCTCTAGTCCAATCCCACTTCATGGCTCGTGGTAACCCTCTTTTGTATGTTCTTTTCAGACTGGAAAACAAAACAGGGCATCTTTAACATGCAGGGCCTGCTTCTGCTCCTGTTGAAGCGGTTGAGTCTTTCGTAGGAGCAGAAGTAAGATTTTGAAGAGTCCATTGAGCACATGAAGAGGTAAGTTGCATGGGGAATACCTGCACAGGGCGGTTGACGGAACCACCCTTCAGCGACTGAATGAACTGCTTATGGGGGTTAATGTCTGACGGTCGATCTGGTAGATGTGGACACGTGTCGGATCCACTTCAGGCACGTTGGATTGTCCCTCTTCATTCCTGCTGTCAGTCAGCTCCTCGATCTCAACTTTCTGCCTCGGCAGTGAAAGGGTGAGCAGGACAGAGGCTGTCGTTTGACAAAAGGGTAGGTGCATCTCTGAGGCCATTCTATCGGATCAAAAAGGTCACAATCGCATGGTACGCTATAAATTCACCCTACCGCTTCACACTGGTTCAAAAATGTTGATGGATTAACTTTTTGTCAACAGATTCTCTGACAGATCAGGCATCACCAGTCCTGCAGCAGCTGGCACACAGCCATCATAAAGCACAAACACAACGTGAAGTCTGTGTTGGGTGACGTGGCTCGTTTAACAGAAAGGCCCTTTGATCCGAATCCTATTTGTACGGCTGGGTGGTTTGGAAGCGCAACAGATTCAGTGTGACTCCCCCAACTGCAGCTTGTCTACCTGCAGTAAAAAAAAACCAACAAAACCCAAGGGTGAAAATAAAACTCGCTCATGTCCTGCAAGACGAACAGCACGCTCCCTCGACACTGCGCTGCAGCTGGCAGCTTGCCAGGCACCTCGGGAGCACATTTGCCAAGTGACAGCAGCCGACGCTGATTTGCCCCAGTTGCAGAACATGATGGATGCCCCTTCAACTCGGTGGAAGCAACTTATTTGCTAATTAGTTCCTCTTCTCAGCACATTTACGGAGCGCACATTCGCAGCGATGTGCTGCTGGGGAATAAGCTTCCATGGTTCGGATTCAATTCTTCATCACTGCTGCTCGACATGAACGGAGCGATCTGTCTTTACGGAGGTGTCTCCTCCACCTAAGAACGGAATGCTGACTCTTCCTTAATTCCCGCTGCCTGGGACTCTCACCACCAATATACCGTGTTATTCGAGTTTCCCGTTTGTCATTGCCCACATCAGAGGCAGACCCCAGGCCCCACGAACATGGCAGGGGTCCTCGCTTTGCCGAGGACCGTGTAGAAGGTAACGCAAACGCTGCCCAATAGAAAGTGGAAGTAGAGGAGTCATTTGTCTCTGCCACATCACGGTTTCCAGACTAGGAGGTTTAGATCAAACTGACATGGTCATCTGTCATGTGAATACACCCATGCAGAAAAAATAACATGGACTGATGATAATGAGACAGAAATTCACAAAGATTATCTCACGTGGGCTGCCTCGGGAGTGCAAGGTGAACTGAACTGGTTCGAAGCCAACAAATTACAGGAGTGATTTTGATGAAAGACTGCTTGTGGCACAAAATTGGAACGAGACAACGGAACAGATGATGAGGCATAACTTCCCTGTACAGAATGAGAAACTGTAAGAGCACCCTGATGGGACAGAGACAGGGTCCTACATTTTATTTTGCAAGGTAAATTAAAAGAGGGGAACAGACAAGGCAAACTTGCACATGTTTTAATAATAAGCCAAAATTAATATTTTCCTTTCTGACATTCCAAAAGATATGCCTGGTTCTTAATTACTTAACTGCTGCCTACCTGCGTAATTACTTCTTCACTGCAAAAAGTGTTTCTGAGTGGGCGAGGGGAATTAAACACATTTTTGCCACTTTTATGGAGTGTAAGGTTGTATGTAAAGTATTAATAAAAACCTAAAAAAGAGATAAGATTAACAGTGACTTTCTTAAAAGATAACTGAGTCATATTTTTCTTGTTCTGTTGGATTCGCTATCTCAGTATTTAGATTCTTATTGTCAAAGAAGCACAAACGTAAAATTAGCATCTGCTTTCTGAGTTGCCTTGAGTTTATTGAAAAGTCTCGTTTATTATTCGTATCTTGTAAATGACAGAAGGTGATGACTAAATTAATTGGTAATGGGCATATTTGATACAGTGCTTTGAGAAGTGTGAAATATCTCTTCTCGAGCTGTGGTGAAAACTTTTAACTGAAAATGTATCTGAAAAAACTATGATTAAATAGAATATGTGCAGTAATGATTGAATGCAGGATTTCTCTGATGAGAACAATGGTCCCATGTCACCTGTCATTAGTAAAACATGGTTTATAAAGTAAAAATATTGATCAAATAGTAACAAGGTTTTACGAAGAGTGTCATAAAGTTCGTAAAGAATCACGAGTTTCTCTTGCACCCTGCGTTATGTTGAGCTTAACAATGAAGTATCTGTTTAGACTAAAAATTTAGAAGGAAAGTGACTGCACTTTCCTACCCTTCCTGTCAGAGCTATAAGGATAACAATATGTTATACTAAATATTTGTAACATAAATACAGCAATTAGAGCAGAATTTTATCTGATAGAAACTAGACTTTTTGCACATAGATTGATACCTAATATTATTCCACAATAAACTTCAGTGGGGTCAAATTTGTGTGGTATCAGAGATCCGTTTGACCAAGTCTGTGCTGTCCCGCACCTTGTGCAAGGTTAAGTTACTGAACTACAATGTATTAGGAACTCGTCTATAACCAATCCTTACATTAAGATTTACATTGCACGAGAGGCTTTGTGGAGAGAAATAGTCTGCTCCTGGGAATATATTAGGAGGACTATCATCCAAAATCCATGTACTTTTGTCTTCAGGTTGCAATCCAAGGACAGGACAAGAGGTAGCAGTAGCAGAGTTTATACTGCATTTTCTAAAGAAAATAAAAATAAAAATGAATGCCAAACTTAGATTTGAATTCTGAGTCAGAATCTGTTGGGTTTCAGAAGGGGCTTTCCCTAGGCCAGGGAGGAGGCTGATTTCTGCTCCAGATCTCAGCTCGAGGACAGAGACATTTGGAGGGTGCATCAGGAATCTGCAAGGGGAAGGTGGAAATCCAAAGATCCCTTCCAGGAAGCACTGAAAGCTTCCAGAAAAGCTGAAAAAAACCTTGCTTCTAGTCTTAACAAGACCAAAATCACTTCTCAAAATGGAATTTCCAGCTATTCCGTTCTCAGATAGGTGACTCTACTAAGGAGTACCAGCTCTCAGTTCCTTCCCACACTTCTGATGCTGATACATCCCAGTTGGACCTTCGGTAAATAGAAAAGGGAGGAGGAGCAAACCCAACATGGGACAAGTTGAGAAGAGAATAGATTTGCCGTGGTTCTCCACCAGAGCAGGTTTGGAACAGCGAGCACTCGAAGATTTCTGTGGTGTCTTCAGACAATGACCAGATGCCCTGTTCCCTACCAGTACTTTTACATGAGAAAAAACAGTCTGAAAAAAAAAAAAAAGTCTTTTAAGCCACACAATAGCTCCAGGAGTTGCCTACACTAATGTCCTAAATCTGCAAGAGGAAACGAGCCTATTAATCAGCGCGGGAAAGGCTTAGAGACTGCCCTGGTTTCGTGCGGACGTGCATCTCATTTAGCCTATTTTGTAGTGCAACGGAATAACAGTTTATGACCCTCCAAGCGTTATTTTTTCTGAGCCCCAGTTAAGGGCTGTGATATTCTGCTAGTTTGATCCAGAAAATAGATAGCCTCTGCTGCTGACAGCCAGCAAATGATCTACCAGCTGCTTGTGATCTGCAGCTACAGAGCCCGGCCATGATTTTAGCGTGAAGAATTAAAATCGCTTCCCTTCAGCAGCTCAGAAATGCCTCATTAATGCTCTAAAGGAAGGACCGACAGCACATCGCTGCTATAAATAGTACTCCGTGTCTTTCATTAGCTCCAGTCGTTAGTAGTCTCCAGAAGGAATGAATTGCCAGGCTGACAGATACAGGGTTTATGTCCACAGAACCCAGAGATGTGGGTTGTTTGAAAAGTTCTCCCCGTTTTTCATCTCAGCTTCTCCTATACTCCCTACCAAAAGCCAAAAACGCCTTTTTTTTTTTTAAAAAAAAAGTGGCTATAAACTCCTAACTTACAAGAAAAGAGACTCCTGAGCAGAACAAAACCAGTTGTTCCCATGGTTATGCTTCGTTTCGGTTCTGAAAAACATCGCCTACGCAGCGGTTCTGTTCTGGTAGTGTTTGTCCCCAAATGGGCACTTCCAAGATTTCCTCTCCCAAGCCTTACGCTAAAATTGCCTTGACAAATATTGAGTTCAAATTTCAGGAGGATTCTGCTCTTTCAAAAATAAAGTCTTAATTAATACTGAAATAATCATCTTTGGGTGCCTGACGGACCTATCTTTCCCTTTCGGAGGAAACCGCAGTGGAACGGCTACAGGCAATGCTTGATTTTAATGCCAGTGCTTCCAGATCTTTTAATATCCGAGGTCGGGACGCTCCTTTTCAAGGACAATTACAATATTAAATGCTACTTGCTTATCGAATTGAGGAGGGGGAAGGGGTGGTTTCTCTGTGACTTTTAATGTATCCTAGTCGAAAAGTAATATTATTAGTTTCATTGCAGGAGTGCCATTTAAGTCCTCCTCAAGCGTGTGTTTATGCACGACCTACCTCCACCAAAAGATGTATTTCTACTATGGCTTAAACCAGATCGTCCTGCTGTTTACGTGGCGATGTTGCCTGCCATACCGCTGATCTTCCTTTCCCAATTTAGGCAGTTTCTTGAAAACCAAAAGGAATTAAAAATCCCGGACATGTTTTTAAAGGCTTTTCATTTCAAAACTTCCCTTTTGCTGTCAGTTTGAAGTAAAAAAATACATCCTTTTATTTCCAAGCATTCAGGGTTGACTGACTTGGCAAAGAATTAAATAATTGTGGAAATTTTAAATGAGGTGGTTTATGTTACTCCACTTAACGTCCTTCCCTGCGATACAAAACGTGTCACTTAAGTGCAACATAAAAATGACCTTGTGAACCTGAAGTGTAAGGTGTATGTACTTTTGCTGTTGATAGCTAAAATCTATAGCATTTTGGCATGCTGTTTGGTTTATGAAGTATATTATTAAGCAAAAAGTTAACAAAAAAAAATGACCCACCACTGGATCCTTGGGAAAGGCACATTTTAAGCATTTTAGTAGGTTAGAGTCTAATTTTAAATATCAACAGAAACATTTCAGGAGCGTGTCCCTCAGCTGCTGTATGGACTGGGTGTCATTAAAATATCAAACCATAGAAGAAAAGACTCCAGTCAACTGATGTACGTGTTCTACGCTGAATTCATGGTGCTCGGGTGGCGTCTCCGCTTCATTCATTCTGATCCAGATTTGAGGTATTAACTCAGACCTTACTTGAAGTCAGTGGGAGTTTTGCCAGGCTAACAGTGGAGCTAGGATAATTAAGGACTTTGGGATTTGGCCTGTGCTGAGAGATTACATGGATCAAAACCCTGAACGGACAAATCCCCTACTTAGCTCTTCCTCAGCCAGTATTATGTGGTTTGGCCCATAATGAGGTTTCTTTCTTAGTGTTAAAACCCAAGTTCAAGTCTAGAGAACTTGAACTAGAACTTGAACTAGAGAACTTGAACTAGAACTAGAACTTGAACTAGAGAACTTGAACATCAGAAAGATGAAGGCAGAGACTGGACTGTTCTCCACTGGACTTCAGTGAGCCTTAAGTCTGTGGGACAGGAAGATGTTATTTTATTTATGTTTATTCACCTTCCCCTCTACATTTAACAGTACACGTAACAGCTCGTTTCCCAGCCAGACCTTCCGTTCCGGTGGGTCATGCTGATCCACACAGATTGAACAGCCAGCCCCAAAGTACTTGGTTTCCAATGACTTCCCTGAAAGTCTTATTTTGTGAGAATGAACAATTTGCATTGGAGTCGAAATGATTCCTTGGCTCAGATTTTCATTTCTCTATGGAAATGTGGTCTGCGGTTCTAAACAGAAGCATACGTAGCCGAACAAAGCAACTGGTGTTTGCAGAAGAAATGGTGGAACCACTTAGTCAGAGATGAATCCATAAACAAACTCGAAGTGCAGTGTGTTTATGAAGTGTACCACGCTAACAGACATTTTGTCCGTGATTTATAGCCAGCAAACCCTACTTCAGAGCCTGGTTACCATCTGTAATTATTTTTATAACATGCAGAGGATTTATTAGATTAGCAGGAACATTTGTTTTCTCCCTTTGAATTAATGACTATACTGACATAATCATTCAGCAGAGCCAGTGTCGCCAAATGACTTGAAACCCAGAGTACTTGTAAACCTGAAAATACTTGAGCATTAACATTTTAACAGGTAAAGATTGACTTCTCAAAGTTAGTAGAACACCTACGTATAGGAAAACTTGCGGAGCTCTTTATTCCCAAAGGCATTTTTTCTAATATATCAGCCTTTGTTCCCGTGGGAAGTCAGCGAATGTAAAGGAACATTTCATCTGGGAGAAAGACATAAACTATATTTGTCAGGAAATAGTAAAACCGACGTATCGGGGTCTATTACTACTAATTTACGTCACCGTAAATTCACTGAGCTAAGGTAATGAAGGGAAATGAATGGAAAGCGGGGTATTGATATTTTCTGCTTTATTTTTCTTTCTTTTTCAACCATTCTGTGAATGGTTTGCATAAAAATATCATCAGAGGATAAAACTAATAAGCCAAGACAGCTGCAAAAGCTGATACTCTAAATGCATTACAATTGAAACATCTTTGGACCAAGCCCACTCCAGAAAGCACGAATTCAGAGAAGGTTGCTTGAAAGTAGGGGAAGTAAAACTTCAACTTATGTCAAAGTAAGTTGAAGAGGTGCCTGCTCATACAGTGACTGAGAAAAGCATAAAACCCCATACCCCAGAGTAGGACACTGTTCAGTAAACCCATCATGCCGTCTCACGTCACACCTGCAAGACTGCAGGGTGCAAAAGCCACCGATCTGAATGCACAGGCAGATCTAGCTTAGTCTCTGACAATAACCAGTGGTACCTCCTGCATCAGAAGTCCTGTTTTTCCTGGGTTTTTCTTCGGTCACTTTTCCCATTTTCTCTTTCAACAAGTTCCACAACTGAATTACATGCTGTATGAAGAGCCACCTCTTTTTCTTTATTTGATAGTTTTGTTTGATGTTGCCTAGTTCTGGCCTTCAAAAAGTTCATGAACAGTCATGCCTTATTAACCTCTGCCCTTGTGAGACCCAGCCTGGAGAACTGCATTCAGTTATGGGGTCCCCAGGACAAGACAGACATGGACCTGTCGGAGAGGGGCCAGAGGAGGCCACAAAAATCATCAGATGGCTGGAACCCCCCTGCTGTGAGGCCTGGCTGAGGAAGTTGGGGTGGTTCAGCGTGGAGAAGACTCTAGGGAGACCTTTCAATACATAAAGAGGGATTGTAGGAAAGATGCAGAGAGACGTTTTACCAGGGTCTGTTGTGACAGAACAAGAGGCAATGGTTTTAAACTGAGGGAGGGTAGATTTAGATTGGACACAAGGAAGGCATTTTTATGTGATGAGGGTGGTGGGACACTGGAACAGGTTGCCTGAAGAAGTTGTGGATGCCCTGTCATTAGTTGTGTTCAAGGCCAGGTTGTACGGGGCTTTAAGCAACCTGATCTGGTGAAAGATGTCCCTACCCATGGCAGGTAGAATCTTTGAAGGTCCCTTCTGACACAAATCGTTGAAGTCTGTACTTCTCCTGAGCTGCTTGTGTTTTTATAGAGCTCTACAATAACAGGTTTGAACCATTTGGTTTGCAAACTGTAGGGTCTTTACTCTGCTTGGTAATCGCTATTCAGACCTTTGCTCATTGATGATTCCCAGATGTGTGTTCTGGAGGGAAGATTGGTAATCCAAGCGTACCATTAACACGGTATTGGGTTCACCCTGGCTTTGTCAAGCAGCCTAATGACGTTCTAATGATGATAATCTTTACTCCTCCACTAATTGTTCAGAACATTTCAACTCCTTTTCTGACAATGATTGAGCACAGAGATGACACTTTTCATGGAATTACCTAATTCTCGTTCCAGAGCGCTAGCACTAAGATTTCAGCCCGTCTTTATGCTAGTCAAGTTAAACCGCTTCTCTCCGTGTTCTACTTTACTTACACTTACATCAAATTTCACCTCCAGCTTAATTATCCTGTCATTCATTCTCAGCGATTCCTTCTGCAACCCCTGGCCCCAATTTTTACTACTCACAGCACCGTAATGTAATCTGCAAATTCTGTTGTGCTCGAAATAAATTTCAATATTTTTGCTCAAATTGCCAAACACACAACTGCATAAAAATGTGTCAGAAAATTTAACAGGCGAAATGTGAAGGGCACAATTCTGCACAGATACAGGATGTTTCCTGCACACCTTCGTTTTCCAAGATAATAGAATTTCTGTTTAGAGTTTTATCATAACGGATGTAATTATCTTACATTAGATAATCATATCATTCCTTCTACAAGAAGAACAATAATCTTTCAGCCCGGTTTTATGAACTAACGAGCATATAGGAGACTAGAAAATGGAAGTTGATAACAAATTGTACTGACAGGGACTAAAATAACAATTACTCATGGAGAACCATTTAAAAGCTGTTTGTAATGGCACAATTTATCTCTAGTTTGGGCATATACTGAAAGCTGCACTTCTTTCAGTTCATTTTATCCACTGATGGGTAACAGTTTTGATAGCAAAATAATTCCAGTCCGCAGGTCACACTATATATAGAATTAGATAAATGTGCTTGGGTGGAAAAAGACAAAGAAAACAATCGCGGGATAGTATTTAATGTAACTTTGGTTTTAAGGCTACGATGACTATTTTCTCAGTTTTCATTGAGAAAAGATATTTATCTGTTTTTATTATATGGTAATCCCTGGCATCCGACAACGTCTGGAGATGCAATCTAGTAACGGAGAATTAAAACGCTCCCTTTCAGCTACAGCGACTTATCTTCAATAAGGGAGCTATCCAAGCGAAACCTTCTGTTATTGAGAGTTTCACTAGCAGAAGGTCTCTGTCCAGAATGAAAGCCTACTGAGGTAAGATAACCTTCCCGAAATTGTTCTATTTATGCCCCACCTTCTAGACTCATTACATTTCCAGAGGTGCTCTCTCCTAGCCACTCACCATGAAAGCCAAGTAGACATTGTCATTTATGCTTGACGATATTTTATGCAAGCTTTTTCATGCTCTTTGCCTGGCTATTAAGCAACTACTCATTATTCATAAATAAAAAAATCAGATTTAAATCGACTGCTGATTTAAGCCAATATATTCATATCCTTAAATAAATAGGACCATTAGTAACACCTTACTGCCTGAGGTTGATGGGTGAGTTGGTCACACTCAAGGTGTTTGGAATAAATTGTGAAAGAGTTTTTGGAAAGGATAATGATTTCCTGATAAGATGAGGAGGGAAATGTCTCCTGTTACACACACACTTCACATGACAAGATATAACTCAATGCACTAATAGTTGAAGGACCGGGGGAACAAGCAGAATAATACCGAGAAAGACCAAGTGAGAGTGGCATTATTTTCCCTTGCATCTTTTTTTTTTTTTTTTTTTTTTTAAAGCCTTCGGTGATTCATACTGGGTGCAGGAATCAACCCCAGCTCCTGCCTTCCTCATGTCCACCTTAAAACAGAGAAGCACAGACACAAAACCATATACGACATATACGTGTTAAACCTCAGGTCGCGCTCACTTCCAAAGAAAGAGCACCAAGTCAAATAAAAATCTTCCTGCAATTCTCATTTACTGCTATTTTTCTTGGAGAAAAAGCATCTATTTACATGAACCTAATTTACTGTAGAAGTAAATTTGGTAACAGCACTTGAGGCTAAAGAGGGATCTGAAGCTAGTCATAAAGCTTTAAGTAAAATTATGTAATTGAAGCTTCGCTGATACCATGGAACAGACACAGGCATCTATCTCTACGTATGCGATTAGACACCATGTCCATCGTTACCTGGCAGACATACGAGCTACCGAAATAAAATGTAAATGCCGTCTTGCTGCATGAGGGAGAGAATTAAATCTTCATAGCTGGATTTACTAGAGATGCATTGAAATCAATCTCTTTAAAAGACATTTTAAGGACAGAAACAAGTGTTGTATATACCCAGGGCAAAATTAAACATAAAAATGTATTGCCTCTGAGGCAGAACAAAATAGTTTCTTGCAGTGAACAATATTGCAGAGTCGCAGCATGGGTTTTGAATTCTATTTCTGCGAAGAGGCTCTGAAAAAAGAAAAACACATTAATAATAAGCTTCTGCCTGTGATAATGGAAGTTTTGAAATTCTTGATTTTAGTGTGCCATGTAAGTGAGGAAAATCTTTATGGGTTTTTTCCTTCCTTCTCTTTTTTTAATGCAAAGCAACATCCCATCCTCTGTACTATTGGTGGCCATGGTGCGATTTTATTTCACTTCATAGACAGCTAGCAAGAAAAAAGATATGTGCTCACTCATGAGGAAATGTTTCTCTCTGCCTCTCTTCCTCTCCTTCCCTCTCCACCTCTCCCCTGTCTAATCGAGCTGATGTCTCACACCGCACCAGGCAACACACAACTTTCCGAATCAAAGAGAGACAGAAATAGCGATTCCTTTTAATGCGATTCCCATATGGGAAATGTGAATCTTTGTTAGATGAGAGCATCATAAACAATACGACAGCACAGAACTACAGCTTATTTCCATAAAGCCTTGTAATCATCTCCCTTTCATTTTTCCTTTGGGTGTACGTGCCCATTATAATCTCTTTCCCCTGCTGTGCACTGCCAGGGAATGCCTCTTCCACTGGAAGAGGTGAGCGAGCATCCACCCCCTCAGACTGGATGGAATCATTAGCCCTTGTTCATGTGGGAATGAACACGGCCTCTGAGAGTTTACAACCCCCAAATATTTAGTCATCTTGCAACACGACTCAGGAAACGGGCAAACTAGAATTCTTCCAATTTCATTGCAGCACCAGGATGGGTGGCTTGAGTAAAGCATTTATTTTGCTTGTTTCCTAATGGCAGTTTGTCTGGTGTGCAAGATAATGAAAGAGGAGGAATTGGAATATATAGAAGAAGAGCTGAATGCACATAATCATCATGGAACTTCACACTGTGATGTATTATCTTGATGCTCTACAGCAGATGTACTATATTTACTTTAATATCTTCAGAACAGCGTGGATGCAGGGTTGTGCATTCCGCAGTCCCCACAGGAAATCTTCATCATTTTCTGTAATTTTTTCTTTTTTAAGATCTTGGAAGACTTTCGTGCTTTTATATCCATTTCTTCATTTCACCACAGCGTTTTCCCCTTTTTTAGAGCCGCTCTAACTCCTTTGAGAAGTGTTACATTCAGTGTTCTTCCACTGATGAAAACTTGAATTTTAATTCTTATGAAGCATCCCGTGATGGATCCAACACAGGGAATGAGCAGCGTTGTCTGATTAAGCTTGCTTTCCTCCCAAACAAAAACAAATTTTCAAGGTCTTAATTTACACCGGGTTTTGTTTGTTCGTGTATTTGATCTTGTTTTTTCAAGGTGTCTTTTCCATAGTTTAAGTCCTGGGTTTGTATTTGGCTGGTTAAATGCTTTTCATCTGCACTCCTTCTGCGTGCTGCACGTATTTCCCTCAGGAATACTTATACCTGCCAGTGGGAAATAACTGCTGAACAGCAGCTTCCTTCGTGCTGAGCTAATTTAGGAAGGTGTTCACCTTGCCCTCAACTTTGTTAAACCAACGAGTGGCTGGAGGTTTTGACATTTTATTTCTAAATATAAAAATCAAAACGTCAATGCAGCGGTAGGGAACTGATTAGAAAATTGCCTTTCCTAGGAGACAAGAGAGAATGACGAAGACCTCGGTGGAGAAGATGCATATGAATCCTCCCTTCTCCTCCTCTTTCTATTTATAGCCAGATAAGAGAGAATTATCGACTCATTGCACTGTCCAGTGTTTAGAAGTCACAGGGAAGAATACAGTCAAATTCTTACATAAGATGATCTCAAAGCATCGTACATTGTACAAACTAATCAAATCCAATAAGGCCCCTGAACGATCAGCTTTGGGACTCCTGAGGCAGGTTGGCTGGATTCCCTAGTTTAGTTTTGTCTGGTAACCGGTGGAAAGCCATGCTGGAGCGGTGAGGCATTAACACAGGACGGGAAAGAGCTATTGTGGCAAGAACAAAACAGACCAGTTTTGGTTGTGGAAGCAGTACAGAAAAGCCAACAGACAGGACTGGGAAGGGGGTTGAACTGTGGTCTTGAAGAGAGATTTCAGGGAGCCCTGAAAAAACCCAGAAATCTCAAATATTAACACCTGATTTCTTTCTCTTGGGAGAGGTGAAATCTGGGCTGCAAGCAATAGGCAGCAGCTAATCATGGGCATGGAAGGAAGATTTTCAGAGGTTGCAACTGAAGTGAGCCTCAGGGATCACATAAAAATGCCCTAGAGGGCCCATTGTCGAATTTTGTGCTAATATGAGAATTAACAGTCTGTACATTTGCGTCTTTCTGAGGTCCATTTTCATCCCTGGGCTGTGCAAGGAGGCTCCCTCATGCTGATGAGATTGTGACTTCAGTGTCATCCCAAATGAGAACGAATTTTACACAGTCTACTTCAAGTTAGTGTTTTCATTACAAATATTCTTTTTTCCTAAACACAGAAGTTTTATTTTAAATTAGTGCATCCATTAGCTCAGGAGGCTGTGCTTGGTGAAACCTTGGGTGAAGACACCTTGTGCCCAAGATGAACTGTGTTGGAGAAGAACAATGGCCTAATTTATGACAGTCTCTGAAGGGTCCATTTGCCTCATGAAACTCCTGACGTGCTTTATCCATGGTCTGTTTTTAAGAGCCAGAAGGCATCAATGTTTTCTGTTAGACAAGGAACCCTTCATCAGTCGCAGCCTTCGTTATTTATGTGCTTTTTCTCCGACATCTGCAAAACAGGCAGGAGGGAGAAGCTCATGCCACTTAATAATGAACTACTTGTATCCTGGAACATGTTGTGTCAGAAACTGGTGTACAAACTTTCTGCTGGCTCCATAAGTGCATATGGAAGTTCAGCTGTTTCCGGGAGTTTTTTTTTTGAGCTTACTTTTGTTGACGCTTTAACGAAAACTTACCCCGTGTGATAAATCTAGGCAAAGAGTTCATGTGTCTAGGCAGGATTGTATGAAATATATGAATCACGGGCCAATATTAATGTAGTTCGTGAGACAGGAAGGTCTGTACGTACCAGCAGGCACCCAATATTCAAAGATAAATATTTGGTTTTTGTCAGAAGAAAAGCAAGAAAAAAAAAAAAATTGAGAAAAGGCTGAAGATTTGAGAGAGTATCAATAGATCGTAAACATACATAAAAATGCATGGCTGAGTTGGGCAGTTATAGATTTTCCAATTCCACACTTTGTAGGGCGACATGATAAGCATTTTAAACGCATTATGAGGTTTCTTCAGTAAAATACTGTGTTATTATAGAGTAAACCCGATCTCCATCTGTGCAGCAGCTTCGAAACAGAGTTGGTTTCTCTTTAATCTATGAGCAGTGACCCGTCTTCCCGTGTCGTTTGGGTCTCTTAGACCCCCGACACTCCCTCTGTTTAAAAGCCGTGTGTGCAAGCGTTGTGCCCTGGGCTCTCACTGTTTGCAATAACCTCTGCAACTGCCAATATGAGTGAAACCCCCCAAGAGAAACATCATCCTTTCTCATGGCGTATGGGTTGTAACGTTTCTTCAACGTTCCTTCAACCAGCTCTTGCCTTGGCTCCGTCCTTGGTCGTAGCTTAGAGTGGGGACTCAGCTGCTCGTGGGGATTGTAGGACCACAAACAACGCACGAGGAAAATATTCTTGTGTGGGAAAAATGTTCTTCAAGGTTGTCTCTATGTGATGTCATGGTTTTTGTACGGATTCAGACCATCTTGGAGCCATACCATGGGGCTTAATATACTCAAGAAAGCCAAGAACTGCTCCCTTCAATTTTCCAAGTAGTTTCCATATCTTTAAATAAAGAGACCGAAACATTCCAATAAATCCCTTATATTCTCTACAAGAGTAAAGAATACACTGCTGAAGAGACGCTGTCTGGGGAAGAAAAGGAAGGGATATTTATTTCTGCACTAGCAGGAACAGCAATGTGCTGAAAAAAAATCTATGTAAGAGGTGAATCCTCAAGTACAACCTGAGATACATGATACTGCTCCAGACAGGGAATTCTCACATCTGGTGTACCTGGCCGGGCAGATGTAAAGCCCTCCCTGGCCTTAACGGTCCCTCCTCTTGCTCAGGTGGACATTGCTTTTAAATCAGAAATTCCTGGGCTGTAATCCGTGTGAAAAAATTGAGCCAGATGCTGGACCCAACTAGCATTTTAAAATCCCAAAGCCTTTTTCAGCCACAAACCCTACGTCCCACTCATATTAGCTGCTCCTACATTTCCTCCTGGCTGCCGACTGAGAGCCTGAAGAACAAACTAAAGAGTGCAGCTCCTCTGGTTATGTGTTACTGCTCTTCCACGTGATGGTAAGAGTACAGCTTTAATTAGACTGTTGATAAAATACCCATCTGAAGCCTGATGAATTCTTAAAATTATTACTCCGACAGACCTCAGTGGACTTTGAAAAACCTCTGACTTGGCGTCTGAGGGAAAATCCTCACACTTTGGTGTATCTGGCTGCTGCCAGAGCTGGCTGATCGAGGGATGACCAGCGTTTTTTGGGATGAGCTTTCCCTCAGAGAGACAGAGGGCTACAAAATTTGGGGTCGGATACATGGAATCAGCTTGTAGCCACCCTCCTTGCACCCAGACAGCCCAGCAGAACATCCAGCCAGTGGCTATCTGAGGTCTCATGAGTGGGTTTTCATCCTTCAGGTTAAAGTTTGTTGCTGCTGTTTTGTATGAGTTAGCTGTTGTGGTTTTCCCAATGTTCTTAGCAACAGCTGTGGTGACTGCGTGAAGCACCACAGTCCTTTCACTGCCTGGCCAACTGACTAGCCAGGGTGGTTGTGGTACGTGTATTTATTAAGCCGTTTGCATAAGAACCAGCCAAGGACTCTCATAGAAAGGAGAAACTGGATTTCATCCACACGGCGTTTAGTCCGCTCCAGTTACTTACAGCGGAACAGGAGCTTCAACAAATAGAATTGCTGACCTTTCTTAATCTGAAAGCTTAATAAACACAAATTAAGAGATTTTTAGCCTTTGAAAAAGGGTCAATTAATAGTCCTGGCGAGAGAAACCTTTCTGGTGCGCCCTCAAAAACCCATGCTAATTTAAACAGCAGATCTGGAAAGAATGTCAGTCCCAGAGGTGCAGCATGATTTTATTAAAATATTGCTTTTAAGGCAACAGACTAATATTGTTTGACCTCCAGGTTCATTAAATTATGAACTTCTGGTGGAACTTCCTATTAAAATTCCAAAGAGCTTCTGAAGAATTGGGGGAAGGCAGAAAGAGCTCTGAATGGTGAAAATAAGTGCTTTGGAGTTACGAGATTTGACACAGAGTTTTCAAGGAGAGTTTTTATAAAAAACAGAATTCTTTGGTGAGAAATACAGTGAAAATTACATTTTAATAACATTGATTTTCCCCATTTTAAGCTGATAATATTTTTTGAGCCTTCTGTCAGTATTAAAAGCCGAATAGATGATACGAATTGACCACACTAGACACAAGATGAGCTTTTGCTTGTCAGCATCAGACCCCCGACAGCATTGCGTGCCGTGCCAGCCGAGGTCTGCAGCTCAGCCAGTGCCAGCCTTCGCCTTATTCGGAGCTGTAGATCAGGCGACATCTTCTAACTACCGTCGCTGTGTTCGCCGTGCTCATTTCAAAACGGGCTTAGAAAGGAAAGGCAGTTCGGGGTTTGGTGCCTAAAAGGAAATGATTTCCACTCCTTCAGTTTGCCACAGCCATGTCATTGTCGTCAAAGCTGGCAGGGAAGGAAGGATTTGGGATGGAATTTTTGGGAAGTACCTGGATAGGACCATGAGTGGTGATGGAATCACCCTCATGTTCAGACAGAAGTTTCTCTGTGTCTGCGCAGTTCCAGGCAGATTTTTGTCCTAACTGATTTAAGACAATGTCACAAATTTTCCAGCCTTCCAGGAAAAGTAATTTATTCTGTTTTCTTTGCCTTGAGCAGACTTTTCCTGCTCTCCACCCTTCAGCGTCTTTCTGAAATTTCAGGTTCATTAGCTCTTTCTGCAAAGGACGTGGGACAGAAAGGGTCGCAGTTTTTACTCACTGCCCTTTACTACGTTGTTGAGGGGTGCATGTGATGTCAGTCTTGTCATCAGATGTAGTGGTGTGGCCTGATCATTGGGGTGTGGGGGCAAGCGACTGTGCTGTGGCCTGAGCATTCCCCAGGTGGCTGGGTAAGGAGCTGTGGGTCCGGGCATGGGTCTTAGGTGGGTTTAGAGCCCACACTGGTATTTGGCGGATGAATGAATATGAATATTGGGTGGGATACACCAATATTCAATACAAGGATCAGGAAGGAAAGAGAAATCTTGCTAAACTTTGAAATCAGTGATGTTATTGCAGCTCCTTAAGGGGTCAAAAGGGCAGATATGAAAGAAAGACCCTTTCACAAAGTGCATTAATGAATTGGATGAGTGTGTGCTGGCGATGGCTATGAAATATATGTGCATTTTTACTGGAATGTGCCGGGTTTATAGCAAGACTAATGAGCAAAGCTATGGCTGTCAGGTGATCAATAAAAGAGAGGAAAGTTTTTAGGATTAGCATCAGAAAACTGTTAAAAGGCAGCGGGAGAGAAAGAAAGAAAATATAACTTTCATATGAATGTGAAATGGACAAATACACAGAGGAGCTATTGCTCAGCCGTTGCTTTTCCTTCTCTTCCTTCATGTTTTCTCTCTGCATCGTTTTCTCTCTGCTCTGAACATTCAGCACAAAATGACTCTCATTTACCCAGCTGCTAAGACTGGTGGAGATGCCAGTACAATTTCCTGTCCTGCTTTGGTGCGGTTGCTGGATAATTCCACCTAAGTGAGCATTACTTAACCGCAAGCAATTGTAAAAAAAAAAAAAACAACCCCCAAACCAACAACATAGAGGAGAGAGGAAAAGAACATTGTGATTGATAACAAATTCCATCACACACCTTATTTAACCCATCTGGAAAGTATTCTGATCCTAAGGTGACATTGAGAGCTGCGACACATGCCCAGTGTCACTCCAACTCTCGAGGGTGCTGCTTAACTCTCCATTTAGCAGAGAAAACTGTGTTGAGCTATTGTAAAAAAACCCAAGATTATCAATCAGAACAGATTTGCTAAATAAAGCCTTCCAGCTCCTGGAAGATGATTGGATGCATTTATTCTGAATGTGATCTAGTTGTGATTGTCCACACTGTAGTGCAGCAGCTAGGAAAGTCTATATCTCAACTGATGAGGAATAATAAATTATTATTAATTTTGATATCAAGCCAGAACTTAAATAAATCCTCATTGACTGATACGAACTTAGAACCCAATCTGATTTTCATTGATGTAAATAACAATTAACACCACAGAAGTCTGTGTCTGCAATGAGTCCAATAAATGAAAAGGAGGTTTTTACCTGAACCCCTCTTTGAAGATCTGTAACCCCACGTACTGTGTATCTCAAAAAGAAGCCATCATCTGAAGTAAAAAAATAGTGTTTTTTTTAAAGTGTTTGAAGATGTTACTGGTATTTGTGTTTGTTTTTAAGAGATGGGACAGGTAGAGGGAAAGCTGAGATAGTACTATGTACCTTCCTCTTAATTTTCTAGGGTTTGTTCACATATAATGAGTGTTGGTCCAAAATTTCCATCACCTGCAGCACTTCCCTGAGAGCGAATCCTAACGGAGAGGAAAAGCCCTGCTCCTGTCGCTGCTGATCCTCTTACCCATGAAGGAGGCCCAAGAATACAGGAGTTTAGCAAAGGGGATAGAGGACAGAATTTTTAAGGAGAGTTTAGAACACTAACAGATTTAGCAAACGGTATTCATTACCATTTAACCCACAGAAAGGAGGTGGGAAATGTTGACTCAACACCGAACGTGCTTGTCTGTAGTGTGCGGTTATCAGAGCGGTCCCTGGAACAGAACTGGATGGACTGGAGCAAACAGCACTGGGACCAGTGTTTCCACTGGCTGTGTAGCTATGGCCATGCTGGCTGGCAGAGTCAGACACAGATTTCCCATGGACACGAATAATTCTGCAGCAGTTGCCTTTAAGTCAAGAGAACACCCCTAGACATTGTTAATTTACGAGTCTAAATTTAGCTGAAGCGTTTCAGTACGGCTCTGGGTAGAGCACACGATTGCTCAGTCTGGTTTAGCAACAGGAATGAACTTTGGTATCAGGGGAAATGCTCCTTTTTAAGTAAGAGGATAGGATCATACGGTTAAATATTAAATGAATAATAAAGTGAGAGAGCTGCCTTCTGGGTGTGAAAATGGAGTATCGACAATTCGGATCCCAGACCTCTATAAAGCTACAACTCACTGTAGGCTTCAGCTCTCGAACAAATGGCAGTTTAAGCATTAGGCAGCAAAATATTGCAGATTCTTCAGTATACCTCTGGGCGATGCTGTACAGCAAGTCAAAAAAAAAAATAAGCGTAAGGCAAACCCAAGAAAATCCCCAGGAAATAAAGTTGCAGTTGAGCTGCGAAAATCACTCCAACTTCTACGGCACTCGCCAACTATTGCCCGTGAGATCACCTTGATAGGGAGACACAAACGCTGTGAAATTACATCCATGCGAAGAGCAAGTCCTCCCCAGGTGGATCAGACTGCTGCAGGAAAGTTTACTGAACCATCAGTCTTTAGCTCCTGGCTGGCCCTGAACAGATTTGCATGAAGCTGCTGTTGCTTTAGAGGTGTCCTCCAGGGCTCAACCACCAAACATTGGAGGTGATGGTACCGTGAGTACAATCCCAATGGATCTCTTAGACACCTCTACAAACCAGGGGGTTTCTTTTTTGTTTTTTTTAAATTAAGGCTGAGATTTATGCACTACAGAAAGACATCGTGAATACTGATTGGTGGGAGGAAAAAAATTCTTTGGTATTTAGTGTTCATGCTGATACTGATGATAAGGGAAGTAAACCCACAGAAAATATTCAATTTTGTGAGTCCTCTTATAGATTTTCCTGACACTTGATTGTACACAGAAAGCATTCGTTCCTTGTTTTCACTTCCCTGCTGAGCCCAATACGATTCTCAGAATTCACAGTATTTAAAAACTATTATCCTCAAAGAAGGGCTCATATTTTCCTGTGCCCAATGCCCATGTATCCTGTCAAGGATTAAATGGGTTATTGCACGGTGATTAAACAAGACTACTCATTCTGAAGCAGCAGAATACTACCTATTTGAGCAACTAGTTTCATTAATGCTAAAAAATAATAACATAGACGAGTAAAGGCTGGATCTATACCAGAGAACTATCACAGCGTTCATACTGTTCATACACAACACCATCATAGCTCTTCTCCACCACAGGCAGGGGTGTTGAGGTGATTTTCTTTCATCCTGTATTGAAGACGACCACATTCCACAGTTCTTGAGGAGATGTTGACCTGCTCACCTGACAGTTCTGTCTAATAAGGCGTTGGCTAGAACCTGAGGTCAGCAAGTTTTAATTTCCTGATTCCGCACCGCCCCAGCCGTACTGACTATTCTGAATCCAAGTGTACTTCCTAACATCACCCACAAAACCAGGTAGCGGTTTCAAGGATTTTAGGAACAAAACTGCAGTCTTAGGTAAAACAGAGCTGAGAAAGCAGATTTCCTTTAAGAAAAGAGCGTCCTTCAGATCCGGTCCAGGGGAGACAAATGGTCAGTTTGCATTAGAAACCTCTTCTTTCCCGTCTTTGTTGGCAGTCACGGAAAATGGGGTAACAAAGACTTCAAGAGGTTATATAGGCTGAAACACAGCACTTTAAGGGAAGGCAATACTACCGAGGATGTTGTCTTCGAGCTGTCTCCACTGATGTTTCATTGTCCGCTCCCTAACGTAGTTCTCCCTGGCTGCAGATTTAGCCCATTACTCTTGTCTTATTCACCTAAGAACAGAATTTTTTCGTGCTTTTTTTGCAGTCTATGAAATATCTGATGACTGTTCCCACACCCCCCTTTAGTCTCCCCTTGCCTGAGCTCTCTCAGCTCTCTCAATCTTTCCTTGTAGGTTGTGTTTTCTAGATGTCTAATTATTTTTTAGTATGTATTTTTCCTTTTTATACTTCATTTAAAATGTGAACACACCTTTTCATTATAGAAGATTATTTCTATTCTACTGTCAGCTTCCTTCAGGGAGAGGAGATGGAGTAATTCTTCACCTGCTCTGTTCACTTCCCTTACGATTATCTTACTCTACTTGTTTCATTATTTTAGATCTATCCTATTATAACTGCTTTTGATTCCTTGCTAACCTCTGCTGTCTTTACCAGCCACCCATGGATGACTGGGTCTCTTTTACAGGTTCCTTTTCTATTAGAGAAGTCTGAGCAGTAAGCAGTTTAGCCTGCCTGATGTACAATAGCTCTCACAACTGGGAAAATAAATTTGGAAGGGTTCTTTCTATCACCGGGGAAGGAAAGACGGAGCCTGCCAGAGAAGTGAAAGTTCTGGAGATGTGTATTTTATACCATTTCATTCCTCTTCACACTCAGGATATTGCAGAATTTGTATTTCGGATACTCACTGGGGAGTAAGGCTTAGAGAAAATTGAACAGAAGGCAAATAAGTCTCACGGTTGGATTTAAAAAGCAAAATGGAGAGAGAGCTTGGAAAGAAAACATTTTCCTCTCAGCAACATTTCGATTTTTGAAGGTACTCCTCATCCTGGACCTGAAAACCTTTCAGAAATAGCTCTTTCAATATACTGCTTTCTCCATACCCCACAAAGTTGAAAGGCCACTTTCAGGGGGCAGCAACTCTGGTTCAGAGGAAAAAGACAGAATAAAAGGTGTAAAGCTTCAGATCCTAGATGGCTGCTGCCTGGCATGGTAAAGCATGACATGCCCGTCAGGTTTTACATCATCTCCTTCTTCAGAAATTTCATTCTGGCCTTGAGGATACCCTTTCCGGCTGAATTTTCAGCAACAGAGCTACATGTTCACTCAAAACCTCCATTTCCTTTAGTAAGGATTCAAAATTACCTTAGAAGACTCCCACTAGGCACGAGGAGTAGTTTGATTGGGTGAAATGAAAGCGATAGCTCTGGACTTTCCAAGTAATGAGCCACTGTGACCATAACATTCTGTTTTGGGTTGGGTTACACATTACTGGCACTGGTAGGTGTAAGAGGTGCCCTCCCATCGAAGCTAGATGGCACGGTGGTGCATTGTTTGGAGTTGGGAAGAGAGAGGCCACTCTCCAAATCACAGCTGTACACGGCAAGAGGATGTGGACAGATGGTTTTCTAAGGACAAATAAACGAAGTGAAATCAGGTGCCCTGGCTGAAGGTGTGGTGTGCGGTGAGACAGTATAACTTGAGGAAAGTGAAAGAGTGTTGGAGCAGGACAGCCAAGGGCACTGCAACTTGTAGCTTAGGTAAGCTGTGGTTGCTTCTATGAACACTTAGAGCTAATACCTCTGGAGGATCCTACCTAGATCAGACAACTCTTTTCACTCAGAAGGTGGAAGAACACCTTTGAGATATACCCTCCATCACTGTACTTCCTGTAAATTTATTTAACAGAATACTAGACATCAGTGAGAAGGTCTCCCCTGAGCCTCCTTTTCTCCAGGCTAAACTACCCCAAGTCCCTCAGCTGCTCCTCAGTGCAATTGTGCTCCAGACCCTGCACCAGCTTTGTTGCCCTTCTGTGGACATTCTACCCCTCCCCTTCAACCTCCTTGATGTGAGGGCCTCAAAACTGAACCCAGGATTCGAGGTGTGGCCTCTTCAGTGCTGCGTACAGGGGAATGATCCCTGCCCTGGTCCTGCTGGCCAGACTTTTGCTGATATAATCCAGGATGCCTTTGGCCTGCTGGCTCCTCTTCAGCCGCTGTTGACCAGCACCCCCAGGTCCTTTTCCCTGGGCAGTTTCCAGCCACTCTTCCCCTAGCTTGTAATATTGTAGGGGGTTGTTGTGACCCAAGTGCAAGTCCCGGCACTTGGTCTTGTTGAACCTCAGACCATTGGCTGGCTTGTCTCTCCAGCCTACCCAGACCTCTCTGGGGAGCCTCCCAAACATCCAGCAGATCAATACTCCCACCCAATTTGGTGTTGTCTGCGAACTGACTGAGGGTGCACTGGATCCCCTTGTCCAGATCATTGATAAAGATGTTGAAGAGAACAGGTCCCAACACTGGGCCCTGGGGGACACCACTGGTGACCGGCTGCCAAGTGGATTGAATTCCATTATCCACCACACTTTGGGCCCAGTCATCCAGCCAGTTTTTTACTGAGCAAAGTGTAACCCCCTCCAGCCCAGCCACAGTCTGAAGCCATTGAGATCAGGACCCAGATGAGCAGTGGATGAATGAGTGTAACATCAGAAGAAGGTGAAAAAGGCTGTATATGCCCATAATAATTTTAAATGTTTGTAATTTGAACTGTTATTTTTAGTGTCATTGTAACTGTACTAGTAGAAATGCTCTGATTAGAATTTTAAGACTTCGGACTAGCAATAAATCCTTGACGTTGTATTCACGGTGTGCTCCTCTTGTCATTGGAAAGATTATAAGCGTAAAAAACTTGTGGGAATTGAAGCAGCTTATTCTGTAACTTGGATGAAACAAATTGGCAGCACAGGACCTTCTGAACTCAGGCTCCAAACCCACCAGTGCCTGCTGGATGGGTTTAGACAAGTCACTTCTATCTCTCTGTGCCTCATTATTTTTCATCAGCAAAATGAGGGTAGAGAAACTGACCTCTGCTGATAGAAAGCACTGAAGAAAAGGAGCTTGATAGTGTGAATCAGGCTTAAACTGGCATAAAATTCAATGCTGAATTTCACGACTCGTCTCTGTCTGGAGTTTTTGAAGTCCAAAGGTTCACAGGTTATCAAACAATGTCTCCACAACTACTCGAGTTTTATTCTTGGTGTTGACTCCAATATAATGAGAGAGAGAGAGGAATTGATGCTGTATCAATTTCTCCGGCATGTACAGTTTGCTGACCTCAGGTCAGCTCTTAAGGAAAAAGCAAAGCTTTGGAAAGATTCTCAAGGAAACAAGTAGAAGTGATGTGGCAATTAATGTTAAGACATTTCCCATCTTTAAGAGTTGTTTGTGCACGGTGGTTATTATTAACTATTTCTCTAATCTGTGGCTCAATCTTTATTACCCTTACTTTGCCATCTTTACTAAGCAAGCAAAAAAAGATACCTGCTTTTACATGGCTGTTAGCCAACATGGAATCCAGCACACCTGTACTTCGGAAATCGCATATGCCTGAACTCGGCGGTAGGTGATTTGCTGTGCTGTACCCCGCTCCTGTTAGGTGAAATGTCTGCGCAGAGCAGCACTCATTGACAGGCAGGCAGAGATGTCCCTAGACCTGCTGGGACACACTGCTGGGCTGCACTGATTTCATGTTACATGACACTTGGCACATGTGTGGCAAGTTCCCTGTCAATAAGGCCTGCCTTGACCAAGACTTGACCAAGCACCATCAGAGTTCTAACACATCAGTAGTGACATTACAGCACAGGCTCAGCTGTGTGCTTCTGACAGCAGAACTCGGGGAGTTCCTGTAAGTTATTGTACGCTGGACATACATCACTTCAGCTTTGTGGAAGTTGGAGTTCACCTTTACCCTTCAAGGGGTTTTGTTGTCACTTTTGTTTAAACACACTCAAATTATCACTAAACATTAAGAGCACTGATAGGGATATAATGAGTGTCAACTTGACTTTTGCCCAATTAGTAGAACTCTGACAGAGTAGCCAGGAACAATGTGTAAGAATTTTACACACGCGTGTGAGAAATGTAACCACCAAAGGGGCGCGCCAAGGTGTGCATAGTTGCACATAAGAATGACGAAAGGTTGTCACGTTATTTACACTCAGGGATTGTAAATAGGTAGGGCATCCTCAGGAGCACACACAAGGGATGACAAGCAAGACAAAACCAATATCCTCAGAAGCAGAAGTGACTTCTGCTTTTGGGAGGGGGACAAGAGACATAAAGATGTCAAACCTGGAGGAGCAATGGAGAAGGAAGAAGCCAACCCCATCCTGACTGCAGCTTCTCTCACCAAAGCACTCTCCAGCCTGATCACCTTGGCCGCTGAGACTAAAAGCCAGCAGGGATCACCTGTGCTAACTGCATGGCATCAGCTCCACGGTGTTGCATACTCGGAGCTAATTTAGAGCATGAGTATTAAAGAGTAACGCTTTTCTGTCCACAGTGATGATGACAATGGCATAATAATGGATAATAGTGACATGAATGATGATAATAATGATATGAAAGATAATAATAACAATGAACGATTATAATGACAATGGTGATAGTGAGTGAAGTTGTGTTTTGAAACGTCAAACTGGCTGGATTTGACAGCCTGCTGCATTCCCATTGCAGCAAACTCTGATTCCTTAACAGTCATCTACTTAAGTTTGTATTTATGTGTCGTCTTATCAGTTGGTAGATACAGATATCAATATCCTGTTTCAATAATCTTAAAGTCATGGGTGTCTTTGGAAGAGTGATGGAAGCACTGGTATCAGCCAGAGACCCTAGAACATCTGCTCAAGGGAGGTCTCATCAACCAGATCAAATGTTGTCCAAAGTTATTCTAGCTCTGCATTAAAATGGTTAAAGTTGGTTTTTTCTTCTCCTGATATCCTGCCTGAACAGAAAATCGATTTATCTTTTTGACAAGTGTGGCAAATAATATGAGCCAGTTTTGTGTGCTTTTTTTGTAATACCATCTGGCTAAGCTATAAAAAACAAAATATGACACTTAATATGTCACTTGACTAAATTATTAAAGCCTGTTAATTGAGTTTGTATATGTAAGAGAATGTAGCATGTAAGCCTTTAAAAGACTGTTAAAAAAAGAACAGAAGTTCACTGAAGAATATGAGTTTCTTCCTCCACCTCAGGTCACATAAAAAAAAAACCCAAAAAACCCAAACAAGTCACAAGACTACAACACATTTCACATTTCTGAGTGAAGGCATAAACTGAAAGATGAGTTTGTTTCCTATTTCTGTAAAATCATAATAAATTAAGCTGAATGAAGCTGAAAATTTGGGACTTGAATCTCAGCAGTTCCGTTATAAATTGAATTTTATTGTTAAGACAATAAAGCTGACATACCTCTACAATTGTGTTCTAAAAATTAAGAGCTGCTTGTTGATGAGTGATTGCATCTTATCATGTGTAAAAAGTCAGGAAAAGTAGCTTTAATATTTCTCAAATCTCAGGAAATCTTCACTGCTTCAAAAGTGCCTCAATGCAGCACTGCATTTCCAGTCCAAAAAAACCCAACAACCCCCAAACAGCAAAACCAGGCAAAGCAACCCTCCCCCGCCTTATTTGTGTAAAATAAAATCAGGAGGAATGTAGAGAAAAATATTAAAATGAGAAAGCGTTTACCTAGAAATTCCATTAAATTAAAGAGGAAATTAACGTACTACTTTGTGTTGGAACAGCCAGTTCCCGCCACCTTGCCCTCCATTACGGTTGACATGAACGGCTGCGTGCTGATACACGCTTTGACAAACGATCGTGTTTGAATAGGTGTTAGGAAAACAATCATCTGATTTCTAAAGCTATCTTTAAACACAGGCTTTTACGTACGTCAAAATCCACCACCTAGAAATAGCGGCGCTGAAATAAATGCTCTTGTAGAGTGCTAAACTTCGAAGGAGAACACATTTATAACTGTAATAATGGGGAAAGACTTTTTTTCTTGGAAGACTATGTTCAGTTTACGCTAACAGGAAGATTTATTAGAAACGAACTAACATCCTAATGCCATAAATGAGAGCTGAACTTACTTGAAATCCCGGCTCCCTCTTTCTGAGAGCTCAATTTGAATTCCTAAACTTTTGACTCGATTGGAAGATATTTTGCTCAGATTTAGAAAACCCAGGGACAGCTGTGGATTTGCTGGGTTTTTGAGCGTGTGTTATTGATACCATGAAGCTAATAGCAATAGAAACAAATCTTTAAGCTGTTCCACTAACCAAAAGGGCACGAGAACATCCTCAGTGACGTGAGCATGGAGAATCTGCAGTCTCACTCCATACCACACCTTCCCACAGTGTTCTCCCCCAGCACTGAGGCAGATTTTCAACTAGAGCTGATGTCCTCCTGTAAAAGGCATTCTCTTGCAAAGGATAAGTTGAGCTTAACCGATTTTGACTTGTGAACAATGACTTTGTCCTGCTGACGGCTATAAGATAAATTGGAAATTTATGTTTATTCCAGCAGCTGCAAATCCTCGTGAACAAGCTTCTTCACAAAAGCCCAGGGAAATGTGTCTCTTTGTGAGACTTCTTCACTATGAGCTATTTTTGTCAGAATGGAAGAGAAGAGAATGCCTGAAAATCAGGAATACAACTTTGTAGAAAACTAGAGGTTCTTCAAAGGAATAAGTGGTATTTTCTGGATAACAGGAATAAAACCATTCCTGCTTGTATACAACCAATGATGTAATTATATCGAATTTGCCTGGAGGAAAAATCCATCAACAGAATAAATTTGTCCACTCCCTCAGAAAATACGGGGATGAAGGCAGTTCAAGACCCAACTGAAGAGTTTCATGGAAGGCACGGACGTGAATGATGGAACTCAGAATACGGCAACTCTAATGAGGAGGGATGCAGCACAGGACTGTCCAAGTTGGGAAACTTGAAAGACTCTCAGTACACAGAAATTTTACTGGAGGCTCTGTTGAGTGAAGTCTCCAGTCAGACACTGACAGATCGCTTGCGGGAAATAGCGGGTACATGCAGCCATTTCAGAAGTACATAAAGTTCAAAGAGATTTATTTGGTGTGCTCTCCAAAGACTTTAAAACCTCCCCAGTCAGATGAAAGTCGATAACAGTAGTGGAAAAAAAAGAGACTTTATGGACTTCAGAATAAATTCTTTTATAACTTTTTTTTCCCCCCAGCTGTGATCCTTTCGGTTTGGATAGCATCTTTGGCATAGTTAGCTCCGTTCCCTTTGCCTCTAGGCTTATTTTCTTGTACTTTGTGCTTAGGAATATCTCTTTGAGGTGCTGGAAATGACAGCACCTTCTTTGCATAGTGTGGGACAGGAAAGGTTTAGAAATGCATCAGCACCTCCCTTGAATTCTCTGCTTGCTCCTTACCTCTTGCATGGTGATGCTGGATTGCTATTTCTAGCGTGAGCATTTCAGCAGACACGACTCAGCCTGTTGCTCCTGACAATGCAAGACAATGACCCAGAACCAGAAATCTGAGTGCCTGAGAACCTGGTTTTGGAGGTAAACCTCATCTGTTTGTCAGATTTTTGAGAAGACACCTCAGCTTTACCAGAAGAGCATTCTGGGTAACCTACAGAAGTCACTGAACTTCCTGGGAGGCAGCAGTTCAAACTATGTATTAAGGATGCGTCCAAAGGAGGGCAACAAAGATGGTGAAAGGACTAGAGGGCATGACTTTTGAGGAGGGACTGAGGATACTAGATTTGTTCAGCTTAGAGGAGACTGAGGGGTGACCTCATTGCTGTCTACAGCTTCCTCACGAGGGGCAGCAGACAGGGCAGTGATGATCTCCTCTCCCTGGTGTCCTGTGATAGGAATTGCTTAAAGCCATGTCAAGGGAAGCTCAGATTTGTCATTAGGAAAACGTTCTTCACCGAGATGGTGGTCAAGCACTGGCATAAGCTCCCCAGGGAATTGGTGTCAAGAAGCATTTGAACAACACTCGGATACATAGTTTCACTTTTAGGTTGTCCGGTGTGAAGTCAGATGTTGGACTTGATGATCCTCGTGGGTCCCTTCCAACCCAGGGTATTCCAAGATTCAAGCATTCTATCCATCACCAATAGCAGCATCAAGCCACTACCAGCAGAGCACTGCAAGGCTGCTGTGCATCCCATATTCTGGTGCTGTTCTGGGCAGAGATGAAGTGGCAGTGCCTGTGTGGAGCTGTTTGGGTAGCACAAAGTAATTCAGCTGTTACTCAGCAGCTTCCACAACTTTCACCTAAGTTAATTTCAGACAAAACTTTTCTAAGACTCTACTCTCAAGAGTGAATATTCTTCAAGAAACAGTTACTAAAGGTCACGTTTTTCCGAATCTAAGAGTTTCTAAAGATTACTTAATTATAATTAAAAAAGAAATTTTGGGATTTTACACTGATGCCCAGCTCAGTCTCACTCGATGAAGAAGGTCTCGAATCCAGGGAATAAACTAACTAGAAGCATGATCCATCAACCCTGAAACAACTGTCCATCCATTCTGTTGGAAACCACCGCTCACGTGATTTGCCAAAACACTGACGTAATCAGAGGGGTTTAAGCTACGCACGGCTCTCACTGTTGCATCCTACCAGTTACAGACTATGCACATTGCCTGTACGGGACGCATTTTAACGAGAGAAAAATCTGGGTAATCCCAGCAAAAAGTACTTAATGTCCTACCTATGGATTCCTCGAGCTTTCCCCCCTGTTTTCCATCTCTAGTATTGAGAAGTCTTCATGGATGGAACATTTGTGATTTCTTAACACTGTGTTTTCTATGAAAACGTGTATTCTTTGGTTACTGTAGGTGTGGTATTTTTGAGATGGCGACACAAGTTGTCGATGAATTGCTTCTTGTAGGTAGCACACCACACTGAACATGATTTCTAAGAAGTGTTTGGGGACATTTTTTGATTCTCCTAAAAACAAAGAGGGACTCAGAGAATGAGGAAGTGTCTGACGGCAGAGCTGTGAACTGGTCATTATTAGTAGCCCAGAAAATTACACAAAAGTTTCTAAAAAGTTGCACATATTTTGCACTAACCTCATGGACTCTTTCTTCTCCACAACATTCCTTCATCTTCTAATTCCTTATTTTTACAGCTGCTGCTATTTCTTCATTTCAATCAACATGCGTCTAACTGGGAAAAAACCCCAAGAGATTATTTCCTCCCCCAACCCCCTCGACACCTCCACACTTTGCAACTAATCGAAGTAAAGACTGAAATGAAAAAAACATATGAAGGAGGAAAAGTAAGCGCTAGAGAAGTGAAAGGCTTAACCTCACTAAAAGGGAACATTGGTATTTTTCTTTGGAGGAATGAGGGCTGACTGGAGAAGGATTGCAATCCTAATGAAACATAAGGTCTGGACTTCCCTGGAGGATAACTTTCCGAGGTGGGGAGGTGCTGTGAAGAGGAATAGTTCCCTGAACAAATACATTTATTGCGAAGGAGCACTGCCGCTCGTCTCCATCCTCTTCAGGAAAGATCTGGCTCTCAAAAGAAATTATTGTTTTGAGCTGACGGGCTGTCTCTGCCGTTGAAGGAAGGTGGATATAAGTAAAGAAAAATGGTTAAAGAGTTATCAAAAGTAAGGAGCAAGTAGTTCAAGTAAGTATTGTCAAAATAGAGACCCCTATTTCTCACGTAGTGAAACTCTTCATTGTGTTATGTTACATCAAACCATGCTGCGTTGGGAAGTAGACCAAGGTAATAATCTTTAGAATTTTAACCACAAAGTAAAAAATGAAGGTTAATTCTGGTCATGAGAAAACACATCCATTGCAAAACTGCAGGTTTTCTTAATTACTTTTCCTCCAGGGGCAGTTGTTGTGGAGTGATCCCGAGATGAAAGAAATCATTTTCCCTCCCGTTCCTAATACCAAACCCTTGCTCAGATCTTACAAGCCCTTCAGTTAATTATCTCTAAGAAAACCTTGATTAAGGCTTCCCTTTATTTTTCTCGACACTTTGGCTTAGTCAAAGAAGTGCGTGTTAGCTAAATAATACATAAATGAAACCTCCTTTATCAGGAATCGAAACCCTCAGATGATACGCGTGCAATTCATTAAGATTTTCGGCCTCGGTTTCTTTGACTGAGAGATCAACAGCGCAACAAATTGCAGAAGAAAAATAAATAAATAAAAAAATCCCACTTATCTTCACTGGCCAATAATTACACACAAAAACCTTTCAAGTGTAATGAGAAATGAGGTGAAGTGAGAAATATTTAGATCTGGATGGAGCTTAAATAAACAGCAACGAAAAAGAGCAATGGCGTGTTAGGAGTCTTGCCTCATCCATCACAGCCTAATGACAACATTTAAATGACAGAACCAGGCGAATCCCAGCGCTGCAACAAGTTTTAGAAGCGGGAGCAGAGCTGAGATTGCAAGATCAGGTCATTTCTGAAGCAGCGTCCTGACAAAGATACACTTTGAACTCAATTTATTTCTCACCTAGAACGGACTCTTAAAAGGATACCGATTTCATAGGGCTCTCAGATGTCTGCGAGGATCCGTAGCCTCACTCTCAGAGAAACCCTAACTGCCCACAAACACGCAGGGCGTGGAAACCTAAATTACATGGACTCAGTGATCAAACCCACCCTGTTATCACTGGGTGGCAGGCCAGGAGCCACGGGTCTGGGTTTTTTAACAGACCAATTAATGTTGCGGTGTTGTAACAGCCCCGTCGCAAGCCTCAGTGGGAGACTGAGGAGAGAAAGGCGTTTTCCTTTTAAACCAGAACCGCATCTCATGCTGCAATAGCCACACACAGCAGAGGGGCTGAGCGATCCGGCCAGGGTTAATGGTGATGCAGGTAATGGATGATGCAGAATACAGAGTCATCCTCCCATCTCAGGGACTCTGCTCTGGCCTTGCTTTAATCTCAGGTTTAAAGGCTCTCACTTTAGGCTGCTCTTTCTGGTGCTTCCACACCCACTCGTTCTTCACTCCTGTGAACCTTAATGTCTGTTACAAGTGCCTGTGCCAGGGCAACTACGCTGGTCATTTACATCAGAAAAATAACAGCAAATATATAACATTATGAAACGGGGTTTAGCAGCAGAGAAGAAACCAGCCTTTGAGAGGTTTTCATGTCACCTAACTTAAGACATCTGCTTTGTTCCGTTGGTCTACGGAGGTTCTTAATCCGAGGAAAGGAAAAAGACATCTGTAGACATTAGATTACCTCGTTTAGGATTTTATGCAATATATATTCGCATTATATGTACATATATCACGGGGTCACAGAATCATTGGGTTGGAAGAGACTTTTAAGATCGTCGAGTCCGACCGTTCACCCTGCACTGCCAGGGTCCCTAAACCGTGTCCCTCAGCACCACATCCACATCATCTCTATGTCTAAAGACAGACCAAATAGATATAATCAAGCTCTGATGCAGACCTTATGAGAGGAAACCCACTTGAACATATTCTATTCAAACCAAAATAATTATACATGTATATGCATATATATGTATATATGACAGTTAATTTGAGAATGGCCCAGCTGTGACATTGCAGTTGGTGAAGATAGACCAGCAATAACAACAGCACTCTGCCAACAAATAAATGACCACTGTGTCGTATTCTGCCTTGCTGTCTGTCAGAGG
This sequence comes from Bucorvus abyssinicus, assembly GCA_009769605.1. Lineage (NCBI taxonomy): Eukaryota > Metazoa > Chordata > Aves > Bucerotiformes > Bucorvidae > Bucorvus > Bucorvus abyssinicus. The sequence goes on along the minus strand of CM020034.1, from coordinate 7,226,075 downwards.
CTATATCGAACAAGAGGCAAAAGCAATCTAAAATTAAATGCCAAAGCAGCATCTCCTTGGATAAAGGTTGTCGTGGAGGTGACCAAGCAGAAGAAATACCAGAAATTTTATTCAAGGGTGCTGATGCAGGAGGATTTTGTGATTCAGGCCACAGCTGTTAGAAGGGATTCAGTTGCTCGATGTGGAGGTGTGAATTCAAAGGCAGGACCATGCACAGCAGGCCAGCTCTCAACAGTTGTATGTCTCTGTTACGGCAGATTTACCCAGTTTCATGGCTTCTTTAAGAGCTTTCTCAGCTCCTGTTTTCCAGTGATGCCCTGTGGGGCTGATGCCCATGGAGGGAAGGAAGTTCCTAGCCTTAGAGTCTGTGCTGAGAGCCTTGAGTGCTACAAGCACTTGCCTCTTGAGAAGACAAGATTTGTCTTGTTCTACTTTCACTTTCCTCCCCCCAGCTATTGCTAAAAGTGCCTCAAGTTTCTCCACTAAAACTGGGGCAAACAGTCCCTGCATTTCAGTGGCACTGAGCGTCCCCAGGGCCAGCTCTCACCATCCTCCCATAGGGTGCTCAGGTAGGGAGGGCGGATGCGGGTCCTAAACACTCTGTAAGGCTCCCTGGCACCTGGAAGAGAGTGAAAACGCAGGCTCCACTATCGGGTGCTGTTTCATCATCCCTTAATTTCTGGCAAAACCTTTGACAATAACCTTTCATAGAGAGTTTTTGCTTTGGTGGTTGTTCCTCTCTAGGCGTGTAGTTGAATTCACAGCTGGGTCCTGAAGTGGTGATCCTCTTTGAACTTGTCCCATTAGAAATTCTGGAGGCATTTCAGGTTCAGACTGGACACTAGGAAGCATTTCTTTACTGGGAGGGTGGTCAAACGCTGGACCAGGCTTCCTAGAGGAGTCATCAATGCCCCAAGCCCATCAGTGTTTAAAAGGTATTTGGACAATGCCCTTAACATACTTAAACTTGTGCTCAGCCCTAAAGTGGTCAGGCAGGTGGACTAGATGGTAGTTGTGGGTCCTTTCCAACTGGAAATATTCTATTCTATTCTATTCTATTCTATTCTATTCTATTCTATTCTATTCTATTCTATTCTATTCTATTCTATTCTATTCTATTCTATTCTATTCTATTCTATTCTATTCTATTCCTACATTCTACTCTACTCTACTCTACTCTACTCTACTCTACTCTACTCTACTCTACTCTACTCTACTCTACTCTACTCTACATGGTGTATGTTTGTGGTGATGAATTTGTCTGTACTGTGATCAGTCACAGATGGTCCTCAACTTTCAGAGACTTCATCTTTGTTAGTTTGTGGAACAACACAAACTTTGGAGGTTGGAACGAGGTGGGGATCAATCCGTCCTCCCAAGTAACAAGTGATACATTGAGAGAAAAATGGCCTCAAGTTGCTCCAGGGGAGGTTTAGGCTGGATATTAGGAACAACTTCTTCCCCGTTGGGGTTGTCCGGGCCTGGCCCACGCTGCCCAGGGCACTGGTGGAGTCCCCCTCCCTGGAGGGGTTTCCCAGCCGTGTGGAGGTGGTGCTGAGCGACAGGGGTCAGTGGGGACCTGGCAGTGCTGGGGGAACGGGGGGACTTGAGGAGGCTAAAGATCTTTTCCAACCAAAATGATTCTGTGATTCTTTGATTGTACGAAGAAAAACGTGATGAGTTTCCCCCCACAGACGTAATACTAAGAGCCTGCGAAGAGACATATTTGTATATGAAGATTGAGGAAGTTAGGAGCAACCTGCAATCAACATTTACATTTGTTTTCATTTTAAACTCTAAAATTCAAGATGCTGCAGCTGAGGCTTATTTTGATTTATGATTTTTTGGAACATAAAGGTATGGCACAGTTTATAGTTGGAGCCCCCTGAGAGAAAGTAGATCAAATGGTAAATTTTGTTACTTCATCCTAGTCAACCTGAGGAGACAGCACAAGAGAAATTTGATCAGCACTTGTGTACTGATCAAATAGCAGCAGTGCTGAAGTTAGCCACCCGTGAATTAACTGTCCAAACATATCAATACCCCACAAAACAAACACCGCGTTTCAGGCCCAGGTTTCATCAATACAGCACAGTGGATAGAGGCACAACAGTGATAATGAAAAATGAGTCGTGAACTACGGCCGCGTGTTGTCTGAAATGCGTAACACGGAAGGGCCAAAGCATTGCAAAATATTCCGGGACCTTTAAACACCTGAAGTCACATAAAACAATCTTTAAAGTGCTAGAATTTCGCAGCTTAAGTCAACAACAAAGAAAAGATTCTGTTTTCAGCATGAAATCAACCAAGGAGCGAGCAATCGAAAGCTGTACAATTATATTATAAAAAAGTTCTTGAGACTCTCAATCGTTTTCTGTTGGACAAATATTGATTTAGTCAGAAGATAAATACCCATCCATTTCAAGAACTCTGGAGAGTTCATTCATGCTGGATATTAGCACATTGATCATGCCCTGAGATTTTCTCTCCGTTCGCTACTTGCTGTGGGCATTTCTGAATTTTGAAGAAAGGAAACACTTTTCCTATAGCTATTCAATATTTTCTCGGGATACACCCCATGAAAATTTCAAAATAACCTCCAGGACACCTGGAAACACGGGGCGGCAGGGCTGTGTGTCTGAAGAGTTACGTATGCAAACACATACGGTCCTACGGGCACTCGTCTCTGTGTAGTGTACTTAATTTTTTAAATTGCAATACTACTCTAACCCAGTGACTGAAAAAAATCCAGCTTTTGGTGCATTTACTAATAGCTGTTACGAAAACAGAAGATGATGGATTTTCCTCTCAGTTCTTTGCACATATAGAATTTCTCAAAAAGTTCATTCAGGAATTAAAAGAGTGTTACAAAAACTAATGAAATTGTGATTGGAAATATTTCAATAACTGTTTAGTATGAAACAGCAATTTAACAATAGACACACATTTACCTGAAAAATGTGGGTTGGTTTTAAACATTTGGAAATGAAAATAACTTTAAGATTGATGGCAAAAATAAATTTTAAAATTCTTAATAATCACTATTTTTAACGATCCACAGTCAATGAATATTTTTTGTTGTCTCCAGTACCTCTGTTTCCCCCTTATCTAGTGTACCTCCAGCTAAAGGTTAGAAGTGAGAATCTCAGAGCAACACTGAAGATAAACTTTCAATATACCCTGAAGAGAGTTTTTTAGTTACATTTAAATCAGTGGTTTATTTTCTTGACAGAGCGCGCTAGTCCTAGAAGTGCAATTAAAGAGGGGGATGTTTTAGATGAGACGGATCATGTCTAACATGGAAAAAGCAGGGAAAAATGTCATGTGATACAATCTAACTGGCTTGAAAATTGAGCTGTTTTCTTACAGCAATGATTTTTATTAGTCATATCAACGTGGTTATGCTTGTTGTTATTTCCATTTGATTTATGTTTTAGCTGCTGGTAGGGATCACTTTGGTTTATAACCATATAATAAGAGACATCCATTTCCTCCAAGCTAAACAGACAAGGCAAATGATGGAAGGAAATTTGATTACATGAATTTCACTGGTAGGAAGAAAAGGCATGTGGAGAAGAAGTGCCATTTATCACAGTTGTGGGGAATTTCTGCAGAAAAACTAACAAAGAGACTCAGAATACTGAGGTAACTTTGATTAGCTTTGGTCACAAGATCAGACTCCCTTTCCAGGAGAGTCCCTTCGGTATTATGTGAATTCTCTGAGAAAGAGTATGCTGGAGAAGTTTTCAGTGTCTTGCAAGATACTCCAGAATACACTTGGTGAACTTTATAACAGGTACACGCTCAGTATTTCTGGTATAAAAATATGACATTTCCCAGGAGATTAATTAAGATGAGAATAAGATAACAACTATGGTGCTGCATCCATAGTATTATTAGTTTGTAAAAACAGTAATAAAATCTTTTATCAAAGAAACATGAATATTTATTTATTTAATTTGACAGTACTTTTTTGCTAATAGTTATTCATAGACTCTGCATACTTCCTCAGAGAGGATTATAAATCCTGAGAACAAAGAACAACCTGGTTCCTGGACTCGAATTCTTTAGGCAATCTTTCACTGGCTTGTTTTTTCTTAATATATTGACTTTTGCAGCCATATTAAACTATTTTATACAGGTTTCCAATTAATTTCAAGATCATCACATCTTCCGAAACACAACTACATCAATAACCTTCATGTTATCGGGAAAACGAACGGACGATATGTATAATAGCAAGAGACCTTGGTCATCTTTAGAGCAGCTGTCCAGGATGGTAGGGAATAACTGAAGGGTTTCTAGTGGGAAGTACTTTTTTGAAGGGACTTTTTCTTTGGTGGCACCATTTTCACTTCATAAGCCAGGTAGTAGAACCACATCAATTAGCAGTCATCAGAAAAGGTCTGAGGTCTAATTTAAGCAATAGATTGGTGAAAAATGCTGAAACGATGAGCAAATCTTTCCTTTCTGAGGGTTATGAAGCAAGTGTGTAATAATAACTACCGATACCACCACATTCCTAAAGCACCTCCCACTTCAACAGCTCAAAGTGCTGTATAAATCATGAGGTAATTATATACTAGATGTCGTAAAAGGCGTTAGGTGGGTTGAGCAAGGAGGTTAAGCAACTTTCCTGAGGTCTGGACTCTCCTTCCAGACTGTAGTAGAAGATGCCAGGCCCAGGTTCAATTAAAAAAATACAAACCACCACCCAAGACCAGACCCCAAATACATACAAGCATTCTTGATTCAGTGTTCTGTCTTCTGATAAAGTGAAAAACTTGTTCATAACTTCCAGATCTAAATCATGGACGGGATCAGCAGGAACCCTGAATGTTTTATGGTATTCCATGATGCCCAGTACTTTGGGCAAAGTCCGGTGTGGAACAATGAAAATTTTTAATCATAATTTCGGCTAATTTTGATGTGAAAAATAAGAAGCTTCACATATACCTTTTGTTCTATTTTTTAAGCTGACTATATAATTTACATTTTAAGTGCTCATTAAGGTGAAAAATGTCAGTACTGTAGAAAGACCAAATAAATTACCTCCATGTCTTTTTTCCCCCTTTTCTTATTATTAATCCGGAGACCGCAAAAAAAGGACTATTCTCAATTAATACGGGAATGAATTTATAATATGTCAAGTCACATGCTGGTCGAACACCATTACAGTTCATTTTAATTAGACCTTTTTCACTGCCTGTGGACAAGAGCGTCTCTAGCAGACTAAAATACTATCGCCACTGTGCTATCGTTACTGGTGTTTAAAATCAATTATGTTTTATGGATTGTTATTGCTCATCATTTTATTGCTTATACTAGAAGATCGTAAGGTTCACCGTCACCCAGATGCTTTGCAGAAGCGTGTTCCGTGTGTCCAGCTCTTCACCCAGCTTCATAAAGAACACTCCCAGTTCCCCAAAGCCCTCGTAGGGCGTTTAGAGGAATCTCTATTCACTATGGCTGGGTAGAAATCCACACCTCGACTCCCTAAAGGAAGTTCGAAAAACTTTAATCAGGATGTGAAACTAAAAGTATTGTAGGCTGGAGGCCGCAAAACCTTCTCCTTGCTTGCTTCAGATTCATACTTCTTTCTCCTGTAGAAAACAACAACGACAACAACAACAGAAACACAAACAAAAGCAAAGAAAAAAGCCTCCAAAGGGCCACTTTCAGCAATAGGCACTGACTAAGCCAACAAAAACCCCTTCAATTTAGGCCAGCGGTATCAAGGAAAGAAATCAGGCTTAATTCAACTATTTTACCGACCATTTATTCCCACCGGGCCCCAGCTATATGTGCCGTTGTATAACCCCATTTATAAACGTCATGTTTGAATACGATATTATGAATTTACTCAGTAAACTCGTACCTGGTTTCTTGCTGTGATGCTTTTACCTTTTTCCTGTACTCTGAAACTGCGGAGTTCAGTTGTTTGGAATGAATGTGGATTCTCACCCAGCTGAGTGTATTTTCTACAAATGAATTTTTTTTTTAATAAAAAATTTATGGAGAGGAAACTGATCAAGAATTAATTGCAATAACCCTTAACTCTTACATAGAATTTTTTCTTCATCTTCACACAATCGTTTTTACAATGGATATAATAAAAACCCTCTTCCATGATAGAATAGGGAAAAACTGTCATTATCACAGCTAATATAAAGTCCCGTAGTTATGGCTTTGAACTGGGAAGCGTGGCAATTGGTTTGGGTCCTGTTCCTGACTGAGGTGGTGTTTCCTAGTGACCCCGAGCCAGTTGCTTTTATAGCAGAAGGATGTATGATGATGCAGCAATAACAAAGGGCAGTACAAAGTGGAAGGTTACGATTCATTAGGCATGGAACAAAAAAGTTCCCTACGAAATCCTTCTTTTTTGGCATTTCATCCTGAAAACATTCTCTACAATATCCCAAGAGGATATTTCCAAAGATCCAAATAAAGATTTTTCTGAAACATTCCTGTGAACCACTTTTTATTAAAATTAAAGAATTAAAAAAATATTCAACCAGCTTTATTTATTGATTCAAAAGACAAAAACAAGCAGAGAGAGCCAACGTAGCATAGTAAACCATCGTGACACTTCCGAGTGAACCTTGCTGTAAAAGCTAAGGATTATCATTTTTTTTTTTAACTTTTCCAGCAGTGACGAAATCGGAAGCCAAGTTCTGCTGTGTTTGTGTGAAGTTAACACCAACAATAATCGTTCATGTCACCTCGTTTGATATGAGAGTCTGTTGCACCCTGAATAATGAAAATAGCACAGAGTTTGACTTCCGGTTGAATCGCTGTTGGAAGGAGGGACGATGTGATCATTTGTCCATCAGCATTCGCACCATTATCATTACGTGGACGTTTTAGGCAAAACAGAGCGAGAGCAATTAACATTCATATCTGTTGTAAGACGAGCTGCATTTATGTGTTATTTAAGCTCTAAGACACCCCAGGAGGTAGTGATAAAGCCTAATATTATAATCATCAGCTCTCAAGTTTCTCCTTATTATTGAACCAACTTATAAGTGGTGATAGATCTGGCAGGGGTGAGAACACCACACCTTGCGACGCGGCACTGACCTTACAACACAGCTATATGAAGAACAGTGGAGCTCTGCTCAATCGAAAAATGCAAAGCCTTCAAGAAGCAGCCTCCTGGCTGTGGTGCAGTCAGATCAGGCCTCATCAGGTGACAAACGACCTGAGGAAGAAGGATGAAGTACATTGGGCATCACCATGCAGGTTCTTCCTGTAATTGTTCTTGTCTCTTAATGGATAGACCAGTCCTCAGAATGGCTAACTTCTCCAGAAAGTTAACTTGCAAGCACTGGAAATCCTATCAGAGGTACATTTACACGTTGCCTTAAACTAGGCAAGTCTATTGGAAATCTTTCACAATCAGATATTGCCACGACATACCTTTAAAATATCCCCCGAGATGAACTACGCTACACGAATTTACCTGTAGCAAGAAATTTAATGTACTCCTCATCTTTCTATGTCCTGTAAACTTTCAAGGCATGGAAATCTCTCCTGACAGAGAAGTGATTTTAATGAGTCAAAATAAAGATGGATGAGTGATTTTTACTTCTCTCATCTCATTTTTTTTTTCCACCGAGTGCTGAGTTATCGTAGGCAAAGTCTGTGACAGCTAATCCAGGGAAAACCCCTGGTCTGAGGAAGGACAGCTAGAAATAGAAGCAACCAATCATTGAGGAGGTGCAATCACATCCCTGAGGTGCACAATATGTATTCCAGGTGCCTGGTTTTTCCACCTATTTAAGTAAAAGATCTTTAGAGAAACTCAGGCAAAACAAAACTTCATGAAGCTGCTTTCAAAATTTATCTTATTCACATAGTCACTCGTCAGGTAACAGTCTACTGTGATTTTTCCTCTTCTGTTCAGTCTCTCGCTCTTTTTTCTGTACTACGCTGTGTGAATAATCCGTCTTCAATCCAAACAAACCATTGTTGTCCATGAACAAACTCCTTTTAGCATCATCCCGAAATTTCCAGTGGCTATTCTATACATTAGGTCTCAAAGCTACCATCGTCAGGGCTCAGCAGAGACCTACAGTGCAACCACCCATGCACCTTTCAGTGAGCGGACACTCAGGACAGCACATGGACCTTCCTAGAAAAGGGACACAGCTCTCTAGGCAAACCCGATGACCAATCGTAGCCCTGGAAACATTGATGCACTATATGCCACAGCTTGCAAGCCACTAGTTAGCCATATTCTAGAGGAATTGCTAAAAAAGAATAAAGCTGATGGATATCCAAACCGGTTTATGTCCAGAAGCAGCAGATCGTTATCTCTTTTGCAAAGCCCCTGTTTTCCTCAAAAGAGGTTTGTAGAGGCTTGTTTGTGAAGTTTGTTCCTAAGAAATAGATATCTGCTATTCACTTAGCTAGCGATGGAAACTCATTTATGTTTATGGATCTTCCATCTCCAAGACAGAACTCTTTCTATAGGCAAACTCTTCGATTTAGACTGAATTCAGATACACACCGACACAGACAAGCCCTGAACCAACAAACAAACCAATAAAACAGATTGTGTAGCTGATGTAGCCACTGGCAGGACACAGCTGGAGCTTATTATTCGCGAATTCACAAAGCAACCTTGCCCTCAAAGCTTCCTCTTTTGATGTACTGCTTTCATGCTTCATAGTGTCAGCATTGATTGAAGCTGATTGACTTCGCTCCTGCTGTAGGATACAAAATATTAAAAAAAAAGGAAAATCTGCTTCTGAAGGGACTCGGGCTGTGGCTGAGGATGGAGGGCAGGAGCGGCAGCAGGCACAGTGATTTATAAGTGATGGATTCTGGAGCAGACCGATGTATTTGTGAAATCCTGCCGCCCTGCAGGGTGCCCGTGTGGTATACCATCCACAGACCCCGTGAGAAGCAAAGCAGAAAGCAAACAAATTTTGAGATATTGATGATCTTAAAGGTCTCTTCCAACCAGATGATTCTGTGGTTCTATATCTGCACAAACGAAAGTGTCTTTACGATTTCCAAAAAGGAGGTATGTTTGAACAGAAGCTTCAGTAAAAGACGTCTGGGACAATGAGAGGCTTCGAAGGCATGTAGGCTGTAAATACGCTCCCTCTCACGTTCTGGGAAGGCAGATGACAGGCTGGCTTTGAAAAGACTATTAAATCATGTCTGATGTAAAGCGGACACAGAGTCTAGCAGGAGCTGCAAAAAAATGCACCCTGTCTTTATAAGACAGCAAGTGAGGTTCAGATTGATACCTCCAGCTAAGCACAGCCGTTAGGGTGGAACAGGGAGCTGAAAGCCCCCAGATTCAGTGATGCTCGTTTGAAAATAGGATGTGAAGGGAGCACAGGAAATAAACCACATCTTCAGCTGCTCACCCAAGTCACTACCATCTTGAGAAGAACCGGGAAGTCTGCAACGACTGTTTCTTGAGAGAACTCATGTCCTCAGTGAATGCAGCTCTGTGATGTTCCCCTCAGGGACAAGAGTGAGAAGAAGCAGGTGACAGTAACCCGAACTGAAAGCCAGGGCCTGAAGGCAGATGAAGGAGGGGACCAGCACCCACCTGGGGAGCTGAGGCTGGGGGTTTGACGTGACGGCTTGCCAGAGAGACTGCACAGAACAGCCTCCAGAGGGGGAAGGAATGATTTCCAAACATGGGTTTAGATCAAGTTTAGACGCACAGCATTGTTTCTTTTGTTTCAATATGGTTTTCTTCCTTCCTTCTGGTACTACAGCCCACCCTGGTCTGGATGTCAGGAAATTTTCTGTGTACAGACTCGGGAGGAAAATGATCTCTATTATGTAAGGTGTGGGAACGAAGGAGGGAAAGTTATCTGCTAGGGAATTTGAAGGGGAAAAGGTGTAGACAAGAGTAAAAGGAAAAAAATACAATTGCCTTGGAAAACGTGGGAGCGAAGCCAGCGTGATTATATGAGCCTCCCTGCGGCCTTAAACTAAACTAAAAATAAAAAGCCCCCCAAAAAATCCCCCAATCCCCAAATACACAAACAAATAAAAAGCCCCACCCAAAACAAAAAGCCCCCACCAAACCCCCCAAAACCCCACAACAGTTTTAGGTCTCTGTTTAGCAGGGATTCAGGTCCCGGAAAAATGAGAAAGGTGGAAGGGCAGAGCCAGGCTGGATGGTTGGGTGGGGCACGTCAGCAGCTCAAGGCTTCGAGAGGAAAATCACCAACGTGGAAAGGTACAAAACGCTGATGGGAAAAATCAGGGAGGCTCCTTGGAAGCCGAGAAGCCCCACGTGTCCTCCTGCTTGCAGAGTTTCTGCGTAGCCGGATAACGGCGCCTGAACAAACCGATGTAGAAAACTAGAGGATTTGTAGAACTTTCTCAAAAAGGTTCTTTTATATCCAGTTCCCAGACAACTCGATAGACACAGAAGATTTGCATTTCTGTTCACTCTTGGGTCCTTGCATCCCCCCGCAAAGTTATTTTTAATGATACTGAGCTTTTAAGATTCATGTAGGCATAGCATCGCTTTTTTTCTGCTTTGCATAATGAACAGCGGCTTTTCATTAAAAAGAAAGCCAATGAAAACCAAAAAGCGATGTATTTTTTTGTTTGTTTGAAATATAAAACCAGCCTGACTTTGAATTTAGAGAAACAGTTTTTCATGCATCTCTGACTTTCCTGGGTATTTTTGTGGTGGTTTTTTTTTTTTTTAATTTCTTCCCTTATCTCTAACTAAAAACAAAATCTGATTAGACAAAACTTTTCCACTGTTTTGTTTAGCAACAAGTCACCTGACCGTGAAACAAATGTGGTTGGCAAAGGGGAGAATGCCAGTAGCAGAACTACCCAGGAAGGGAGCCCAAGTTGGTGCCCAAGACCCGAGAAAACTCTCCTTGCCTACAGTGAGTGAACACCTCCCCGGCCCTGGCAGCCGTTGCTATCTGGCACCTCTGCCTGGAAGCAGAAGACAAAGCAGAGGTGTTTATCCCGTGATGTTGCCTGCCTTTGAGATTCTGATCAAAGCAGCAGCAGCACACCTGTAGTTGGATTTAGAGACGTTCAGTAGATAAAAAAAGTTGTAATAACTAAAATATAGAGATATTTTTCCCTAAGCGAAATAAAAGTTCAGATGACCCCATTGTGTAAATAAATCACAACGAAGTAGGGGTTTTGCAGCCTTCTAGACCTGCTTCTTCCTGATTTCCTTAACTTCCTGACCCTCTCACGGTGTGAAACCGGTGGATTGGGGTGATGAAATACCACAACAATCTTGCAGCTTGGGCTCAATTTTTGTCTTTAGATCTCAGCCCAGAAAAAGCAGGGTGTGGTTCAGCAGGCAGGATAGGAGATGTGGGGTCACAGGCAGCAAGACTGTCTGTCTCTTTTGGGGTCACGGTCCGTGTGGGGCCAGCTTGTGGTGTGGTGGGCTCTGAAGGGAGTTCCACCGTGCTCTTTCTTGGTAATGGTTTATCATAATTGGAAAGCAGATTAAAGCCCTTTGTCTCTACAAGAGAGAGAGTTCAGTCTTTCTAACACTCCTAAAATGCAACTGCAGTTGAAAAAAAGCCAGACAACCTTCCTCCAGCCTCTGAAAAAGAGAAAGAAAATCCTCGTAAAGAAAAACATCTACGTGCAGAACGCATTCATCGATGTTACACGGGGCGAAGGAGACCCTTAGACGGGACAACACTGAACAAACGTCGGTGCTTCTACTTGGGCTGAGTTCATTAGTGCGTCACAGAGACTCAGCAGCTCTTCAGCACGTGAGCACAATTTGGGGCTGTAGAGGTCGGTAGGATGAGGTGGGCAAACGTGGGAGTACAGCGGCCAGCAAGTGGTCACTTATGGAAGCTTTGCGAAACGAGACCGTAACCATGCTCCGCCATTGCACTGCTGGATGTCCCGCGGAGGACGGCAGTAAGGTGTGAGGGGCCTCTGAGGGCGAACGAAAGTGCAGCAGTGAAACGTCGTTTACACTCGGAGTATCTTGATGCGAAAGTCAAACGGTGCAAGGTGGTTGTGACGGACAACAGAGAACGGGAATTCCCTTTGGGAACAGCGGTTTGTGCCGTCCTGTCAGCACGACCTCTCTGTCTCAGCGTTTCTGTCCTGGAACTCTGCTCGGGCGAGTCGAGCTCGGGCGAGGGAACTTCAGCAGCTGCGCTCTGGGAAACAAGGGCTGGCGCTTAACCGTCCTGAGTAACCGGGAGTGTTCCCAGGGGATACTGCGTCCCCTCCAAGCCGGTGCCTGAACGTGGCATTGAAGAGGCTTGTCACTTTTCCTGAGAAGCGATAAACTGAGCCCAGCTCTGTGTTTATCTGGGAACGGTTTAGTGCATTGTTTTATGTCGATATTATTGCCAGCTTCTCTACCAGCAAATTATATCGCTCCACTTGCAATTCTGGCTTAGAGTCGCAGTATAGAAGAACTCTAAATACACATATGTATTTACTTCGTCTGGAAGTGATGAGAAGTGAGCTAAAAGTGTCAATACTCCTCTCTCCCGAATTCAGGAACTGTTTGCAATGGACTTTGAGATGAATGTGAAGCTTCATAAACTGGCAGAATAAGCACCACTGGGTAACGATTAGAAGCGCGAGGGGTGTTAAATGGCAGAAACAGGAAGTTTGTGATGTTTTATGGAGCAGAGTCCAATATTTTCAATCAGATCAACAAACAGCGCGTCTCGAAATGTTATAGTCTGTCCTGTGCGCAGAAAAAATGGGTTATTTAAAGAGCCGTAGAAGCTGTTCTAATGAAACAGACCGATAGTCTAGCAGTAAACTGTACCTGACGAACTGGATGAAAGCCAGAAGAGAAGGAGCAAAAACTGTGAAGACATAAATCTGAAGTCATCTATTTTGCAGTAACTTCTTAAATTGTTTCTGTCATTGAATAGTTACACTTAAAATGCTATCATACATCTTGAGCTTCGGTAATTAACTACTTTCTTTCTTTTTTATGATTCCAGGAAAAGATGATTTAAGAGGTTTTGTCTCGTGGAGACGCTGGCTGTCAATGTTCACATCTGAGGAACGGGGCGATACGTTAGTGTCATAAACTGGGTTTAGACGCCTCGTGCTCCGATGCGCTGCAGACCTTGCTAGGGTTGACGTCCCTCAGGAGAAGCGGCACTAGCCCGGTTGAGCTGCCTGGCATTCACACCAGTTCAGCAAGGGTGGTTACACGATTTTCTACCAGCACTGTGTAGTTACGTGAACATCGCACAACTTTAATACACAGCACGTTGGACGTTCTGCAGCTCAAATAATTGCAGCTGCACTGTTTATGTATTTCTCTTTGACACAAGATTTGCAAATACTGAAGTCGTGTCCTGCTCTCCACCTACAGGTGAGCTCGGAAAGGGAAGGCAGACAAACACAGGGAAGCTGGGAGTTAGGACAGGATCTTTAACAGGGATTGAGCACTGCGGAACTCTGAACAGGACCCAGAAGAGTCGTTCCGAGATGGCAAAGGAGAACGCAGCTCTATCAAGGCGAGCACCTTGAGCTGGAGGAGACCTTCATCCTTGTCACAAATGTCTTCCTCTGACTTTTGCTTCATAAACTCTTCCAACAGACTCTCTAATTAGATACTGCGGGTTTCTGTGGTTCTACCAGAACGGCTAAAGGTGAACCACTGCTCCTGCAGGGACGAGCGGAACCACAAGCCTATGAGAAAACAACATCTTGAGGAATATTTTCCCCTGGTTTATGACTGATAATAATGGAATTAATGGGAATTTTTTGAAAGACCGCTGGACTTAGGTTTAATTAAGAACGCCGTGAACCACAGCAGAATAGCAGTGTAGTGCACGGTGTGAAATATAATTGTTAATGTAAAGGTTAATGACTTAATTAGCCACATTTAAATGTTTAATTCAAATAAATGTTCATCCATTATCTGCAAGGGAAGCCATTTTGTTTCCTTTATTTACACAGTCTAGGGTTTTCTATCCCCATTATTCTCCACAGGTATGAAATTCAACTTCTGACAAGCTGGTTTTAGTTAAAAACTGCAGGCAAAAAACGAAATTATGGCCTTGATTCTAAATCTAACTTCTTATTTCCAACTATAACATAATGGTCTTGAGTAAGGTTTAAGATGCATCCCAGAGCAAGGCATAATAATGAATCTGCGTGGCTGGATTGAGCACAAATCAGGTACATCTTGGAGAACTGCAGTTCTCCTGGCTTCTAGGCAGCAGTAGCAAGAGTACTACTGGCTATATACTGCCTCAGTTATCCTGGGTAGTGAGCAAGTATGTCCGTTTTGGCCAGAGAATAAGTGATGAGAAGAAAAAATAAAGATCTCCAGATTTCTCGAATGAGAACACAAATATATCAATGTGACTTTTGAGTTTGCAGAACCATTCAGAAGACTTTTTTTTTTATTTATACCCGTTTTTTTCACCGTGATACAGCTACAATTTAACTGCTAATTTACATTTTCATGGTCCAGTATCAGATTATTCCTCGTGAGAGTAAATCCAGTTTCTGGGTCCCTGCTGCTCACCTAAAACCATAGCGATGAAACAGCACAAAGCAATATTCCACTGTGACCACGCTGTGCTGGATCAGAGATTTTCCAGAGATCCTAAAAAGGCATATCCTGAAAAGGATTTGAAGTTGCAGAGTTCCGGCAGAGTTCGTGCCAGACTGCACGACCATCTTCCCCACTTTGCTTGTCTTTTAGCGAGTCCAACGAGTTTGAGATCTTCTGCCCTTTCTGGTCTCATTCTTACCCTCAGTGTGGGCAGATCTTCATTTTCTTGCAACCTTCCTTTCCAGGCCAGCACTTTTCCTCTGTGTAGTCAGAAGGAAGTGCCACACAGAAGGTGTGGAATTTCCTCCACTCCCAAGGCAGCAGAGGAACACTAATACGCCCCTAATGACAAAACCACAGACATTTGCAGGATGTGATGGGGACAGCATCCCACCAGGCACCAGACTCACAGACAGGGCATGGCCCCAGTGCAATCACTTGGTGTAAAGCTCCCTCATGTACCGTGTTTAATTCATACGTGGGTGGTAGTAACTCCTGCACAACCATGGCATAACTAACCAGCACTGCAAAATGAAAGACTGGCTCTGAGTTCTAAAACCTCATCAAGTCATAGAGTCACAGAATCACAGACTGGTTTGGGTGGGAAGGGACCTTCCAAGCTCATCTAGTCCAACCCCCTGCTGGGAGCAGGGACATCTGCAACTAGAGCAGGTTGCCCAGAGCCCCAAGGTCCAACCTGACCTGGAATGGTTCCAGGGATGGGGCTTCTCCCACCTCTCTGGGCAACCTGGGCCAGGGTCTCACCACCCTCATGGGTAAACAATCTCTCCCTTCTCTCTGGTCTGAATCTCCCTCTGTCAGTTTAACCCGTCACCCCTTGTCCTGTCCCAGCAGCCCCTGCTGAACAGCCCCTCCCCAGCTTTCTGACAGCCCCCCTGAACAGCTGTCAGGCCGCACTAAGGTCTCTCTGGAGCCATGTCTTCTCCAGGCTGAACACCCCAACTTCCCAACAACTCCAAGCCCTACTTCCCAACCACAGGCTACTGCGTAGGTAAGACCTGCTGTAGATCACAATAGCCATATCATCCTCATTCCGTTTTGCCATCATCTTTTGCAGATCTCTTTCTACCCTTTGATCACCACCAGTACCTGTGTGACGCTACCTTTGATCTGTCCTTGTCCATGTGCTCTTGTTCCACCATCTTTCACGTACATACCGCCACTTCTCACCTCAGTCAAGCGATGTGATTTAGGTTACTCTCTGAATACCAAAACCCTCACGCTGTTCAGGGGAAACAAGCACCTGACACCTTTCCAACATCGCACTCCTGCTTTCCTCGGTCCAAAGGGCAATCAAGCCCCGCATCTGTGAGTGCTGCTTCAGCTTGGAAATGGGTCTCTACACAGACAACAGGCCTTTCAGCCCCTGTCTGCTACTTCTCATTTTCCTCTAAAGCAAGCCAGCATCACAGACACCAACGAATAGCGACAGGTGACGTAATGTGAGTCTTTCGTAACACTGGTGCGTACAAGCGTCATGACACCGCCAAGCTATGCAGTCTTTTGGACAACAAATGTGGATGTTTTAGAGGGATGCTTTCCACCCCTTCCTCTCGCCCACCCTCCTCCAGTGTCCTCAGTGACTCAGTCTGGCTGGAGAGCCAGGGCTTCTCTCAGGAAATGCCTCACTATTTGCCAGTTCTCTCGGCAATAAATGATTTGATCAAGGAAAAATGCAAAGCTTGGACCTTCCACCAGCTTGCTTCCCAGGCTGTAGCGGAGTGAGGCCGGACCTCTGCTAGACCCTTATCTTCTGAAAATTGGGTGAAATTCAGTTAGGCCTAAACTAGATTAAAAGTCATTAGAGGAGTCAGACACACTACCACGGAATTTTCATTTCCTTCGTCGATGAAAAATTATCTGTGATATCCCCAGCCCTTTTTCTAAGCAAGTTCGTACCCATTAATTGATGATACCAGATATCTGACGTGAATTGTGAGTGACAAGCTTTGAATTACTAATGTTCAGGCACAGAGTATTCAATCTAAACAGGACTGCTCATGTGCCATTCCCAAAGGATTAACGCGCTAGCACTCAATACATTGTTTTCGGAGGACGATATTAACTGAGAGAAGTGTGTGTATTAATGAAAACTCACTTGAAATATATTTCCTTTTAAATTACTATGCATGTTTTATTTGAGCGGATTGCTCAGATATCTGAAAATGGACGGGGAAGTGACTAAATATTCAGGATTAACTTCCTTGGCATTATATAAAAGAGATTGCGCTCTTCTTACAGATAACTTGCTATAAAGTTTAACTATATGCAGATTTCCTGTGCACAGGTTTTAGTTATGGAAGAAGGAGGTGTCATACAGCACAAGAGTGGAGGAGTGAAAACGTATCAGGAGTAAGAAGAACTCAATTAAAATTAATAATATTTGTGGTGGTTGATTGTCTCCAAAAGGTGGGATCAAACTGGTAATTTTCTGCCTGATTTTCTAAGAAAATTGGATGTTTTTATGTATTCGCTTGTCTCACTTCCCTAAAACTCTTTACCTTACTGGCTATTTTCACTCAAATTTGGCAGGAGGGCAAAGACCTCAAAGAAGTTTTAAATTAATAAAAAGTTTATAAAAATATATATAAATGAATAGAAGAAAAAAATATTATTCTCACTGGCAAAAATACCGCTTGGTAGTCTCAGTCCACAAGAGACGACGTATGATCTGCACAGGGCCAGGGGAAGCCATAAATTTTCTTGGCTCTGTGGCTGAGGAACTACCTGCCTTTACATTTTGGGCCCTGAATCTTTAGTAACCTGAGGCAAGCAGAACTGTGTCTATATCCAGAGTTAACGATGCCATGAGCCTTCTTCTAAAATAAGCTCTTAGACATAGTACATCCACTTTTGCAGAGCTCCGTGCAGCATCGGAAAACTGAAAAATGAAGCCGAGTTGTAGATGGGAGAATGGTTTTGGAAGTGGAAGGGCTCTGTCATGATTTTAATAAGAGCCCTGAGCATCTGCCATGTCGTGTGGGGTGGCAGGAGCAGCACTGCCAGTCCTGAACGCAGTTCTCATGCCTGAGCAGTGCTGGTAGTTGACTAAACCTTTTCCTATTAGTTCCTACCCAGACACCGAGAGATGAGGAGCAGTAACAATAATCACATGAAGTAGTGACTAGTTTGCAGCACATCACAAGTCAAGTCTTGCCAGAAACACTTTCATACCACCCACCATCTATTCCTGCCAATTTTGGTTGCTCCCTGTGACAGTTAAATTTGCCATTTGATTAATGGCTTCATCCCAGTTCTTGGAGTATGTTTCACATTACTAGTTCCAGAAGAGAAAGGCAGGTCATTAGACAAACTTAGCGAAGTAGCTCAAAAACCTTTTTAAAGTTGTTAATGCAGTAAGGAAGTAGCTTGAAGAAATATGATGAGTGAGTAGCCTCTAAAAATAGCCCCTTCAAACCAAAGGGTTGGGTTTTTTCCTGCATTTTTCCTCCTCATTGGAGCAAGGCCGCCAGGTCTTTGCTAAATGCACAAAGGAGCATGAGCAGCATGTCAAATGTTAATCTGGTCTGAATTATGAAGCAGGTCTTAAAAGCGAAACTTGGTGTTCACCTGCGGGTTACTGGTCATAAAGCACAGCAAAATCTGCTCAAGCGACTTGCCTTAATTATGACTTACAAACGTTATTCTTTGTGCCAAGTTGATAATTGAGATGGTTATTTTCCACGACGCGCAACAGCAGCTGTGGGCTATAACACAGACAAGTCATTGCACTGCTCGTTATTTTTCAGTAACTGACTAATTTTACCCTCCACACCTGCCTTATATAAAGCCTGGTGGTATCACAACAGCCTAAGGAAGTCGATACGTGTTCCCTCCGTCAATCCTGTGCCTCTCTCCTTAAGGACTTTTGGAAAAACCTCTCAGAAAGCCTTATTTTAAGCTTTTGTTCCAGATATGAGTTAGTATAAGCCACATTCACCCTTGTATGACTTTGACACTCTTAATTCTTGCACATGGACTTGAACTAGTCAGGAATTCTGTGTTTGACACGACCAGAATTTTTTATACGACTTGTCAATTAAGCGGGACAATTTGCAATGCAGAGAAGCGTTTGGAGGTAATACATATTGCTCGTGATGTTGCCTTGATACATAGCTTGCATTCATGCACCCATTAAAGACACAGCTCCACAGCCTTAACAAGGAAGTATTCAGAGCAGCTGGAAACAGAAAGATGAGAGATTTATCGGTCGTGCTTCAAACTATGAATACAAGATCAAAACCTCTAGTCTTGTGAGAAATGACTTTTCTAGATACTCTTTAAAAAGCAATAACTATTCCAAATTTGTAACACAGTGTTGCTGCTTTTGGTGTACCTGCCCTTGTTTTGGAGCGCTCCTGCTAAAGCAGATTTCAGATTCCTTCTGGAGGTGCTTCTCTCTGTGCTGGTATTAACCGCGGAAGCATCTAGCTTTTTATCCAAACTGCCTGAAGCTATGTGGGATGAATGTGGGCCTTGGGATTTCTTGGAGGAAACACCCAGTTCTCACAGCTGACATCTGACATTTCCAGCAAAATAACAGAATAATGTTGGAAGGCACCTCTGAAGATCACCTAGTCCAATTCTGCCCAGACACAACCAGTTAGAGCAAGTTGCTCCGGACTGTGTCCAGTAGGGTATCCCCAAGGATAGAGATTCCATAACCCCTCTGGCCAAGCTGCTCCAGAATTTGACCACCCTCACAGTAATGAATTTTATGTTTCAGTGGAATTCCTGTGTTTCAGTTTGTGCGTTTCACGCCTTAGTTCAGTCCCTACCGCAAGTCAAACTCCTTGGCTAAAACAGCAAAGAAGAGGCCGTGACACATTCAGAAGACAGTCACAGCTAAAGAGAACTGTCAAGTTCATAATTATTTTATAGAGACTGGAAAACATATCTATCTGGCTTACAGAAGACTATTAGATAATATAACTCCATGAAGTCTGGCTTATGTTTAGTAGCGAAGTCCCGGTTCACTCTGAAATTCCAGCGGCATTCAGTATTACAGCGGATACCTTTTATCAGGGATGGCACAGACCAGGAAAAAAAACCCATCTTCCAGAAATGGTTCCTACCGGTTATCTCAGAATGTCAAATAAAATATTAAAAAGGAACAAGGTTCTGCTTGGGAGCTCCTTTACTTGAGGGTGTTCCACACCCTTTCTTCAAACTCAGAACGCTTTATTTCCTTCAAATTATCTTTCACATCCTCCCTTTACTGAAAAATCCTAAACCCTCAGGGGACCCCATAGTATGTTCTCTCTCTCCTCTACTCAGGGGGTCATGAGATTTCCTAAGCTTCCTTGAGCCTTCTTTATTACGTGGCTGCATCCTGCAGCTTCATGTAAAAGATACTAGATACGTCCAAACTATGTTTAATTCCATTTTTTTCCCTTTCCATCTCTATTACCGGGAATGGTCCTGTTACCTGACTTCAAAAAGGCAGAAAAGTTCTAATTAGCAAAACTGTCTAATATTTTCACTGGCACGTGGTAAATTAACAAAAAACCAGATAAATGTCTATAGCAGTCTAAAATCTGTATTTTTTTTATTTGGTATCAGTCTCTTTGACAGGACCTGTGTGACTCTCAGCTAAACAGATCAGTGACAGATTAAAGTCTTTCTGAGGCTGTGCCCATGTAAAGCCCTTTTCAGACCTTCTTTCTAATTTGCTTAACAGCTTCTGTCTTCAAGTGACAACTTCACGGTCTCTGGCTCTGAACCCAGGTTCTTTAGTTAAGGAAAACAAGGGCTAATATTCATGCACAGTGAACGTGAAAAATATTTTACATATTTTTTTGTATTTCTGCAATTTGAACCTTTTGGTGCGGATCCGTTGCAATCTTAACGCCACTTCTTTCACTGCTGTTGTGTTCACAAAAATCCAGAATTTACAGTTCAGAATCTTTCAGCGGGGTTTCAGTATGGTTATATCCGGTCGCCATTGCTGTGGACGAGGTGGAGGTCAGTAGTCCCAAGTGTGGCTACAACTCTGTCATGGGTCTTGGAGACTACCTGTCGCTATGAAAATATGTTCTTACATCCTAGTGTAGGTATAGCGGCATCTAGACCCTGCACTGATACTGAAAAATATTACAGAATGTCATGTAGGTATGTGCTCCTCAACGTTGCCTTCTACCATAGCGTTGAGCAGCTACACATTGCCATCTCCTCCAAGTGTGACTGTTGGTGATAACAATGGGCTCAAGGAGCTGGATTATCGAGTGTCACACATTTCCATGAGCAAATTGCTGACTCTTTCCTGAAGAAAACAAACTGTATTTTCTCTGCTGATAAGCTTTGGAAAATTCTAGTCTGCAGCTCATGAGAAGCATCTTTGGATCAATGTTATCTGAGGAGATCAGAGCAGCAACACCAGATCTGCAAATCCATTCGCTTAGTTATTGTATGTACCTGGGCAGGCTGGAGCAACGGGCTGAGAGGGATCTCACCAAATTCAACAAAGTCCCACAGCTGGGACGGACCAGCCTCCTGCAAGGGTGTGGGCTGGGCCTGCCTGGCCAGGGAGAAACCCACATGATCCAGCACTATGGTACAGGTAGAGCGCTGCCAAATCCGGAACCAATAGAAGAGCACTACAAGTATACATGAGCTTCCCAGATTTCCATGCAGATGTAGCTCAGGCTTTGACACTTTCTCTGAGCTGTTTCACTTTCATTCCTCAGACCCCTTGCTCCATGACTCTGGAGGAGAAGTTTGTGCTTTCTGATGAAACGCTGATCTGCTGAGAGCAGACACTTCCTTTGATTGGAGAAGAGCGCACAGCCAGGGATGAGCCAACAGGGAGAGCACCACCTACTGCCTGCTCCTCAGTTCAGTTAGTGAGACCACAGCTGACAGCCTGTTAACGGCGTGTTCCAGCAGAGGTCAATGCTAAGGAGGAAGTCATGATATTCCACTTCATCATGCATTTTCTCACCTTCGTGTCCAGAGATGCAAAGATGTATGAGGAGCTGGCGAATGACCTCTGGATGTCACACTGATTAATTGGTGAAGTTTGCTTTCTCCACTGGATACCAAGTGGCCTGTCAGATTAATTATCACTCCCTCAGAAGGCTATTTCTCTTCCCGCGCCTCCTCCTATAGAGTCCCTGCAACATGCCTCACACAGCATGGGACGTTTCCAACAAACAGGTGGGGGGATCATGGGAGCTGCTTCTGAACATCCTCCTTCTTTTGCATGGGGTGAAAAAACCTAGTTGTTTATTAGCTGCCCTAACATACTTTTAGAACACGCTAGAAGGCAGATTTTCCAAATGACTTGACAGGAGACTGCCATTGTCAGAATGATGGCGTGTGCAGTAACAGTGTCAATATTTTAATAAGCAATTCTACTTCTGAACACACGATCCTGTCCAGGGATTACCTGGATCTCACAGCATGATTGAAATCTTGCCCTCTGCAGAAGTGAAAAGCAGGAGCCAAACCCTCTCTTCCAGGTTTTATTCTAGCCGATCTCCACACAAGCCTGGATCTGGACGACAACCTAACCATGCGACCCAGAAACCATTTCAGGCTCTCAGATTGTCTCAGTCAGCTCAGTGGTCACCGGAACTGGATTTAAATGACTGGAGATAGTGGCCTAAAAAGAAAAGTAGTCCTTCCATGATGTAGGTGTGCTTCTAGCTCCTTCCGTGTGCTTTTCAAGGGCCTCTTCTTATCACCGAAGCTCAAAGTCTTCTTCCATTTGTAGTCTCCCATGTCCAGCCGTATTTTACATTCCAGCCCTCTTACAACAATGTAACTCTGCATTTTATTACTTGCCCTCTTTTCTTTCTTTTCTTTATGACCATCGTTCTATTTTCTCCGCTGGATTTACTTTACTGTGATGCTGCCTTTACCTTAGTGAAAACAGTGTGGTTGCAGTCGTCACAATAAAAATCGTTTGATGTTATCCATAGGCCTTTTGAAAGCTGAGGAAAAGAATTCAGCAGCTGAGTGGGTGAAGTTTGCACATCAGTATTCAAGATGACAGACAGGCTGAGCTGCACCAAATGAGGTTGGTCGTTACACAGAAGTACCGACACATCAATGTCCGGATTTTTCAGTTGTTAAATTGTGTTTTCCCAGCAAAACAGGGTAAGTTTGTACAAAAGAGTACACAGAGAAAACAGAGTTCACCCGCTATGTGGCACGAACGTAAATAGTATAAAAATAAATAGTTCTGAGAATGGATATTAGACCTTTTCCCAACATTTTAGTGACACATGCTCGGCAGGTCATGCGGCTCTTCCCATGTTTTCAGAATTCAGGTTTCCCGTGCCTCCACCCGAGGCACACAGAAGGACCCGTGCTGAAGGGTAGGGCATGGAGCACTGCTGACGGCATGTCTGGGGCAGGGGGACAGTCTGGCTATGCCACATCCCTGGGGTCAACAGGGGATGGCACCCTGCACCAACACAACTGCTGGGAGGACCACTGAGACACCTGCCTGGTGTCAAACCCGGTGCTGCTGCGTAAACCTCCAGCAAGACACCTTTGAGAGGAGAAGGGTTTGGTGTGAAAACTGGGCTTTGAGGGGTGGAAGAGTGGGTGGATTGGCTGAGCCAACTGGCCTGCTTGTCACTTGTGGAAGTTGATTGTTTTCATTGAAGAAAAGCAGCACGGTTCAAGGGAAGGCACAGACTAAGCAATCTGCGTAACTTCCAACTTCAAGGTCAAAATTGCTTCCTTATCTGTGAGGAGACAGTTGGCAAAGATGTGTTACATTGGTATTCGTGCTTCATCCAAGTCATGCAAGCAGACTTTCAGACAAAAGTAATTGGAAATACTTTGAATATTGTGTGTGTGTGGTATATTTTAGATGCAATTTATTTCAAAATTATGCAGAATCTGCTTGGTAAAATTATATTTCCTAAGTCAGAAAAGATACCATGCTGGTCCCAGAATTCCGAGGACATGAAACATTGCTTTTTTATTTGCTTGAAGCATGATCAAGCAAAATTTAAATACAACGGGACTCAGGCAGGGCCAAGGAAGCCTTTCAGTGAGGTCTAGTTCAGCCATGTTGGAGCTCTAATTAATCTGTTCCAAGGCGCATAATGATCGTTGGTGCCAGCCTTTCCGAAAGGTACCAGTCCTCAAAATTTCGTTTTTAAGCCAGACATATCCCTGACAGTTCACGACCGCCGTTAACACAGTAAAACCTTTGAGGTGATTGTATCCAGGCTGTTAACTAGCTAATTAGCGACACAAATAAGTTCTGAGGCAACTGGCTGTCCCACCCCCCTTCAGAGCTGTCCTGCAGGAGCGGTCTCGTTGTGATGGAGAGCTCTGTGGACAAAAGAGACGTTCTTGTGCCTTGTCGCAGCTCCTCGGGATGAGGTAACTTTTGTTAGCTCTTCCCCTCCTTCCCACCCGATGTACATGCCACCTCCAACAGGTACCTTTACAAATTAATGTTCCTGCGATGGTTTCGTTCCTACATCAGGCAGATTAGGCACCATGCTGCATGAGGTGAACTCATGATGGGAACTTGAGAAATGTTTTTTTTATCTCCTGAAAGCCATTTTTGCATCATCTTAACCATATTGGGAACATGGATTAAATGGGGCACAAGCAGAAAAATGAAAGAATGGCATTTGTTTATCCTGAAGACAGGAAAGGCTATTGCAGAGAGAGATGACATTTTCCAAGCCTGGGATGCTTCGGACAAAAATTAATGGAGATAAGCTGTCCTGAAATACTTAAATCAGGTACCAGGCAGACTCCGAGACAGAGCTTCAGTATGATCACATCGACAGATCCTTCCCAAAGCCTCTTGCTTCTCTCTAGTCAGAGCTCTTACCATTTTTAGAGCCTTCTTTAAGACAGCCAAAATCTGCGCTTTCTTTAAAGAAGTCTCGTTATATTTAATGCTCCCCAGTCACACCTCCAAGCAATTTAGACCTCTCCTTCCTCTTTTCTGGTAAAGGCATTTCCTCATGTATAATATTTACTCTGTAGACACTTCAGCCTACTGGTTGTTACAACATTGTTTGCAGCAGATATATTGTCATTTTTCTTTTTCAGAACCTCCAGTGACCCTAATATTTAATGTCACCAGATTTGAGTGGTGCACGATTAGCAACTTCCGAGCTTGGCTCCTCTGCGCAGGGCAAACTTTGCGCGGCTTCGCTTTCCAGACCCAACCCTGGAGCTGCCTGTGTGGCTGTTTTCCATTTCAAAAGTTGAGCGCAGAGCCATAGAGAGGAAAATTTAAATGGAAAAGTTCCTAATGCAGTCTAGCTATGACACGATTACAACTAGGTTAAATGTATTAGTTCTCCACATATTACACTAGAGGTCATGCAACATCTAATTTATTTCCTTGACTTTCACATTTCACACTCCCCTGAATGTAATTTCTTTCAATTTTCCCTGCTGCCGGTAATTGGTGTGCCACACATCTCTCTTCTCCAACAGACTCACTCTGATTATACTGGCACTGCATTCTGTGTATCTATTAAGAAATGGGGATCAAACTTTCCCCAGGGCCTGGCTTCCATTTCTGCCTCTCATACTCATTCATTTGTTAAGGGCATGAAGTCCTCATATATTTCACGTTTAGAAAGGTTAGTGCTTTCTTAAGAAGAAAGAGAAACACAGCCCCACACAGCTTGCCAGTGGCTGAGGCCATCTTTCAGACCTCACGTTTTGTCGTGGCTTTCACCTCCCCCCGCGATTCCTTGCAGTGCTTTCGGAAATGTCTCGTTTCACCCAGACAGGGATTTCATCTCATCTTGCAAAGCCTTTAAATGATAGTGACAACGGAATATAAAGTTTAGATTATTTTGTAAACTCTCATAGAGGAAATGAAATATTGAAGAAGACAAGAGCTCAATTTTGTTTTCAGATCTCAAAGTTCTTGCCACTTCTCTTACATTTCACAGTTTCTCAGGGTCTGCTTCTGTTTGTAGCACCAGTTTTATGACAGTGGAAGTCTGCTGAGTTCCAGCAAGTAGGTATTTCTTACATCTAGTTTTAAAACATACAATCTGAATTGTAATTTCTTGAAAAAATCTGTGCAGATCCTCCCGGTAAAGACCCTGCCATTGTTCCCCAGCTCTAAGAGGTTCAGTCGCCAAAGAAACATTCCTTTATATATCTCTTACATAGTCCCACGTGTTAATCCTGTGACGGAAAGAACCAGGAGCTCTTTGCACCTGACCTCTCTCTATGGCTTTAACTACTTCACACTGTTCCTTAGGTTTTAAGAACGGCGTTTGGTTGTCCTCTGGGCACCTGACCGAAATCATTATTACCTCCCTTTCACATTTACAACTGCAAGTTATGTGAAAAAGACCTGCAAGGCAGCAGCAGGATGGGTTTTAAGAAGGAGAAAGGAATCCACAGGGACGTCTATCCAGCATCTCTTCTCTCTTGGCAAACCCTCCTCTCCTCGTCCCTGCTGCGTTTGCCAGCAGTCCCATCTGAATCTGCTTCTGTGGACTTTTGAAGTTTGAGTTAGATAATCGCTTGCTGTCAACGATGTAAAAGACATCGGGCTGTCATGTTAGATCAGACCTGCAGAAATTATTCCTGTATGAGTGTGAATATCCCCTCTTAGAAGCGTTGTGATATGGTGACCTGATTAGAAGGTGTACTTTTTAAAGGGTAATGGAAACGTCGTAACACAAAGGCTCTCAATCCACTGTTCATCGGCTTGGGCAGGATTTCACAGTGCCGGAAAAGTTCCCTCAATTCAAAATTAATTGTAGCATTTCGTTAATTCAAATCCACTCTGATTTTCAGAACCTCTACTGAAAGTTCTGCTGCTGAAGCGTTTCCTTCTGCAGTATTTCTTCTCTGTAAACAGTGAAAAGTTTGTTTTTGATTTTTTTGGAATGACCCCAAACCCCTCCCATGTTCAACAGGACCTGTCTT
Organism: Bucorvus abyssinicus; assembly: GCA_009769605.1. NCBI lineage: Eukaryota > Metazoa > Chordata > Aves > Bucerotiformes > Bucorvidae > Bucorvus > Bucorvus abyssinicus. The sequence continues at coordinate 7,199,641 of CM020034.1, read as the reverse complement.
GGTGTTGAGCCATTTGCTTAAATGATGAGGGGGTTGTGTGACAGACTGAAGCTAGAATCCTCCCTATGATTAATTTTTCAAGTAACGGTGAAGTACAAAGTGGAAACCATATGATTTTGTAAAACGGCAGCATTTGGGGCCCTCAGAGCAATTCGTTATGTTTAAGAACCAATAGACATGACTCTTCAACAATATATATCGTGTAATTTAATTACAACAAGGAAGTTGGTTTTGCCTGACGGCCTTCTGGAGGGAAAGATGCTCAAGTGCCCACGAAGGCAGCCATCACACTTTTCCCCTGCTCCTGGACCAGACCGAGTAATATCGAGCAATATTTCTATAACAAGTGTCAGTCTGTATTTCCAGAATCTCAAAGCAATTTTTTTGCAGTTTACCAAGAACATTTCCAGGTTTTCCAGTTCAAAAGTATCTCTCCAGGCTATTTCGATGTTGCCAGGTGCTGTGTCTTGCTCTAAAAGGTTTCCAATTGGTTGTTTTAAATATTTCAGAATTAATCAGGCATATTGTTTCTCTGTCATTTTGCTCTTCCAGCAATTGTGTTACACATATATTTTATCGTCGAAGTAAAGCTTTCAATAAAATTGTTTTTACGTTTCCAAGCCAATCTTTTTCAAGATGTTGCGAAGGAAAATAAAAAAAGCCAAAAGAAGAGAAAATACAATCTTTTAGGGAAAGCTACTGTTTTTTGCAATTGTTTGCTCTTTCATACTCAGATACTTCCCACCTTTTTAAAGAGCACAATTACAGAAAAATGAATTGGGGCTGATTCACCATCACTTTTCTCCAGTGTTATGTTGAGTAAGTGTTGCTTTTAATGCCATTACAAAGGCATAAAGCTAAAATAAGGCAGTATTAATTCAACTCCAATACATGCACCGGGTAGTAAAAATGTCAGTAGGGAAAGAGCTTTGAATGTATTTAGATAAATAGATGCTTCAACCCACCAACACACACAGGTTTATGACTACCCCTGGTCCATGGCAGACTTCTCATCACCATTGCTGGGGGTTGTGAACGCGAGAACTGGGGGTAGGCTGTGCCTCGCAGAGATCATCACATCTTTAGCATTTGGGTTTTGCTTCTTTATCTTTCTCAACATCGCTGGAGAAATCAGCTCTGCGGAACAAGAACACGTAAACAGTTCAGTCCTCAGGTCGCTCCGTCAGTCCTAGCAGCCAAATTCATTCCTGGTGCAGCTCCATCTGTTCCCAGTGAAATTACACGCGGTGAATTTTGCCCAAAGTGTTTAAAAGCTTGAGGAGCCATTAATTTTTGTAAATTTTGGAGGCGCTACCAAGACGAGAACGAGAAGGGTTAGTGATATCATTTGGGAGGCAATGGGTAAGAAAAGGATTTAATTAAGGGTAATGGGAAAGCATTAAGGCGAAGGAAATTTGCCAGTAGGTTGATTTAAAAACATATACATATTCTCAGTGCTCTGATCAATTTAACAGTTCAGTAGTCACCAGAATAATGTTGAAGTCCCACTGTTTGGAGCAATTAAAGGCATGTGTTTCAAATAACAAAAACATATAAACCAGAAGCAGAAAATGACACAGGTCTGTTTCATCACCAAGTGCCTCCAGCTTGAAATCCTTCCCAGCGTGATGGCAACGCCTGGCAAAACACGGCAATGCTGCCAATTAGTTGGATTATTAATTTGTTATCTCTCATGCTGGTTTCTTTGGTTTAAAGTTTGGTTACAAATGACCTGACACCATGCAGTTAAGTGCAGAATGTAATTTCAAGTTCCAGAAATGTAAATCCTTTTTTCCCTTCAGTTGTTTGCTTTTTTCCTCCCCTTCAAGCAAACCACAAATAAATATTATTGAAATAGTGAAGAAAGTAATAAAATTTTCAAAAGAGCTATATAAGTTGGAAGAATAACCATCAGTATAAAACGTGCAGGCTCCTATGGTGCATCATTAGATCAAAAATACTTTAAAGACAATATACATAAATGTATAGCTGCTTATTTACATCCCATTCCACGAGTGTTTAATACCATTGATTTCACCGTTTGGAAAGCCCGTGAAAGGACAAGCCAGACATACACGCTCTGGGGAGAAATTATTGAGTGGGGTGTTAAAAAGTGAGCAGATTAAAAAGGCCGCTTGCAAGAGGCAGGCGCGCAGAGTTAATGAAGTGTGTTCCCGGCCATCCATCAGTTGTCACGTTGCAGCTATCCGGCGATAAAATCAATATAAATGCCGTCAGATACAGCACGCTGCTTCACGGGGAACTCTAACCTCAGTGTGTCATCCTACAGGTATTTAAGCGTCGGCCCAAACTGTGTACAAAGCTTAATGCGGCTCAGAGCTTGTAAACGCCGACAAAGGATTTATTCTGCAATTTGGTTTGCTTTCGGCACGCCTCTGTTTAAGGCATTCATCTTAGCAGTTATCTTCCTGAGGGGGATCGAAGTGTTTTTGTAACCAAGGCTTTCCCAACACTCTTCAGTCAAGAGAAATCACCATTTTAGTCAATTTAATCTATTTTAATACCAATATAAAGTATTTTAAAATTTAGGTCTTTTAAGCGAGGTTTTCCCCTGATTGTTTTTCACAGCGAAGAGTGCTTTTGGAGCTGCACACTGAGCTTATCTTTTCCATTCTCTCCTTTTCTAAAGTGTGGTTTTGTGCAGACTGGTGACCCTGACACCATGCTTGTAAAAAACCAACCCCAGAAAGTATACATAGGTTGAACAGGAATTTAAACTGAAATCAGATCAAACTGGAGCATGGCATCTTCAGAGAGAAACAATTCTTACCTGAAATCTGCTCTTTGCTGATCTGAGAATTGCAAAACGCATTACAGAGAGTTGATTGTTAGCGATGTCCGTGGGACAAAAAATAAGAGGAGCCCAAATGAACTGTTTCGGTCCTCCTGTAAAGACTACTGTCCATGTGGTGACCTTTCGAGCAGGACTTTCTGAGATGAGAAGAGACAGATATGAGCAAGAAGACCTCTTTATCTCAGCTCTCGTTACCTTTAAAGCTTACAGCCATGAGTCAGTTTGAGCAAAGCAGCATAAAAAATTGCACTGCGTGTGATGGTTCCTAATGTTAACATCAAACCCAGCACAGGACCAGTACAGAATTGCTGTTCCCAAGAGAAATGTGGGGCGTTTCTTATTCCTCTGCTCTTACCCTATTCCTCACAAAACAGCTGAAACCCCTCGATCTTGTCCCTCCCAGCACCTCCTCAGCCACCTTCAGTCATCTCCTGCTGGACTTGATCCAGAGGCTCTTCTACATCCCTTGTATATCCTTGATGGCACATTCAATAATGTATCTTTAGCATATAAGTCATATAACCATATAAGCAAAAGGAAATGCAAATTCGAAGCAAAATACTTCAGCTCCAAAATAATTAAATAGTAATTAAAAAAAAAAAAGCTTTGAGATTGCAAATCCTTCTATTGCATAAAAAAAATGTTTGCTGACATGGTCCCATGCATCTCCCTAGGTTTGTCCTTTACCTGTACCTTCAGCACCTGATACCATCTCCCCTGTCTTTGCTAAGGGCCATCCTTACAATATCTGTTACATGGAAGAATTTGTATCTCTTAATCTAAAGATAGTTGTTGACAATCCAGATCCGAAGGGCTTGATTCCTGTCTGCCATTATCCCGTTTCTCTTTTCAGGGGGCTGAATTATACTTTCCTCCAGGCAGAGCTGCGATAACAGCTCCTGTGGTCCGCCAGTGCCTTAGTACCATCCCACCTGCTGCTGTTCCGCTGGTTCTGCTCATTGCTTTTCAACATGAACAGGTTTGACATCTAGAGATAAGAACTAAGCGTGTAAAGCCATGGACAAGTGTTTTTTAAAAATGATTCTAAATGGCATTGATGTTCATTAGCGCTGAGAATACCTAGGACCAGGGTGCCACGCAGAAGCTCACTCACTCCCCTGCAGTGGTGCCCAAGAGAGATGGAAAACATGAAGGCAGGTAGTTCATCCCTCTACTGCAATAAATATGCTCAGCAAAACCTCAGGAGGATAAAAAATCATGTTCCAGGAAGTAATACTGACGAGTTTAAAGCAATCTACCTCTACTGATATTCTGCTCCAGGCCAGTAGAAGTCTCCTATCCTCCGAGCTCATGTTGGAGGTGCTCTTGTCTGGTGTGTTTGGTCAACTGCGGAAATCCAAGTGTTTTCTACGATCCTCTTCCAGTGTATTCTGCTCTCAGATACTACTGTGCCCTCTGCCTGTGCCGTGCCCTCTGCCTGTGCCGTGCCCTGTTCCCCACCAGTGCTCCCCTCTCTGCCACCTTCACAGGTGATGGCTCTCCTGTCCCTTCTCCCTCCCCTGTACCCCATCCCCTGCACATGGGAACCTCCATCCATGTCCTTCCAGGGTGTCTTGTCCTTGGCCCAAATCAAGCAGTACTGAAAAACTTGCCACCTTACCCAATAATGCTCAAAAATTACATCATCCCCCATGGACATTTCAGAAGATCTGTTCTGCCCTGGCAGGTCAACTCACTTTATGAGTCACCTGCCACAATTTTATTTTATCTCAGTGAAGCCAGAAGCAACAGAAATGGCAGGAACCCGCTTCAAATGTCAACCTAATTAGGATTTTAAACAAATTACCTTAAATCAAAGTTACCTATTTTTAGCAGAAAGCACATAAATTTTATATTTGGCGCAAGTCATGCCCTAGTCAAACACAACGGTGAAGTAAAGATGAGTAGATAAATGGGGATAACTTTTATTTCCTATTATGCTGTGTTCCCTGTGTTTGAACCGCGTGGTTCTCTGCTCTCTTTTACGGCCGCTTTAGGCATAATCTTAGAGGAAAAAGAAAGAAAAAGATGTAACCCTGTCAACCTAGTGCACTTTTCGTCCTGTATTTGAACTGCAAATAGTAGCTCAAACTTACAACTACAAATCCATTATGTACCATCACCATGGCGTGTGATTTTACCTACATGAATGTAGCGATTACGTAATTTTTCACTCTTCCAAGTGCTCTATCTTCTGATTTTCTCATTGCAATGCTGTAATATCGACGGGACGGTTTCTGAGCTGTCTTGTTGTATTTTATCTCAGCAAACATAGCCTTCTGCTGTTGTCTAATCCTTCTGACGGCATTGTGCTCCGCCGGTCTGATCTGTCACCCCCGCCGAGCCAGCTAGACAATGCTCAAAGGAACAGCCCCAAGAAGGTTTGCATTCTTCATCTACCCAGTTCGTGAACTACACGCAACGTCACGTCAAGTAAAACAAAGAGTCAGAGGGTCCAGCCTAGATGCAAATACTGGCTCCAGGTTGAGTCTCTCAGGGATCCTTGAACCCATCATTAAAAGAGGGAGCAAATCAGTATGAAATCCAACAAGGCTGTGAGAAGCAGCTAGACAAGCAGGCTTTTGTGGACGGAAATTGAAGTTCCTGAAGCTCAGTCCTGCTGTCAGATGTTTAACTTCCTAGTGGGAGAGGAAGCCATTTAGCTGGGAGGGAATTAACAAAGAACTGCTTTCATAATTGAAGTTTTAAATTGTTTCTCTTATCGTTGAATTATAATCATGCACAGAGCTGACAGTGGGAAATGCGTTCCGAGCAGGAGGAGGCAGGACCAGGACAATTAGCGTGTTTTCCCTGAGGTACAGATCCAGCAGGAGAAACGCAGCGGGCTTTAAAGATCAGAGATAGCATTGTTGGGCGTGAAAAGGAAAAAGATTTGAAGTGCAGAACTTGTTTAAGCCACATCCGTCAGACCTCTTCGCACTTACATAAACTGTTTCACTTTTTCTAAATGTCCATAATTGGGGGTTCTGTCATGAAAGACCCAAATGGGAGTTGCTCACAAGTGCTTCTTAATTTAGTGGGTTTATAACAACATGCTGCTACTGGACTGAAATTCAGCATCCTTTGGGTTTGGGTTTTTTTGTGGGTGGGGGGACAAACGAAACATTGCAATGAAGACCTGAATCTGAGCAGAGGTCGGCCTGTCTACGCACATCTCTGATCACCTGATGTACCTGTATCACTCATTGCCCTCTGCCCGATTTGCAAGGGGTGAAAACGTTCTCATCGGGTGGAGGAATAAAGCAGCAATTCCCGTGCAAATCCCGAAAAAGCTGAATATTCTCCCAACAGTCTCAGGAGGGACGAGCTGGCCTTACTGGGATCAGTGACACAAAACATCATCACGGCAAAAGCTTCTTTTTTCAGGGTGAACCTTTCCGGAAGGCTGCCGAGGAGCAGTTAGCTGATCCTGCTGCACACGGGGCGTGGAGAGGAGGTCCACCACCAAAAATGTTCATGTCTATTCTTGGTTTTGAGATGAGGGTATCAGCGCAAGTTCCCCTTGTGGCTTTCCCTCTGGCAATAAGTACCACCGCAGGGCTGCCCTGCGACGCGGGTTGTGTGGCTCGTAGCTGCGGCGATGCTCCTGTCGTCAGCAGTTTCTAAGAAACCTTTATAGCAACTTAACGTCAGGAAAATGTTCTGAACAGCTGCGCGTTTCCAGACGTTAAAAGCGTTTAGAGTTATTGCCTACCTCTTTCAATCTTTAGCTTAAACAGCACTTTTGCTTCTTTTTTACTAAACAAAATAAACTTTGTTTTGATGACATCATCATTTTTGGTGGGTTCTGCTCTTCCATCTCCTTTTATTTCCCCAAAGGGGAAGAGTGAAGAACTAAGGAGAAACAGATCAGGAGAGTCCTCCCCGCCATTTAACATAAAATGCATTGATTTTTTTTTTTTCCTTTTAGTTTTCAAGATGTATATCAACGAGGCATTTCTTCAATAAAACAAGTGTCAGAACGTGAATCTCCCGTACGTTTTAAATTATTTGCGGTAAAGGGAAGATTTTCTTTAACATGTATGTTATGGAAAGATGGCCAGCTCCAGGAGGTGGGGCAGAAATGGGCACTGCTTAGACCGACGTTGGGATGAAGAACGCACCTCTCAAGTGGTCCAAAAGTATCACTCTGCGGAAGAAGGCTGTTCTCTCCCTGGAAAATGAAGAGTTAACGCTTGAAAAAGTCTTCTGAGTCTTTTTAGTGAGGGGCCTGGGCTGGGGATACCCGTCGGTGTGCTTGTGATCCCTGAGAGTGTCCTGTGTGTGCCTGCACCCTGACTATCGGTGCTGGTGCGTGATCTGGGTCCTGTGTGGCTAGTACTGGTTTATACTGGGCTCCAGGAGGAGTCCTGGGCCAGAGTGGCCAGAGGAGGCAGCTGACCTTAACACCCCTCAATAAATACTATATAGAGAAAAGCATCAAGAATAAAAAAAAGCCACTTTGTGTATCCATGTCAACATGCCAAGCCCAAATTAGGTGTATGTGGAGAAGTATTCGTGGCCTCCACGTAAGGTGCTGATGCGCTCCCACAGTGCTTCCCTCCAGCTCCACAGCCACGAGTTTGAATTTGAGTTCGAGGTGTTCCCTTAGGGCGTGCTGAAGGCTTCTCCCAGTCAGCACAGTCTGATGGCTGCGTACACCCTCCGCGTGTTGCCGAATGAGCCGTTTCATCGAGCGCTAAGCGGTCTAACGACATGGTAACCACGCCAGCCCAAACCTGCGCGTTGTGCGTTCCCCCGATGAAGAGCAAGTTCTTGTAGAATTTTAAAGAGATCTCTGGTTTCTGCACGTTTTGTGACTGACGTTGTAACTAAAAATACTCCCTTTTGGTGCTGATGAATTGTTTTTTCACCATTTATGTCCGTAGATGCCAGAATTTGTACCTGTGGGCCCCTAACTCCATCGGGCTTTGGTTTAAATCACCACTTTAAATGAGTCAGAGTAGACTTCTGGGTTATGTGTTTGAGCAACACTTGGTTGCACACTTTTTCCTTGTCACCAAGGCAGACATGGACAGTGACAATAGCTGCCACTCTGCTGTCACACAGGACTTTTACTTTGACCTGTCCTGGCCACATCTACTTACAGAAAGCTCCCAGAAACCTTCACTTCTTGTCCTGAATACAAAAAGAAGCCCTGTTCTTGCTGCAAAAACATTTCTTACCCTACACCCAGCTCCTCAATTTCTCTTCTCCTCCAGATCCACTTCTGAAGAGAAGCCTATGGCCACTTGTCCAGCTGTCTGCAAGAGGAAGGTTATGGATGCATGCTCTAAGTTCCACTTAAACGTAACTAAATGGGAGATTTTTGTCATTGTACACTAGAAAAGTACTTTAGAAATGTGGAGGCAAGTGGAAACCAAGACTCTTTGAACCTGTTTACAAAATCCCAACCACTGTCAGTGCAGTGTAAAAGCTTTATGTTTTTATGCACTTTTCTCTGAAACATTCACTGTCACTACGGCGATTTGCAATTACAGTGAAGTGAGGCAGAAAATAGAAGTTCAAGAACGTACCAGAGTAATGAAGTTCGAACTGTTATTTGAAAGGTTGTTGTTATTTTAATAAATATTTAAGTTTCCCAGCCACATGGATTCCTACTTGATCTTCAACTATTATTGTTCCTGGACATTTCTCATCAACTTCTAATTGCTGTTTTAAGGCAATGGGGAATGGAGAGGATAATGTGTGCTGGCTGTGGGAGATTGTGACACTACACCATTCAAACACGCTTAATAAAGTATTTTTCACAGCTCCTTGCCGGAAAGGAAAAGCTGAAGTTCATCTCAGCTCCTGTCATGTCTTTCTCGGAGCTCCATGGTCATATGCCAATAAACCACCACTAACCATTTAGAGTTTATATCCAGGTTAGATGAAGTCAGGTTGATAAAAGCTTTTCCTACTAACTGAGTGAAAACTGTTCGTATTACTGGACTAAAGTTTTCTGGCTGGTTGTTGAGAAATCTCTTCCAGGATTCATGGAGACTCATGGGGTGTTTAGGAAGAAAACAATCTTTATGATCCATCTATATGATTTTAATAAATAACGTGTTTATGTGCTGAGTCTGGCTGTGGTGGAGTTAATATTTTTCGTAGCATCCCCTACGGTGTTGTGCATTGCATCTGTGACCAAAACACACCGGCGGTTTGCTGGTTGCTGAGCCATGCTGGAACAGTGCCCACTCTTCTGTTGTTCTCTTTCTGTGGGCTGGGGATGGGCAAGAGTCTGGGAGGGGCATGGCCTGGAAAGCTGACCCCAGCTGACCCAAGGGGTGATCCCCACCACGCCTAGTCCTGCTCGGCAGTTAAAGCTGAGGGGAGGGAGGAGGAAGGGGGGTGCACATTCCTGGGTATGGCGTTTGCCTTCCCAGGTAACAGTTCCACGTGATGAAGTCCTGCTCGCCTGGACACGGCTGAACATCTGCCTGCCGGTGGGAGGGAGGGGATGAACGACTCTTCTAGCTTCACTTGAGTGCACAGCTTTGCTTCACCTCTTAAACAGTCTTAACTCAGGAGTTTGCTCACTTCAGTCATTCCAGCATGAGGGGAGTGAGGGAATGGCTGGGTGGGGTCCTAGCGGCCAGGGGCAGGGGTCGACCCACCAGAGATCACCTGGCAAGGTTTGCGTGTTAGGACAGGCTGGACAATTTATTTCCTCATAAGGCTGGCACAGAAGGTTTGTTTTAAGACACCTTCATACGTTAAGAAGTTAGTGGGTATTAAGTGATTGCAAGGGGGTTAAAAGTTATTGTTATTATTGTTCTTGTTGTTATTTTTAGTTGAACTGGACAGACCTAGGACCGATTATAACTTGCATCCTATTGACAATGCAGCAGCTTGTTCGAGGCCTGGTTTACGCCTATTTACAGACCCTTAAAGGAGAAACAGGCCATTTTAGGCACCTCCAGTACAAGTGAATTTTAAACCTTGTGCATGGGAAAACAATACTTTCATTCTCTATTACTGATTTTATGTGCAGTAAAGATAAGTTTGTGGATTAATATTTATATTATGGAATAAGAACATGACACTGAATTTGTTTTCAGTAGTGGTGCAGAAATATTCAATTTGCTTTGATCTCTTGTTACCCTTACAATACACTCTCCCCATTAGCGCTAGAGATGCAATGTATCAGTATAGTGTGTTCTACTGGTTTATATACAACGTGCTTTATATCACTAACGTTAGTAATTGTCCATCAGAAAACATAGAATAGTCTTATCCCGTTTGTGCCTCAAACATTGCTACTCGGTGGTTGTTGCTAGAGGATGACACTTCGGTGACAGCGAGGTATTGAAATATGTTTGTGGTTTTCAACCATAATTAATACTTTGCCGATGTTTTCTAGGTTTCATGCTTTGATAGGCAGAGATGCCAGCCCAGGAAATAAGAGCTGATTCAAGAAATGTATGTTCAGTCTGATTTTTATACCGATGAAAGGAAATTCTAATTCCTTGTGAAGAGCCTATAAAATTAAACCCTTTTTTCTGAACACAGGTCAGGGAATTGGCCATCATGTGCCTAGGTCAGGAGCAAACAATGTACGTCAGTCTGCGTTTTCATATTGCTTTAATATCAGACAAAACAGGTACCAGCAAGTTAATCTACTGTTTAGCACCCACAGGAGTCATCTGCTTCTTTCCACGGAGGAAATTTTTTTTATCTTGCATTTGATTTAAGAAATCCCGTTACTACATTTAGTAATAGGATTTCTTAAACCATCTTGATTTTGTTATTGTCTCCCTGAGAGCTCATTGCAATGTTCTAATGCACAGTTTCAAACCCATAGCGATGGTTTCAAAGCAGGTGAGCTCACCCTGTGATCTGCAGTCACATCCACTGAGCCACTGGATTCCAGGTCAATCTGGTTCGCTTTGGAATTGGTTATTAAATATGGTCAATCTCTATAGCTTCAGGTACTCCATCATCAGGGTTGTGATGAGGGCGGTGGTTACAGAGCGGGCTAATGGTGAAATCATGCTGAATAACTGGCTAATTAAAGTCACTACACTTTTTGATGTTTTTCTTAATTGGTCCTGAGGGAAAAGGGGAGGATGTTGCATTACCGCGCTGATTAGAAATACAGGAGTTGCTGCGGTTCGGGTTTTATTTTGGAGGAAAAGGTAGCGGCAGCTGGAGAGTCACCAGAGGATAGGAGCGGTGATCCCATTGCATGGCCACTTTTAATAAGCAATTTGTCAAGGCACATTCATTTTTTTCCCCCCACTCAGCAGGCTTATAATAGACTTGCTCCTAAGAAGCCATAATTTTACATCTGTCACGAGTTATTTGGGTGTGAGAGGTACCTGGAAGAGGCCTGCCTGAGCTCTTCATTATAGAAGCAGGAAGTAGAACAGGGTGTCATCAGCTGGGAACTTTAAATATTTTCCCAATAAAAAGCAAGCCCGCACCTCAGGTATTGAAGAAGCAAAATTCTTTTTTCATTTCCATCTACTGTAACATTATCATGCACGAGAAGACACCCTGAGCTGCAAAGAAACCTCGTCAATTTAGCAAAAATGGTGGTGTTGGAGCTTTTGTGCAGTTTTTTGACAGAAAAAGAGCCCATCCCTGTGTTCTGCCTTGAGTGTGTCATTCTGTCAGGCAGCGGTTCATCAAGAATATGGAACCCTGGCTTCAGGCAGGAGGAGAAAGGGTTGAGTTTGATTTTCCTGGTCAGCACTGGAATTGTGTGTGTGTGCGTGTAACAAGAGGGCATCGAGGAGAGTGATTTAAAGGGCCTATTGAGGGCGGTGAAGTGCGATCTGCATTGTAGTCAGTGGAGGAGGAATCACGAGCAGCATCTGGTTTGGAACATTTAGCAAGTTGTAACCTAAATGAAAATGAACTCGGCACTAAAATTAGTATACTAATTAAATCGGAGCTTTATTCTGGGATTTCACCTCTTCTTTATGACACGCAACTTAAAAACCCCTGCAAACAGGATTGCTTAGCTCGATCTTGCTGCTTTGTAGAGGAATAATAATTCTGAGAATAAGCCTGTGTTGAAACTGGTGCAAATAAACTGCCGAGGATCTTAAACTAATCTTTTTGTCTATACACATCTACGCACTTGTAGGTAGATATGTCAGCCTAATGAAGTTTTATTGGATATCCTGGGAAAAAAACATATATTAAACTGTCAGGTTTTCATTTTTAAAAGAAGTATGTTTATTCTATTTGTTATCTAGGTAAATGAATGTCCACACTGCCTTTATGAACCAAACAGAGCCTGTTTCGGCTGCTGCAGTAACTACAGCATGTACCAGTCCATTGAGAACCTTGTGGAAGGATTTACTGCTGCATACGTAAGTCATCCGATTTTGTTGTTTCTGCAACTTAATATTCAATTGTGTAACTTACCTGAGCTCGCTGTAAAGCATTTTTATGGCTTTTGCTGTAGCTAAACCGGGGAATGTGGAAGCAGCTCGCTGCTGGGAAGAGACAAGGACGTGCTGTTGGCTCCCTCTGACCCCACACTCTCACAGGAATGATCTGTGGTGCTTTAGCGGAGTCCCCTATGTGGACAACTCCACACAACCTAGACATAGCTGCTGCCTATTTAGACACCTGGAAAGGTGTCTGAATGACCAGGGGGAAAAAAATCCTACCTTGAGGGTTGCCTTTGGCAGCTGGGATTGAGCGTGGGAGAACAATATGGCAAGTACCAGGTCACGCATCAGGCCGTGAAGAAGGGTAGAGCCCCAATCCACGTTTTGTGACTTCCCTCTCAACTGAAACCTCTGCAATACAGGAAAGAGCTTTCTGAACACATCCACTTTGCTTGAGCATTTTACATTTCTGTGAATAATTGTTTCTTTCATGAGCTCCGCTTGCACACACGAGTTTAGCATTTCCCCCATGGCTTAAGTGTATGCCGTGTAAAGCACCATCTCCGGTGATCTCCTGGCTTCAACTTACGCCCCGAAGATTTTCCTCTAACAGAGAATTGATGATCTCCGCTCACCCTTTTCCTGGCACTTAGTATATATCTCTGCCATGTCTCAAAAACGGAATCTCCCAAAATGAAGATTTTCTCATAATGAAGCCTTACCATGATCTTCTGTGGTAGCTGCAGTCATGGCCAGCATGATGGAGAGTAAGCTGGAAAATTCAGGGCTAAGCAAGTCAAATGACTCCTCAGTAAGGCTACTTACTGTTCTTCTGCAGACCAGGTAGAAAGAGGACTTAACACATGCCTTCCTCATGAGTTAACTACATACTATGAAAGAAGTCTTTCTTGTGGAATAGCCCGTGAAGTGAATGTAGGGCTTGCTGAAAGCTGTGAGAGTTGGTTTCAGCTGAATCGTAGCTTTAGGGATTGATGTAAAGGAGTCCCGCGCTTCTGATGAGCAGCTAATGAAAGGATGGTGGACTTCAGTTATTGGATCATCAGCTGCTTTTTTTCTTTAACAGGCAAATGATCTTCAACTTCCTGTGTGCAGAAAATCCAGTGTTAAAGAAAAGGCCTTGACAGTGCGTGGGACATTCATTTGGGGTTTTTTTAATTACTGTATTTCAGAAAAAAAAAAAAGGATTGGAAATGTTTTGATTTAATTTTGAGCTAATTGAAAAAGTTTGCTTTCTTAGATGGTAAATGCCAAAATAGAGCCTTAAATGAGAGCACATTTGCTCAGAAATACACTTTCTAAGATGAGCAACAAAAATCGGAATTCAGACACAGTGGAGCTAGGTTTGCAATTTTACAAAAGACCTTTAGGAATCCTGACACTTTGCTCCAGGGGATGAAACAGCAGTTGCCACTTTAAGAGATAAAGTTTCCTACTATTATCATGACATTTATGCAGCTAGGACTAAAAGTGACCAGAACAACTCTTTACTGAAGTAAATGGCATGGTCATCAACCTTCCGCTAGCAGATAAAAGCTTCATGTCGAGTGACCGAGCAAAATGTAACCTGGCAACATGCAGTAGACAAAGGGCTCCCATGGGAGAGGTCAGGCAAGCATCAATGAACGTTCTGCTCCTCCAAAAGTTCCTCCAGCATAATTTAATAAACAAAAAGGTACTTGCCTATTGATTACTGTATCAGGTGTAGGCATTGCTCTCATGGTGGAGATAATGGACTCATCTACAAAGCAGGTCTGCAGTTACGTTACCTTACACTACCATTAATTTCCAGACCCAACAGTATTTTACAGTGAATAAGGAAGTCAACAGAGGGAGAAAAGAGGAAAGGTGTGCCCTTACCCCTCGGGGTAAGGAAGACCCCAAAGATCTGTTTTCAGAAAGGATGCAGCAATGCCAACAGTAAGGGGAACTTATTGCTAAATGAAGCCATATTTTTTCTTTTTAATGAAGAGCCCTGTAAAGAAGAGTCCTATTTATCTTTTTTCCTCAACAATTTCACGTGCTTTATTAAATGTTGCAAATTGGAGTTTGTCTTGTTGTTTTAAGATCATTTGCAAATGTTTTCCTTCTCTCTCAGACTCATTCACGCAGGGTCAATTTTCTGCCTATATTACAGTTCCTACACTCCCATAGGGAGCAGAGAACAGTTTGTCAGAAGCCTGCAAAAGGAGACAAACGATCTGTGCTCCAGTCTAATAACCTTCCTGAAGAAGACAAATGTGTGAATTGCAAAAGTTTCACCTGCAAAATCCCTACTGATATACTAATTAAGAACTGGATCTCTTCAACCCCTGAAAAAAAGGGAAGAAAAGGCGCGCTGAGAAAGGCTGGGGAAAAAAGAAACTAATGGCTCAGTGTTGTCCCAGAATCCTTTGCTGAGGGAGGATTGCACACAACCACAGTGCAGGCTCTTAAGGATTTATTAACAGTTGGAGGATCTCTAAACTTCACGTGGTTTTCCACGGGTCATCTCTCTGTCTCCTCCCCTACAGCTCCTCTTTGGTAAACAAGACTCTACATGTGTTTTTTTTTTTCCTGTATTTTTTGTTGACCTCCTCACTGAAAGCTGTCTTGAAGGGTGTTTTTATTTTTTTCAGGTAGTAAAGGTTGCATGGAGAAAGTTATTCATACCTACTACATTGGAACGGGCTGCCCAGGGAGGTGGTGGCGTCCCCATCCCTGGAGATGTTTAACAGCCGTGTGGAGGTGGCGCTGAGGGACTTGGTTTAAGGACCCTGGCAGTGCTGGGGGAACGGTTGGACTCGATGATCTTAAAGGTCTCTTCCAACCAGATGATTCTGTGATTCTGTGATTTTAAACTGCTAAAATTAAACCACGGCAGTTGCCACCTTTTATCCCACGTGTCTCACCACAAACCACCAAAATAACAACAGCAGCCTGTGATTTATATGGCTGACCATAAACCACCCAGTTCAAACTATGAAAAGGTAACGGAAGAAACTGGTTAACCATTTTTTCTACTGTATCATATAACTTTTAAAGAAAAGTTTTCACATTAGCATCAACTTTGATTAAAAAAAAAAAATAAAACCAAACTCCCGCGCACCAGAAGTTTCCATGATCTTTCTCCCAGCTGCTGAGTTTTATTCTAATTTTGGTAATTCTGAAACACTTCAAAGTAACTCATTAACGCCCTTAATGCTTTTGAAAATGACTTCTTTATCAGCGGTAAAACTCTTTGTGAAGATGCTAGATGTGACATGTGAGTATCACAGTCTTTTAAAATGAGACTCATTAATCTTTATCGTGAGTAACACTGCTTTCTGATTTTCAAAGACTTAATGGTGTCCAATTTTAATTTTTTTTACTTTCAAGTACTTCATCCTGCCTTTTCCTTATCTGTAAAACATGTGGGATATCGACATATTTCGAAGGTTTGTGGGGAGAATAAATAATTTCAAGATTATGAGGTGTTTAAATCCTGGAGCAAAGCAGACCTTACCATGACCTACCGTAAGGGGATCCAATAAGCAATTGTTTTCACATGATAATTCCACATTTAATTTAGTAACTAAGCTGTGGCTTGAGTCTTCTTGTAGAAAGAAAAGAAATGGACACGTGCTGAAGACTTGAGCTGGCCTGTCTGATCGCGGAGGGACCCTTAGCCTCAGGTAAGTGCAAGAATTGATAGTACAGAAGGGCATTAAAAGGCATTGAATCAACATGGGCTGGTGGAAATAAGTGCCTGGCACCAGTACGGCATGATGGGTGGCTAAAACCAACAGAGCAAGAGAAACTCAGGAGGTGCTGAAAAATCACTCCTGGAAGTGATAAAGCACACGTGGAAGTGACCAAGCAGCAGAATCCTCGTTTAACCAGCAGAGTAACCGATGCCATTGGGCAGTTTCTGCCCAGGCTCATGGTATAAATAGGTGTACTTTGGGGCCATAACAGGGTGAGTTTTTCCTTCTTTCTAATCAAAGCTGAGATGCTGCAGGATGCAGCTGCAGGTTCGTGGTGGAACGTGGACGGTACCCAGCCTCTTCCTGCTGGTTCAGATCCACTTGACAACTTGGACACAATTGAGAGGGAGTCTAAATGCAAGGAGCTGGAGCCTTTCCATGCCAAGAGTCCAGTTTTAAACTAAACTGATTAGTCTGAACTAAATGTCTACTCATGTGGAAATTAATAGGCAGGAAAGATGCTATTTTAAGGATATCAGGAAAAAAAGAGTACTCAGTCATTATTAGTCTACTTAACTGATTTTTCCATGTGACGTCCCCATGTAACTGTCACAAAAATAGATGAAAGTTCTTCATCTCTTCCCACCTGCTCCTGGCTTCGTTGCTTCTCAGATGTACCTGAGGACCTCAGCAAGAGTGAGTGTAGGTTAAATATTCACACAGGGAATGTATCAGGCTGGTTAGAGGAGTTATTTTATGAAGTAAGAGTGAGTCTGTAAAACATGCCTGTGTGCCGGGTTGACCTTGGCCAGATGCCAGGTGCCCACCAAAGCAGAGGGACAACCTGCCTGCCCATGGTCTTCACCACAGGCTGCAGGGCAATCTGTTCTCTGGTGGCTGGAGCGCCTCCTCCCCCTCCTTCTTCACTGACCTAAGCTTCTGCAGAGTTGTTTCTCTCACATATTCCCTCCGCTCTCTTCGGCTCCAGTTGCTGCTGTACAGGTTTTTTTCCCCCTTCTTAAATAGGTTATCAGAGAGGCGCCACCACCATTGCTGACAGGCTTGGCTTTGGCCAGCGGCAGGTCCATCTTGGAGCTGGCTGATGTTGGCTCTGTCTGACATAGGGGAAACTTCTATCAGCTTCCGACAAAATCTGCCCTTGTAGCCCCTCCTTTAAAAACCCTTGACACACCAACCCTGTACAATCCACTTCAGGGCACTCTCGGAGATGGCTGAAAGTTCATTGCTACCTGCTGTTGGTGGAACACACCAGTCAGGATGCGTGCCCTTGGAGAAGCCGAGGAGCCTGTGTGTGGTTACTCCTGGGAGCTTGCTGGAAGTAACAGCCCATTTACTCACTGCACCAGTGCTTCCTATAAATGTATTTATAACCCTGGCATGCCCGCCTTACCGTAATCTCAAGGGTTTGTCTGGTTCAGAGAAAGCCATAATGGGAACTGTAAACTTTTATGCTTGCCCTCTCTAGAAATTGTGTTGAAACTTTTATAACGGAGATTTTTCACCTTTTTGCTTGCTGCTTATGAAATCTTACTCACAGGGCAGTTCTGTAAAGATTTATAAACAGTGTGAGGTGTAAACCCAGCCGGGTTTACTGTCTGCACCTGCTACGGCTTGTTGTCTAGACACTTCACCACAAGAGCTCACTTGTCACGTTCTGAATGCTATGCTCGCTGTAATAACGCTGATGAATACTTTTTGTTCTTATTCTAATTACATTTGTGCTGAAGACAGTAGAATACTGCTTAAGAAAATCTCTGTGCAACGGTGACACACTTTCTTTATAAACGTTGCAAAGGAGAAGGGAAGAGTCAAAACAGAAGTACTTCAGAGGTGTCAACGTTACTAATATTTTGGCAGGTTTGCTCCTGGTTTTAGGTACTGGAGCAATTACTATTGTCATGCAAAACTTCGCTGGTTGATTTCCCCAATCTGCTGCTGAAAAGTTAAAATATTTCATGAACATTGGAAAAAATCTATGTGAAATGTGCTTCGCGCTGTATAAGGAAAACTGAGACGCCCAATTAATAGAGAGCTTGGAAAACCTTCTGTGACCTTACTGAGGAAGATACCAATTACCATGAGAAATGTTTGTAATTGTCCATTTGCCCAGAGTTATCAAGTGGTGCCTAACGATAGTCTTCTGCATACACAGTAGATGCATTTTTGTAATCACTTTTGGTAAGGGACACTGTTTAAGAGCACCACAAGGGCTACTTCACCTCTGCAGCACACACTGCTGGACTGAGGCAGCTCTCGAGGGAATGCATCATTAACGTTTATAAAGTCTATGCAAAGCCTCGCTTGACAGCCAAGGCCATTTATAGAGACATTATATCATGGTCCTGCAACAGAAAAGGGAACGATTTCCTACACCCCTAATTAAATTCTGGAAGCCTGCTTCTCTTCTACTGCCTTTTGCTCCCCGCAGAGCCCTGAGCAAACCAATGTTGCTGGGAATTGTTCAGGCACTCTGAGGGTATGTCATCCAAGTAGCGAGACACGTGGCCGCGTGACTCCGGTGACCATAACCACCTGTCATGCACAGCCCACAGGATGAAATGTGTTCACACGTGCACTTGATGAATATACCTGTCACTGTAATAAATAGTGGAGCCGAGACCTGGTGGGGAAGCAGGAGGAAATACATGGTCTTTATTCCAAGCCCAAAACAGCATTATTTGCTCTTTAAATCCAACATTTTAGCCAAGCAGGAAACCAAAGGGAAAAAATAAAATGTACAGCTTTATTAAATCCTGCTTAGAGCCACCTGATACTAAACCAAACGTGAAAATGGTGGTTTATCCTCTAACATGGGTGGGATAAACTTCCTTCTCCTCTCTGCACCCCCACAAAGGAACAAGAGCCCCTTGGAGATGGGATCTCAGGGAAGAAAAAGGGTGGTAGGGGGAGACAAAGCTTGTGCCACGGCTTGCCCCTTCTGCTTTGGTTCAGCGGAGACAGGAGCGTGAACCATTATTATAAACGGGTCACAGCATCTATTCACCAACCAGGAGAAATGGGTCTTTAGGGTTGTTCCTCTTTTTTTCCCCCCACATAACTCTTCTCTCTGGTAGATCGCATAATCCGGCGCAGAGATCCAGAGCCTCCATGGCATGTGCCATTTGGGCTTTCCCCCCTACCAAGGCATGTAATAAGAGAATGAAATGTTCCTTTCCTGCCCGGCCGCCGTGCTCTCCTGCCCGTGATGAATTAGATTCACAGCCTGAGTGTCTCCCTCTGCCATCAGCTTTCATTACCGATAACCAGCTCATTCTGCCTTGCGAGAGCGAGAGCTTCTGACTCCGTCCAGGCTTTTCAAACAGAGCGCCCAAAGCCGCCTAATTAGTACCTAAATAGTCTACCTTGCTCTAGCTGCAAATCCGTGCAAATGCGGGCTGCAGAGGCTCTTAAAAACCCAGCCAAAGACACCGACTGACCTGTTCAGTGACCAGGGGTTTTCTTGCTGCCAGAACACAAGCATGGGTGCAAGTGGTGGCAATTTTGGGGTGAAAAGCTGGAGGAAGACGATGTATTTCACACGGAGCAACTATCAGATGCTGACTTGTATGTAAAAATGGTGTGTGCTTTTATGTGTTGCCGATCATTTCAGAGCAAAGGTTGCTCGGCAAAGAAAATAAAAGCTTCTCTGCCTGCAGTGAGACATTCGCGAGTTTGTGTATCTTCATCGTAAGTGTTTCTGTGCATCCTTTCACTAAATTAAATAGGTCATATTGAGTGGTGATTTGTAACCCGGAGAACCGTTTGATTTCAAAGGGACAGCTCAGGGTATAAATCAAAGAACGAATTTGACCCAGCCTATCTGAAAAGGTAGACTTTCAGAGCTCCTATTCTTTATTTCTGACACATCCTTTTCAAGATGGGGTGATAAAACTGAGTGCGAGGTTCAAGGTGAGCTCACACACTGATTTACCGAGCGGCCTCACGACGGTTTCAAACGTATTCTCTATTCTCTCCTGAGCGCATTGTAACATCTTGTTTGGTTTTTAATCATTACCGAGCGCCAGGCAGAGATTTTCACCGAGCTGTTCACAATGACAGCCGGGACGTTTTTCCCTGAGTACTTACAGTTAATTTAGATCCCATCAATGTATCAATTGTTCCTTCCAGTGTGCCTTACCTTGCAGCTGTCACAATGAGTTTCATCCCCTATTGTGCTGCTGAGATACCGTGCTTTGTTAAGATCTCCTGTCCTTTGGAGATTAACCTACTCTTGATGGTTTTGAGAAAATAGTTTCATGGAAAATCTGCCAGTTCACAACTTTCATCTTTCCAGAATAGGCACAAAAGTTAAAAAAAGCCCTGCAATCTTCAGCACGTAATCGAGCACTGAAGCTGAAAATGCCACAAATATACATACCTCATGGGTCAACACAGATTTACTTCATCCTAGGTCCCCGAGACCCAGGCAGAAAGCAGCACGTTCCTGATGACTTCCTCGGGTCAGGGATAACAGATTGACATTCATTATTAGAAATAATAACCTGCTGTCTTTACCCTGAGAGTCTAGGCAGGAGCCAGAAAAGCTGTGGAGAGCCCCTTCCTGAACTGTGGGTCTGGGTCGGATCAGGGCAAAATGGTCCTCAGCCTCAGTGGCATTTTCTTGGACCACAACTGAAACTTCCGGCAGAGGAGGATCTGACTGACCCGCGTGGGACTTTGCTGAACTGCTTTGCCTTTTTATTACGCATCATTAATACCTTAGGTAGTGTTCTGCTTGGAAACAGCCAGTCTAGAGCCACAGGGAATGCACTACCACACTCATTCATCTTTCCACCGCTCTTTAGGCCTTTTCCAGGGCTTAAGGTGACCTTGCAACTTCTGAAGGAAAATAAAGGATTGGAGTTAAAGATGTTATGAATGATTGACCTACCTGGATGGCAGCTGATAATGTGCTGGAGGCTGCAAAGTTCAGGTGCTGAACTTCATTCTGACTGATAGAGGCTATAAAGTAGAGATAACTCATGGTGCACCAGCAACATCTTCAGCCAAACGGAATGAGGAATAAGGGGGTTGTCCCGCAGTCAGAGGAATGGCACGGTACAAACAGGAAAAAGAACAATTATTGTGGCATTAAGCTGATCAGACCGATATTTTAGGATGATGTGGTGAGTTCAGGAGCAGCTCGCTCTTCGCTCTGCTCAGCCAGGTAGAGCGGGTGTAATGGAAAAGGCCAGAATCCTAGCAGCCTGCGTTGGCAGAGGAATCCTAATCTGGGGAAAGGCAGAAAAAAAGGATCAGAGATGTCAAAGAAGAGCTTGTTAGCGAAAACGCTTCTTCTGCCTGGATATGAGGACACTTTGAAGACAAGCTTAGCCTGAAGAATGGTAAGAAGAAACTAATTCTTTCCATGCACTCAAGCTGCAGCAGATAATGGAGTTGCTTCGGGTCAAAATTAAAGCTGATTGAGACTTTTTAACAAAAAGCCTTTAAAAATGCATTTAAATAAATTTTTTTTTAAAAGTGCAGTAAAGCCAGCAGTGTAAATCATTTCCCGGGGTCAGCGGGGTCTGTACGTGTTATGTATATGGAGACCTGTAGTTCAAACCTTTGGTCTGATCCGGCCTCACCCAGCCCGGTTAGATGACCTAATTGCTGAGCTACTGGGTGATTCATTATGAATTAGGGGTTCTTTCCCTTAATGTTCTTCAAAAGGTTTTTTTCTGCTCAGGAACTTAAACCACACTTACGAAACCCCAAAATAACTTTGTGGGAGAGAAAACTGATTTGCTACTCGTCACAGGCACCTGACTGGTCAGAGGGTGCTCAGGCCTCAAGACCACTGCGTAGTTTCCGTTCTGATTAATCAGTGTCGTTTGGGTTTTTTTGGACTTCAGTTTTGTCTTTGACTTTCTCTTGTTTCATGTGATATTCTACCATCCTTCTTGCGCCTACGCCGATATTTTTGTGATGTCAAAAGAAACTCCCTCAGGAAGACAACTCTGCCAATTGTCTCCTGCCGCAGTGCATGGGACGTCTCTTACACAGAGCACAGGTCTCCAGGAAATTTTATACCTGCTCCATTCCGGAGTCATAGGGTCTAAGTCCTCTTTCACAGGCAGCACGACCAGTCTCACTGAAAAAGAGTGAAAAATTTGTGTTACTGCCAAGCTTTTAAAAACTAATCATACGCATCCTTCACATCAGGGTCTTTTCTGCTTTAGAAACTTCTACGTTGCTTGGGATTTTGGTTTGGATTTTGGGTTCCTTCACCATCCAGGGGAGGCATTAGAAGGAAACGAGTCTCTTGTCTGTTCGTAGATCCTGGATAAGCCGGCCATCCCGCTGCCAGATCTCATTTTTGAAAAGGCAAATTCTCTTGTCAACTCATGTAGAAATATTAGAATGGGAGATAGAAATATTTTCTCACGGAACGAGGCACAGAACAAAAGGTCAAAAATAGTCTAGCATTTCTGGTCCACATATGCATATTTCGGCATAACCTCATACTGGGGGTCTGTGAAATGCAGGTTGAAGAGCTGGGTGAGAAGGGGGGACTATTTCCATGCTCTGATTTCTAAGTTAACAGCACTGTGCCGTTTAACTCCCAGGCTTTGTGTGGGAAACCTCTACAGGCACGAGAGCACACAGTTAGAACAAGAGGTCTCAACTCGCTATCAGTAGGAATGCTCAAAAAAACCCCCCAAATCTGTATCCTGCGTGACAAACAGGCAAAAACCCTTTCAAATATTCTGGAGCTATAGTACTTTCACCATTTCACAACAGTTACGCTGCCCCACCTAGCACGCCTTTCTGAAGGCACATCCCTTACACCAGAAATACTCACGTGGGTGACCCTCTAGTAGCTTTCGGCAAATTATTTCCTCCTCTTACAAAGCTTTCCAACTGCAAATCTTCTTACAGATACGAATACAGTTTTCATTATCTACTGCATTGAGCATTATTCTGATAATTGTTTAATCAATTCCCACACTGAGGGATGTACTGCTGTGCCTACTGCCTGTCGTAACTATTGTCATGCCTTTCTCTCAGGTTTATTTTTTAAGTACGTGGCGTTTTTATGGGTATTTTTAGCAGCCACTCACTGTACTTTTTTTCTTTAAATGGTTTAATTTTTTCCTCTTAATTCAGAAGTAAGAACCTTGACAGATATACTATCGACAGCACTGTACTAGATAAAGCTTCCACGGTTTAAAAACCATACAGACAAATCATATACACAATTGTAACATGTATTTAGTCTGCAGAAACAGAACAGCTGCCATATCCTTCTCTGAAACTTTGATATAACCACATTTTGAACAGGTGAGTTAAGCGTTTACAGAACGGGTGTGTGTGCGCTGCAGACAGGGGAGCAGGAAAACACACGGAAACAAGGGTTTGCAATTCCAAGTATTTCCCTATCACCTCTCATCCACATTCCTTAAGATGTTTGGGAACTACAGTTTCCTTGATAACAACCTGTACTCCAGGTTCCTTTTCCTTAGGGAATTCTGCATCAGGCTTCCTCCCTGCAAAGGTCTGAACGAGGGATTTGCTTACTGCCAGCACAACCTCTGCCGAGAACCTGAAAGTCAAACTGCTTTTCCTGATTCATACATCACCTTCAAGAGTAAAAAATGAAGAGCTCACAGTGGAAAATTTGGTTTTTACTAAAATAAACAGGAATAAATCTGTTCTTCTTCGATATTGTAGTGCCAGAGGCAGGACAGCATGGTCCTGCAGTATCGTAATCAAGCTCTGGTATCCAAAGCTCTTTCTGTCAGACACTGGGTTGCATTTCGTAGAATCGCAGACTGGTTTGGGTTAGAAGGGACACTCATAGGTCACCCAGTCCCACCTCCCTGCACTGAGCAGGGACATCTGCAACCAGAGCAGGCTGCTCAGAGCCCCAAGGCCCAACCTGACCTGGAATGGTGCCAGGGATGGGGCGTCTCCCACTTCTCTGGGCAACCTGTGACAAAGAGAACAGGAGTTAGCAATCTGGTTCCACTGAGTGAAGAAACTTGCGTTCAGTTCCCTGGGTCTAGAATTTCACCTCGGACATTTGAGTTTTCAAAATTCACAATCATTTGCATCCTTCTCCTAATCATTTATGATAGTGGCATGCCACTAAGTGGAAATGGCAACACTTAACATAATTTAGAATACAACCCATGTTTTCAGCTATGTGTAGCCTTCAGCTGGAGAAAGTCTGTCTTCTGCAGCAGGACTAGCCCCAGACTTCACATGAAGTGTGTACCTAACTCTACATGGGATTGCTGTCAAGTGTAATACAATCCAAGATACAACCAAACGTTGCTCGTAACTATATATTTAGAGAGAAAATACATGGCAGCCGATATTTTCAAGTAGATTTTTGCTTCCTGCCCCTGCTATGACTATGTGTCTGCAGTCAGCTTGGCTGTGCTCCTCATCCATGGCTTAGTCCTGCCTCTGCAGCCAGAGTACCTCACCAAGGTGACCAGAAGCACCCCTTCCTCTAGACCTGCCCCTGAGGACTTGAACTCTAGCAAGGAGCTTTGTAGGTCTACATCTTGATGAGATTCTAGTGTGGAATAATCGTAGCGAATAATGTACCACTACGAGCTTAAATCGATGGTTGATGAAGCTGCTGAACTGGTAGCCTAGGTGAAGAGTGTTCCCAAATTAGAAACACTCATGAGAAGTCATCAGTACATTCAGTCATTCACGTGCAGATTGGCAGCTACGAAGGTGCTTACTCCCCCACACCATCTCCATTTGGCGCAGCCCTTGGGTTGGACAGGTCATGAGATCAACTTCGCCTCTGCCTCGTTCCTGTGCTGTCCCAGTGAGGGTTGTGGGAGGGGATTTCTTCTCAGTGGCAGCTGGGGCACACATCCTGCATCCTGACGTAGGCTATCAGGGAGGTTTTAGATGCCTCCAGCTTTACAACAGGTGCTGCTGCTGAGGAGGTGAATGTCACTTCGACCTGTTACTAAACCCACTCATCTGCTTAATCAGGTCCCAAGACACCTTCTTCTTTGGCAGGGAGGCATTTAATTCTTTTCTGACGGCTGCAGAGCTGGGGGGAGGAAAGCTTTAGAACACACAACGCCCTTGCCTAATTGTTTATGATCCATGCCGCTTCCTCCAGCTGTGGTTTCCTGGCCCCAGCTGTGGAGGAGCTGGCCTTCTGGGGCAGCTGCGAGCGTACTGAGCTTTTGTGCAAGCGACCAAACATCGAGGAAAAAGATTTTGAGGCTCAAGGCCTTAAGCTGGCAGAAACAATGTGCATCATTCAGGTAAAACTGCTTAGTGCCTACAGGGAGGATGTTGGCTGCAATGTACTTACCGCGGTCCTTGCCAGCAAATTATAACAGCGGCTGCGATAGAAAAGGGAAAAGCGGCGGAGGCTGATGTGCTCCAGCTGCTGGGAACGCTGAGCTTTTGTTTAGACCTTACAGGTCTAATTCTCATACTGTTGACTTATCCTGTCAGCTTAGAATACGGCTCAGAATTATTGAGGAACGTTGGACACGCGGTAACAGAAGGAGAAATGAATCTGCTCTTTCAGGTCCCGTCTGCTGGCTCGTATTAATGTGTCTTTAACAAGGGTTTATTCCAGAAATACCTCTTGCAGTTCAACAATCTCCTCCAGCAAAGCTGTTCCAGAGTAGGGTATTTGCTCAGAAACAGGTCAGATAAAACTAATACAATTAGAGAAGGAGAAATAAGGCTTCTGAAACTCTTCCTGTGAAACCGTTATTACCATTTTTCCTGGGTTTTTTTTAATTTCTCAATTGCTTATGCAATTTTTATCTTAATTAACTAATGAATGGAAGCATGTCCTATTTAGAATGGCATTGTACTTCAAAGCCAGGAGATGACAGGCATCATTGGCTGTCTCTTCATTGATACACCAAGAAGTAAACTCATGTATTTCTAAAGGCTTTTAAGGTAATTTTGTGTTCTGTGAATCCATAGACTCCTGCTCGACTTTGTCTGCTGAACAATGACAAGTCTGTGCTTCCCCAAACATCAGACTCTCAGCAAAGCTTAAGCAAAAATTCCACAGGTTTGGAGGGGTTTTCACATTAGTCCGGCTTTCTAAGACACTCCTGTAGAGTTTAATACGTTTATTACTTGCCAGACTCCATGTGCTGTATCGAATAACAAAAGTATTGTTTTGTAGTTGTTGTTGAAATTTATTTCAAGATATTTTTCCCACCAAACTGAAAAGGGGAAAGCTTCAGGACACTTCCCTTGTCATCCAGTTCCATCAGCATGTTATGATGCTAAATAAAGCAAGAAGACTAATTCACAGTACCGTATTTGTACTGATAGAATTAACCTTGCTTATAAGCAGCTCTTCTTTGATAATAAATTTATATTTAGACCAGAATTTTTCTAGAGGTGCACATCTCTGTCTGGTGATGTGTCTACTTACATGCGGCAGGACAGACCAGAACACATTCAGAATACACCACGAATAGAACATACACTAATTTGTGCAGACAAGAACAGGCTTTCTGCATATGTTCCCGTGGCAATTCCAAAACAAAACCAGAGCCAGCCTACCAAATGGGAAGGCAGATTTCTCAGTACTAGCATCTGGTGAACGCTGGACACTAAAAGAAGGGACTGGAGTGATGCAGGACCTATTTCTTTTAAGAGTAAACTATCCGGCTTTCCACCGGCATGTTATATCCCAATTCTTGCTTTGAAATTTCTTGCTGGAATACCAGAAGTTGTCCCAAGAGAAATATTAATGTTCATGTTAAGCTGCATCTTGACTATTGAACCACATTTGTCACTTGGAAGCATCTGGCTTGCCTGATACTGGACCTGCAAGACCTCTGCTTCATTGGTTGGCAGTTTCTTCATCTGAAAGATGTTTTGAGCTTTAGCTGTGAGGTATTTTTTTCTGAAGATATTTTCCTGCTGCACGTGCAAAACGAATCTGAATGCTGGGTAATTTTAGGCTGCTGTTTAGTCTGTCAGCTGAGAAGCTCACGTTAGAATTTTATTTTCTTCATCAGGTTCACTATCTTTTTTTTTTTTTTTTTAAATATTTTTCAATATATATCCTCTTGTTGCATGGTTGCAGAACATTTAGAAAATTGTTTCTCAAATATCAGGTGTTTTAGGCAAATCTAATACTCAAATCAGGATTCAGATCTCTTTTCTTGATGCTGGGCTCTTCAAATGCATTGATAACCAGGAGACTTGGATTCAGCGGAATCAGGAGACACTGATTTTAATATGTCTGCAAAGCAACAAGGTCGTTTAGCATGTGTTTGCCTTTAAGAACCTCAGACCCAACAGGTTTTTCTCATAGCCGAAGTTTGTCATTGGTGGAGAGAACTCTGCAAATCAAACCGTCCAACACCTACTACAGCACCCCCTTTCTCAGGGATGACGCACCTTGTTACCACCCAAGAAATCCAGAACAAAAGTCTCGTTGGGTTCTTGGGGATGAACAGGACGTATGAACCAGGTGCACAAACAGGACATATGACATTGTGTCCCACATTTTCAACATTAGTTCTCTTAAAATATTGTTCATCTTATATATGGTTTTTTTTCTTTTTTTTTTTTTGTCTCAGAAGATAGCTGGGGGAGAGCATAGGATAGAGAGCAGTATAAAGCGTGCCACTGGGCTGCCGTTCTTACCTCCTGCAGAAAAGTTATGCTGCTGAAGCAAAATAAACCTTTGGATACAGTTTCGCAGATCTGGTAAAGCCATCATATTTCCATTGAAATGTGATTTATGGTATTGATTTTTTTTAACCTTGCAGAAGATCGCCTACAGAAATAGACATAATTTTTTTGAATAAACTACACCAATTATCTGGTTGTCCACAGCTGACGAATTATTTATTTTTCCTCTGTGCAGCGTGATGGCCAGTAAACCATAAAACTGACTGGGACTATAATCAAAGGGTATTTCTGCAAATCACTCAATGACAATCTGGGGCAATTTTCAATTACTCTCAGGACAGATTTTTTCCAATTGACTAGACAGAAAGTGGCAAGAAAGATTTAAGAAATGCCTTGTAAGTGCTGATCTGAGAACTTAGTACCAAATATCATCAATCTGTATCCTTCTGAGACCAGAAGATTTACAAAATAGGCCATTGAACTTAGATAGACGTTCAGTTACAGAATTACGTGTCTGACGCTTAGGTCTCTTGGGATTTTTAGTGCTAAAGGGAATAGCTATAGACTCACGCTTTGGCTGTTTGCAATTATCATGCGCCTCATTAGATTAATGACTGTCTGAACACTGACCCACTTCCTTTCCTGACGACGCTCACTAAGGTGGTTCACCGGGTTACCAGTGGTAACTTGTGTGTTTACAGAGGTTTGGTGTGGAAAGGACTGAAGCGATAGCCTTGGCATAACAAAATCTGAAATATAACCCATGGCCTCATAAATATCTCGCAGAAATTGTGAATTAAAACCTTCCTAAATCTGGATATAGAGATGCTACACTTGGATAAGTGTTTTTCAGATTTCTTTTAATGGTCCTCACCATTTTGAGTTTGCAAGAACTGAATGGCAGCATACTCGAAAACGCTGGTGGATGTGTATTGCAGCAGCGCTAACGAAGCTGGAGCAGAAACAAAGCCCCGCTACAGTCCCCACGCTGGTGACTCGGGCTTTCCCACCCTGGTAGAGAGAACAGGACAGAAAGGCAGAAAGAAAAATCCCTTATTGGAGACGAGACAGAAGGATGACTCTATCTGATACAGGATAGCCAGAATTTGTTAGAAACAAAAAAACATCCCAAGACAACCCTGGCTCTATCATGCCTCCGACTTGTCAGTGGTGTCTTGCAACTGCCCTCTGGACTATTTGTCCCTCAACCCTTTTCCATGGTGGGTCACATGAACGAGGCTTTGTGCACACCTGCCAAGCCCAGGCGCTGCACCCGGACCTTAACCCTTTGGGTACCTCCCTCCCGACATCGGCATCAGCATCTCACATGTCTCAAGACATATTTTTTTTTTAAAATGCAGTAGCAAAAATTATGATGTAAATTATGATGTCAATGGTGATGTAATGTGTTGTTTTGCACCTTCTTGAGACAGATCTTCTTGAGAAGCTGACTGTTAGACACTCCTGGCCCAAAACCCAGCATGTGAATCGTCACCTAAATATCAGAAACTTTTTTTTGCCATAAAACTCTCCGTATTTCTGAAGATTATGAACAGTGCCAGATTTAAGCAACATGGAGCTTGTAAGCTCCGAAACAAAGCTGCAAGTCCTTCCTGCAACCTCCAGGACAATTCTTTAGAGGTAGGTCTGCCGTCTACCCAATTAGCAGTTCACACCTTTATATATTTCTTCGTACTTGTCTGAAGATTTGCATACCAGCAAAGTTCGGCATCTGAGACTCTAGAACATCCCAGTGAGGGTATGTCTGCCTGAGAGAGAGAGAGAGAGAAAACGCACTTCTAAAATTCAAAGAATGTAACTCAGTACTCGAGTAAATTGCTCTTTTAAAAAATTTCTTTAGGGAGCAGCCCTAGTACAGTCAGATTATTGTGAATATTTTCTGTAGAGGAAGAATTTTAACAAGAAAGCTGAGGTCTGCTCCTAAGGCCGTATCCAAAAATAATTAATAAGTATGAATTAAGATTCTGCACACACAGGCATTTAGCTGAGTGCAGTGAAGCAAACAAGTGAACAACTGGCAGCACACTGATATGGAGACAAGCCAAGTTTGCCGTGGCCATCCTCTTCGTACAGTGCCAATTATCCCGAATGATTCATACGCTTACCAAAACACCAAACATGAGCGTTTTGATCTGTAATGTCTTATATCTACGCTCCTTTCTGTGCTGAAGGTCTAATTAAACTGGTAATTGTCGTTCATATCTCTCTCTATTCTATTTGTATTCAAAATTGCAATAGATGCGATCTGTGTATTTTTTTTAATTCAAGTAGTTTAAAATTAATTTGAAGCTGTACAACAGCAATCATACTCTAATTACTGAGATAGATAATCAATTAATAAGCTCGTAACTAAGGGTTCTCCTCTTGTAGATGGAAATTATTTCAACTGGGGTGAAGTGCAATCTTCGTATTAAAAAAAATTTTAAAAACTGGTGAATCTATCCCACAGCCAGGAGGTGAGGAGGCATCTGTTTGTTAAGAGGTGTCATTTTAACCCCTGCACTGTGACAGTGATTCATGTGGCTGTAGCCACAGCTTTCTGTGGCCAGAACCACATGCCATTCTTGAAGTGTTCACGCTTCCTCCTCAGTTAATGCACGCCAAGCCATTCCATAAAGCCATTAAAGTAAATAAAATAAATGAGTTCAAGACAACTGGTTATTTGTACGGGGAATTAACTGAAGGATGCAGGGAAGAAGTAGGGAGGAGGCTGAGATTAATAAACCTTAAAGCGCAGGCGTGTTGTGCCAAACGGCCTTTTCCCCTGTAACTGTAAACAAATCTGGATTTTGAACAATTTTAGACCTCAAAGTCCTGCATTAGCAATGGCATCGGGCCATCAGTTGCATTGCTTTCCAGCCAAAAAAATCCATGAGATGAACCCGAGAATCTGTTACCCACAGAATGAACCGGGGAAGACAATTTTTCCATTGTCAACTTGATGGGCTACTTGCAGGAATACCCTCGGGGTTATTTGTGTCGTGGTGGCTTTAGCATCAGATTAAGACTACCAAGAGGGGTGCCACTAGTGGCAGGTGTGTTCAGGTGGACTCTACATCTCTTCCGTAAAATAAATGTCTGTGGCATGCATTGAACAGCTGTTCACATGGAATAAGGCTGGTTCCCTAGACGGCGGTGTACAAGGGGAGTAGAATTCTCCACTACAACTACAGAAGTTCACCTCTTAGTTATTTTTTGGGTTTCAGCTAGGATTTTTAAGGACATACCTTACAAACAATCCTTTCTATGTTGTGTATTCTAACACCAAATCCATGGTAATTAACAAGCCTGGGATGAAAAACCAGAGGTAGCCAGGGTTCGGGGCAAAAAAATAGTCATCAAAGCTGCTATTCTGTGTAAAATATAATAAAAAACAAAGAAAAAGAATAAATAAAAAATGGGAACTTTTAAAATAATTTTAAAGTTCTGAGGAAAAATCCTGTTTCTGTGTCTATTCTTACTGCTATTTCATGGAAAAATTTAATGTTTCTACTTAACAGTCCTACTTTTTGTTTCTTATGAAAAGACAAATGGGAATAATAAAGTTAAATTTTACGTAATTTTCTGCAGAATCAAACTTCTTGTTAGCATCTGCACGTCTTTTGCGTATGCTTCTTTGCCTGGATGAAGTTACTGAAAACCATACCATTAAAAAGAGTGGATAACTTTGTTTTTTCCAGTGCAACAGCCAAAATAATTTGTGTCTGCATCAATTTCTCCTTCACACACTTCAGGAACTGTTTTCAGGTGATATAAAAATGTCTCACCTTCTGTTTACCTTTATTAACTGAAATAATGAAAACGACATTTTCACTCAGGACTAATGACCACTGGCTTTACTCTTGTGGTGTGTCTAGTGACACTTCTGCAATAGGAAAAAACCTTGGAAATAAAGGATTTTAGAATTCTATTATAGACTTCTCTAATCAATTAAACCAAAAGTAATTGCAATAAAATTTGTGTCATAACATAAGTTTGAGAGTTAGGAAGAGTTCTTGTCGATAGTCTAGAAGGTTGTGTTTAAGCCTGAGATTAATGATCTAGTGACCCAAGTCACCACATGCCCTTCGCAGTGGTAACAAAAAGAGAAAATATAATTTTCTTTTTTCCCCCACTATTCATTATTTCCATGCTTTGAAGATTACCTCATGAAATATCCCAAGAGAGTGACTATACGCTCATATAAATGACTATTTTCAGCATTTCATTTAGTGTATGACTTCATAAGTAGAGGGAAGAATAAAACCGTTTGTTGGAGCTGCTTTCTCTCCCATTATGGCCTTCTCGTCGAAAGAGTCTGCATTTATTTCTCAGCATATTTCATGCTGTGGACAGGCAGGAGATTGCAATGATGGCCAAACTGTGATCATTCATCCGTGCATATGGGTACTCATTTTTTAAATAAACTCGCTGTTGAAAAGACTCTCCTCTGCATTTTCTGATTCCCTCACTTTTTGCAAAACGCCAGTACCAAACTTTACAATAACACATGATTTCATTTAAAATTTAAATAAGATACTTGCTGTGATGAATATAGAGGTCTGTTTCGGTACCTGCTGAAGAAGGAAACACCACGGCTCAAGAGTTCTTCACCTCTTTCACATGGTTATGCCTGTCAGCACAGTCACTGCAGTTTCTTATGTTACTGGGATAATACATGTTATCTCATCAAGTCCTGATCTTCTACAGTCAGCATAATAACGTAAGAAAATACACAGCTTTCATTTGAAACCATATAATAGGGAGAGATCTGCTCTACAGACAGCTAGTAGAAGTATCTTTCTTTGGTAACACATACTATACGTCAGAGAAAAGGATTAATTATATGGCTGCAGAACTTTACAACAGGAAAACAAAAATGCCAAAAGGCACAAGTTGATTCTATGGAGAGCTTCGCATTTCGAAGTAATATCCTCCAAGCAGATTTTCCTGTGCATCCAGTGAATGAACAAAACAATTGTGTGGAAGCAGAATGTGGTGGCTCATTCGCATGAGTAGTTTGACTGCCGAGGATACTCACGCAGCGAGTTATACAATTGGAAAACCCAAATGTAAGTGTTTGTGCAATAGAAAAGCTAAATTACCAAGAAACAGGAACGTAATTATTTTTGCCATAAGCTGGTAATAGCACTCAGGTGGTAAAAACTGTAAAAACCCCACACATGCAGAGACTAAATTAATGGCAAAGAACAGGGTCAGGAGGATCCTCTCAAATACTAAGTTTATTAGTACTTATTCTCATCAAAACCAAAGGGGATTATCTTTTTTCACAGGGAGGTCATGAACGGAATTTCTTTCCCCAGCGGTGACTGCTGTGAGCAGTATCAACAGCAGTCTCGTGTACCCACTGTAAGCATTGGTGGTGCCCAGCGCTCTCTCTGAGAGATAAGGTGACTCGTTCCTCTTGCTTGGCAATGAGACAATAGGAAGTTGAGCTTCCTCAAGGGATCATATGAAATGAAGAAGGATGCACTTCTGGAATCTCTCGTCCAGTCAGTGTATTATCAAACCGGTGGATTGCTTTGTTTACTGTCACGGCATGTCTATGGTGGGATTGGCAGATACCCAGCTGAGCTGGGTGACTGTAGGAAGCGTGGCCAGATGAGACAACCTCACTGGTCCTCGGATCTGGCTCTACAGTCTGGGTCTGTCCACACTGAGTCTCCTCTTTGGACACTGATTAATTTATGTTAACGAAGAAGAAAAATAAAGTACTTACTTTTCTTACCCTCCCCGTACAACTACTTCATTCACTTGATACAGGACTTGGAGAGGACCCCCACATCTTCCAGACCTTCGAGGTCTATCTGCCCATCTGTAGCTTTTGTCAAGGTTAATTCTCGACGTGACACAAAAGAGCACGGAATTTAAAAAATCAGATTGTAGCAGATAAAAAATAAGGCTCATCATGTTCAGAAAAGAGAGAAGAGCCAGAGGTGCTGATAAAACAGAGTGAAAAGGGAAGATTTGTGAATAATTCTCCCATTTGCTCGATGCACCTCTGTAGGGAGGTTCTTATTGCTAGGTGTACTCTCTACCCAGGATTCATCCAGGGGCTTTCCTGTGTTGCTCTTTCCAGCACCAGAAAAGTCTCTTTCCTATCTCCTCCATGAGAGCCGCCCTGCTCCTGCAGGTTTTGGGGAAGAGCAGGAAAGAAGCAGCTCTCCCCCTTCCTCCAGTGTCTTCCACTTGCCCAAAGCAGCTCACAGAAGACCAAAAAGAGGATCCTTCCCTCCCTTTGCCAGGTTGATCCCTCTTCAAAGAAATCTCACAGACAGCACCCAATAGGCTGCGAACGAACAACTGAAACACATCACTTCCTTCACAGATTGCCTCAACCCCAAATATACTTCTTAATTTGAGTATGTAATTAATGCAAATCAAATGCTGTAATAAAAGCTCTTTGAAATCAGATCATGTATCAGAACACACCAACAAATAAATATTTCCAGTAGGAACCGATATTTTTTCCCAGCCTTTGCTCTTTATCAGAGATAACCTCCTATCAAAACAGTTCCAACTGTAGCTCTGTCACCACGCTTGGCCGGCAATGTCACTGCCATAGGTGAGGACAATTTTATTTCCAGGGGTGGCAGTTTCTATAAAGGTTTTAAATGTTTTCCTCTCAAGCTACATCCACTGGGAAAAGAAGCATGAAAACAAACTAACTTCTATACCAAGCAAAAGGAAGTTGGTCTGAACAACCAGCTACAGGAACCTGTAAGATACCGGGGGGTTTACAGCTGAAGCTCACGTCTCAAACTTAGCCGGTGAAAGAAGCAGATGAACAAAGATGTCATTTTTCTTGTACAACAATCTCCACGTCAGTGCAGTTTACATTTCTCACCATTTTCCAAACATACTGCAAAAGGTGATGGTCACTCTTCTTTAATTGGCTTCTTTCTGTCAAAAGAAGGTACAGAGGTTTGAGCCGTGATACAGCATGTCAGCTCCTGCTGCACCCCATCAGTACCCGGGAGGTGAGTTTCTACACTGTTCTCACTTTTTTAAGTTACCAATACAGACTTCTATTTCTTGGCAAGTGTGTACATACAGAGAAAACGCTTTGTGTGTCAATATTATTCCCTCAAATATCTCCAGTTCATAAAGTTGTGTATTTTGTCTCCCAAACAAGATACCAGAAGGAAGGTAATTCAAAAGGTCCAAGTTGCACGAAAAATAAGGCTGTCACTGCCCCCGTCGTTTCACAGAGTCGGTTTCAAGGACTTGCACACTGCTCATTGTTACTTTTTGTCTCTCTAAATGTTCATGCATATACTACCCAAGAGAAATGTCATCGTCCTCATACATGCAAAGGTCATTTCTGGAGGGTCAGAATGAACCAATATGTTATATTACACTGCATATGTTCCATATTTTTTTAATTCAGGAGCTTCCTATTACACTCACACGTACTGTCTGAGCTGTTCCTGTAGGCGATGGTCCTGTCACCCCCCCTTTTGGTAAGAGGAACAGTTTCCTTACTCCCAGATCCGCATGAACGTTCGTGGACCACCTCCAGACCTGCTTTCTTCCCCCAGAAAATAATCTTCTTTGCCTTTGTCCCAAGACAAAGTTCTTCTGAAAGTATTACTACACCAGTATTCCATCATGTGACATAACGAATGGAGCCCCGAGATTTAGTTCTACTAGGGGTCTTCATATCACCTTAATAATGAGTTGGAGGCTGTGTATTACTCTACTCTGAGGAGAGAGGAGAGAGGAGAGGAAGAGAAGAGAAGAAGCAGCAAGCAGCGGTCCTCTCTCTGTCTCCAGGACTTTCTGCCAGCGCAGCAACTGAAGCTTCTCTTCAGGAAAGCTCCTGTCCATGCCATTAACAGCACATACGTTCCAGATAGAGGAGGGGTACGCAGTACTCCTCGCTAGTTAACACATAGCGGTCCTACTGCCGCTACTCCTGTTGGTTGTTTACTCAGACACTGGCTGTTTACAGTAGGTGTGTGGGTGCCAATATTCCATTAATGTAATTAAATCGATCTCATTACAGAGCAAAAGGGATTAATTCTGAAAGGTTCTTATAAATCTTATACCCCGTGTATCAAATACATTCCTACCTCTCTGTTGAATAGAACAACGGTGGTTTTTGAGGACATCACAATCCTGCAATTTATAGGTGTGCTGCATTCGTAACTGTAATGAAATAGCCACATGTAAATGCTTATGCATACTTCTTTTTCCAGAGAATCTCCAAATTCTTATCTTTTCATGGGCTATGTTTTTAAAGAAAGAAATCTGTTTATTTAGAAAGCATTAATCAGCAGTAAAAGAATATCAATAGCTCCTTTTGTTTTCAACATGCTGTGCTGCCGGTTGCAAACAATTTGCAAACACATGAAAATTTTTATTGGCACTTACAATGAATAGTTTCTGTATTAATAATAATGCAATTATATCTTGTTAAAACACTAAGTAGTAATAAACAAGGAAAAAACAAAGCGGCTTTTTTGAACCTCAGTTCTGTGCTATCGTTGACAGTGTTAGTCTGCATTTGCCCTTTTGAAGGGCAAACCCCAGCAGGGTTTCATTGCACTGTTGAATAAATAGAGCAAACACAATATGCAAATTCTAACCGTAT
This sequence comes from Bucorvus abyssinicus, assembly GCA_009769605.1. Classification (NCBI taxonomy): domain Eukaryota; kingdom Metazoa; phylum Chordata; class Aves; order Bucerotiformes; family Bucorvidae; genus Bucorvus; species Bucorvus abyssinicus. Next base: position 7,163,548 of record CM020034.1, on the reverse strand, counting down.
TAGCACTGATTCGTCTAGTTTAATCTCTACATATCCTGAATTTATTTTATTTAATATTATTAATATTGGGACGTGTGACTGAACACTGACCAAACAGGTAATGAGACTCAACACTAGGAGTGTCACAACTAATTAAAAAATAATCCTATGATTTCCCGACTTTCTGTAAACGTGGTGCCCTTCTTAGAGCTCCAGCAAAACATCATTAAAGGCCATGAGAAATTTTTCCACAATTTCTTGAGCACTGGCTCAGGTTCCGCTGCTGTGATTTGGTGAATCAAATAACCCATCAGCTGCAAGAGTACAAAATGCTTATACCCCCACACCTCCAGCCGAACTCCAGTTCCATCACAATAAGTCTTCCAGCAATATTTATTCACCAGCAAGAACACCGTCAGTTATGCCTATAAATAGTAATAAAGTGTGTGATGAGAGTTTGTGCCCAACTCCTCAGTGAAATCCCGGCTGTCAATGACTTGGTTCAGAAAAAGTCTAAGAAACAATCAGGGTGTTTTATAGAACACGATAGCTGAAACAGCGGGAGCCTGCACAAAATATACGGCTCCTGGCCACGCATGAATCCTACCTGAACCTTTTCCATGAATACTGATAGACAGATGCAAGATCTGGCCCCTCGGCTGCTGAAGGAATATGGATCTGCACATCTGAAAGAAAGAGCTGGTGCCCTGTTGGGAGAACAAGAGGAAATAAATGAGCTCCACTAATATCACTCTGGCAGAAAAATAAATAAAAGTCAAACTAAAGGGAACTTTTTTTTTTTTTGGTAGTAAAACACTCATGAAAAAGAAAAAAATTGATGAAATGGGTTTATGAGCGCTCTTTGTAACACAGCGTCTCAGCTTTAGAGGTCAAGTGAAGGCAAAATTCAGTCATGACGACTAACCTTGGGTGAACTCCACAGTACAAAGAGGTATGGAGACACTCCCAGACCCAAAGAGTTTGTAGCCTAAATACACAAGACAGTGGGTGGATGGATCTAAGAGGGTGAAATTACTTGATCGGTGACAGCATTAAGAATAAAACCTGGTTCTTGTGTGCTCTCCTTCAGCATTTTCTGTGCTTGGCCACAAAGCTTTCGAATGTCTCTATTTATTCCAAGACAATCAAGTCCGAAGACATGTCTGAGATATTTGAGGAAATATGAGCAGAAATCCCAGACAAGTTCAGGATGTAATTAATTTCATTGTAATTTTGCCCTTATTAAGGGATTTATTGCTGTTAATGGAAAATATGTAGGTTGTCCAAAGCATACACATTTTCCAACTAAACAGATTATCTCACCCCTAGTAGTATAAAGAAATAACGGGAATTAAACCCAGAATAGATCCACAGTGTAATGCTATTGCCAATGCCAGATCCTCTACTAATCCCCTTAGGAGGAAGCTGTGACTTATTGCTGAATCTGTCAAACAAAATGCTTAAAAATTAGGAGCAGTTTTCATCATCTGTTTCCCCTGCACTGTGTTAGATAATAACTTTTAATCAAAACTGGCATTTTTAGCCTACTGGAAGGGATGACTGGGATGCCAATAGAATGATATCTGGTAGCGTACTTGTGTATTAGGCTACAGCACGTTGTAGCTGATTCTGCCTTGCTGGTTTACACACTTTTAAAGAAATCTGAATATTCAATATGAATCCCCAAACACTTTAACCTCAGTCCTTCGCCAAAATTTTGCTCCAGCCGTACAACTGTGAAGCACTTCTGCTCTGAGCCCGCAAGGGTTTTCACACCTACTTAATGCTTTCTTAGCAATTTCTTGGTAAAATGCAAAATCACGTGTGTAGGAGCCATCAACAGGAGCGATCGACTATCCTGGTTATCAAAATACTCAGGTGGTTTTTAAAAAAATATTTGGGAAACTGCTGAGATAATGGGATTGGTTTACAATCAGATAATTACAGTATTTCTATTCATAGTTCCTGAATTATTCTGGGAAGCTCGGAGTGACCAATTGATGTACAGTCTTTAAGGCCTTTGTTACCAACCTTAGCAAGACACTAACGGCGTATTTTCCTCGTGAATGCCGTGGTTTGAAAAGTTACTCCAAGGTAACGAAACTGGTGAGTGTCTGTATTCCCCCAGACCCACACCTCACTCGGTTCTTAACTTACCCACGTGCCTGAGCCCCCTGCCATTGCGGGGAGAGCTGGTGCAGCGTGAAATCAGGAGAACTATCTCAGCAGCATCTGCAAAACACTTTCCTCCAGATCTTCACTTTCACGGTTTTGGCCTGTGTCACTAGTATAGAAGGGGAACTTCACCCCTTTCAGCAATGCTCGTTTGGTTGTATTTGTATTTTTTAAATTACTTCCTTCCTAAAAAACAAAAATACTTTCCTAAATAAATATTCTGAAGAAAAATGGGCAGTGCAGCTTGAAATTGAGAAAGCTTATGATAGCAGCTCTAAAAAATTGGTTAAAAGGGGAAGTAAGGATGAATTCTTCAGGATAGCGTAGCTTATGTCGCAGTTACAATTATCTCAGTATAGAGTATGCTGAGATGAACTGCAGCGTTATTACTTAGTGCAGCATATTTATTTATAGTTGCTGTAGAGTTGCTTACACTTGAAATAGTAAAATATTTGAAGATCTTGCAGAACTTTTTGCTCCAGTGCTTGAAACGTTTTAATAATGAGTTTTCATCTTCTCTCTCTAATTTTTTAACACACAAAATCATTTCATGTAGCATTTAAAGTTTGTGTTCACTTTTCCTCCTTCCGAAATCTTGTATTTCAATAGAATCATAGAATCAGAGTGGTTTGGGTTGAAGGTACCTTCCAAGCCCATCCAGTCCAACCCCCCTGCTGGGAGCAGGGACATCTGCCACTAGAGCAGGTTGCTCAGGGCCCCAAGGTCCAACCTGGCCTGGAACGGTGCCGGGGATGGGGCTTCTCCCACCTCTCTGGGTAACCTGGGCCAGGGTCTCACCCCCTTCATTGTAAAAAATTTCTTCTTTTTATCTAGTCTGAAAGACTTATTTAGCATATGTGAACTAAACTTCAGAAGATGATTATCTGAATCACCAGAAATACAGTGGTCAAAACGTGCAACTTTTAATTCAGAATAAATTCACAAAAGTGAGTGAAAAAGAAAGGGGACTATGATATTTTCTTCTCAAACACTTTTGTCCTTCCTTTTGTTTATTCAAAGCCACCCAGCATCAAGGATTCTCAACACCAACTGACATTTCATATTTTTAACTTAATTCAGCGTTACTGCTCTCCCATCCATTCTTCTCTGACAGGGAAAATACACAACTTGCCGTTATAAATACTTGATGATGACCCTGTCTCCCATACTCTTCATTCTAATCATAGCCGTGCCACTTACCATTCATGTCAGTTTAGATATATAGAAGAACCATAAAAGTAAAACCTTCTCTCTCTGCTCTCTTTGAATTACTTTTCAGAGCACCATAGAAACAAAACTGAAATGAATTCACGTGGAACTTCAAAGCACTAACAATTGCTTTTTCCCTCCCCGTAGGGGAGAGCGAGCTAGAGTGCAATGATGTCTTCGAATTTCTGATTGAAAAATAAGCCGCTTCCACGACCACTTTGTAAATATATTTAACTCTACAATTTCACTAGCCCACAGAGGTGCACAAATGCCTCAGCGTCCTGTTCTTGAACACCCTTCAATCAAAAACCATAGGTAGAAAAGGACAGTGTTTTTCTCCACGCTGCTTTGGATGGCGGCTGAGGAAACTGTCGCTGAAGATGTACAACTGTGAGGACAATTTGTGGTCCCTGCAGCAGGCCAGGGCGAAGTCACTCCACTCACCCTCTAAATAAGCTCAAAAATCCTACAGCAGCTGGGAGAAAGGGTGAGGTGGCACAGCATAAAGGACCATACGGCAGGGACTAAAGTACTCCCTGATACCAAAGCAGGGGTTCTGTGAGCAGGGAGGAAGAACAGTAATATTGACTAACTAGAAATAAAGGTTTCCCAACCCTGCCCATTGGCTAACAGACTAAACTACTAAAATCACTACAGGGGAGTGGCCTTCTTATCCATCTATGAAGGATAAATTGCTGAAGGTTTTTCTCAAGTTGAATATGTTATCCCGGTTCTTAATTCTCTTTCCTTGTTCCACACACAGACCTGAGCTTACAAATGTTGCACCCAGTGGAGTCACCCCAAGAGTTCTTTGGATCTCACCTTTTTCTTAAAGCACTGCATAGTTCTCTCTGCCCTTGCCCCAGGTGACTTTTACAACGGTTACCACCTCATTTGAAACCCCCACAGTCCTTCAGCCCACTGGGTGAAGCGGGTTTGGACACTCAACAATCACCTTGACAACTCCTGCTCCTCCTTGATATAGATAATTTATCTGCAGGACTATTTTAACCTGAAGTACAGACCACAGTCACTCTACGCTGCACGTGCAGTAGCTCCAACCTTCTCAGAGTCAGATTAATCTGTGTAGATAAAATGAAAACTCATTACTCTTTTGCAGCCTGTTCTAAACTATCATTCAGTTTGTAATCCAGTGTCCTCATCTTGGTTCCAGCATCTCTTTGACGGGTTTGATCTTTATTGTGGAATTTTTCTACTGCAAAACTTCCATTGTTATTGATCTTTAAGATAAATAAAATAAAAATAAAGCAAACTTACCAATTAAAAAAAAAAGTTTTAGTACAGGGTTAAAGAAAACTTACAGCACTGAGGTAGTGAGAAATGAGAAACCTCTGATCTCACAGTCCAAGTTCAGGACTTATTTCTTACTTGCAAAATCACTAGATTGTCATCCCAACGCTTCTAAAAAAGCTCATCATTGTGCATCTATTTCTCGTTATTCAGAGCAATAGCACAATATTCAATTGGTTTTTTTGACAATTTCTTAAAGTTCCTTCTAAATCCGCATGCTCATAGTATGAGCAGAGAAGTTGGCTCTGGGTAATGACATCTTAGAGTTAAGTTGCTTTTTTTAAATACCAGTCGGGGGAAGATATTTCTAGTAAACATTTACCTGCTTTTAGCATGTATTGACTCCCTCAGTTGTTTACCATTATAGTTAAAATAGATTTCCTTGGGTTATTTCAGTTCCATACACGTGATTTATACTCTGACTTCTCCAACAACGCGGCTCCCATCCGCCCTTCCCGTGGTGTTCTTACTATACCTCTTGCTGAAGTGAAACCTCTGCCTCTCTCACTCAGTAACCTCCGCCAAAACTTTCCTCCCTGCAGGAGGGACACAAAGCCAAGGACACCAAGCCCCCGCTCCGGTACAGGGTGATACCTAACCTTGGCTCAGGCCTCTGAGAAAACTGCTGAGTTGTGAGCCAGAGCCATGAAAAATCTGCAGGAGGATGAGAGAGGTAAAACTGCAGAGAGAGGTCGGACAGCTGAGATGGGGAACGCGAGTAGCTCAAGGATTCAAAAGGAAAATTGACAACACAGAAAGGTATTAAATGTTCATGGGGGAAAACCAGGGCGGCTAGAAGGGGCTAGGGGCTGTCCGATTGTCAGCTCGAGTCCTTGGGGCTGTCCGTATCGATGGAGCTGGTGGAGGACGGCAGCTCAGCAACACCAAGGACCTGCTCAGGAGGTGCAATCTGTCCCCTCCTGACCGGTGCTGGTCTGGCCATCAGCGTCTCTGAGTCCTTGTCCTGAGGAGTGAGCGTGCTCAGCCTGACAGCTCCCCACATCCCGGCCATCTTTTGTGTGCGTCAGGCAATAAGCAGTGGTGGTGTTCTAGAGCCGGGAGTATCCTGCTGGCAGAGATCCTGTGTACCTGGCTAATGGTGCCTGAACAGAGCAGCCCCCAAGAGGGGTGTTCACAAACGGCAGCTTTCTTTACACATACCAGCTGAATTTAGCCGAGAAGAAATAGTAACTTGAAGGCAAAAGCTGCTTGGGCTAGAGGCTGGATAGCATGGAACTGTTTCTGTCACCTGAGATATTTGTATACACTGGGTCAAGAACACGTAGACGGAATGTCTCTTAATTGAGATCCTCTCTATCAACTTGCTTCAGCTGCATCTCCGGTGCAAGTAAGATTTGGTTTTCCTCCAGACTAAACCATGTTGACAACAGAATGAAAAGTCTACCATAATGGAGAGACCAGGAGGTGGTTATTCTCAGTGTTTAACAGGAAACAGTCCTGCAAACTGCGATGCTTTTACCAAATAACTCCTCAGCAGACGCGCTGTTCTGGTCTGTGACATGTTCTGTGTGCAAGCGGAGGCAGATCAGAGACACGGTTTGCAGCTGCTTTTGCAGCTCGTGTCCTAAATGAATTCCTCAGACCCGGACCGCACCGTTTGTGAGAGTCCAGAAGCCTGTGCTTGTATTTGCATGTGGAGAGCGTCTTGTGATTGCTCTGCAGAGAGGACTTGCCGACTGCGAAGGGAAACGCAATGCAGAAGGAGTCATCCCAGATCTCCTGTCTAAACATACCTAAAAGGGAGTGACTATCAGGCACCTGGAGGCATTTTAAAGGGAACTGGGGCTGTCCGTAGGCCTGACATGAAACTTTCAGGGCTAGAGTTAAATGGATAAGCTACGGACCGGGTCCTGGCCACAACCGAGCCAGCCAGGCAGGATGTGGGAAACTACGAGATAACTCAGGAGTGGGAAGCTGCTGGATGTGACAAGGCAAAAAAAAAGTGTCCACAGAGCTATAAGAGAAGACTGGATTTTCACAGCCACATAAAGGACACTTACGTGAGAGTTGGCCAAGCTTCCAGATAACTGGAAGGGGCAGCTGAGGACATTTTGGTGACTGCGGTCTTGCAAGGCCAGCGGCATCTAGAGGACTGCGTCAGTAAAGCCAGGTAAGGCTGTGATTGTCTTCATGTTGGAACCAGAAATGCCAAACTTCTGCACAGACCTAGCAAAACAGGGAGCAAAGGGGACAAAGTAATTGGTGGGTGGGAAAGGGGAGGTATAAGGCTACAATCTATGCCACTTCCATCAGCTTACCCCAAAAGCTTTCCATAACAAGATATCCGTTGTTTCTGGCGGAGCAGGCGGAAGGAGATTGCATTGAATGCCTTTGAAAGGAAAGAGCAATGAGAAAAACCTTTCTGAATCAGAGGACTGCAAAAATAGCTCAGGCAAATGGCACCGTTCTGATGTTTCTCAGAAATGACTGATTTGCCTCTTTGCACTCATGTTACGACTCACGCAAGGCCTCTCTGCTCAAGTGTGTGCAGCCCCTGTCATGACGGTTGCCGAAGACAAATGAACCACACTGCATGTTTAGAAAAAAATCAACTCATGTTTTTTTCTTGTTCAGGTCACAGTATCATCTGGCTGGAAGAGACCTTTAAGATCATCGAGTCCAACCGTTCCCCCTGCACTGCCAGGGTCCCCAAACCATGTCCCTCAGCAGCACATCCACACGGCTGTGAAACACCTCCAGGGATGGGGACTCCATCACCAGCTCCCTGGGCAGCCTGTTCTAGGGCTTCACAACCCTCTCTGTAAAGAAGTTCTTCCTGATATCCAACCTAAATCTCCCCTGGCGCAGCTTAAGGCCATTTCCTCTCATCCTGTCACTTGTCACACGGGAGAAAAGACCGATCCTACCTTGATCCAACCTCCTTTCAGGTAGTTGTAGAGAGCCAGAAGGTCTCCCCTCAGCCTCCTTTTCTCCAAGCTAATCACCCCAGGTCCCTCAGCCGCTCCTCATCAGGCTTGCTTTCCAGACCCCTCACCAGCTTTGTTGCCTTTCTCTGAACCCGCTGCCCCTCCAGCACCTCAGTGTCCTTTTTGTCTTCAGGGACCCAAAACTGGACACAGTACTCAAGGTGTGTCCTCACCAGTGCCAAGTACGGGGGACAGTCATTCCCCTACTCCTTCTGGCCACGCTATTGCTAATACAAGCCAGGATGCCATTGGCCTTCTTGGCTACCTGGGCACACTGCTGGCTCATATCCAATCAGCTGTTGGCCAGCACCCCCAGGTCCACACATCATTTTGCCTGCACCTTGCCAGGCATGTGTCATCTCTTGACATTGCTACAGAAGACGCTCTGTTCCAACTCTGTCCTCATTAGTGATGAAAAATTGCTGAATGATACCTCAGCAAAGACCCTGTGCAAAGCTGAGCAGAAACATGCCTCAGGAAAAGTCAGCTCGGCAAACCCCGTCTGGAAGAAGAAATGGGATTAGATCTTTTTATCTGCATTCTGAATTTCCCCAAAGCGTTTAGGAAGTTTTCACAAAGTACTTCACCTTCACTGGTGAGTGTGTGACAGGCAACAAAGACCTCTTTTAGCTTTTAGTGTTCCTTTATTCCTCATTCCTGTGTGCGCTCCAGACGTACTCCCAGGGCTGTTGCTCGTAGCTGCGTGGTCTCCTTTGCCGAACGTGGCATTCAGGACTCCAGGTTCTGTTCTTGTCCCTGGGAAGCAGGTGAATGCATGATGCTGATTGGAGAAGAGGAAAATACTTCAGGTCCCCTTGTTCTTGCTATTTTGTGGACAGGTTTGTAACACATGGAACAAGATATCTGAGTTTTTCTGGTCTTTTTATAAGGGTTTTGCTTTTTTTCCTGTTTTTATCTTCCCCCCCCCCCCCGATGTTACAGCACTGGTTTGGTGATGAAAATTTAAAATTCTTTTCTTTATTCTCTACTGGATAACTTTCAGATGTGTTTTACACCCATGCTTTTAACTGGTCTAACCTAACTGGCACACTCCTTGTCCACTGGTACATTCCACTGTCACACCGAGAGGGCTCCTGATGTTTTCTGTTAGTGTCCTGTGCCTCCGCTGTGCTTGACACTGTAATCAAGTAGGAGGAACCTTTAGTATTAATGAATTCTAAGAAAAGTTCTTCTCTTCTTGGAGTAAATTATATATCTGATCAAAACCATCAGCTCTTATTTTACCAGGGGGAAAGATCCTTCATCAGATGCAGTTTGGTCCCTCCTTCACCTTTTGCCCTGTTGGCCCTGCTGTCTCCTGCATCACGTTTCGCTGGTTTCCACCCACGAAGGTTTACTGATGGTGTGGCTGTGCTGACTGAGAACTCAGCATTGCACACCACGCCTCGCTGCCAATCTCTTCCTCAAACGCCTGAGAAGGGAGCGGATGAAGGGAAATGGTGGGTATAATTTGTCTGGACTTTTGAAAAGACTTCAGCACAGTCCCTCACAGAAAGCTATTACAGGAACTAAGTGGTCCTGAGGTGAGAGGTAAAGGTCTGCCGTGGATTAGAAACTAGCGAAGAGAGGTAGAAAACAAAGAGCAGAAATAAACCGGCAATTTTCAGCCTGGCAAAAGGTTAACATTGAGCTTCAGTAAGTCTTGGAGAGACTTCAAGGACAACAGCTACTGAACATGTAGTTTACCAACAAACCGAAATAAGCAGGCGAGATTCTAATATAGATGGCTTTTGGTGAGCAGCCTTTCCCATACAGGCTTGGGCTTATAGGTCGAGACCTCAATTTCCCTTCTCTCTGCTCCAAGGTTTGTAGGCAACAGACAGATCATTTCAAGCTCCCAGGTGATCTATTGTGATTTGAGCTTCTGGGAATACTTGAGGAAAGAGCAAAGACAGAGCAAGTTTCCATGCTCTTGAGCAGCAAACTTTAAATGAAGTCCGGAGGGACTCTCATCTTTTATTACAGGGAACTCATCTGGCTGTACTCACAGTGTATGACCCTTAAGTAAGCAAGCCCTCTGAAGCTGATATAATAGGACTTCTGAAAGAAGGAGGAATGAGAAAAGGCACCTGAAAAAAAGAGTGTCTCTCAGCAACACACTGCAGAGAAAGATCAAGGACCAGACTCGTACCTGCCATTTTCTTAATACCAAATTACAAACATCAATCTCTCTCTTGTTCCCCTAAGAAGCCTTCATTCTTTGCAACATCGTGATGGATTTAACTTACAGTGGTAGCTCCAATGTAACGACATTGGAGATAGGTGCAAATTAAAGCTTAATCGATTAATAATATTACTATTCTGTAATGCATTCAACGACAAGACTGTGGATAAGAGTCTCATTGCAGAACAATATGTGCAGCTGCTGGAAATGCTGAACAAATGAGTAAGCCGGTTTTAGCTGCATATTTTTCAGGATGAAAACAGGGCGCTCTGTTCTGCATTCCTTTCAGGCTGTTTCGGGTAAAATATGATCTATGAATACATTTATAGGTACTCTTGGAAAGAGTAGACAGAGAATAAACGAGCTGCCAAGATTGTATCATGGCACTTCTCTAGAGAAATATTTTAACCCGAAGACTGATTCTCATAACAAAAGTCAAAGCACGCTCCATCTCACGGAAAACTCCGGTTGTCATAGTCTGCACGTGCAGTAATGGAGCACCCGAGCAAGATAAGGTCAAACACCTCCGTACTTCCTGTGAGGCATGCAGGTATGGGGGAAAAAAGTGTCAGATTTCAAGGTTAACGTATTGCCTATTTTCTTATTATGGAAGGACAGAAAAAACAGAGTAGTGTTGTGGATAGCACGGTAGATATCGCTCTATCTGTATCATTTTTGTGCAACGGGGGTCAGTTTTAGAACCCAATTTTTCTCTCACTGAGATGAAGGAGAGCTTTTGTGCTTCCTGTTGGTATGAAGTGGCAATGGAATTCATTTCAGTGCAACCAACGGGATCAGAGAACCAGCAAGTCAAAACCTGTCTGGAAGTCGGCGCGTGCAAATCTTACACCGAACAAATTGAGCATGAAGAAGTGAAAGAGTTCTCTGGAAAATCATTAGATATCAGTCTGGTGTTTTTAGAGGGGAAAATGTTCTGCAGTCGTATTTGGACACTCGCCTACTCCTAAACATTTTGAAAACTCAAACCCCAACACGGTTAAACAACATGAAGTGTCTTACACATTATCAAGGGTGAAATAGGAAAACTGGAGAATTTAGGTTCAAAACTTCACCCAGTAGGTAGCACTATACTGACACGTAGTGGCCCAGGACTTGGACACGGGCCGAGGTGGGGCACTGCCAGCACCAAACAACATGGGTCTTTGTCTCTTGAAGTACTTACATGTTCAGGTCCCTCTTGTTTCCTCTTCCCTTGGTTCAAGAATTGCCCTTTTTTTTTTTTTTTTTTTTGGTTAAGAGAATGTTAACAGTTAGTAAAATGTAGGGAGAGCAGAACACTTACCACCGTGGCTCTGGCTGATCATCCCACCGGGCACCTGGCCTGCAGGATGGAGCTACAAGCAAAGGGCATTCTGCCGCTTTCATGGCAGAATCAGACTAAAAAACGTGGCAGTGTTTTAAAACCATGGTTTTGAACATGATCCTTCAGCAGTTCATTGATGAACAGGATTTGGTTGGGATGCATTGATTTTTAATGCAAAACCAGGAGTTTCTCCTTGCTAGGCTGGTACCCAACAGAGGGCAACTGCCCCGTGTGATTAAATTACATCTCGTTAATCTCTTCCTTTCATTCAGGATACAAACAACGCAGCATATTAACATGCAGTGTTTGTCATATCTGTTTAATAAGATTTTTTATTAATTTTCTCAAGAATAAATATGCCATGACTGTTGTTTCTGAGATAGATGTAGTAGCCTAAATATTTTCCCTTATTTTTCCTTTTATTTTTATAGTTACACCGGAAGCGAGATACACCCAGGTAAATATAATTCTGCTATATTCCTCATACTAGTAAAGGATTTCATTGCTTCGAAACTCATTAAGTCCCTGCTTATTAAAATATGCAGGTTGGCCATTATGTCATGGAAAATAACATCCCTATTTTATTCCTAGTTTCATTTCTAGCACATAGCCAACCTAATTACATTGAATACTGGGATACATTTTTTTTTGTCTCACCCTGCATTTTCATCTGACTCTGCTTGATGCTTATTATTTTCAGCTTGTTATAAACTATGTCACAAGTAAGAGGAGTCACAACCGCTTGTAGTGATCGACTATTCTAAAATCAGACGCCGTTAGTGGGGTTTGCACTCACCTCAATTTTTGACTGTCATAGCAGAATATTTTTGCTTTGAACTAAAAGATCTCATATTGTGAAAATATTTCTGGAGCAGCTTAGTGCTTCGTGAAAAACATGCAAAACCCAACCAAGCAAAGACTTTCGAAGATTTTGTGTTTTGCCTGAATAGCTATAGAGTCACTGACAATTTATACAGCTCCATCCTGATGGTTTTTCAGTTCTTATTCTGTAGCTTTTGCGGCTGTAGCTTCTGTAGCTGTGGTTTTACACCCTTATGCCAAGGCAAACATCAGATAAGAAGTACCCTGACTGAAATAAAGAATAATCATGGCACTGCGCCCTGCCCCAGGTGTTTAGTAGTCATTAAATATCTTCTCTGAATAATAGGTCTCATTTTACTATCAGCACATTGGTGCATCTAAGAGAGGATTGGATAAAAGTGATGGAGGATAAATGAAACACTGAAGAGTGTTTACAGATTACGCTTTGGCATATTCGTTGGAGTTTGCGCCCTCTTCATGGCTCCAAAATACCAAGAGATTATCTTTATTTCCTGTTACTTTTTCCCAACTTACAGTTACTTCTTCCTGACTTTTTCCCCATCACTTAGTGCCTTTATTTATTTATTTATTTATTATCGTACCCGCTCAAAGAGCAACCTGTACATTATTTCCTAGTGGAGAATCCTCTGGACTTTACTGAGCTGTGCTGTCTACCAGCGTCTGGCAGTACAAAAGCTCTTGGGCAGCTCTTGCAGTCTGAACAGGTAGAGAGAACTGGGATGAAAAAGTTAAGCAGAATGGTGAAATAACGAGACCAGATATTAAAAAAACCTTGTGCTAGTGCAACCTTCAACAACCAGGTGAGGAAAAGGGGAGTCTTTGTTGGTCTACACTCAACTGCACTCCTTCTGGAAACACAAGTATTCCTGCTGTGCAATGAGCACTCCGAAGACACAAATTCAATTTCCTCAAGCTAAACCAATAAATACCGATACCATGATCAGCAGCAATATTTTTGTGTTTTCAAAAGGTGAAGGATGTCATCAGTGGCATGCTACAACCTGCTTTGTGTGTGCGTGCCCTCGCCTTCAGATGAATCTCTAGGTATGAAGCGGAAGAAGGAAAGAACAGACGTTACGAAACGCGCACATTTCAACTCGCCTTTTCACCCACGTAGCCAGTGCAAGTGAGTATTCATCAGCATTAGTTCACCTAACTCCAATCACAACCCATTTTAGACTCCGAAGAACGGGTAATTTTTGCCTTTGTTACGCAGAAAGAGCAATCACATTAGAGAGTTTTCCCGTTCTCCTAGAAATGAGGTTAATACGACATTCAGGGAAGCGTTTTTGTGTCTCGCGTAACAAGGTTGTTTGTACATTTTGTAATGGGACATGCACAAAGGCACTCAGCACAAGTAGCTGGGTCTTTATTTTTTCCTATAAGCTGCATGTGAGTTAAATGTTAAATTACGGCAATTGTGAGCTGGTTTAGTATTGCCAATTATGTACCAGGCTTCATTTCAGAGATGGCTTTCCCTTAACCGAGCGGCAATTCTGAAGCTGCTACACTACGCTATTCCAGAAGGCCAGAGTATTTAGCGGTTCCTGAGTCTCACAGTCAACTTTTCAGTAGCCATTTAGTGGAAATCAAATCAAGAATGCCTGTAGAAATACACAACTTTATTCTTGAAGTCTGGGTACTTACAGGCTTCAGCTTCTTACTATCCCAACTCCTCTATTTTAATCATAGAGAGGCAGCTGCAGTGGTTCTCTGCATGTGGAAGACGTGCCCCTCAGCATCACTTTTCACCCGTGCACCTCATAATATGGAAAAAAGGACTGCCTCACTATTTTCAGATTGCATTTGGGGAAACTAGAGCCTGGGAGAACATGATTTACCCTCCTCTTGGGCAAAGGAAAGCAAGAGGCAGGACCACGGTGGGATGGTTTCCCACGGTGGGATGGTTTCCCACGGTGGGATGGTTTCCCACGGTGGGATGGTTTCCCACGGTGGGATGGTTTCCCACGGTGGGATGGTTTCCCACGGTGGGATGGTTTCCCACGGTGGGATGGTTTCCCACGGTGGGATGGTTTCCCACGGTGGGATGGTTTCCCACGGTGGGCTTCAATTCTGCTGTGACTGGGGAAAGGAAGCGGTTTCCACACTGGTTGTTAAAGCTGGAGAAAATCTTGAAAGGTAAAGAAAGGGTAGAAGTAATAAGTAGTTCTAATATGCTTCAAATACTCATTGGTTGAACTGAAACAGAGATACCCCAGCCCAAATCTTACCTGTATCTTCAGGAGGATAAAGGTTGTGAGCACCCTGTGTGATTCTGCTGATGATTTAGACATGCTATCACTGCATAAGGCAAATTAAGATCTAACTAATAGTATGTGGAAGACTCCATTCCACAGCAGATAGATGTGCCCTGAAAGAAGCTGCAGCTCAGGGGAAGCCCAGACAGGAACAGGCTTCTGGCAGGAACTGTGGCCTGTGGAGAGGAGCCCATGCAGGAGCAGATTACCCTGGTAGGACACATGGCCCATGGGCCACCCATGCTGGAACAGTTTGTTCCTGAAGGACCGTATCTCATAGAAAGGACCTATGCTGGAGCAGTTCATGAAGGACTGCAGCCCATGGGAAGGACCCATGTTAGAGAAGTTCATAAAGGACTGCATCTCATGGAGTGGGATCCATCCCATGGTGGATCTGGAAAAGATATAAGGAGGAAGGCGCGGCAACTGACCACAATCCTCATTCACCATCCCCCTGTGCCGTGCGGCAGGAGGAGGTAGAAGACTCAGGAGTGAAGCTGAGCCTGGGAAGAAGGGATGGGTGGGATGAAGGTGGTTTTAGTTTTGTTTTTTTTCTCCCTACCCTACTCTGTTACAATTAATTAGCAATAAACTACAGTATTTTCCCCATCGTCAGCAAGATCTACTACATTTCCAAGTGACCGAAACAGATTCAAGACGACCTCCAGAGAGACATGAAAGTACCCTTTATCATTGATATCAAAGCCTGATCAATGCAGGCTGATTTTAGAGGAAATGCTCTAAAAGCCCCAACTGATCTTTGTTATTGGAAAACATACCAAGACATAGAAATTTAACGTAGAAATGTATCAGGAAGCATCTTCTGAATTTTCTAGCCTTCCTCTGACCAGAAAGGCTCTAAAGAGCTCAACTGTATTCATCTAACTTTTCTTGTGCTTTTATTGATTCACTTATTGTTACAGAAGTCTAATTAGTATGATTGATATTGCCATCTGCTACAATGAAGTGCTTTTGATTTATTAGGAGCGTGGAAAAACATGCTTTTACAATTTCTCTCTGACTCTAAATGTGCAGGTTTAAATTTTATGCAGGAGAAGGCACGGTTATCACTGTCCTTTTAACTACCTTAAAGGTTTACTCCAGGAATGGGAGAATTATGTGGGGTTGTAAATTCAGGAAAGGCTACACCAGAAGTACAGAGGAATGTCTGATGAGTTACTGAGGACATTGCAAAGAGCTGAGGAATTGGAAGTAGGAATGTCCAGAACAGCAAAGGCTCAAATCCTTGTATCCCCTCCAGGGAGACCTTACTGCAACCTTCCAGTACTTAAAGGGGCCTATAAGAAAGATGGGGAGAGACTTTCTAGCAGGGGATATTGTGACAGGACAAGGGGTGATGTGTTTCAACTAAAAGAGGGAGACTCAGACCAGAGAGAAGGAAGGAATGGTTTACACTGAGGGTGGTGGGACCCTGGCCCAGGTTTCCCAGAGAGGTGGGGGAAGCCCCATCCCTGGAACCATTGTAGAGCAGGTTGGACCCTGGGGCTCTGGGCAACCTGCTGTAGCTGACGATCTCCCTTCAGCAGGGTTGGACTAGATGACCTTTAAAGGTTCCTTCCAACCCAAAGAATTCTATGATTCCTGAAGGCCATAATGATTTCTATGTTGCAACACACTTTACATCAAAGAGCACTTTGGTCTCAGCAGGGCTGCAGTCTCAGTTCACTTACTCAAGTTAAATAAAAAGAGCTGGAAACTTTCATTTGAGAAGACAGGACCTCCCTTCCCACACACACACACACCCCCCCACACACACCCCCAAATCCCACACACTGTATGCTGAACTTCTGAAACCAAAGAATTGCCTTCTGTGCACTTATTTTGTAACTTTTCCGTGCAGCAGTGGTGGTGTGATAGCTCTAACATGCTATTCTGGTTGTATTGACACTGTCAGAGTTTGCCCATGAGTAGTTCTAGCTCGTATAGCATAAAGTAAAAGGAAGCCGAATGTAAAAACACGTATATATCTATGTTTCCCACACTGACAGAGGGTGGTTCCTTCTAGAGCAACCTGAAGTCATGAAAAAGGCTTCTATTAAGGCAGCAGGCTCGTTATTGGACTAGAGCTCTATCATTATCAAGTCACACTTCCGGTGTTCGTTCCCCCTCCAATTCTATGACAAATTAGTCGTTCTACTGAGTGCTCATACGGCGACTGCGATGAGGGCAGATCCCATACTCCTGTGGCTATGGCAATAGCATATCATGGGGGTAGCAACTGCCGTGATGTCCCATAAGTAATAACGAGAATAGACTGTTATATTTCCAGTAGAAGTTTACTGAGCAAGGAAGACATTAGGAGATACTTTGACTTAGATTAGGACTGTTAAAAATGTGCTTTCCACTCCGTTACGGATTTTTCCCCAGGGAACCTGAAATGGCCTTACCCAGATTATAGGCTACTCTGTCACTGCTCTTGACCTTAAAATAGATACAGAGAAAAAGAGAATAAATGCCCCCTTCATCTCTAGAGTAAAGAAAACAGCATTTCAGAGTGTAGAACATTCACCATATTCATTTTTTCGTTACCGTTCGAAGGCTTTCAGCGCTGGTGTGAGCTGCAAACTGTATGACAATGTCTACCTGCTCCAGCCAGGCTGGTGGGACATGTGAGGGCCTCGCATTGAACCGTTGAGTTCAGTCTGACTTCTCCCACGGCGTGCATCGAGACTGAGCCATGGGTACTGAACATGTTCTTTAACGTAAAGGTGAAGACTCACAAAGGGAAGCAAAAGAAGCAAGTGCCATCAGAGCACTGAGGATATGTGTGGAAGGGTTTGGGAGACAAGGCTGTGCAGGAAAGAAAAAAAAAAAAAGGTGAATGCTTATACTCTGAATTAATCAGTTCTGACTTCTAATATCCTGCCTGCTCAATAAACTTTAACTAGGAGTGTGGCGTTACACTGCTCTTATTACATATGGGAAATCAATGCGGCTGCTAACCCCGCCGAACGTCGTTAGCATAAACACCAGAGTAAGGGATCTGCCAGTTTAGCAGCTGCCGTACGAGCTCTCCTCAGAAATCAGGGCTTACCTGTCAGGGATTCCAGGCGCTGAAAATGAGCAGCAGGGGCTTGATAGGATAAGGACTGAACTTCATCCTGTTAATGTGCTTGCATGAACTTCAGAGCTAACACAGTCCTTTTTTTTTCCCTTTCCCGTTTTTTTGGGTTTTTTTGTTTTCGTTTTTTCTTCTTTTTTTTTCTCTCTTTAGATTTTGTTACACTGCGAACTCCAGTCTCAGCACTGAGATTTGGCTGACCACTATGGGAATTCTGGTATTCGAGAAGATAATTCTCCACACCACCCCTCCCCTCCCAGCCTCTATCTGTTTTAACAGATCTAAATATTTCTCTCTCTCAGATACTAAATAATGAGTCTTTTTAGAAGCTACGATGAGGTCCTTACAATGAGAGAACTGATGGGTATTAAGAAGATACTTCTTTCATTTTCTTTAACGCTTAGCTAAACAGGTATAAAAAAAGGCATAATTTTGTAACCGAGGAGGCCAGCTAAGGAGGCGTTCAGAATGGCTCCTCTCATTTTGGCAGGTCAAACTATTTCTTCCTGAAATTTAGCTTTTGGCCCCATTAGTCACACAATTATGGCTTTTAGCCATCTCATAATTTTAGCACACAAAGATGTGATGACATCCTTCAAGTAGAGAGACACTATGGTCTCCATTCAACACTTCTGCTGTAAACATCCAGGAGCAGCAGGAGTTATTTTAGAAGCTCTCTGTATTTTCTGCCTATGTAGCCACTTCACACATGAGTTACAGATGGCTTGGTTTAACCGGACTTTGAAAATAATATATCTTGTTTGCTTCTTTCTTGCCTTTGAAACCTTAATCTGAACTATTCTGATGTCATCACAAAGCCTTTTCCTCCAGATCCTTGGGAGCAGTGGGGTCATAGACAGGATGAAGCAGACCTTGGTAGACACACAGGGCACCAACTCTTACACTGCTCTGGTACGACTGGGTCAATTTTTCGGGTTTTGGTATCTATTTTCTGGTCACCTTTGGCATTTGTTGTATTTATTTGGTTTCTTCATTATGAGGGTGTGGTTTGTGATTATTCTTTCCTTGAATAAGAAACCACAATTACCCCAAATTATGCTATCACGTCAAGCAGGTAGAATTATTAATATTTAATAAATTATCAGATCCATCTGCCTTTTTTTTTTACCCAGTTTATAAATTATTCACAAGTTCAAGATTTTTCCTTTGTTGTTTACATAATCATTGATGAAATAATGTATTGCCCTCCAGATCTACTTTATGGTTATTAAAAAAAAAAGATTTGAGAAAGGAAGCTGGAGTGCATTCAATATGCATGTAAATAATTAGTTTAAATAGTGTTCTGGAGCACTTTGCTCTCTCCAAAATGCTACAAATAAACACATCGGAAAAAAAAAAATCGCAACCTCATTTTCAAAATAAGATAGAAAAGAGAAAAGAGAGAACATCAAGGGTAGAAATCAAAGCAGTCTAAGGGTAAAATCCTGCAGCCAAAGCAGAGGTTCATTGCCCTCATAAAGGAGAAGGAGTTGAAGGAAGATATAATTAATGGTTGTTGACCTTGAACTCAGACATACAAATGTGGAATAACCAGCAACATGCACAGGCATTTTAGGACATTTTAAGAGTATGAATAGCATGACCAGTGGCAAATATTTTCTACCTGTCATGGGTGAGTGTTTAAACCACTTAAAGAATCACCATCAAAGTGATTTTAATATGAATTTGTAGAAGCCTGACTTAACAAAGTTCAATGGCAAAGTTTACTCTGTTACTATGTGGAAGAAACGTACAAAGGAAAACCAAGTTCTAATTGATTTACAATGATTTACACACAGACTGGAGATGCAAAAAGGTAAAGGAGAGCCCCCTCTGAGTCACGAACTTCAGTGTGGACCCTCTTGATTTCTAAAGCCCTGAAGAAGCTTAGGTGTGGCTGATCTTATCTTAGTCCCAGACGTGGTCACCACTTCATGCCTAACGAAAGCAGGAGATCTTGGAAATCCTCACAAAATCCACTCCTAGAAATCCTTGTGAAATCTACCCTAAGAGACATGCCAGCTCCGGAGGGGACAGTGGGTCAGAGCCCGCTGCGATCCCAGAGAGCTCAAAGGGCCTCACTTAGGATGACTGTTTATAGGATCACGAGATGATTGACTTTGGTCAGTATATTTCCATTCTGGCCACAATTTTTGCCAGGTGATTCTGGCACCTTCCAGGGCAGGACATGATCCAGGCAGCAGGAGTTTCAGGGATAGTTTCCAGACACGAGAAGTTTCGGGTACGGTTAGGAAGGGTCTCATTGTCCCAACTCACTGTACCACAACCAGGACAAGAAAGTACCAGACAGCCCAACTCACTGCACTTGTAGCCAAAGCAAGAACGCGATGTTGGCTGACCCTGACAACACAACATGGCTGAGGAGGGGTCTGCACCACCACACTACCACAGCAACCTCCTTCTTCCTATGTAAAGTAACATGCAATCGCAATGGGATTTGTGATATAGTTGGACAAACAGGATACAGAAGACTGAGAACAATTACTTTGTAAGGGCAGAACAAGGAGCGGAGGGTGGCAGCTACAATATCTGGTGGAACATGAGTAATCCAGCAGAACAAATCAAAAAGAGATAAACCCTGAGAAAGCCAGAGGATAAGTTCGATTAGGTGAACTATGTTGAGACAGGTGAGATTTCTCCCCGCTTCTGGGGATGGGGTGAAGGACAGGCTCAGAGCACTCCTGTTCAAGAAGAGGAGGGACTCTGGAGACATCTCCTCTGGAAGAGATCCACGTTCTGAAACACCCCTGTGCCTGAGCATCCTTCAGGACAGGATTCCAACTCTTTTTGTTTTCCCAGGCTATGAGGGACTAAAGCTAAAAGGCAGAAGCAACCTTTTCATCCCAATTAAGGGCTCTTATTCAGGAGAGCTCTTTATCTTCCATTTAACATCAAGCACTTGGTTTTAGGGGTTAGAATCACCTGTTTCAAATTTGTTAGGGACTCCACTCTCTTGCTGTAAATTGGGATTTATGTGTCTATACTGCTCCTCTTCTTTCTGTGACTGAACATTGCAGCTGAACAGAAATCCTTCAGAGCGGTTCCTGTTGTTTTGGCAGGACAAACTATTTCTTCCTGAAATTTAGCTCTTGGCCTCGTTAGCTACACAATTCAGGTCCAATATCACTGAAAGTGACCCATAATTGAGTACCTCAGCCTGAATTAAAGAAATGCAGATGAAGGCATCATATCTAAATTAATTTCCTGACTTTGCGTTTAGCCTTCCCTGCACTACCAATTACGAAAATGAAAGATAGGGCACTTGGAAACTGAAAAAGGACTCTGACAAGGTTGCAAGTCTGCTAAATGAAGGAGACCTTGCTGGTTGCCAGTGTCTGAGGGCACTTGCACACACAGAGTCAAGGCTGGAATGAGTTCTGAAGTGGTACGAGATGTGTTTTAAATAGGTATAAATTCAGGCCTTAACCTTGCAATATTGTACCTCCTGGTGACATCAGCGGGCAGAACAGAGCACCTTTTCCAGGAAATGGGAAAGTACAAACCCATCTAATACAAACGTTGGTGTTATTTGCTATAACGTCTTTATCCATATGTGTGCCTTGTTCTGCCTACCCTAGTAGAAATGTCTGAGGGGTTTTACCACGGATATTTGACATATTGCCTCGACAGCAGTATCGACGGCTGGCCCCTGATTCACTAACCAACATGTAGTATCTTCATACTCCACTTAATGCAAAGCGTGCTTTGCAGATCAGGTACTTCTGTTGGTAGGAAGAGTTAACAGTGAGCTCTTCTGAAGGCATCCCTCTTTGAGGGATGCCAACTACAGGCATTCCTTTCTGCTGCTCTGAACTTCATGCAGTTCAACAAGGGGAAGCCCAAAGTCCAGTGCCTGGGGAAGAACACCACCAGGCATCAATATATGCTGTAGGCCACCCAGCTGGAAAGATCTTGGCTGAAAATTACCTGGGTTTCCTGGTGGCCACCAAGTTGAACATAAGCCAGTA
Organism: Bucorvus abyssinicus; assembly: GCA_009769605.1. Lineage (NCBI taxonomy): Eukaryota > Metazoa > Chordata > Aves > Bucerotiformes > Bucorvidae > Bucorvus > Bucorvus abyssinicus. Next base: position 7,142,245 of record CM020034.1, on the reverse strand, counting down.
GCACGTCTTTGCTGCAAACGGTCTAATGGTATCCTGGGCTGCATCAGGAGGAGCATTGCCAGCAGGTTGAGGGAGGTGATCCTTCCCTTCTACTTAGCGATGGTGAGGACACACCTGGAGTTCTGCATCTGGTTCTGGGCTTCCCAGTACAAGAGTGACATAGACATATTGGAGAGAATCCAACAAAGGACTACAAGTATGATGCAGGGTTTGGAGCATCTCTCCTGAGAGGACAGGATGAGAGCTGGGACTTTTCAGCCTGGAGAAGAGAAGGCTTGGAGGGATCTTATCAATGTACACAAGCACCTGAAGAAAGACTCTAAAGAGGACAGAGGCAGGTACCCCATGACAGGACCAGAGGCAATAGGCACAATCTGAAACATGGGAGGCTCCATCTGGACATCGGGAAACACTGTTTTACTGTAAGGTTGACCAAGCACTGGCACAGGTTGACCAGGAAGGTCATGGAGTCTTCCTTCATGGAGATATTCAAAAGCTGTCTGGACATTGTCCCAGGCAACTAGCTTGAGGTGGCCTTGCCTGAGCAGGGGAAGGTCAATCCAAATGCCCTCCAGAGGTTCCTTCAACCACCACCATTCTGTGCTCTGGACATTTCCTAATAAGTCTCCCAAATCTGTGGGAAATGCTGGAGCGACTACAACGCTTAACAGGAATTCAGGGCCCTACAAGTAACCACTTAAAACTGCAGCTGTCTTAGAACCCTGAACTACCGTGGTGTGTGTGCTGCTGACTGCCAGAAACTTTTATTTAAATACACATTGATAAGTGACAATTCTACATAATCTGTGACTTCAAATGTATCCTTCTTGTTAATCATCTTCTCTACACCCCTGACATGTTATTTGTTATGGAGAAAAAAGTTTTTTTCATTTAACCTTTTTAAAAATTATTATTATTTAATATATAGTTCTGTTTGCAGCTGGTTTTATCAGCAGATGGTTCTTCCCCCACCACGGTGCAGGCATGATTTAGGACTTGTGAGCTCGTGGGGGTTTTCTGCTCAGGTGTTTGCGTGACTGATAGCTCTGTGGAACGCTGTAGGTTTGATCAATTCTTTTGCTTCACGTAACAAATCATGTTGCAATCATATCTTGCTGCTGGAAACGTTAGAGAACAACACAAGTCTTGTTTTTATGGGGAATTTAAATTACATGAGTCATTTTAAAATCATTTGATAAAACACCAGACAGAAAAGGGGATCATGAGTGCCTCATACTGCTTCAGTGATCATCCTTATTGTTACAAATACAAACGATTCGGTGTTTTTCCTTTGTGCTCTGCTCTGCTGAAAAGCACTGCTGCCTCTTCAGAAAATCCTAAAAAATACGAATAGCTTGTGTAGCTCAATAAACCTGGGTTTGTCCTCTAGTATAACTTCCAAAAAAAAAAAAAAGAGAGTATTTGGTTTGGGCATAGGCAAATTTTGAACACGAGATGTAAAGTATTAAACACAGTTTATGATCCTAACGTGTAAGTATTAAAAAAAATACCCACATGACTTCAAAAGTTTTCAGGTTTGCCTTCACCACCCCTTGCAATACCGTTATATGTATTTAATTTCAATAGACGGTGAATCTATGAACTTTTGCTGTATCAAATATTCACTTTCACTGACACTGTTAAGCTGATTTTTTAATTTAATACTCATTCTACTTCATAGGTTGCCAAAGTCTCTGCACGTAGCCCAGCAAAGCACAATGTAAAAACACATCCTCTCCAGCAGAGAGGGTTATGTCGTGCTCCAACCCGTTGGTACTGCCCATAGTTTGGTTGGTATTTATGGTTGAAGCGAAGGTGTTTTCCTTTCTGAACATCTGAATTCTAAGGATGCTCTTTAGAACCTCATCAGCCCATGAAATTCCATCTGCTTGCTGTGATGTGTTAAACAATGTCCAGGAGATATTTTTCCCTGACAAGTTTGGTTGCTTAAATATTATTTTCTTTTGTTTTCTGGTTTTATCGCTGAAAAAAAAAAAATTCCAAATGCGGATAAAAGAATGCCTCAACTTAGCTCTTTTTAAGTGGCAAAACGTACCTGCAGGTACAAAAAGGAAATCTACTTTATCCTCAAGCAATTTTATCCTTTATTTCTGACTGAACATTATTCTTTTAGTTCAGATTCTACCAGTATTGTCCTCACTTTTTGGCCTTACTGTGGACCTTCAGAACACTGATTCAAAACTTTTGCTCAGTCCTGGTTGTGGACATTCCCAGCCCACTTTGCTATGTACTGAACAACCCAGGGTAGTATTATCCTTTAGACAACTCTTGCCATAAAAATAATAAATAATGTGTTATTTACCTAAAAATAAAACCCCTTATGAAATTCAATGGATTTGTACAATTAAAGAGCTGCCTTGAAAGGACTTGTGTAAAAGAAGCTGGCTCTGAAGAAGCAGCTTTGGGTCACTGATGCCATTTCATTTCTCAGCTGCTTTAACTTCACGGTCAGATCATTTGCCCCAACTTTCTCTCCTCCCTGACTCATATACACATACGCACACTCATATGCTATCACTAACAGAAAACAGAATTATCAGCTTTATTTTATGGAACTTTTATTAATATCCATACCATATTGTGACAAAAATAAAAGTAATGATTTTGGACAGCTGGTCTACCCATTGGAACAAGTATTTTACAATCCTTTATAGCGTATTCCTGGCACCAGTAACAGCAAAAATAGCTGAATAGACATTTTTTTGGTAGGATTTTGCCTATCTCCTGTTTTGATGATTATGCAACAACCCACCACTTCGATGAAGCCATGGAAAAGGCAAATGACAAGATAGATCGGGAAGAGCATTTTCTCTGGTAACTGGGAATTATTAACGTTGCTCCAGGCACTGTTTAGCCCTTGTACAGAGCATTGCATACACTTGTGGTACAACGCTTTCAGGAAGGCTTAATTGCGGATGGAATGGGTGCAGAGGAGAGGTCACAGGAATAGCACTGAACGGAGTGCCTGCCTTGCGAAATGCGGGTGGCAGCTTCTTTCTTTCTTTTCATCCAAGCAAACCAAAGCCTGTTTATGACATATTTTCATAGAAACTACAACTGGCGCAAAGAGCACAATAACACTATTTGACAGAGCAAATTCTCAGCTGCAAAACACTATTTTTCGACACCATTGGCTGTGCATTTTTACCAGTGATGAACAACACCCTGCACGCTGTGCTCGTAAACATCTGTCCCAGCGGAGGTGAACCCCCCATTTCACTGTTGCTGTGACGTGTCACCACCCACCACCTCTCTGTGCTGACATCACGACATTCCCTTCTCAATGAGAGCATCAATAGCTAGTCATTTCCTAGCTTTGCCACCTTTCTTTGTGTATTGATTTGCAAACACAGGCTTTAACTTTTGATTACTCTCTAATACACTTCTAACCACATAAAGGATTTCCGAGGATAGCAAGTTAGTTCGTAGCAAGTGGAAGCAAAATGTCTAAAATTAATTTTGACATGTATCCTAATTTATAAATCAATAAGCCTTTCCTGTAGGTACATGATCAACGGGGTTAGCCCACACTTTTTGTAAACATTTATAGATATTTAACAAAACAATGAAGTAATTATGCAAGAAAATAATTTCATTTTAAAACAATATCCTTCTGATTCGTCTGTCTCGCACTATGCATAGTACCATATTGCGAAAATTCTTAGCCGAGAGGGGCCTCATTCTGAGTAGAAAAAAGGAACCGTTGTTATTTCTGGAAGAAATTCTGTTATTGCGTTGTTGTTTCACTTGGCAGTATCGCTATGGACATTTGGGCACGCCTCTTCGAAATTTCAGTACAGCAGATCTGTATTGCCACATGCAATACTAACTTTGCTTATGGCATAAGGTTTACATAAATGAGCATTAAACTGATAACTACAAGAGAAATCAAATATTACTTCATCAGCCTGTCTAGACGACTTTTTTGCCAGGACTAAAATGACATTATCATAACAAGGCATCATTTCCCCCAGTCTCTGTAGTGATAGAAATACCAAGGGATGATCCAGCACAGCATAATGATTTCCTGAAGAGTCGTGTCCAATGTTTGTAATGAATGTATAATCCTTCCTGGTGCTGACTCAGTGACTCGTGAGAGGTACCAAATCCCTTCAGCTGCTACGGTGCTCAGTATTTTCCAGATTCAGACCCATGAATTGCCGTGATTGCAGCACACGTTATACCAGCGGAATACCCTGATCTTTGGGATAAAATACCTCATTATGAATGAAGGGGAGAGATCTGCACGGGTGAAGCTGCAGATTGTAGCTTCATTTTCAGCTTTGACATCTAAAACCAGATCTTTGTAGTAAACTGCTCTTTCGGACTTCCTCTTACACCAGAAAGACTTTGTTAAGAGTAAAAAATAAATAATAACAATCTAAATAAATATTTTGGTATGACCATAGCGTAGGGAAAGAACACTTAGCTGTTAGCAGATTCTTGGGTCCCTGTTTTCCATACAGAGAGTATCTCCACATGATTCAAAATGCACTCCAGATCCCTACAGGCACCGCCACTATGGAGTTCCTGAGTTTCAAACTGGTGTGGGTTGTTTGCCTAATCAGAAGATAAAGTGGGTTTTTTTCAGTGTTTTCCTCAGGTTTATTTTTATGTGACAGATGTGTTTTATTCAGAGATTTTGCCAACATGATTACACATTCCTACTGTGGAGCATCACTTCATCAAAAACTTGAATAAAGCAATGAAATGGAAAAAAAACCCCAGACTGTATAAAGACAAGAACAAGGAGATAAATGTCACTAACCTGTATGTCACTGTGGAGGAACTTTCTCACTTGGTTTTCAATGTCTGCAGCTCCTGTTATGCTCAACAGATTTCAGAAGACTGAAGAAAGAGCTTCTCTGAGATGACTCGCTCCTTAGACCACTAGAGAATTTGCCTTTGGACTGGGTTGTGCTCAGGCCTTGGGTCAAAGGGTGTTGTCCCCACCCATATGGCTCTGGAGCACTCACTGGTTGAGGCATTGAGTCTCCAGCAGCACCCTGGGATCACTCCTCTGCAGTTCAGTTTCCTTCAAAAAGGATTGCACACAGCCAAACCTGCTCTGCAAACCAATTCAATGCTTTTTAAGCATTGGGTTAGGGTTAATTAGGGTTAATTAGGGCTGATTAGTGTTTGACTAGGGTTCCTCTGGGGAAAAAAAAAATGTTACTGCTTTGAATTAAGGCATTAACGCAGGTGCAGCCTCAAAGAGTTGGTTCAGATGTTGAGGTCTATGCTGTAGACATCTGAAGATAAACAAGGTGAGTCCCACCATAATTTCCCCTGTACCATCACCACGTTTCTTATTAGCAGTTTCAATGCATTTTAGAAAAGGAAATCGAAGTAATTTCTCATGTCCAGGAAGAAAACTCCCAACTTATGGTTGATTAGAAGAAGCATGTGTAAATGGAAAGAATGAAGCTACAGTAATTGGAGATAAGAATCTATTTGTATGTCCAACATCAAATTTAGGGGATGGTTATGTGAACTGGTTTTCTGGTTCTACTGCTCACCTCCTCTGGGTCACTACACCTGAAGTAGTGACCTTCTCTGCTGACTTTTAAGCAAATTACTTTAGTTTCCCAACTGAGGAGAGTACACATCTTTCTTCATAACAGGAGAAATCATGTAAGTTCATAGTGAACAGAGCCATTTTAGCTTTCAAGTGGTTTGAGAACTCTTATAATATTGTTCTCTCTCGGTCTAAGCGCTGAATTGAGTGGCAGCTAGCAGAGTCCTTCAAAATATACAAGTTCACGTTTCTCGAATTCTTAGCTCCTCTCACAGAAGGTAAGAATGCATTTGAATTCTCAGTATGTTTAGGTAGAAACTCAATTTCTTTAATATAGGATTAAAATATCATAAAAATAAACTTCTTACTCCAAAGGGCTTTCATCAATTAGCATAGAAATCCATACCAGTTCAGCGGTACGACCTGTTGTAACATCGGCGTAACGCATCGTTACAGCCCTTTTGATTGTTTTCAGTTATGTTTTGAAAACTGAGGTGGTTGGTGAAAAGAATTCTCGATATAAGTGTCTACTTTTATATGCATTTCACTGGGGTTTTACAAAAGGTCTTGAAGTTGTCAAAAACTTTTGACTTTTGAAAATGGTTTCAAAAAGCCTGCTCCATCCTTTTTGCTGAAAGAATGTTTGTAGTATAAGTATTTTGCAGAATGGATGACATTCTTCATGGCTGTTTTTCTTTCTAAAAAATTATTAGTGGTGAAGCCACATATTGTCCTTGAATATTTTAAAACATAATTTAATTACTCAAGGGACAATTCAGCCTTTTCGCTTTCTTTTCAAATTTTTCTTGTTAACTCTGGAATTTTGGTGTTTTGGGTTTTTTTTGTTGTTGTTTTGGGGTTTTTTTTTGTCCTTTTCTCTCCTTTGGATGCCAACATTTCCCTTCCAGGTTTTCAGTACCTCAGTTTGATTTATTTGCCCAGGACATAGTCAAATGTAATCACATGTTGGGGAGAAAGGAGTCCAAAGTCTAAAGAACACCCGGTTTAAGGTACTCTGGATCATACACTCTGGAGTGTATTACATTGCCTTGCCTTGCCTAATTTAGTTGTCTAGTGATGCCTCACTGGTGAGTTTACATACTGTTTGTTATTAGAGCCTTCTCGGTGTAAAACCAGGTCCAAAAGACATAAAGGAAGAGACTCTTATTTTCTAGAATGGAGACACCTCTAACTTCTGCTGCAATTACTGAAGGCGTTGAAGGTAGAATATCCTCAGTGACCGAACAAATAAATGAGTTAATCCAGAACACTTTAAAACACACTTTATAGAAATTGTCTCTGTCTCTTTACCTTCATTTAGAGCAGTTCAGGGAACATTAAAGTAGTTAGGGATTTTCTAGTTTATTCTATGCAGTACTCTTCTGTCATTAAGACTGTTAATATGAGTAATCAATATCCAGGAGCTGGTTTTTGCTTTGGTGAGCAACGCAGTGAGTTAAGTGAGTAGCTGTCTTATGTCTTGAAAGATATTCACACAGGGACGGTATATCTAGTACAATTAGTTGCCTAAATATGGTTAAATGTGTAGAGCATCGCTCAGAACTAAATAATGTATGTGTTACTCCGAAGAACATCGGTAACTTATGAATTTCCATTAAGCCTGTTTCACTCATTTTTTATTAAACTTGAGAGCTGTGACCTATCTAGAGATTTCTGGTTAAATTAAACTAATTGCAGACTGGAAACAGCTAGAGTGAGAAAGGGGTATATGCAAATTAGCTAATATGAATTTAAGTTAATGAATAAAATTAATTTGGAAATGTGGTGTTTGTTTTTTTTTTCAGCAGCGTCACTGTGCTTGCTATAAGTAGTATCTCTGCATAGTATAAATAGTGTCCTACTCTCTTCGAAATCCACGAACCACCATTGTAATGTTGTTATCGTGGTTCTTTGTCCATCAGTGGCTAGATGGAGTCTTCTAAAGGCATGGGATATTTTTCACAGAAAGGGATGCAAAAGGTGATTCATCCTCGCCCATGATACCTCAGACATCGGAGGCTTTTCTCTGTGAGTGAACCCATCTGGGATACTGAAGTGAGCCAAGTGACAAGGTATCAAGGGCAACATTAGCTGGTCCCCCACAATCTCAATGGGACAGTCAATGGTGCTTGGGGGAGTGATGCTGCAATAACTCTGGCTAAAACCCCATCCGTGGTGGTGAATGTTCCCCCTACTGATACCCAAATGAAGCTTCAAGTGTATCCATCACAAACTCCATTCAGTTAACAGTAACCTGGCAGTGAGACAAAACTCCTGGATTAAAGACAGCGAAATACAATGGGAAACAAGAAACACGCAGAGAACCAGCGGTGCATCCGCCAACCTTGCTGATAAAGCTCTTACCGTGAACTCTGGAGACCACGCTAAAGTGCATGTTGCACAAAGTGCACATGGATTCAGTCTTCACTCACTTCTCTCAACTCCCCTTCTCTTAGAAAAGACCCTTCCACCAATGTTTCATCATGCTGTTTACTTCCCTCAGATGCAAAGGGTTAATGGGAAAGAGTTAACTTTTGATAGGAACTAAAAAATCAAACAAACAAAAAAAAAAGGAAACACACACACACACACACCCCTGCCCTGAACTTGGGAACTTATAAAAGGTTAAAAAGTTCTTTCAGACTATTTAATCAAAGAAATTGACAGAAAAAATGCTGAACGGTTTCTGTCTCTCTCTGCTTTCTGTTTTCAATCTTTTGAAATCATGCTTTTCAGAGCTTACAAAGAAAATTGCAAAATAACAACAAAGCAAAGTAAACAAACCATCAGCTGCTGCTATTTTTTCTTTCTGCGTCATTTAATTTGAGCTCCGTAAGGGGATGAAAAATTATTAACTCTGGCTACGCTCAGGCCAAAACGTTATTGTGCATTATACATGCAAAGAATATTTGCAACTAAAAATTATAATATTCTCACAATGCAATTATAAATCCATTCAAATACAACGCATTTAATTAAATTGATGATTAAAGCCTTGGACTTTGGTTTTATGGGGTCAAAACTTGGACTTTGGTTTTCTCTTTCAAAGATGGACTACGGTCTTGCCACGGTGTGTAGTGTGTGTATCCCTAAATACCGGACTTAGAGACCGCTGACGTGGGAGGCTCTGTTGAAGGTAGTCAGGAACTTTTCACTGTTTTCACCCTATTCAGGATTTAGCGTAGCACACACGTTGGTTTTCCCGAAGCATCGTCATTCACTCACACACAAAGCAAACACACGGTTTGGTAGGATTTTACAGCATTTTGTCTTGTGTGGGAAGTACAAGAGAAGTGCTGGGTTCTGGGGTCAAGTCAAGGCGAGATCCCACTGACATGGAACAAAAGCCATTACAGACTCCCACGCCTGTTTTTTGCAGCTCGGTGGCAATTCTGTGCATAAAACGCTGTTATATATCTCTACACTTTGTCTCTGAGCGCACGTAAAACTCCACATTTCACAGAGAAAGCAAAGATCTCTCCTGTGGTCGCCCAGCATTTAGTGCCCTCCACAGGATATTTTAGATGGGATTTTAAAAACTGTTTATGGATGTCGCTGCGTAGGTGCCAGCAAAATTTATGCAATAACCCTTTTTAAAATTCACAGGAAAATACGAAGTCAGCGTACCATCATTTCTGTAATAGCAAGAGACCGCGTGTTCTGTGCTTATCCTTTGAGGCACTCTGAGGCTGTATAATCTTGATTTATCTAGGAGTGAAGGAAAGGTATGTCACCGTTTTCTGATCAAAAAACTGTATCACTATTAGAAAAACTTTGCTCTAATATTAACACATTAATTTAAATTTAGTCACTCGTGTCTGAAAAAGTAATGTCTAGAATAGATGCAATGAAGTTTATAAATAAAGACAAGGGATGGATGTAGGACAGCTGGTACATCAAGTTATAAAGGCAATTAACCTAAGGAAATAATACTGCAGAAGCCAAAGTACACGAATTAATTTGTATAAAATCTTTGTAGCTACCATAGAGTAGCTGGATTGCTCTATCTTACTTCAACCTAACTGCTTCAAAACATCATTTCCTCCGTACTCGAGGCTTGTAATCATGGCTTGGCTTCGCGGACGAAGATTTGGGAAGGGCTTTGCCCACGCTTATTGCAAGCATGCTGATGGCTGAAAAGGCCACTGCGGGATAGGCAAGACCGGTTGCAAAGAGCACACCGGACGGTCTCCTTGGGTGGTATTGCCGTTTCGTCCCTTGCCTGTCGCTACAGGGCTTTGCAAACGTGAGTACACCCTTCAAGCCTGCGCGGTGGATTTTTTTAGGTGAGGCGCAGCGTGCGCGAGACTGGCCCCACCCTTTACACCTGAGGTTCATCTGCCAGGGCCTAGCGAGCTTGGACGGTGACAGCGAAGTCCTCAGGTCGTAGGTTTGGTTAGAGTATCCTTCTCTTAGATGGATGGCCTTACAGGGCTAAACGAGCTCCAACTGCCCGGGTTTGGAGTTAGAGTTGTCCTTCTCCTAGGATGGTTGCCCGAAGGCTAGTGAGCCCATCCTGCCCGTGGACACACTTTGTCTGACCCTTCAGTTGAGACCTGTCAGGCTTGGGAGACCCTACCGGAGGCATATGCCACCACCAGCATAGCTCTCAACTTCACAAGAGCACGCAAGCTCTTTCCCCACGGCAAGGGTGTGCCCGTGAAAGAGCAAGGCTTGTAATACTCAGAGGCTATTAGGCATTTAAAAAACAAATGCTTCCATTTTTACCTCAAAACTCCAACCACTAGTAATCCAGATAGTTGCCACATACCAATCCATTTAATTACTGCTTTGTTCTGCAATGAAATCAACGACAAATTAATGGCTTCCATGCAACATGTTCTTATATATTAGCATCTTAATATCTTCATCAATAAAGTTGCCAAAGTATCGCTGGAGGGGTTTTCTTTCGTTTGTTTGGACAGACCTGCGTGAACCAATAAATGAGACAGAACAGACGCCAAGAGGTATCCAGCTGGTGGCGGCTCCCAAACCCCGTACCCTTACAGAGTCACAACTGATGAGCCCCACAGCACCACACAGAGGGAAAATGTTGTTTCTGATCTTTCACACGCCTGGTTATCACATTACATCTAATTGATGATCATAAATATTGATTTGGGGCACGAAGGACAGGCTCTGACTGCCGGACGTTGATATATTGCTTCTGCTTCCTTCACCTCAGCAGTTAACATTTTGCAGCAATTGTTGTACGAATGTTGAATAATTACAGGCCGTCTGGATCTGTGCCAGCTCAGCACAGTAACCACATGAAAGCATTTTGTACTTCCTTGCACTATTTTATTTGATTTTAATTAGCAGAGACCAAAATATCTTCCACAGGCTATTGCCAAGCACGGTGGGCACTGAGTGGGTGCAAAGCCTACGAAGTCGAATCTGACCCTGTCACCTCGTGGTGAGGACTGATCATGGAGGAAGGTACCGTCTGACCTTCTCTCGACCTGCTTCCCATGTGTCCAAGTATTTTTATCCCATAGCAGTAAGTGTATATAACCTGCAGGCAACATCCGAGATCTTAGCGTTGTGTTTATTGAGCTGTGTACTGAGAAATCACACAGACCGCCGGAACGGCGTTTGGACAGCTCACTTGGTTCAGGCTTTCCAACCAACTGTTGGTCTTCCAGAGAAACGCACTACGGATCTGGCCCCACGTAGTTGTTCAAGAAAACGTGACACCTTCAGAAGGGTGTTTCAGCCTGCTGTCCCAGCTAAATCCCCAGTGAGATAATTACACTCTCCTACTTCGGATAGCTTTTCCACCCTTAAAATTTCTTTATTTCGTCTCATAAACTGTTGTGGAGAACTGCAGCGTGATGGTAAGGAGCCTGGCAGATGTCTCACACAATGTATTACCCATAAAAATGCTATCAGCCTCTTTGGTTTGAGGTAAATTATGTACTCCTAAATTTACAGCTTATGTGCTGAAATACTGAGTGCGTGCATAAAATGTGTCTCAACTCAGACAAAATATTGCCCCATCAAGAAGTTTCTGTAATATAAAAGGAGAAAAGCCCTGGAGAATCTCTCTCTGGGGGGAAAAAAATTAAAAATATCTCAAGGAATCTAGGCAAAAATCAGTGGAAATGGGGAAATCTCAGGAAAACCTCTTTTGCTCAAAAATACGTTTCCTAGACAAGTAAAATAAAAACAAACAAACAAGCAAAGCTATTTTTTTTCTGAACAAGGAAAAATACCTCTTGACAAAGTTATGGTTAATAAAACCTTGGTGAGCTTCCAAGGTGAAGCTTTTAGAGCCGTTAGAATTCATACAGCTAACAGGCGAAGAGGGAGTTCCTATTGCTCCGTACGGTTATGCTTATTAACATACAAACTAGATCCAGATTGCTGTTAATTGCTGGGTAAATTTATTCTTCTATGTTTCCAGGAAAACAAAAAGAAAAAAAGAACCAAGAAAAAAAAAAAAAGTAAGAAAATATTTGACACAAAGAAATATTTTGCTAATGGAATTAAGAAATCTTTTTCTTTCCCTCCTTCATGCGTGAAAACTGCTGAAATCTATGAAAAAGGATTTCAAGGTGAGGTCCTACTGCAAGATGATACAGCGAACTCTTGTGCATAAAGCAAAAGAGGCAGGAATAAAGAGGCATGGAAATACTGCCGCTGGTTGCACAGCTGAAGGGAAAAAAACTGGTGGTGGAAAAACAACTTTCTTTTATGTAATAGGAAGTAGCCGCAGAGGAGTTGGCCTCAGACATGGCAAAGAAGTTAGGCTGCACGGTATAGGTGCTTTTAAGATGCTTTTAAGAGCCTGGATCTTCTTATCTCCCACTGCTAATGATTCTCAGTGGAAATATTTATTTTTAGAACTAAGAGTAAAACTTTTACTAAGAAAGTTCTCTCATTTTTATACTGTTTGTTCTGGAAGAAGAATGTCTTTGAAGGTAGCTGCAGCACTTTTTATAAAAATAAATTAAATGTTTAGACACACACAAGAGTATGGGGCCAGATTGGATCCACCCAAAGGTGCCAAGGGAGCTGGTGGAAGTGCTCACCAAGCCACTCTCCATCATTTCCCAGCAGTCCTGGGTAACCGGGAAGGTACCGATCGACTGGAGGTTGGCAAATGCGACGTCCATCTACAAGAAGGGCTGGAAGGAGGATGAGGAGAACTACAGGCCTGTCAGTCTGACCACGGTGCTGGTGAAGGTCATGGAGCAGATCATCTTGAGTGCCATCACAGGGCACATAAAGTCAGCATGGGTTTATGAAAGGCAGGTCATTCTTGGCTAACCTGGTCTCCTCAGTGAGAAGGTGACCCACTTAGTGGAATATTGATCTTCTTGAAGGTCAGGAGGCTCTACAGAGGGATCTGGAGAGGTTGGATCCATGGACCAAGGCCAATTGTATGACATTCAACAAGGCCAAGTGCCAGATCCTGCACTTGGGTCACAACAACCGCCTGCAACACATGATGTCCTGGTTGGGGTTAGACCAGAACTCGTTCTGCTCAGTGGTTCCACTGCCCAGCTCAGTCTCTGCTCTCTGACGGCACCTTCTGAAGGTCACAGCAGGTTTGTGCAGACAGGGGCTGCTCCTGGCAGTGACAGCGCTGGGTGGTCCCAGTCACAGCCAGGGGCTGGGGTGCAGAAAGGCTCTGGCTGACACTTGCTGCTGGGCAGACCAAGGGCACTGCTGCACCCCATGTCCCACGGTGTGGGGCAGGAAGGGAGAGGAGGCACCTGCTGGGAGGAGCGGACAGGACAGGTGACCCTACCCTGACCAACCAGGGGTTCCATCCCATAGATGTCATATCTGGGATAAAGCTGAGGGGTCACAAGGCATTTTTTTACTTGCGGTAGCAAAGTGATCAAGAAAGCAATATCTATCGATAGATAGAGTTATAATTGAAAATTTGAAGCTACACAGTGAAAACAACTGTGAAAGGTGCATTTTTTGTAGTTTGGAGGGGTTGGGGTTTTTTTTTTAGATAAGAAAAAAACCTGGAGTGCTATATCCAAACCAACCTTCAAGTCCACCATCCTAAGAGCTTTGTGCTATGGAGTCAGACCTAATGTCAATGCTATAGGGTTGGCCCATCTCGAGTCTGAGTCCTTATAAATTATCTTGTTTCTGGTTTGAGAGACAGTAAAAGGAAGGAGTTGAAACCTGGAGTTGAGTTTTACAGCTTAGACTTACCTGTAAATTAGACCTAGTTGGCTTTTTAATTAAGAGCTCACAGAAGATGATTGTTCCCTGTAATCTAACATGTAAAGAGTGGAGTCCTGTTCCATAGACAACCAGAACAGCAGTTAGACAAATCACGCACTAATTGGTGTATGGAGAATAAACGCCTGGCTCACTCTCCCGAAAGCACCGGTTTTAATCGTTCAACTCCCTATAGCATTCCTCGGGGTGGTAACAGTACCGTTCTCCTGGATTTCTCTGAAGGCCAGACAGGGAATATTGCAGGTTCACTGATGAAAACCCTGCACAATTAACAGACAGGCTCCAGAACCTCACAGGAGTTCAGCTCCGTTGCTGGGGAAGAGGTCTAACATAAATTCTTGTGCAGATACACCACCAACAGGCATTGAGTGTGCGTAAATAAACAGCGGGTTGAAAATGGCATCGCTTGTATTCAGCTGTCCCTGGTATTCAACTGGAGCAGGTTAGATCTTCATCGCTGGCCTGACACAGCTGCTGCTGAATAATGATAGAACCTTCCTGCACATGGAAAACCTCCCTTTCCAGGTCAGCATTCCTGCACTGGTACCCGTCCGGAGTCAAAGACTGTCCTTCTCTACATCTTTATATGCACCGGCCATGGTTTAACCCCCACACAGCCTCTTGCCCACCCCACCCCGCTGGCGAGAGGATCAGAAAACTCCTGGGTTGAGATAAGGACAGTTCCACAGGTAAAGCAGCAGCTGCACACATGAGCAAAGCAAAACCAGGGATTCATTCACCACTTCCCAGGGCAGGAGGTGTTCAGCCATCACCCGGAGAGCCGGGCTACACCACACAGAACAGCTGGTCCCCTCCCAACTCCTTGTGCCCCCCAGCCTGCTCACTGGTGGGGTGGGGTGAGGAGCAGAAAAGGCCTCGACTCTGTGTAAGCCATAACTGCTCAGCAGGAACGAAACCATCCCTGCGCTACCAGCACTGTTTCCAGCACAAACCCCAACCCAGCCCCACAGCAGCTACTGGGGAGAACATTAACCCTACCCCAGCCCAAACCAGCACAGCACCCACATTATATAATTTTTTTTCTGATGTAAGCATTATCTGGAGGAATTAAAGAAAAATTTGGTTTTTACTCCTACCCATGCCTAGCTGTCAAGGGCCAGTCAGACCTTTCTCCCCAGCCCTGTCCCTGGGGTAATGCAGAAGTTTCAGGCAGCAGAAACAGCACCCACACCTCAGGCCAAGTTGTGCGTAACTACTCCGGGGAGACACGCTCTCCTGGTCTGCCCGGATTCCCGCTCCAATGTTCCTTTGGTTTCCGCAGTTTTCAATGACATTGACAAGATAAGTTTTCTAAAGGAAAGGAAATTATTTGCAGATGATGCTTGCATTGGTCCAGATGGGTTTAAGGAGGCAGATATCGTTATTTTTGTGCATCAAAATACTATGAAGAAGAAAGTTGCAACTAGGATAAGGCATTTGAGAACACGCTACTGTCCCCTGTGGGTACCTTGTTTCCTGAGAGCTGTAAATGAGGTGAATAGTGATTTAGGTAAGGGCATGGGGCTGTGGGAGAGTAGTCGGAATGTAAACATACCTTTACCTAAGTAATAGGCAGTATCTGTAGAATCCTTAAAATAGAGAGTGTTTCCTACTGTCCTGGTGGGATTTCATCCGGTGAGGTGTGGTAACGGCTTTCACCTTGGCAGCAGAGAGGAAAGCAGTCACGTGCCGTTGGTTTTTCAGGTCAGCAGTAGAGAGAGCAATTTCTGATTTTGATTGCCTTTTTTCTCCTGAAAGACAAGATAATCGGGTTCAGGAGCTTGTTTTTCTGTTCCTGGTTCTTTTCCACACAATGAAACCTCTGATTTTGTTGCTTCACTGTTATGATTCCAAGACAAAAAGATGAAGAATTACCTTGTACTTATATTAATTAGTACAGCAAAACGGAGCTGTCATCAAGCAGACTCACCAGCCAGTCGTTGGGATAATGGTTGATGTCTTTGGAACTCGATTCCAATCATGGTTTGTGTTAAATAAAATCAAAGGTCTCTTCTCTGTTTTGCAAGCAGTGTGATGCCAATAGAAGGATAAAATATTCTCTTACAAGCTGCTCCTCTCAAAGTGACGATGATGGATTGAAGCGTGGTCCTCTGACTCCTATGGTTTCCCACTCTCTTTGACCACAGGTCTGGATACCAGGCTAAAGCCCAGAAGAAGAAGGATGAGAAGCAGAAGTGCTCATGCAATCTACTTTGCTTCACCTGACCGTGGCAGGGGGCGAGGAGTAACTCCTTGCATGAGACCGGACCGCAACCAGATTCTGCGACAGGCGAGCTAAAGGTTACCTGGTACCAAAGCAACGGATATTTTTTCCGGTTTCTGTATTTTAGGGTCAAAAGAAGATATGAGGATGCTCTGAGAACACTCAGAAAAATGCACGATGGACTTTAAGCATTTGCCTATGAAACCACAACCTTAAGCATAACTGACAGAGTTATTGATGGAGGGAGCTGAGAAAATTGTTTCAACTCATTTGAATGTATTTCCAAGAAAGCAATTTGCAAAGCTGGGTAAAAATCTAGTAAATCTGTGTCTTAAATCCACCTGGGGAATATGTTTCTCTAAGCCTGTCCTACAAACACATTATTATAACGCGATTTTAGAGCTCTGCTGAAGAACAGATTTGGACGTCAGAACCGACCCGCTCTAGACAAAGCGCTTTCACGTGGTGCTAAACCCTGAAGAGTTTTATTTCTACAGACAACAATGGGTCGTAAGATTGCGGTACAGATATTAATATACTCCTGAAGAGTAAATCTAATGTCCTTTCGGTAAGAAAAGAGAAGCTCCATCACAATAACAGCCCCTTCCCCGTTTTTGACAGGGTAATCCCTGGTGCAGAGCTGTAACAGCCCACTGGATTGACCTTGGTGCACGGGCAGCGGCAGCCTCAGAAAGCCTCAGCACTCACATGTCGCATTCGCTGGGTTATTGCGGGGAAAGGCAGCGTTTGATCTTCAGTGTCTTTGAAGGAATTATGGTGATTATACCCTGCCTGGTGGCAATACACCAGGGAAAAGCAGAGGACTGAGACGGGGCTGAGCTTGCTACCACCCGGCAAGTTAAAAGTCTTCAGGGCTTACAACTTCAAACTAATATTTCAAAAGGGTTAAAGCCAAGCTGTGACGATTCCATCAAGACTAGGAAAGACTCTGAACATACCATAGAAGTAAGATTCTCATTTATTTTCCGGTAAATAAATATAAGAAACCACAATCAACCAATCCACAGTCTCTAAGGGCAGATATTAGCTTTAAAAAAATCATAACTTACCTTAAATTACCCACCTAATTTACCCTGCCATTATGCTCAATAAAGTCCTGGTTGCATTTTCTCCCAGGAAAATGAGTTTCTGGAAAATCAGGGGCAGAAGGCTGAGGAAAACCAGAGGAATATTGCTGCAGTTGCTTAGGACCTCAGAGGTGGTCAGGAGCCCAGGATCATCCCACTTTTCCACTCTGCTGTAATGGTTTCCAGAGGAAAATTTGATAAACTGTTTCAACAGAGATGAGGCGCGTTTGCGGAAGATTTTCCAAAGATCCTTCAGGAGCTTTGCTTTCCTCCTGTACTAAATATTACACACGACCTTTACGTACTGGCAATGCACCCTCAACAAGGGAATCGCGGTGAAAATGAAGATTAACTCTGCTCCGAACTTCACGCAGCGCAGGAGCTGATGGGGCCGAAAGTGCTTGACTTCTCATAGCCAGAGATTGTTACACACCAATATTTCATGGAACTATTTTTTTGTTAAATACAGCTGGTAGGAATCTGGGTTAAGGGAGAAATCTAGAGCCATTAAAAAATATCATGATACTGTACTTGTTTGAGGATGTATTAAAAGGGAAACTGGCTGCCCAAATGCCTTTTTGTACATTTCCAGTTATGTGTCCTAATATTTTAGTATATATAGCGATATCAGTAAAGAATGGTATTGTCGTCTTACCCCCACAAAATTTAATTACAGACGTTTGGGTTTTGACATATTGTTAATTAAATATTGATTTGTTGGAGGATGAACTAAGCCATCCATATTTTCCTTCCTAATTAGAACACTGACTGCTCCACATGCCAACAGTTATGAATCTAACTGAAATAACCGCAGAGGCAGAAATGTAAAAAAGCCTTAAATAATGCAGCATATTGCTTCTCAATTATGATTAATAAATTAGACGTAGTGTACCTGACATCCCGCTTAAACAGACTGGCCCCATTTTCCCCTAGTGGGAGTAAAGAGCCAGTGTCTGCCAGTTTGCATTTATCCCAGAGCTTTGTGTTCCAGTTCGTCGCAAGAAAGTGGTCCCAACATTACGAAAAAAGTCCAGTCATGTGTTCCTCAGCGCCATCAATGTTGTTCTTACACAAAGCAAACACTGAACTTACCAAGAAAGCCACTCTGGCTCTGAGGGAGGAGCCGCACAGCTTATGGCACATTAAATAGTTCAGTGGAGGAACTTGCTTAATAATTAATTTCTGTGGTGCTTGTGCTCCTTGGATGAAGAAGGGACTTCTATTTTCATTGCAATCAGTTTCTCTCTTCTTAATCAACCTTAATTTAATGTTAAAATCTAATTTCCTGTATCATGCTGACGTGAGAGATATCATGCTAATTCCTACTGACTGTTCGCTGATCAGTGAGGTTAATGTGCAACTGCTTGCCCTCATCTACAAGTTAAATTTCTACTCAGAAAATGTCTTCTCTTTCTTCAGCTTTCATCTTAAATACCGCAGGATCTTTTCCCACCAGACAAAATCCATCTTCTTTATGTCTTTCAAAATATTTTTCTTTTTGTTAACATTTTGTCACTGCACCAAGATAGAATCACAGAGACATTTTGGTTGGAAAGAGACCTTCAAGATCATCAAGTCCCCCCATTCCCCCAGCACTGCCAGGTCCCCACTGACCCCTGTCCCTCAACACCACCTTGACACGTCTCTTAAACCCCTCCAGGGATGGGGACTCCACCACTGCCCTGGGCAGCCTGGGCCAGGCCTGGACAACCCCAACGGGGAAGAAATTGTTCCTCAGGGACAACCTCAACCTCCCCTGGAACAATTTGAGACCAGTTCCTCTTGTCCTGTCACTTGTTCCTTGGGAACTGAACCCAGGGTTCAAGGCGTGGACTCACCAGTGCTGAGTACAGCAGGATGATCCCTGCCCTGGTCCTACTGGCCACACCAGTGTTGATACAAGGAGGATGCTGGTGGTCTTCTTGGCCACCCGGGCACACTGCTGGCTCATATCCAATCAGCTGTCGACTAGCACCCCCAGGTCCTTTTCTGCTGGGCGATTTCCAGCCACTCCTCCCCAAGCCTGTAACGCTGCAGGGGGTTGTTGTGGCCCAAGTGCAGGACCTGGCACTTGGTCTTACTGAACTTCATACTACTGGCCTTGGTTCATCGATCCAGCCTGTCCAGATCCCTGTGTAGAGCCTCTGACCTTCAAGCAGATCAACACACCCATCCGGCTTGGTGTCATCTGCATCAGCCTCCCACTAGTACGAAGTACCATGAACGTATTAATTTTAAGGACATAGTGGTAGAGATCATTAAGAAGGCACAGATGTTTACAATGAAATTATCGAGTAGCTGTTTGGAACAGCATGAATTTGGGGAGGTCTCATTTGCTTAGAATTTTTCTCTCTCCACTTTGGGGGTGGGTTGCAGTGTGTCTTGCTGTATTTTTAAATCCTTTTACACTTTCATAGCTGAACTTCTGTATAGCTCCCTAAGTTCATATGAGGAAGTTGAAATGAGCAGGAAGCTAAACACGACAAACCAATCCCTTGGGACAGACAATGAAAATTTAAAACTGAGTTCATGCTGTTTGCTTATATTGCTACAGATTAAAGATTTATCACCATCTGTAGATTTTTAAATGCTCTCTTTTACACAACGTTCTGAAATATGGTGCTATCCGTTTTATTTTAATGTTTAACAATCTCCTCTACTGGAATGGGATTTAATTTGGTTTCCTATCTATTTTTCTTATTTGAGCTAGAGTTTTTTATAAAGCATGAATATTTCCTTTTTTTTTTTTTCTTTTTTTCCAGTGAGGTACTAAAGCAGCTTGGAAAAATTAAATATAATAAATTTGTGGAGCCTTTGGGCTACCTAATTTTTATCTCTCTCTGTGCCTCTTCCACCAGTACGAGAAGTTCTGCAAGATATAAATGTGAATCACAAAAGCCAAATATGTAGGAATGACTTATAGAGCATGGATCTATGCAAATGAATAAAAAACTACATAGAGTAAAAAGCAGGCTCTAGACAATGGTTCTAGGAGAAAGTGAATCCAGCTATGAAAGAGTTAATATGGCAGATCTAGGACACAAGTTGCTCATCCTGTAGGGAAATCACTTTCAAACCTTAGAGTGAAAAATGAGGGTTAGTTTGGACATACTGCAGGGGACTCAAAAAAAATGCATCTCACTGGAAAGGAGTGGAACTATTCCAGTTTCACAGCATAATATTTTAAGGGTTTTTTATACTAGTCAGTCATTGGTTGTGTCTTATCTGTGGTTTCACAGCAGGAGGTGTCAAGGCCTGGTAAAATCAAGGACTTAAATATCTACAAGGAACGTTCAAGCCAGTCCACGTCTGGTACGTGGTCAATGGGTTCAGTGAGCTGACGGCTGAGAGTAAGGGTCTGGATTTAGAACAAATACAGAGGTTGTTCCTTTCAGTATTTGCACTGATGACACTTAAATTCAAAACAAATATTTGCTCATTCGATCATCTCAGTAACAGAAATCTAAATAAGTTGCTGTTTTATCAATTTCATTGCAGATATCAAAATTATTACTTTTCAGAATATCTCTGGGCGAGCTCTTTCAAACTGAGAGGCACTCAATTAATTACAGGAGGATTGATTTTCTCGGGATTCTTGTATTAAATATGCGTGTCAATATCTTAAGTTTAGCTACAGAGTGTGACAAAAGAATCTAGCTGCTTCGCTCTTCACTAGCCGAGGGTTTGGTGCCATAACTTTGAGTAGCGCAGTGCTGAACTAGGTTCAGTCTGTAGTTTCTGTTAGAACAGGAAGTTGCTTACCTCTTAACCTCACTCCTCCAGGGGTTTCTCTAAACAAACTTCTCTCTCCAACTGGTCAGTACCTTCTTTGCTTGTAGAAAAAATTGTTAGTACGAGTTAGTTAAAGTAGAAAGATACAAGGGAGCGGGACTGGTCAGTTTAGTGCACACTGATAATGGAAAGTGTGAAACGTCCTTGTAGGTCTAAGTAAAACTGGGGCTCTCACTCTCCTGACAATGATGTGCAATACACTCATGGGACTCAGTGTTTTATGGGAAGGTACACATTTAATTTCGTAGTAGATAATTTCATAATTTCAGCCAGGCTCTCGAATCACACAGACATTTCACTTCATCTGTTCATCGTTCAACAGCTCCTGGCTTGTTCCTTCTGATGAAGAAAAGCAAACCTTCTAAGCTAATAGCAGGACAGAAAAAGTCCTACCCACTTCCAGTTTGAATAAATTCAAATACTTCCCACTTGCAACCGCTTGCATAAAATAAGTTCACAGTCATTTTTCCAATGCAGTTCGTATTTTTTGTTTTAGGTACGTGGGGAAGATTCTCAAGCACTCTGTAAATCCATAATACGGAATTATTTATGATTTCTTACTCATTCTATAAGCAGTTCATACCTACAGGAAAGGTCAACCTTGACACTGGGGCAGTAGAAGTCCTCCTCACTTTATCATTTACTTTACTTTTACTAACTGACATCAGACGCAGGTATTCTGGTCAAAAAGGCCAGAAAATGGAGTATGCTGCATGTCCACGCAGGTCGTGGCTCAGAGCACACGTACTGGGGAAGCAGTCGCAAAGTTAGGAATCCAAAAATGCAAATAAATAGAAATAAAGGTTACTAAGAATATTTAAGACAATTGCTGGTAGCGATTATGGCATAAATGGATTCTTTGTTTAACATTTCCTGCAGGCAGAAAGAGAAAACCAGTATGTGGCTACTCCTGAACTCTCACAAACAGGAGTGCAGCAACATCTGCCATGACGTGGGGAAACAGGTTGCTCTGCTCAGTCCGTATTTCAAACACAGTTTCTGCTGTTCCTCTAAATTCATCTGATTTTGTACGAGGGAAGAAGCCGTTCTTCTGACGCTTCTAAATTTACTGCATCAAATAAATGGATTGAAATTATCCTCAGGCAGTATCACAGGCTCAGAACTATGGCTTATAAATAAACTGCATTGATATTTACCTTCTCGCTAGCGTTCCAACCTCACGCTCACCATCTTTCCCTTGCCACCTCAAAACCCCATAAAAACCTGCACAACGGGCCCTGGAAGCCTAAGGAAAGGACTTTGTCGTGCTCCAGCAGACTGTCTTACAAGATGTACCCATTTGAAAGCGCAACACAAAAAAGAAAAAAGTATAACCACATCTCCAGGCTGTGCTGGATCCCATCAGGAAACTGTCAGGAAAAGGAGGATATGTGGGGGAAAGGAGTTACAGCTGGAGGAAGGACAAAATTTTCCAGTCTTCTACAAAAGGTTTTGTCAACCAGCACAATCGTTTCTATCTGGCCTAATAGTAACACATGGCACTAAACACTGGTTATGAAGCCCCAGTTTTTGTTAAATCATGACTCTCAGGTTTACAGTGGGGGGAAGTAAACCTTTAGCTTAATATTATTTAAAAAAAAAAAAATTAAAATTGAACTTTAAATTTTTCTTCCCAGAAATATCATCCATTTTATTGAATAATATTGTTATTGATTTTTTCTTTTCGTCTAACAACCCTTACTCAGCAAATGTCAAGAGAATGTTATATGGGTAGGTGCTTTTCTGAGCACTGAAAACAAAGACCAGGCTGAATACTTAGAAACGCGTTGTCACTGGGGTATTTCCTTAAACAGGGCTGAAATCATTTGAAAATTTCTTCCTTATGTCCAGCTTAAACCTCCCCTTTTTCTGTTTAAAGCTCTTGTCCTTCGCTCCGTCCCTACAGGGCTTCCTAAAAAATCTCTCTGTCTTTCACGTAAGCACTCTTGATATATTGAAAGGTTGCAGTAAGTTCTCCCCAGACCCTTCTCTTCTCCAGGCTGGACTCTCTCAGCCTTTCTCCACGCAAGAGGGGTTCCAGCCCTCTGACCATCGTTGTGGCCCTCCTCTGGACCCACTCCAACAGGTCCATGCCTGTCTTGGTCTGGGGAGCCCGGATGCAGAGCTGAGGCCTCACCAGAGTCCAGTAAAGGAGCAGAATCACCTTCCTCGCCATGCTGACCACGCTGCTTTTGATGGAGCCCGGGATATGATTTGCTTTGGAGTCTGGAAGTGCCCATTAGCGACTCACGGCCACTTTTTCACCTACCAAGTTTTTCACCTACCAGTACCCCCAAGTCCTTCTCTGCTGGGCTTCTCTCGATCACATCATCCCCCGCCTGTGCTGAGACTGGGGACTGCCAACCCAGGGGCAGGACTTGGCACCTGGCCTGGTTGAACCTCACGAGGTCCACGTGGGCCCACTTACAAACACAAGTCACAAAACTCCAGCAGCAGAAATCATGTATTTTGGGGGGATGAACAGGGGAGAGGGAAGGGAGGAGGGAATAAATCTTGCCTGTGTCTGAAAAAAACCCTTAATCTTCTTTTTAAAGGACTTACTTGTTACACAAAGTGCACAAAATCTGCTCATTTCAGTGTTTCTCTTTTTCAGCTTTCAGTTCATTTAGATGTTTCTCCTTTTCAGCTTTCAGCTAGGCTGATGTTAACAGAAATCCATAGCAGGAAATTGAAATCATTGCCTTTCATTCGTATTGCAGTCACAGGATAAGGCGTTTCTTATATTCCAGGTATTTCCTTGGAAGTAGTACAGTCACAAATGGGTTTTTTACCCTCATCTGCAGGCAGGATGCTGAGCACGCACCATTACGGGACTGGAATTAACCCTGCTGAGGTGCCTGGTGCTGAGCTGACAAGGGAAAGTGGAGCTGGGCTGAAGGAGCAGGTAGAATCTGTTCTTACACGCAATCACTACGTGTGTGTCTATGTCGGGATAGTAACTCAAGAGGGCTTTGTCCTTCGAGGGGAAGTGAGGGGAGGGAAGTATTTACTAGCTGGGGAATATTAGCCTGACCTCAAGTAGATGCAAAACGAAGCTAATGTGATGGTTATGGTGGTATATCACCTTACAGCACATCACAAACCCTCTTTCACCTTTTGCCCTGGAGACTGTCTGGATGCGAGAGGTGCTTGCCGTTTAAACCATTATACCCAAACCCCACTGAGTCAGAGCAAACCTTCTCGTTGTAGCAGGCTGTACACAGAAATGGGGAAAAAAAAGTGACTTACCTTTACTTCTTCTCTCTTTTTTTCTTTTCTGAACAGGTAATTAGCTCATGTTGTCCAAGGATCACTGGTGCTGCATTTCACAAAATTGCACTCCTCCTCTGTTCTTACTATTCTGCTATAAAGCGGTTACCTTGGCTGCTGGGTTGCAAAGGGTGCTGGTCACACTGCTGTCAAACCTTCCAAGAAATCTCTCTCTTTCAGAAATAGAACAGGCTGAAGCTCAAACCAGCAGAAGCGGGCAGCTTTATGCGCTGGGGAGACTGCTGAATAGGTAGACGCCTGTCCCAGGTTTTATAGACATGTTCCTCACTGTAACTCCAACCTCATCTAATTCAATTTTAGAGCATCACATCACCTCCCCTCCCTCTGAGAAGTTCAGCCATGCCTCAAGTGTTTTCACTTGTCCTGTCTGAACACCTGAAGTCCATTAATCATCCTTGTCTTATCAAGGTAATTATTAATGGATGTCCAAGACAGAAGTGACCCACCTGAATTTTGGGAGGACATAATTCCTCCAAGGTGTTGGTGCTGTAGTAGTGAAGGCTAGGTCATTTTGAATTAAAAATGTACTAAGAAAATCTTGTTCCTTGAACAAGGGCCATATGGCAAGACATAATTACACTTCGCTTTTCCTTTCACCTTAGTTTTTCTACCTACTGCCCTGAAGCTATCTATAAACCCACGCACGGCTGCATGCAGCATGCACCGTGGTTTTCTGCAAATCATGTCAAATATCAAGGCTGTATTATAAAGTGCTCATAAGTAGAACAACGGTTCTTTGGAACTTTACATTGCTGCTTACAAATTGAAGGTGATGTACAAGCCAGCTTGGAAATAAACCCTGTGATTTCCCTGTGCAGTGGAATAGTGGTGTAAAAGCCAGGTGTCTGCACAACAACAGGTCAAGTTGATAGCATTGATATTAATTTTCCTTTATTTTATCTTCACTATAAAGTATCAGAGTTTTTTGAGGTGATTATTGTAACGTACCCGAGTGATTGTGGCGGCTGTAGTTGGCTGCACCTTAAATGAGGAATGAGAGGGAGAAGTTGATGGGAGGTGAAGGCATGGCCAAATACAGAGGGAGCAATCGTTTGGTGACCCCCTGTGGTGGTTGCCACAGGGAGGGTGCACTATGTGGACTGAGACTTTCTGTCTCTCAGGAGAACTTCAGTCTCAGCAGGGCTGCGTCCGTGGGCACGGGGCTCTGCAATGAGCCTGATGGAGAGACATGCCCAGAACAAGCACCTGCACAAGCTAGCTCAAGGTCTTATGGACACGGGCAACAGGGACTCCAAGAGTTGTCTATCTGGGTGAAGAACACTCTGGGTATTTGTCTACATTCAGGTAGGAGAAGTCTAGGTCAACGACGCCCAAACATCTCCTTCTGCCAAGGAGAGGTGCATGATGGTTCACTGCAGAATTTGAGGGTCTCATGCTGCATGCCCTTCCTGTCTCTAGACGGGTTCATAAACACACAGCCAGCTTCCATCACAAGCTTGTTGATCCCTTAGGCAGTTTGTTTGCCTAGTACGCGTGGGGATATCTGCCCCATAACTATGTATGTTTTTATGTCCCATTGAGCATTGTGATACTCCCAGGAAAGAGACTCTATAGAAACAAAGAGGATTAAGAGGATTAAATTTTCTAAACATGGTATGTAGACCCTGAGCAGTTTTTAAAAGCCCTTTCCTACACCAAACACCAACCAACCTAAACAAAGAAACAATAAACCCCGCTCCAGGTATGGCTGTTACTGCTGAAACGTGGTCAGGGGAGTCACAGCGTTACAACGTAAATATCAATTAGTTCTGTGAAGGCAGAGTAATGATTTACTAACTTACAGCTTAGAGTCAAGTTTAATGTTCACCCTTCCTGAAGCATTCTTCACCTCTTGGAACATTCATCCTTCCCAAAGCGTATGTTAACCAGGAGTACCTCGCTGTAGCGCCTCATTGATGTGACATTTGCTGCTCCCCGGAAGGATGAAGCTAAATGCAATAAAGTTTTACGAAACTCAATTAATGACTTTCTGATGTTATATTTTTATATTTTTAGGTTGTTGTTTTTAGACATTTTTAGACTGTAGTTGGATAATATCTATAGCTGTGGTAGTTCCAGAGCTACATGGTTGCCAACTCTACCTTCAGAAAGTCTACCTACACTTTTGGGCCATACCAAGGCAGACGTCGTAACCCTCAGAGAGATACAAGGCTTTGGTCACCGCTACAGATTGTTCCTCAGGTTATTCTCACCTCTGCTGTCTGCGTGATGCCCTGTGACGATACACGTGACATCATTTCACGCTAATGCAGAAGTCAGTGTGATGAGTATGACTTCTAATGAAACTGTCGGGTGGTGGGGTGACCAGAGTGGTTGCAACTTGCAAGAACATCCCTTTTCACTTGTGTGCTGGAAACTGAAATCGTCCTGCTGACAAATGACAGATAAAAAATGTGAATCTCACCTGCTGCTGCAATGGAAGCTCTGGTGACGCACCTTATAACGACTCAGAAAGAAATGCTTAGGAGTGGTGTCACCTGTGGAGGAGAAATGACCTTAGTATTAGTTTAACCCTTAGCACGCCACCGCGGTGAGTGTTCCCAACATACACACACTGCGGCCATGAACCTCAACCAACCTACAGCATTAACCGAGCTGAGTCACCATGGCCCCGTGAATTAATGTGAAAATGGGTCGAGTTCAATAGTAACGAGCTGCAGCAACACGTCTTTTCGTGGCCATAAATCTTGCAACACCGTGTAGGTGGCGTTCGGTAGGAGGTTTAAATGGAGTGAGGAAAAGCAGAAGGGGTCTGATTAACTGGGACAAAGATCTCTGTGGTGGGAGGAAGACCACATTGGTAGGCCTGATTGCAGGAAGGAAGGGTGAACTGATGAGGTTTATTAGAACACTAACTCACCGACTTGATGAATACTGTTTAATGACATGATTATCCTACTGGATTTTAATTTGAACAGCGTTAGGCTGCAGAAATCCCCAAATAAGCTCTGTCTCACTTATGGAACCGTTGCTGCCCCAAAGAGTGAGTAAAAGGTCAGTGTTGACCAGTTCTTGTGAAAAATGGTGTGAAGGGGAGGAACTAGGCTTCTTAGTGGCTCTTTTTTTTTTTTTCTTTTTGCTTAATGGAAGTAGTGTTTGTGATGGTGTAGCTACTAAAGGCCGAATGTGAAGTCATTGGGTGGTTCAGGTATGAAACCTTTGGCTTCAGCCTTGGCGCTCTATAGGGTGATATTTGAATGTGCTAAAATTTGGGACTTCAGTGGCGTAATTCTGATACATCAATAAAAAGGATTTTGTCCAAAGAAAAACTAGGAAGACCTACAAAATCTCTAAATAGGTGTTTTCAACAACTAAAAAGAATATTCTAAAGAAATGGCATTCTTTTTTAATAAAATAAAAATAGTGAATTCCTGATTTTGCTTATTTAACAGGAAATGAATGATATAAACAAAGTTATAATTCTGACATTAAAAATCACGTTTTTAATTTGATAAGAGTAAAATGAGAATGCTCTATTTTTCTCAAAATTACCACCTGTATTTGCAAAATGTATTCTGTCAAAACTGTCGTGTTTCCTCATGAGGTTCTGCTGTTTAGAGAATAGTCTCTCACTTCAGGAAAAAATGTCTTGCTGTAACACTTTAATCTACGATTATAGACAGAGCTTATTTTTAATTATCGTCCCTTCTCTCTGATGTTCTTTGTTTAGTTCCACATCTCATAATTTTGAGGCATTAATATTTTATGGTGTGAGTGTTTTTAAATGACAGTTGTAGTCATCATAAGAATGCTAATTATTGTCTATTGTTTGTTGCTAGGGAATTTATTGTTGATAAAATACGCTGTATTGACATCAGCGAAAGGAGTAAGACTGATATTTTCAGACCGTGAAGCATTTCTGCTTTGCCTAGTTGATGTTCTTGATTTCGCGCCCAGACAAGTTACTTTTCCAGTGCCAGTGTTTTACGCTTTGTGGTCCCATCAGTCATGGATACTTGCTTTGAAGCAATTCTGGAGTCTCTGAAATCATGTGGGGTGGAATGCAGCATTCCTCCCCGAGGAACGAGCCTTGCAAGGGCGCTGCTCTGCATCTGTTCCAGAGCAGCAGTGAGGAGAACGGTGCTTGGTGAGTCCCTTCCTGGTGGGTGAATGCCAGATTACAGGAGGTTTTCCTTGAGAAAGGTGCAGCACAACGGTCTGACATTTAAAGACTTAATTTACTATTAGCAGTGGCATAAAGGATTAAGTCTTCTACAACAGGGAGGACTTAAAAATTCAGGTTTTTTCCCCCCACAAGATGATACTTTAGCGTTCCTTCCCATGCGTGACTGATCTTAATCTGTGTAACGTCAAAAACTGGAGCTGAAGCTCCACAGCCAGCAGATGGCTGGCATTTCCAGCGGTGTGCGACCTGCAGCAGTTCAATACCATTCAGCAATTGTTATGCTGCAAAACACGCCTATCAGCTCAGCTGACCTTTAAGCTTCACTTCATGTTCACTTCAGGATTAATTATTCCATTTCTTTGTGTTTGTGAACCGTGTTCTGTACTGAGGATGTGTAAGAGATGGTACCTGTTCGGCTTTCCGCGTCCTGTCAAACTACCTACGTTGGCATGGAGGACAGAAAACATGGTGCTTCCTTCCGCTTGTTGCAGTCAGGAAAGTAAAACCACAGGCTTTTATTAAATGTCACTAGTGAAGCACAGTTACAGTTTACTTATTAGTTTTCACGGAGAATTATGATTTTATTCCCTAAAAACATCCCTGTTGTAATAACTGTATTCGAATGCAAAACAAATTGCAAGCAAAGACGTTGCGACGTCAGCGATACCCCAGAATTTGACACTTCTCATAAAATGTTGGAAAATCAGGATCCCTTGAAAGAAATTAATCACGCAAAGTTCTCGAACTCAAACAATAGTGGTAAAATGAGAGGACAAAGAAAAAAGTTCTCGTAGCATTGATGCTACCATTTTTTAATTATTAAATTATTTGTGAATGAAAACTATACTTGAGCTAATAACCCAAATATTAAAGGAATAGTTTCTGCCCAAAACCGGAGTGGCATGGTAACACAGGAATAAGAGATTGGGCATTCCTCTAAGACCTGCAGTGTAGCTTTGTCTGCGCCTGAAACGGAGAGTTTCTGCCTGGGTGCAGATTCGTTCCCAGTTAACTGAAAAAAAAAAAAAAAAAAGCCTAATTTAAGTTTTGGTGCAGGGCAAAAGGTGGACTGGTGCCCGAGTGAAGACTGATGACCCCTGTGTGAGTCTGCCAGACCGAGGCTTTGTTCAGCAGGAGCAGCTGAGCTTGGCAAGCGACGCTTTTTCTGAGCCTTCTTCCCCACTTCAAACAGTAACGATTCTGCTTTGAATTCCCAAATTTCAAGAGCCTCACAGCCATATTTTAATCTTTTACAGCAAGCTGTCTCGATTGAAGAGTCCAGCAGCGTGCCCTCAAGTTGGTTGATGTTCAGCAATCAATACCGTGAGTGTCATCAGGAATCTAATTAGTACAGGGTTTTTCTCTCTCCTTCTTCTGCAGATGAAGAAATAATCTGGTCTTGTCTCCTGATACTTATTTCCCTCAAGTGAATGGATAATGATTAAAACAGTTATTAGACGTGTAAGTATTTGGCTTTCCTTTAAAAGATGGAAAGATGTTTCAGCGACGAACGACCTCACGTAACATCAAAAGCGACAGCGAGCGTACAGAAGTGCAGCTTGCTCACAGGAAATCTCTGCCTACTCTTTCCTTAGGATTAAACTCAGAAAATGTTTTGATTTGCTGCTTTTGTTGTTTTCTTCTTCACTGATGATATTTTGTTCCAGTTTTGCAATTGTTCATTTTTACTGTTTGTGAAAGAAGGCAACGTGCTGGACGTATTTACGTATTATTTCCCGTTAATGTGTGACCCAGCGATTTAGCATGGCTGAATAATTTTAGGAAGGAAGAAGGGAAAAAACCCAACAATCTGTCGATCAGTAGAATCTCTTTCTCTCCATTTTGCCCTCATTATTTTTCTCCAAGTTATCTGCTCAGTCCTTTGGTCGTGTTGCTATTTGGATAAACAAACCAACAAAACAAGGAAAAGCGTATGCAAATATTAGAAAGTCTTAGAACTTTATAGAGAGGTGACCGTAAACCTAAGTGTTTTTAAAGTTAGCAACATCTTTACCTGAACCTGAAAGACTTGGAAAAAATATATTACTTGCTGACCTTAAATTTTGGCAAGTGGGGCGTGCGCGCTGTCTGCTGACATCCTCCTCAAGTAAGTTTTGCCATCAGTCTGACAGACTTAAATGGTCTTAAGTGTCCTACAGGTAAACCCCTAAAGCCAAATCTCCCTTTTGAGATGCCCTGAGTGGTTTAAATATCAGATTTATTTTATTTAAATTAAACTGTATAGGTATAGGTATGAGATCCTGTAGAGTGCAAACTGAGGAGAAACAGTGGAAGTTCTTTGGCAGCACTTCTGCCCCCCTACATCTGCCCAAGCCAAGGTGAAAAAGAGAACTAACTGTTTTATTTCACGTTAGGCTATTTTTTTTTAAGTTCAAAACTTTAAAAAGTGGTTTTAACCTCATGTTGAAATACTGTGTTTTCCTTGTTTGTAATTCTGTAACCTAAAAGTGACTTGAAACTTTGTGAAGAGCACAAAATCATTGCGGTTTTGTACAGGGTTCACTGCATTTCAGTGAAAAATCACCAGGAGAAAGAGAGACTGCACTCGGGATATCTACCGGCAGAGAATTCATCACCGCCAGCTCCTACCGGGAACGAGGAATAGGATTTTCCCAGGGGGCAGGAGACCTGCGTTTTTAATCTTTCATCTGCCTAAAGACATTCAAAGATCTTCATCTTCTAAGGGAATATTCTGCTTATTCGGAATAGCCTCTCCAGCACCTCTGGTTTAAACTGTTTCACTTCATGTATTCACGTATTTCAGGTGTGCGGATCGTTACCGAATACAGGAAATTGCAGAATTCCTGCTCATTTGTCTGATTTTTATGAATGTTGTGAAGAATGTATGCATCAAATGGATCTGATTTGTTCTCAGAAGGCTTCCGGTACAACAGCTCCATGATTCTCTGCTGAACAGGTGGAAATCCCAGTATAATTCACAGAACTCGGAGGATGTGCTGTAGACAAAACCCATAAAGTGCTGAATTCAGTCATGTCCGCAAAGATTGCGGCAACATATCCTACGTGCTGGTGAAGCTGTGAAATGTTTATGGTGTGCTTTGGAAGATTTATATTCCTCCTTGAGCAGCAGGGAAGCACCGTTTCCCGGATTGGCTGGCATAGGTCAGCAACAGCGGCGAACTTCAGGGTTTTCATTGCAGAACGAATTACAGAGGGCTTTTTTCACTCCCTTTCTTCTTACTTTTCAATGTCGCTGATAAATTGAGGGAGAAGAAACCTGATGTAGGCTTGTTGTGTACATAATTATGTGTCTATTTAAAATATATACAGAAGAGATAGTAAGAGATAAACTAGAGGTAACGTTTGTAAAACCGAGTGTTTTTCAACAAAACCATTTTAAAATATTGCCTATTGTCCCCTAAATGGTGAAGATTTTAACCCCACCTTCCCATTCTGTTGTTCATATTGATCAGTGAAGGCACAATAAAGAAAACTGAATGCTACACCCCACAGAACAATTTCTAGAATGCAATTCGAAATACTTTCAAAGAAGGTGAAATATTTTCATTTCAGAGCACAACGGAAGAATAAAAGACTCTGTGAAAGTCATGGCGTGCTGAGGAATGATGTGTGCAGAAACATGAGTGTTGGTGCACTGGAGAAGGATGGGTGGATGAGGAGCAGGAGATAATTTATACTAGTATTTTCTAACCTTTATAAATCAGAGCTTGTATTTTCAGAGGTGCTGAAGGTGCCAGCTGAAGCGGACAGTTCTCAGTTTGTAGCTGATGAAGGCAATCTGTTCTCCGGCTGAAGTGGTGTCCTGGGTTGTCATCCTCTGGAGCTTTTCACTCCTTTTTCTGCAGTTAGCCTACAGAGCTCTTCCAATTGTTTCCAGCACTTCAGCCACGGCATCCATCAGGCACAGGGATAAATTTCACACTTAGAAAAAAATGCCAGCATGACGTCCACTGAAAAATGGTATTAGCAAGAGCTGTGTAGACTGGAAATAAGGAGGGTAGAAGGTGCTGGGTCTGCTGAGCTTTCTTATTTAGAAAAGGTATCGCACAGTGAGCAGAGTGACTGCAGTTTCCTCTACCTTCTGATTTATAAACCACTCACTTCTCTGGATTATTTAAATTTATTGAGAGATAGCTGAAATATTCTGAGTTAGCGTAATGCAGTGGTGCAAGGGTGCGGTATGGACCCCGGGATGAAAGGCACTCGGACTCCCTGAAGTACTGGTTAAAATTCTGTGTATTGGAAACAACATGAGAAGGAAACAGGGGATAGCGCAGATAATGTGATATGGGAAACCTGAGCTGAGCAGCGCCGAGAGACCTCTAAGCACAGCACAATGCTCAGATCCCGACTGCTGAGAGGATCACCAGCAATGGCGGCTTTGGAGCCCGACGGGAAGGTTCTTAGAAATAAACCGCTATATTCATAATTTCTACGGCTGAGGAAAAGGATGTTTGTATGAAAACATAGTGCTTCACTTCCAGATAAAACGAGGTCATGCAGGTGCCAAGTGTGAGCTGCCTACAGGCGGCCCCGTTGTAATTAGTGAGCTAATTTTATCCCGTAGCCGAGGGATGTGTTCCCAGCACAGGACTGCATCTTTTCCCGTCAATGTGTCGAGCAGATTTCTACGACCTGAATGTACCATAGTTTTCTTGACAGAACCACCACACCCAGCACCCAGTCCTGCCCTCCTACTAGTCCGAACTCGTTAGG
This sequence comes from Bucorvus abyssinicus, assembly GCA_009769605.1. NCBI lineage: Eukaryota > Metazoa > Chordata > Aves > Bucerotiformes > Bucorvidae > Bucorvus > Bucorvus abyssinicus. The sequence goes on along the minus strand of CM020034.1, from coordinate 7,109,237 downwards.
ATTCCTTTGTAGCTGGCTTCAGGCACCCAGTTTATCCAGCTTGATTCTTCTCTTTCTTCACGTCTGGTTCTTCCCCTAAGCATATTGCCCAACTCCCTCAAAAAGTCCCGTAAATCTCACACAACCGCTCTTTCCTCTGCACACCATACCCCATTAGGCAAAGCCCCATCGTATATTATTGTGGGGGAGACTTGACTCCTCTCTGCATTTGTGGCCCAGGAGGTAGAATGGGTGAATTCATCTCCTTAGAAAGCCTTAGGAGTAACCAATTTTCACTGATTAGGTCACTAAGGTTCCTCCAACCATCACTGGTCTTTCGTTCCTCAACGAGCCTTTTTGTAGAGTGCGATCAGCCTTTAGTCAGGCAACAAAGATGGCTGTAGAAACACCATACTCAATTGTGCTACTCTGCATGAGGAAACTAGAGGGCTCTATCTGAGACACCTGCTGTCAACTGTGTTCTCCACGCACCAACTTTCAAATTCTCCATTTCAGGGAGGAGATGTGATTTCTAATAGTCACAACGGGTCCCTCTCCCTTGAAGAAAATAAATTTTTTGTTAATGTCAGAGAAAATTACTTAACCTGAGAACTTTGTAAGTTTTTACAGGAGATGGTAGACTTACAAAGACGGAGATAAGGTTTTTAAGACAACAACGGAAGTAGTGAGGCAGCCACCTACTAAAGCCACTATTGGCCTTTCTTGCCTGTCTCATTTCCATTCCCTTTCCTCTACAGTTTACACTTGGCTGTGAGAAGGTATTTTAGACCTCTTCCACATCTTCTTCCAAACAGCTTGGCTTTTTACACATCGTGATATCTTCTGCCTCAAACCTTTGACCCTTGGGCATCTACCGAGATGTCTTCTTATAATTTTGTTTTGTTATTGTGTTTCACTTTTAATGTCAAATCTACATTCCCAGACTGTTACGCTGAATATAACTTGAAGCTTCGGCAAATTGGTTCTTTTTATCTTCCAAATAAGCACATACTTTGCTGCTCTATGATTTGTATGCATGAACTGCATTTAACCGGTTTACGAGCACTAACACATAAGCAATTAGCATTTAAAGGTCAGTACTTAATGTTTCTTTATCTGTCAGAGGAAGTTTTAATAGCCTACATGTGACATATTAATCTCATTATTAATAAAGTTACCATCTACCGAAGTTTTCATTGTTGAATGAGATGTTCGAGAAATCCCATTTAGAGTGAAGTCAGCTATACCGCAGGATTTTCCTCTTCAGCATTCTCTGGAAAGATGCCAAAGGAGCACTTCACCTTATTTTTTACTGTGAAAATGTTGGTTTACTTCCTGACAAGAACAAAACCATTTGTCCAAATTGATGCCTGCTATAACTCCAGGTAAAGCACAACCATCACATACGTCTACTAAATCATCGTGGTGGGACACATTTTGCTGTTATTTATGCCCACATATTCTCATTGTGAACTGACCGGACCTCAGAGAGGCTAAAGAAGGATCAAATTTGGCATCTTAATTTTCAGACATTAGGCTGTGTTAATTAACTGGTGGATTCTCAAAGTCTCAACACAGTGCTTCAAATATTTGCTGCCAGTAGCTGGAATTCACCTGGTTTTGTACATCTTCTTTGGGACAGATTTCTTTACTTGATTCCACCTCACTTTCTCGTAGCAAAAGATAGTGCCAGTCTCTAGCAAAACCTCAAGAAAAAGAACTTTGCCGGAATTTCCCTCCTACCTGCTCAAAGCACTTTATGGGTTTCTGCCTAATTTCCAGGGGACAAGAACTCCTACAGACAAATGCTTTGACTTGCTGTGTTGGCTTGTTCTCTGCAAGGTGTTTCTTGCCATGTTTTCTGTGAGGATGCAGTATCACACAGCGAATTTCTGCTCCAGCCTGTTCTCTTTCCTTCCGTGGCCAGTGTACTTGGGCCCAAGATCGTGCAGAGCCCTCAGCTATGGTTCCAAAGCCTGCAGGAAGGGCTTCCTGTTGTCACTGTAATGTGTCAATGTAATGCCACATCGCTCCCCACGCTGCTCTCTGTGTTTCCTGAATTTACATGTAAGTAGTCTTCTGCTTCTCACAACCTCTATTAGCCACAAAAGGTGACCGAGTGATCCCAGTGCCACATTTCAACCCACAGCGCACGCTTTTCTCATCAAAAGGTCTTGTCAGGCTTGTTTGTTGTTACTGTTGTGTTAGCAAGAGTCGAGGAGGGACCACTGAGATCTTGATAGAAACGGACATTTGCTACTGTCTGTGTGAAAAACTCACTTCTCCCTTCACATTCACTGCAGCTTCTTGGTGAGAACACCCGTTTGAATATTTCTGTGTCCTGTCTTCAAATGCGTGGAGCTTTCTGAGGTTCCTTTTGATATTCCTTATCATCACTGGGCTTGCACAACGCAACTTGACAGGCTAGATAGTTCTTGGCTTTCCATCTAACGTCAGAGGAACGTGTCTTGGCAAGCTGTGTTCCAATATGGGCAAACTTGCAAAAGAAACCAGAAACTCGTGCAGTCTCAAAACAGATCTTTTATACCACAAGAGAACGTTTCCTTCTGAATGAAACTTGTCCAGCTTTGCAAAAAAAAAATGCTGCCTGTAAATGAACTTGAATGTCAGCATGAAGAAGTTCCTTGTTACTTTCCTCCTACACAGCCAGCATATACACTTCTTCTGAGGAGGTTCTTGTCCGCGTTCACGTTAGCTGCTGGGTAGACCAATTATGGTATATTAGCTGGTAGTGGAGTCAAGGACGCTTTACAGTGACTGAAGGTCTGCTCTTTCTCTTAATAAATAAATAAGTAAACAAACCCACGTCTCCAGAATTAGATGTCATCGTTGCAATATGTTTTTTTCTTGCACAGGGATCCTTCGGTCTCGTCTCTTTAGACTCATTACACTTTATTATTGTTATTTCTCATTTTAATCACCTTCCCTGTTTCCGTTGCTTTTTAATTGCAAATTGTTTTCCAAAGAGCTTTCCTCTGAGGACTCCGCTATTGGTTTTGGCTGTATTGAAAAGGAAGGATTAAACTTTAATTCATTCCCAATTACAGTAGAACAAAGAATATGAACCAGTAGTGACATATAAACTTCTCCAGAGGTCTATAACAAATTGAAAGGCTATATCATTACTCATGCTGCTTGATAAAAACAAAGCGAGAATAAGTAAAAATTCAATGCAATAATGCCCCTGCTCTGGATACGACTAGAACAGGAAAAAAAGTTCACTTCCACTGTTTTAAATACAAACACTAAAGTCATAGTTAATATTCCTGTTCCCAAGGTAACCTAAGGTTTCTAGCTATGTATTGACTCAGCTCTTGATGGATCCATCTCTCCTTTGCATGTGTAGCTCACCCATCATTTATCTTTTACAACTTTTTTTATATCTTATCACTCCTGTGTCTCTCCTTGCAGATATACCTTATACCTGCCTTGCTAAAGTCATACATATCTTATACAGACCTTCCAAGGGTCCTTGTTAAAACAGAGGAAAGCCGCGGTGATAGGTGCCGGGTTGTTCTTTGATTACGTGGTGATTCCGTTCCCCACCAGACTGCTTAGTGCTTTTCTAATTTAGAATTGTAAAGAGTAAAAAAATCAATACCCACTGCAAATAGAATGATTAATCAGAGAAATGTATGATGCTGGCACTCTCATTGATTCCCAGCGTATGCTGAACACGGGAAGGGAAACTCCAGTGGCCCCATAGAATTTTCAAAGTTTTAATGACTCGGTATGCGCATTGATAAACTTTCAGCAGGCTCCATTTTGTAAGAACCATGAAAACTCACTTCTTGGCCTGTGCAGGTTGTGTACCCTTCCAGCATCATTATCGACAGAAACCCTGTCACCTTCCTCATTTACAAAACTAATTGGAGAAACAACAATTCCAGGGAGCAGCCAATTTAGATGCCAGGGAATTTATTTTCACCCTCCGACCCCAGAGTCAGATATTTTTAATGAAAGCACATTCTTATAGTCTCGACAAGACCTCTTTCTTGTCATTGTGCACTGCATGAAGTTAAAAAAAAGTCTTTTTTAGTTTCCTTTTGTGTTCATTTCGGTTGTGTCACCTTTGCGAGGAAGACTCCTCTGAGGCTTTCTGGTAAGCTATCCTTATAATCTGGAACAGAATTTCGTATTATAAAACATTTCTCAACTACTTCAGAATTTACTTTTGGATTTTTTCAATGAGAAAAAGAACCAGAGAACAGAGTTTCCGAGTAATAAGCTCAAGGAAATAAGAAATATATAAATTTCAGCTTAATTTCTTACACTCAAAAAACCTGAAATACAGCGTATTTTGGTTACCTTCACTATTAGTGTAGCAGAAATGCAGGAGAGCTCTCTTCACGCTTCAAATATTTAAGTCAACAAAATGCTGTAGTTTTATAGAAAAAAGCCCCCATGTTGGCTTACGTAAACAGCATTTTTAACATTAAGAACAAAGTTGGTTCTTTACTTCACCTTTTTGTCAACAGTTTCAGGTGAGTTATTATCAAAATGGCTTAATTTAGTCCAAATACCTTTAGTCCAAGCAGTGTTATTATTTCCCCAGTTGTCCATTTCAGGCTTTCTCCTCAACAGCTGGTACTCCAGGCCCACTGTAGGGTTCTGCTGAACTCTCTTCTGTAGCGTCTATCACAATATTACCTGTCTTTAACTATCGTCTGTGGTCAATGTTTAGTACAAAATCTCTAATGGCACTTTGAATTCACCTCACAGCCGAGTGACATCAGAGAACAAACACTGACTTCAGTGATTTTGAAGGTTTTTAGACTGTCAGAGGAAGCAGAATGGCCATGGCCCAGTTGTCTCCTTGGCCTTCACTTCAGCCTTGGCAGATGCTGTTGAGTGGTAAGCCAAGATCTACAGATGACACAGAGAAAAAAAGGAAAGATATTCCCCTGCAGAATCAGTCGGTGTTCCTTCTAGCCCTGCTCCTTCCTCCCTAGACTTCACCCCACCTCCAAACTGCTCCTCTGCTGCTTCTCCTCATGCTTGTCCACAACTTTCATCTGTTGATGAACTGTAATCTAAAAACCCAGTGATGAAGAAAATGGGTTATTAAAATGAAGTAATTCTTCCACCTCTTTTAGCTGATCTGTGAAGATCTCTGTAGCTGGAGGTCAAGGAGTCAAACGATATAGCTGGCTTCCTAGAACAGCTGGATGATTTCAATGTTCGATGCATAACTGGGGTAGTTAACACCAGTGACTTTCTAGTGCTAACTGAATCAGGAAGGGAGTTTTGTCTCCACTTCGGTACTGCACCATCAGCCAGCTGCGTTATGAAGTCTATGCCTGCAGACGGCCATATTCTCCCCTTAGCCAACCTTTTTTAAGATCAAAGTTCTCTTGGCCTTTCCTTGTATCTCCTGTGCTCCAGCCTCCAAGCATCTTGGCCCTCCTCTGGGCTCTCCCCAGTGTTTTCATGGGTTTCCTGCACTGGACAGCCCCAGACTAGACACAGCACTCAAAAAGTCACACACACTTTCAAAAACAAGAGTAATCATTCCAATAGAAAAATATTTTAAAGTATTTTTTACTTTTATTGACCTAGGAATAACAGAATTGCCGTAACATGCTACAGGAAAAGTTCACCTTGCTCAGCGACAATTAGCTGTCCATGAGGAAGGTAAGGAGAAACCTACAGGGACACTGAAGCCTGTATATTCCCACAAATAATACTTGATTTATCCCCAGATAGGTCACCAAATTTTTCAGCTAGATACGCTTCTAAACGGCATTCTTTTTATTGCCAGAAATTCCGTATCTTCTCAAGAACCTTGATTTACCTAGTAAAAGAAGTTACCAACTAATCGCAAAGAACTTATTTTAATTATTTGGAAACTCTTGCTCTGTAATACTTCTGTAACCGAATCTCTTAATTTAGCTTTTCTTCTCCTCCTCAGGTTATACAGCCACAAACCCCAAAAGTCTCCATATTCAAGCAGAGAGCTGCTTCTCTGAAGAAGCCCGTTGATGGCAGTGGGATTCCGCTTGCTAAATCGCCTCTTAGAGTTGCTGTGGAAGTAATTACAGCTGGAGCATCTTCCGTTCCTCTCGTGAGCCTTTACAAGGCTGTAATTATTTTGTCTTTGGACCTTGTAACATCCCACTTTAATTGTGGTACCTAAGGAAATGTGTATTCTGGTTTCAGTTCATCTAAGCGCTGGGTCTGTACTTTTTGCCCATTATTGGAAACCGAGTAGACGTTTCTCAGGGCAAGTCGCTTTTCCTACTAATCCGAGGTGTAAGTGGAAAGAGAGGGAGAAAACAAAAAAGCAATATTAAGGAAAAGTGGCTGACCAAAGCAAGGAATATTGTGTGTTGATGGAGGTCAGCGCAGTTCTTGGCGGAATGATATAAACACCACGGAGCTACTGCTACATTCCCTGTATTTTTAATAGACTTTTTTAGCTCACTGGAGAAGCCAACAGAAGAACCTCATTACAGAAAATCACTTCTGCAGCCTTAAGTCCAAGTAGCACCGGGGCGGTAACTAAAGAACCGAAGTTGCCTGTTTGCAGTGTGATGCTGCTTCCAAACCCCCTGGCTCTGGCCTGCTCCCGCAATCCGAGGGTTTGCAGTCCAAGGACTGCAGAGCACATAAGTGCCAGGAAAACGCAGATCAAACGTTTCTTCCTGGTAATAATTCTGTATGTGTTTGACTTCAGGAAGATTCATAGGAAGATTTTTGGACTTTTTTTCCGACTGAGATCTAGTGGAATGACTTATGTATCACAGAGAAAGTCAGGCCAACGATAACCTGGGTTTGTTTGTAAAAGCAATTACCATTTAAAAACAAAAATAGCTGTTTTTCCTTCCTTTATGAAGGCTTTGCTTCATTTTGCCGTATCCTCAGGACAACAGGAAGAAGCTGCGCTGCTTTGCTGAATCGAGACCCAAATGAGCTGTATATAGTGAAAGCAACACGCACAGAGACTGTTGAAGTTCTGCTTGTGGGACTTGACTCACCAAGCAACTAGAGCGAAGTGAATTCACATTATGCTTATTAAGTAATAAAAATAACGACTAAAATTGTTTCTTGTGAGGTGATCTGGGCAAGAAGAGTTTCCTTTCCAAAATAGAAGAATATGGTGTTGATCCTTTGAGTCAAAGCTGAGGCAATCTGTCATGCAGGTTAGTTTACATCTCTGGAGGACAAAGTGCATTTATTACTTAAACATGAAGGGATAATGATGGTGATTTGTTACAGCCAGACAGCAGTGATGCATTATTGCCTTCTATGTATCTTAACTTCTTTATGGAAAGCTCAATGTTAATAGTTCATTTGCAATTCATAAGAAATAAATACGAGTCACTGACTGAAATCCTCCCAGTAACCCGTAACGGGAAAAGGACGGTCTCACAAGTTGCCACCTTTTTCGCCAGCAGAAGAGTCAAAGGTTATTGCTATTTGTTATTGAAACAATTCGATATTGATTTGGAAAGGTCAAATAGCAATGCTGGGTTGTGGGATAGCAATTGGAAGAATGGCAGAAAGGAGTATTATTTCTATTTTAAGTGACATGCATTAAACTATAAAAATGTACGTCTAGAATCTCTGGATGCTTAGGTTGTGCTGCAAGGAAGACCAGCCACCTTGAAAGCCAATATTCATTAGACAAATAGAAAGTATCAGTCATCTGTTTTCTTTGAATTATTCAGTGTGCTGCGCTGGCCTGATGGAGTGAAGAACCGCTCAGAGCACCTTACCTCTCCGTAAATCCATTTACTTTTCCTTCAGCTTTAAGGGAATTCTGCTTACCTTTTTTTTTTCTATAAACACGACGGAACACAGAATTATTTTAGGCACCTAATTCGTGTTAGCTCAAAACACATTGGTTCAAAGGAGCCTGTTGTTAACAGTCTGAGTCCTGAATTTTCTTCAAATCAAAACCTTTCGTGTCTCAGTTTGAGCAGCTAAAATTAAGTTCCCTAAACCGTTTCAAATGGATTGGTGTAGGTTTTGTCTGTTTGTTCGCTGCCTGTTTCTTTGCTTTTACTGTTAGTGCAATATTCATCGCTTTCTTTAATCAGCTTTTTCTTCAGTTTCAGCTAAAACAAATGTTCAGAGAAAAGTTCATCGGTGTCTGGCACACTGAGGCGTCGGTAAACAGCCATAAGCTCCCGGCATATATCTCCCGGTCTGAAGAAAGATGTCAGAAGTCATTTGCTCCAGGAGCTGCTGTTGCAGTAGAATATAAAATTGTTTTCTTTGCAGTAAATTCAAAACATCGTCTTGGTATGTTAATTGGAATATTCATCTGCCTCGCGTCTAACCCTTTGGATTTAGAGTACAAGGAAAACCTCCATTTCAGCAGTGGGTAGACATATATCGGAAAATATTAGGGAGTTTTAGCTTCTCAGTTATTCTCTAGAACACTCTGTCGTGAACAAATAAACTTATGCAAAGCTAGAAGGTCTTTCTGAAAATTAATTATTTACTTTGTAGTAGAAGGAAATTGGAAGAAAAATGTCAGAGAATCCAGCAACCCGCCCACCAAATGCGCATCCAGAACATCCTCTTCCCTGCTCCACGCGCGTTGCTATACAACACTCTGTAGAAAAACAAAGGACTTTGTTCCCCACCAGCCCTTACTACTATTTTTCCCCCCAAAGAAAAAAGCCCAGATATAACAGAATACTAAAGCACATGGGTTTACATATTCAGGTATCCTCCTGACTTCCCTCTGACATTTCTCCTTTAGTTAATCTTTTATCAACGCCTCTGAGCAGAGTTTAAGAGTGGTAGGTATCTTCTATAGAGCAGATTATACAGAATATATTTAAGACACAGAGCATCATGAAAAACCCTGGAATCTGCAGCGCACACAGAGGTAACGGATCACCTTATGGGACATTTCCTGCCAATAATTCAACCAGTGAACTGGCAATTTCTTTCTCCCTGGATCAGCTCTTCTCTCTAGGGTGTTTAGTATTAAAGGCAATTCCTTTTCTGACCAAAGCAAAAGCTTTGTGGGTTGGTTCTGTTTTTCCCTTCCAGTCGCTGGATCTAAAGAGAAAGCTGCCCTTTACTGAAGGAATCTGGCCTGCATTTTCTGGTGGTTTCTGACTGGCCTTTTCCAATACCATTCCAGAATGAACGTTTGTGAAGTAAAAATTGAGAAACTAGGATAGCATAACAAAAAAAATCACAGAATCACCGAATCACCTGGCTGGAAGAGACCGTTAGGATCATTGAGTCCAGCCGTTCACCCTGCACTGCCAGGGTCCCTAAACCATGTCCCTCAACACCACCTCAATGTGTCCGTTAAACCCCTCCAGGGATGAGATCTCCACCAGCTCCCTGGGCAGCCTGTTCCAAGGCTTCACAACCCTCTGTGTAAAGAAGTTCTTCCTGATATCTAACCTAAATCTCCCCTGGTGCAGCTTAAGGCCATTTCCTCTCATCCTGTCACTTGTCACATGGGAGAAGAGACCAACCCCCACCTCTCTACAACCTCCTTTCAGGGAGTCGTAGGGAGCAATAAGGTCTCCCCTGAGCCTCCTCTTCTCCAGACTAAACAACCCTGGCTAAAAAATCCCTGTATATGTATTGCAACACAGGAATTTTTAACTTTTTTCCCTTATTTTACCATTGTTTTAATACATGCTGTTGCTTGATGGTTACTACACACGCAACTGACTATTCTGAGAGAGACAGCATCTGTTCCCACTTGCACTGTGCTATATTTAGGTTGAACTTGTTTCCCTGTGTCTTTTGATAACTCTAAAGAAAGACAGACATTTTTATTTAATTGCTTTAGCAACTCTTCCTTTGAATAAATTGGCATATTATTGATGTTTGCTTATTTATATATTGCAAAAGAGGTAAGACGTGACTTTAAAAAACTGTGTGATGTTCGACCTGAAGATAAGAACTTGGTAAGTACTATTGCCTTTACTGTCTTCCATCATTCTTCTATAGTCTGCAAATAGCATAAAATGTAGAAAATCATCCCTCCCACTCACCTCCAAAACTATGTCACACAAAACTCAAAAAAAAAAAAAAAAAAATCTGTAGACACTATGCTGTCCTGAACCTGTGCTGTGGATTCGAATATTTCCAAACCTATTGCTGACCCATGAGAAACTGTTCTGCCTGACAACATTCTTTCCTTTTATTTCTTTTTTCTTCTAATTGATTAAAAAAATAAGACAGGGAGGAAATTACACATGCCCTATTTGCACTGAATGAAAATATGAGAAAATATGAGGTGCAAGAGCTGATAGTGCTTTTATCAAAGGTCAACACACTCAACTCTGGAGGCATCAGAGACTTATCTATAACCTGTAATGACTGGGGAAGAGGGAGGTGGGCAGCAGAGGGAAAGCGAATGAACCTGGGATCGGAACTTTTACTCTGAGGAACAAGGAGCAGACAACCGAAAAAGGTGATTGACATTGCCTGGAGGAAATACCATCAAAATACCATCGCTCGGTAAGAAGCCGAAACTCTGCCGTGTTCAACAGGACTGACTGAATACGGAACCTGCTCACCAGCATTTTTTTTGCTTCTGCAGAGAACAAAATCTTTCTGGTATTTGCCAAGCTTTATGTAACCTCATCTAGACAAATGACAGATTGTGTCATTTGGTATTCTGGGAGGAAAACCTCACAAAACGCATTGAATTCTGTTTATAGAACTGTATGTGTTATTTTAGGAAAAATATAAATCACGACAAGCCCGCCGAAACTATCTAGATATAAATGAAAGGACCCATTATTTTCTACCAGAACGATGTAGACGGCTACGTGACTTTTAAGGATGATGCAACCCTCAAAACCCATCCCTAAAGTTGAAGCTGCCCGTACAAGCCTGCTTTGTGGTAGGGCATTTTTGTCAGCAGATCACGTTTTCTAACTCTAATCATATCCCCATTAAACCAGTAAAATTGCAAACTCGCTCAGCTCTGAAGTACAGACCTGCGTGTTTACCTTGGACACAGCATGCATAGGTCAGTCTTGCCCACCGTGTGATCCGCCCTTGGAGCAGGCTTAGTTCTGCTCAAGCAGCCCTGTTCAATTACACTGCCCTAAACAGACTCCATTTGTCATGCAAGATTTCACTTTTCTTGAAAGTACAGAGGACTTTCTCTCAATTTTGATAAATTTCTTTGCCCTTTTGCAAGTAACCCCTGAGGCTTCTATGTGCACAGCTTCTTTCTGACTGCTGTTATCTCAGGGGGTAGAGAAGCGTGTCCAGGCATTAGGGACAGTGCTTTAACATTTCCACACAAGTCAAGCTCACTTCCAAGTGAATTCTGCTCCACAGATATTGCAAATGGTCACCTAGAAGCCATAGACATCGCATTAGTTCTTCCGTTCTTGAAGGAGAACAGTGAAAATCTCTAATGGCATCCCATTTTAATAATTTAATAAGTTTTTTTTCTTTAATAAGTCTGGCAACACGCAATCACAAAATGCAGCTGGATGAACAAGATATGCTCCCCCCCTTTCTTTCTCCCTGTTGGTCACTTTCTCTAACATGCATATTAAAACATCTGGGATTTTTTTTATCAACATACTGACAAAAATTTTTCAAACAGAACCCTCTTAACCGTGGGAACTCATGATACATATTTGAGATCTTTCTTTTCAATACTAAGAAGTATCTCACATTTATATAGTTGCGGTGGTTTAATCCTAGCCGGCACCTCAGCCCCACGCAGCCACTCACTCACTTTCCCTGGGTGGGACGGGGGAGAGAACAGGAAGGGTAGAAGTGACAAAACTTGCAGGTTGAGATAAGGACAGTTCCACAGGTAAAGCAGCAGCTGCACACACAAGCAAAGCAAAACCAGGGATTCTTTCACCACTTCCCAGGGCAGGAGGTGTTCAGCCATCACCAGGAGAGCCGGGCTCCACCACGCAGAATGGTGACTTGGGAAGACAAATGCCATCCTTCAGATCATCCCCCACTTCTGCCTCCTTCCCCCAGTTTTATCTGCTGAGCATGATGTCGTATGGTCTGGAATATCCCTCTGGTCAGTCGGGGTCAGCTGTCCCAGCTCTGGCCCCTCCCAACTCCTTGTGCCCCCCAGCCTGCTCACTGGTGGGGTGGGGTGAGGAGCAGAAAAGGCCTCGACTCTGTGTAAGCCATAACTGCTCAGCAGGAACAAAACCATCCCTGTGCTACCAGCACTGTTTCCAGCACAAACCCCAACCCAGCCCCACAGCAGCTACTGGGGAGAACATTAACCCTATCCCAGCCCAAACCAGCACAATAGTGTTGGAAATGCCTAAAAGCACTTTATAAGCCTAAAGAGATGCTTTGTTCCGTTAGCGCAGATATTCCCTTTCACGCCTTCAGGCCACCCCTCCAGTACAGCCTCTTCTTCTTCAGATACTTTCAGGGACGTCCTGACTGGTTCAGTGGTAGTTTTGCACTGGTTTTCTGTAGTCTGTTTCATAAACCAAAGCTTCAGCCTCTTTTGAAGGATCGTCTGCCGTACAGCAGGGCAGCATGAGTAACTTCACTCCAAAACCACCCTAGGTAGACATCCATGTCCATGTCCTAATCTGTGATTTTGCAAAATGCAATTGGATCTTTACGTTCTGAGAATTCAGAGGGTTGAAAATATTATAGAAATGTACAAAAGTACAAGGCTGGATGGGCTTATGTCAGATGCAAAACTTCCTCGTGCCATTTTCTTTCTGTTCTGATCTCCCAGGGAGCGTGTAATAAATTAAGAAAAATGTATATTCCAAACCAGGGCAAATTCCATGTATTTTATAATCCCTTAGCTCAGATGTTATATTTTTTGGAATTATCACAATACACACTAAAGAACACATATACAGACCCTTGTTATGGGCTGAATCTCTCATCATAAAACCAGAAGAAATCTCGCTGCACAGATTATATATTTCCTTCATAAAAACTGTACTAATGACGTTTTTTGTCAGTTCTGAAGCTCTTTCCTGCCAGAATTGAAGATTTCTGTGAGCCTCAGACCGGCATCTAAAACAGGACTGTCACCATCACCTGCATTTGCTTTCTGCCCTGACAACCAGCCTGGTACCAGCTCCGCACCCACCTCCCTTCCCATGCCGCATGACTCCCAGTCAGGGGTCTGCTCCTTGTCGCGTGGCGCGGCTGACCATAAAAGCAAAGTCTGCTAACTTTCCTTCTTGACAATTTGTCAAAAGGCACATTAAAAAATAATTGGAGAGAAAGCACACAGGTTTCTAAAATGGATTGAGTCATTTTTCTTCAATGCTTGACTGGGCAAGTTCCAAGACACCTTTGTCTCTGTTCCCAACAAGACAGAACTGCTGCTTTTAACAGAAGAAATATTACTGTCTCCCACACACTAAACTCTTGGGATTTACTGTTGTTGACCTTTGATTTAACAGCAAAGTCAACAGGTAAAATAGGTACCATTTTCTGGTCGGCCTTTGTCTTTTGGTTGCCTTTTTCAAAAACAAGACTTTTCACGCTGTTGTTTGACTATGCCAAAGATGACCAAAATAATACAGAAAAAAAGCCTTTAGAACGAGTTGTTATGCGAAATTATTTGTAAAATGTGATATTATAAAGTTATTTGGGTTTGGAGCAAAATATATATTCAAACACGCTAGTCAAATGTCCTGTTGGGGGAACACGTTCTGTAGGAGGAAAGAGCTTAATTCATTGTATAGAACATTCTTCAACCAAACGTACGAGGAGAAAGCAAAACTAACCAAGAGAAATCCCAAAAAAACCAGAATGGTTTATACCCACTGAGAACAGGGCCTGATGTTGGAGTTAGAAAGCTGAGGGTCTCTTAGCTCTGATAATCACGACAGCACCACAAACATTTAGTCTGGGTCTTCCCTCACAAGGATTTATAGACGCTCTGATCTGATTTATTTCTTATTATCATTAATAATCAGAATGCTCCTCAAGATTTAGTCATCAGGACACAGTAATCAGAAGAGTTTCCCGTCGTACATTTAAATACTTGGGAAAGCAAAGGAGGGTGGCACAAAGCATAAGAAATGTGTAGATCCAAATCAGCCTTTTCTGTGACACTAAAGATATCAGTTATTTTCTGGCTTCTCTGCAAAACAATTTTGGGGTGGACACGTGAAAGATTTCTCTCCTAGGGCTACAAATCAAGACGTTATATAAAATAGCATTTTGTTTGTTCTTCTTGAGATTAAATTTTGCATTAAAGTTGTTGCATTCAATTCACTGGAAATGGATCCTTAGGTAAAGCAGTTTGTTTTGTTTGAGGAACTACCAGAGCTCGTCAGAAGGAAGAAACCCAAACTTCAGTTTCTAATCATGGAATATATTGCAAGTTCAAAGAAAAACTTAAGGTACGTGACATCATCATAACATAATCGTACAGAAACTCATGAATTTTCTTCCTCTGCTGGGGAATTCTGTATTACGTTTAACTGACCACCTTTTGATGGCTGAGGTACCTGTTTTTACATTAACTTACCAAAAACAATAGACACAACACCGCTGTGTCTGGAATATTTTGGGGACAAAACTTACTTTAGCGTGCATATAACTGAAATGATGAGATCAAATCCAAAATACATGTGTCAACCATTTTGTGGACCAATGATTTTGTATCCAAGTTGCTGCCTCACGTACTATACACTCATGCTGTTCCCTGGAATGAATGAAGGGAGCAAAATTTCCTGGAACACACAGCGTCCAAGGGTTTTCAGGCAGTTATTAGTATGGCGAGATAAAGACAAGCTCAACTTTGGGAATCATCTCTCTGCCTACCAGAAAGGTGAAAACTGCTTCCTCGTTCAGTGAATTGGCTGCCAGTTCCATCAGGGCCATGTAGTATTCCATACGAGATGGTCTTGATACAAATTTATTCTGAGTTCTCCGTATGTTACTTGATTACTGACTTTTGATTAATCCGGTTGATATTCCAGGGTGCAAGTCAGCTTCAGCTCCTGAAGACCAGGAAATAACAATCTGGCTTTGATTTCTTCTTGAATTTTGACATATTTGGTAGTCAGGGACTTTCTGTAGTACAGAGGAGTCTCTCCTGCTGAAGGCAGGAAAGGTTTCTGCTTGCATGATAAAGGAAGAGAAGATAGAGCAGGAAAATTGGCAGTGTAGACTAGATACTTACTGCTTCCAACCCAACCCAACCCAACCCAACCCAAATCCCATTTGCATAAACAGCTTGTGGTTTATGCAGTGATCCCCTTGTAAGCCCTGCAGACAAAGACAAATGTAATTAGAAGGGTCACATTAGCCAAGGCCTTGATTTGTGTTGCTGGGTTTGGCACACCTACAGCCTCAGTAACATCCGAGCCTCATTCTGAATGTAGCTGTAGTTGGTGACTCCAGAGCAGGGCAGAAGAATATGCTCTTCCCCTACACAAATTCAAAAAACTCTCATAATTCAGAAAAGCTGCTGATACTGCTCTGATTATTTATTTATTATGTTGGGGTTTGGTGCAGTTTAACCAGTGTCCTGAACTTTGAAAGATATTGTGGTTATTTTTTTTATTTATATAGAATAGTGCTTATATGATTCATCTGGCCTGTGTCCATAGGCTACTGAAAAGGGAATTAATCATTAAACAGGTTCCATCCAGCATTTTTCAGAAATAAGTATCACAGGAGGGTTGGGAGAAGATGAAGCCAGACGCTTCTCCGTGGTACACAGTGATAGGATGAGAGACAAGTAAGACTAGCAGAACACAATTAAATGTAACTTAATTATTTAATGTCCAGAAATGTTGTGGGATCTCCATCCCCGAAGATTTTCAGAACTTGACTCATCAGCTCTTGGAGCAACCTGATCCAGTTTGACCTGCTTCAAAAAGGGCTGTATGACCTTCAGAGCTTTGTACCAACCCAAATTACCCAATGATGATTACGTATGTCAGGTTCCTCAGGTGGTCACGAACCTGATCTCCTTTTACAGTGGGAGGGACTTTGCAGTGGTCTTTTAAAAAAAGAAAGTTAATATCTTGAAATTAAGGTATTTTTACTGCATAATCAATTTAGATAAGTTTCGTTGCCCCTTCTTTTGGAAAGTATTTACCTATTTTTTAAAATAATGACATTAGAACTTATTTTAGTAATTCATGAAGGATCAACTAATACAACGAAAGTCTTTCAGATGAACTGCGTGAGGAACTAGAGTGGACCGATTAACCAGGATCTAAATTTTTCCGTGGTATATCTGTTAATTTTTATTCAGAGATTTTAAGTTATTTAGCATCTGGGACTGAAGAGAGTTCCAGAATTTGAAAAACTCTAGCGGCGGTTGGATTTCTTTTGTGAAAGCTGGAAAGGATACTTAAATACTGAAACTGGAACAACAACTCTGCATTGTGCCGAGATGTGGCTTTGGGGAATTAAAACCCCAACCTTTCCTAAAGTGCTTAGACAGAAACGTCAGAGTCTTTACGGGTATCAGGGGAAGGCCTTCGATTACCTCCTCTAAACTGGAGTGTTTGTTTTGCCTACACAAGGCTAATCAATTCCAAAGGGAATAATTACAAATAACCTGGAGTTCAGCACCAGCAGATGCTTCCTTTCAACCCTTTTTCTGCTATTAATGCCCAAGTTTAAAGTGCATCCTCTATGTGAACATTTTTAATTAATAGACTTCTGTAAGTGCACCCATGGACGAAGCTGCCTCCTAAATATGGCCAAGCTATACTTTAGAGGACTAGTAAATACTGAATAAGACCTTGTTTTGAATCTCCTACAGGATGGTGGAGGCCTAAAATCTTCCAATACTTCAGAGAAGCTTGGTAGCTTTTTTGGACTAAGCAGATGGGCTTAGTTTCCTGAGAACAGCTATTTTCTACCTACCCCATCAGAAACTTAAAACTCAAGTTAAAACATAAATGATCAATTTACCTTGGCCACGGAAACAGAACTTCAT
The DNA here is from genome assembly GCA_009769605.1 of Bucorvus abyssinicus. Lineage (NCBI taxonomy): Eukaryota > Metazoa > Chordata > Aves > Bucerotiformes > Bucorvidae > Bucorvus > Bucorvus abyssinicus. Next base: position 7,092,364 of record CM020034.1, on the reverse strand, counting down.
TTTTCCAACAGGTGCTGGTGCTGTCATGACTACCGCTCGTTGTGTTATTGGCTCTAAGAAGAGAAGACGTCTTTGTTTTCCAAAGCTGCTGTTTTACAGAACTCAATCTTTTTTTGCAAAGAGTAAATCCACCTGCAAGAAGATTTTAAGTCTCTTTCTGATGCATATTGGCTCCCTGATTCTGAAGATACAATGACAGAAAGGCTGAATTCACTGCAGAAGTTCCTATTATTAAAAAGAGGCATTTTTAGACTCAGATACTTAAAGAAAGAATTTGTTCTGGGAAATCAATAGAAGTCCTTACATTTGGCTTCTGTCCACTACAAAGGGAAAAGTGTGAAGATAACAATATGTACTTGTGGGCAGTATTTTTTCTGAGAATTATTGAAGTGGCTCCTGAATTGAGAAAACAATCTGAACTGCAGATGAATTGGCACTTTCTCATCTTCCAGACGCATAAGAACTGAACACAGTGTAGTTTTTCTGAGTCTCTTATTTGGTGATTCCATGTAAGATTTTCTTGAGCAGTGAAGGAAAGATGAAAATGCCTGGATTTGGGTTTATAATGGGAACAGGGCTGGAGATGCTCTCGTCTTCTGACTGCTACATGGTTGACCTACATCACTTCAACAGAAAGTCCAGTTTTTCTCACAGAGGGTGAAATGCAGAAGTAAAGTAACTTTCTGTATTTGTCTTGACAGGGTAGGAGGCATGATAAAATCGTATGAAATAGTTCATGGCAGCTACTGAGCTGTCCAAAAGAATCGAGGAGATATGACTACGTTACCCTCAGACGATTAGAAACCATCCCTGCAGCACTATGTGGGGATATACTAGAGATATTCGGGATATTATCACTGCTCCACTGCTCAGTGAACGGTCTTGGGCAGTGCCATAACGGCATCGGTTTTGCATGCCTAGTTAGCGTAAAAAGCAGGGTTGGTTCTCCGAAGATTTCAACGGATCTTCTGCCTTCTCTCAGTGCTGCCATTTTCAGTTACGTGCAACGAAAACAAGTCGATTCCAGGAGACAGAGGTTTAAGCAATAAATATTATGGCCCGTTGGCACATCCAGTTGAAGATGAATGGCAGGACTTTGGTGCTGAAGTTCCATTTCACTTTCTAGACGGTTTGTGTTGTGGTGAGTAGAGACATCACTGCCAGTTCTCTTCACCTCCAAACTTTACCCCTCATCCTTCTTGCCCTGACCTCCTCATTCTCAGACAGTAGTTGTTCTCTTCTAAATTAATCTAGTTTCCACTATCCCAGCTTTTGTACAGTCTGTCACAGCTCCAAGGTTCTCATATCCACAGCCCTGGATTTATTAATTTTAATTCCTTTTGAGGATCCTTCACAAGTGCCCTTGTGCAACATTTATTCCCCAGCTAATCCCAGCTCTGCAGCCCTTTCAATCGCTGGTATTCAGTCCCATTCTCTCCTAATTCACCCACCACTACCTTTCAGAGCCGTGGTCTTTCACATGCTTTTTGAACATGACGTAGCCATAAAGCCACAGAAACCAAACTTCTAGAAGAACAGAAGGAAGGGTCCAATAGTGAACTGCATAACAAACGGTGTATGCGTATAAACGGAATCACGTTTGCCTTGTTAAATTGAATCTCTCGCTCTATGTACATGTTGTGCATGGGTTTTAAATTGAACGTTGGTTCGATATTTACATGCATTTAACATTGCAAATCAGTGCATGGTTCTGCAGTCTTGGTATTATTTCAAGAATCACCTATAGAAAGGAGAAGCATTTTGATAATATTACACTTCATGATTTCACATTTCATAAGAAGACTCAAAGAACTGTGTTTCTTGTAGATAATGCACAGCTTTCTCACAGCTCCCATCTGAGACTGTGGGGAGTGTGTTTTCCTGTTAACATTAGGGCCACCAAATTAAAAACAAACGTTTGGAGGAAAGAATAAATTAGGATAAAAATTGCAGCTAATGTCGAATAGTGCTGTTTGGCCTCTCAGGTGTAAAATCACAGCAAGATTAAAGTAATTGGACACGCCAAACCTGCAGGCTCCATTTTTGATGTACTTTATGTAAATGTTAAAATCAAAATAAATGGCTGTGAACAGTGTGCTTCCATTACTGTAATGACTGTGAGATCAGCTACATTTACGAGCCCTAATGTTATTTTTAAAAAGGCGAGTTATCAGGGACAGAAGGTTGCAAAAGAGAAACTGCTGAAGACCTCAGAACTGCCAAATGGTATGAGAAATGTTCTCGGTACAGATGGGGTGCTGCTTTTCCCCCACGATGCTCTTTTGATGAATTCCATTTTAAAATTTAATTAGTCTGACGGTATTTTTGCAATATTCAATACGTTCATTAGACATTCCGTATGAATTACAAAGCAAGTCCTAATAGGAGCACTGACGTGTGGTAAAAACAAGGACTAACCATTTTGTTCAGGTCACACTTGCAATGCACGCTCGAAAATTACACAAATACACAATTAAAGAAAATTCTGCAGATGGTGGGGTTCTCTGTGCAAATGCACAGAATGTTTGATAATAATCTGGAAATTTTAAATGACTTTGAGTGAGTTTTTTCTAGCTTTGCATTAAAAACAGGGAAGATACAGAAAAAGACAGGAAGGGAAAAGCATAGTTACGGAATGTCTTTTATGCGAGGACTAACCGACTAAACTCAGGCTTCTCAGAAGACAAGGGTAAAAAGGGCTAAAACTCAAGACTAGGGAATAGCGGTTCATGACGATTTTTGTCACAAAAAGTGTTAATTGAAACGAGCATGCAAAAATCCCCAAATCAGTAGAAGGAGGTGGTTCACCATCAACAACATAAAGACGCTGTGGAACTCGCTGCTGCAGGATGCCGGGAGAGCCCTGCGCTAATTTAGAAGCAATTGAGGAGTGTGAGAGCGGTTACGTATTTAAAGACAAATTTAGGACGATCCTGACAAGGAATGAGTCACGCTGGGGGCTGCTCTGGGTGCGCGACGCTGCCCGCTGGCAGCCGCTTTTCTTGCGGACAGCAACCTAGTGTGACTGGACCGGAAAGTCTGTCGCCATTGTTCAGACGCAGTCCTTTGGCTTTATTTTCTCATGAAATAGGAATACTCTAGTGCATCTGTAAAAATTTAAAATAGTTTGAATTCAGGTAGTCTCATGACCTTGTTTCCATGCGGACTTGACATAGAATATTTGATACTGACTTGATTTCTGATTAAAAACTATGCAAAAGTGTAAACTTTGTGTGTTTCAACATAAAAATCGAAGCCTAGGATGATACTCTATAAAATTCTATACTTTTAGATTACTTTTCACACGCACTTGAATGAATCACAGCGTGGTACTGAGAAAAGTCAGTAGATGCAGCTCCTTGAGGCTTCCTAAGAAGGCAAACATTAGGCGTATATTTACAAACAAATCCTGGCCCATGTGAATCAGCGTGGATCTTGCATTTATTCCAGCAGTTACTAGTGATACTGTCTGCAGTTGCCCGAGCCGTCTGCAGGACAAAGCATTAGAGAACCCAACGCAACTCATAACCGTATCTACACCGGCACACGCAGATGAACGTGTGCTGCACCGCGCTATGTGCTGTAGCTGCAGGAAAACCTATCTATGAATTTATGAGCTGTGTATATTCCACCTCCAGCCTCATTTTTTATGTGCACTTGGGTTACATGTATAAACGGTTTACAGCAGGGTCTAACTCCCTTGATCTCTCTCATCATGGGTTTGCAGTAATTGGCCTACTGGGACTCATCCCTGTGCAGATACAAAATGAAATTATTTTGGCCCCTTACTCCCAGACTCTTAAAAACAATTCTTAAAGCTATGGAGTGCAGCTATTCCTGACGGTGTTTAAGTTCAATTCAAAGGCTTACTAGACTAAGAAGATCTTTCAAAGACTTTGGAAAACTAACAATTAAAGGATATGGAAGCTCTAATAATCTGCGAGAGAGTCAGGGGCAAGCAGTTCGCCTGGTTGCTCTAAACAGCGCTGAAATCCCGAGCAAGAATTGCTTCCCATTTTAAAATGTTTGGATTGCAAATACACGGCTGAGGCCAAAAATATTGTGCTTATAAGATAAAGGCTGGAGTCTTCCTACTCTGAACAGCGTCGCCATGTGCTCTTCTGCTCTCACGCTATCCAGCGCAAAAAGGAGATTAAACCTTGATCCAGAAACCGTTCCACTCTAGTTAATCGAGCCTTGGATAGTGCCAATACCCCAAACGAACCTGTACAAATCTTTTCAGCATCTGTTCTAGTCAGCTCTGTGCAAAGGGGGATAAAACCCTGCAGTTTTCTGTTCATTTAAATGAAATCCAGTTACTATTATCCGAAGAAAATGAAGGTGAGTATTTAATCAATGTTATAGTATTAAATAATTGAAACCCAAACCAAACAAACCTACATTATTTCCCCAGAATGCCACCACTTTATAGGAAATCGTTTCACTCAGATTTCTTTTTTTTTTTAAACAAAAATTAGCGCTGGATACTTCTGATCTTTCTTATAAATTACTCCAGGGTTTTCAAATATGAGCATTTCAGTTTACATGGAAAACGGAACTAAAGAGGTGGAGCTTCAAAGGACTACCCTCTGAACCAAAATTGTAGCGTATGCTCTTTGTCCTGAGCCCTCACCTTAAAGTTTTACTGATTTCCTGTTCACTCCCACAATTCCAAAGAGTCTACCAAGGGGAAGAAGAAAAATCACCAGCCATTTTAGTGTAACTGGGAAATGAATTATTACAGGTAATAGTTAACCGCGATTCTAAAATTAACTTGCCAAGTCTTCGACCCACAAGCCAATACCTTAAGAGACAATTAAGTGACAATGACATCAGCCTGCAAGATGAGGAGAAAGGCAGGGTAGAGAGTTTAAAAGGCTGCAGCAGGAGGGAGAGACTGCACCGAGAAGCCACGAGCGGAGCCAAGTTCCCTGTGAGGAATCACTGTGCTCTGAGCACTGAGGCTGCTTTGGGAAAGAAGTCACTGAACGCCGCAGGTCTCGATAGTTCCCCTGCAAAGAAAATGAGCTTTGCCTGAGCCTGGACCTGTTTTCTTCTTAAAATGGATGTTCCATCTTTTTAACGCAAATAGAAACTGTGAAGAAAATTTTGGAAGGGGATGATTTAGTATGTTTTTGGAAATCTAACCACCTGCTCAGAAAATGGAACTTGTTTACTACGAGGAAAAAAAACCCACTTACTATTTCTGCTAGAAGGTTGTAACAGTGAACCAAACTCACAATGCTGAGGTTCAGTACAATATTCAAGCGTAATTTTTATTCTAAGGATAAGTTTTCTATTTGCTTGCACAGATTGAAAACGATTTCAAGTAGGAGTGATGCCTGCATTTATCTGTAAAAAAAGCACAAATGACTCCAATGTGATATTTCACAAATATGTTTTCATTGGTAACAAACTTCTTTAAGTCTGCCTAGTGTTGTTCGTCCAATTTTCAGATGCATTTTGCTCATCCCACTCTTCTTGCACACTGGGACAAGTCTTATTCTTTAATAAAAAGCAAATTTTGGTCTTTTCTTTCTACTTGTATGCTTGGGGAGAGAATAGAAGGATCTGTCTAACGCGTATTTCAGACCAACTTAGGGGAAAAAGCAAAAAAACTTCACTCTCCCCCCCTTCCCCAAAAACCCCACTAAGATAAAACAAATTTACTTGGGAAAACACCATTTAAGGTGAAGTTTTTTGCTGGATTAAATTTCATTTAGTGTTTATGTTCAGCCACCTCTCAAGAAAATGCAAAGCAAGCAATGATACAACCGATCCTCAAGCTTTGAATGTTTCAAACTCCAGCAGGGGTGTTCAGGAGGCGATTTCTCAGAGTCTGCTACCCTCCACCTCCACCTTCCCACCCCAGTCGCGTTACCTGAAACAGCACGTACCAGTATCTGAGGCACTGGTGACGATGTAGCTTCCCAGACTTAAGGCTGCGTCTATCTGCAGCCACGGGAGTACTCAGTTTTCCTCGTTCTTGGCAAGTTAAGAGCTTTTCTTTATTCCAACATCATGAGGTGGGGAGCTTTCTCTGGGGAGAACCCAGACAGATGGATTGAACACGGCGGTGCCCGTTCCAGGTCTGAGAGCACCAGTAGCTTCCCACCACTTTACTCCATAGAAGTGTTTGTAGAAGTCACCTGCTCAGCTGAGGTTGGACACATACCCAAGAAGAACGACCATCCGTACCCAGTTTAAAGTAACTCTTTACTGATGACCATTTTACACCACCATTAGAGCAAGAAGATGCCTTTTGCTGGATGATAGAGCCAACAGAAAAAGAGCTTCAACTTAAAAATGCCGTGGACTCCTTTTCATCGGGCTTGTCCTATCTGCTTATCTCTAATGTCAAATCACAGTGTACTCTCCCTCAAAGAAGAAAAGAAAATCATTACTGATTAATTACGTCAACTGTCACAGGAAATAAGCAATTAGAACTGGTACAGAGGGCAAAAAAAAAAAAAAATCGATGGTACCAGTCAGCTTTCTCCAACAATTAATGTCTGGAAGACAGGAGCACCGACAGGGAAGGCTAATCTGGAGCTGCCAAACCTGAAATACTTAATGAACCAATGAGGAAGAGGGCTTCTTCCTGTAACAGCCTATGAAATAACACAGCGACCAAAGAGACGTACAGCCAGACAAGTAAAGCAAAGCGTTAAAAACCCCTTGGAGACGAACAGTGGGGAGTTTTCCGGTAAGGAATTACACACACGATGTGCTGGACTCTCCTGTGCTGGCATTAGAGTACAGGAAGTACCACCTTGATTATCACAAGACTGCAGGATCGCTTGGGCTAGAAGGGACCTTGAAAATCATCAGGTCATTGCACTAAACATTCTATGTTATGTTATATTAAGCACTCTTTTGTTTGGGCTTGCGTTTCGTAGAAGTCAAGTCTTAAGCTTACCTGTAGGCTGCACCTGCAGATTTTCTTTGCTGTGGCAAGTATCATCAGTTCTTTTTCTTCCAAACTGGTTTATTCCTCTTTTCCTAATGTGGATTCTTCCAGCCTTTCCTCTCCCTCTTTTTTTTTTTTTTTTTTATTTCCCTATCTGCACACTTCTAGTACATTATCCCATCTTTCTGTGTCTCTCCTGGCTCATTTAGTCTCACCTGCTCTTTGGTTTTGTGGTTTATAAGCAGATTATCTCCTGTGCTCATAAGGCTCAAGTGGCAGCTTTGACATCACAGTAATACCTCATTATATATTTATTTTCCCAAAGCTCTACTTGGATTTCCTTTGAGGTCCTTGAAGAAACATTCTAACTGATCTTTCTTTCCTTAAAAACACCTAGAACAAAGCCTTTGTCTTCATTTTGTTTTGCAGAACTTTAAGAAAATTAGCCTTGACAATTGAGAAATAAGTGGAATTTCATCATCTCAACCAGACCTACAAGAAACCTGAGGATTGCCCTAAGCGTGAGGTTCTCCTAAAAGGAAATAGCACGTGTAGAGTTCCATGTCCTTCCTCATAGGTCCAGACTCATTACCCTGAAGACAAGACATGAAAATAAGTTATGCGAGACTGGTTTGAGATTGCCATTGTGTGAGATGGTGGAACATGAACTGAGTTTAGAGAGGGCCTGTATATACTGTGATGTGATTGGCAGGTTTAAATAGCCCATAGGTAAAGCACAGCTGTGATGAAGATGCCGTACAGACCACCTTCTCAGCAATTCACTTGACAACAAAAGTAGTAAAGACAGAATAAAAATATAAGCACGAGATTGACAAAATACCCTTTAAAACCCATGTAGCTTTGACACAAGGGGCTTATTAATTTATTCTTTCTTTCTATTTACATCCAATTATTAAAAAAAAAAAACCCAAAACCCAAAAAACCCCCAAACTGAATTCTAATTGCTAATTCTTTCTGGCTAAAAAGTAAAAACACATATAACAAACCAAGTTAACAACGACCAGGTGAGGAACTGCAACAGCCCAGCTCATCTGCATCAGCTGCTCCAAAGACTATTGATGGGGATTAAGCCTTTGTCACTGCTATTAAAAACACCCACCTTAGGAAACAGGAAAAAAAAAAAAACCAACCTCACAGGAATGCAATGCTAATGGGGACTGTTGCATGATGGGATATCACACTCACTATAAAATGCCTGAGGTGGAACTGGGAAAAGAAAGGGTCTCTGTAAAAAATCAGAGGAAAAGATGTTTGGAGGGTGGCTAAAGGAGGGAAAGGAAGCAAATGAGGTGATTTCAGAAGAAGATAGTGAGAAGGAGTGATGGAAGGGTCCAGTTGCATGCAAGTAGGATGCTGCTCAATATGCTTGGCTGGACTTGATTGTTGTGGTAAGTCCAGTTATACTCTGAAATTCTAAGTATCTTCTGCGTGGGTGCACTCTATATCCTCTCTTTATGTGTTTATATATGTGTGTGTGATTTAATGGTGAACATCAGAGTAGCTGGTCAGCAGAAGGAGGGTAGGAGGAGAGACCAAAGGTCCCAGATCCATGATATCACAGACTGCTGTGAAAGGAGGTATCCTTGAGCACCAACCCCTGAAACCAGGATTGGGCTGGTTTTGCTGGCTGTGTTTATGTGAGTGTTTGTAGAGACATTGTTCTCCTGTCTGTTTAGCTGTTTGTGAGATCCCACCACAAAGGAGAGACTCCTTGGTATCCTTCAGCGCACCGCATGTGGTAGCCTTTAACCATATGGCTTTGTCACCTTCCTCTGGGAGGTATTGCACTGTGAAACCACAGATCTCCAAAAGAAAAACAGACTTCTTCCCAAGACAAACATGGATATGAATTTTACAATAATAGCAGCTGGTGTGCTCAGCACAATGTGATCTTGATCTAGTCCAAAAGGTCAGCGCACTGGTTTTACAGCTCACCTCGTGCCCAGGAAAAATAGACGTTATTTGTTGGGGGAAAAAAATAGACTGCTCAGGAGAAGATGGTGATAGAAACAGTCAATACTATCACTGGTACTGGCATTGGAGTTGGTAGATAATGTTAATACCAGGAAGCTGAAAAATCACTTAAAGACATGCAGTTAACAGATGCACCAGAAGGGTAGTAGGGGACATAGCCAAGGCTACACCTTCCTCTAGCCATGATAGAATGTTTGTAAGTGCTACGAAAATAGAACTCTGGAAGGGAATGGACTGTACACAACTTTCCCTTCTCCCTGTGAGTTTTTTTTCTTCTTGAAGCTGACACTCTCCCATGCTCAAGGAGTCCTGAAACTTAGAAATTAGATGTAGCACATTAGAGAGAGAATAATACCGACTGATGAAAAGAAACACCTTACCTATCTTTGTCTTCTTGTCATCATCACCACCATGACCACTGTTTGACAGCACAGCTGGTATGAGAGATTATTCTGACGCTGGGCGTTTACAGAAGGTGTTTTTCATGAACCCACCTCTGAAGTGGTTCACACTGACTTAGCATTGACTTCAAGGAGAAAACTTCCAAATACACCTTTGAAGCTGGGTTATTCGTACTTTCTGGAGTTTTCTTGTGCAGTTTTGTGTAGTTTCTTTATTTTAATTCTATCAATAGCAATGACAGCTTAATCTCAGGTTTTCATTTCTCATGATTGACATTTCTTCTGTACCAGGAAGGATATTTTTTTCTGGCTAGAGGTGGTGTTCTTTTGAACTCAAGAAATCTAATCTATTCATGTATGTTCTCACGCATTAATTCTTGAACATATGCACATGTGCTTACACATGTTCATATGGTCAGGAATATCTGCACCTGCTGAAAGAGAAAATTATTCAGACAATACTTCATTTGAAAATAAAGTATACATTTTGTATACTTCTTTCAAATTCAGATCGGTAATTTATTAGATTGGTGTTTACATTTCAGATTTATTATCTGTCTGAGCGGAAAGTGAAGAGAAGAAAGCTTCTCACGTCGCATCCTGACTTGGTCTGTCTGTTGTAGACTTATTCCAAGGGGAAGAAAAGGCTAATGAAAACAGCTGACACATACAGCTGAAGACATTTGTATTAAAAACACAGCTCTTTCATTATACTGGTAAAGAAGACGTGAAATTTTGGTCTTTAAACCAATAGAATAATGTCCATTTTGATTAATCTGGATTTCTAAAGTGACCCCATTAGCAATCCCCATCCAGGAAACTTTCACTGGTTATCACGTTCTCTCTTTCACCTTGTGAAAGAGTGATTTTATAAAGCGTGTCCCTAGGACAAAGTTTCTAAAATCAATTAAAGAGGCATAGATTTTAAAGGCAGTCAACCGTGCAAGGGTAAAGGACAAGGGGCAAGACAGAAGGTGAAATGTATCATTGCAATGGAAATTTCAGAGAGTTTCAGTTCATCGGAACAGTAAAAAATCTGTGCCAAACTGAATTATGGCTTTTCATCCCCTTCTGGACATACGCCAGCCATGAAGGAGACAGTGACCTGAATTTGGTTTTATTTGTACAATAAATTTTCTTGCCCCTGTTCCCAACTGATTTTGTCAAATGAAAAAGTGTTCAACAAAACCCAGTCTTCCAGCTCTGGAACAAGTCAGTAAATGGAAACGCGTCCAGCCAACAGTGGTGTAACCCTTCACTGGCCCAGGTCGGTCTAGTCTCCTGTCTTCAGTATTATTTTGGCCTCGTAATTTATTAATAAACTTTAAAGAAATAAACACAGGGAGTCTTGCACTGGCTCAATACTTGATGTCAACACGGCATTAAGAAGGACTTAAAGTTATAAAAGCCCTTTATAAGAACTTTCCCTTTTGTATTCATAACAGAAAATTTGTAAATTTGGGTATTTGGTAGAGTCTCCTCACATGACTGAACGTTTTTATGAATGATCTCTCTGAAATCCCTAAAAGATAAAACCTGTCAAACTTGCAAAAGCTTGGCTTCTCTGGAAAAGAAGGAAATATTTCCTCGTAGAATAAGAAGTATTTTGCACAGAGTAATGCAACAGTGGCTCTTCTGGGAAAAAAACCAGGAATCTCTTCAACTAATTTCTTATTGTCTCCTCTAAGAATTATACTAACACTCAAAATTATATTGTTTTTTCTCTAAATTAAAGTGGTTTTTCCTCTAAGTGTTGCCTCCAATGTGTATATATTTTTCTATACAATCTGCAGTTATATATAAGAGGGCTGGGATCATCCCACTCTCCTTGAAGCCACCTATTCTTTTCCCCTGTGCAAAATCAGAAAGTCTGGATGAGTCTCTGCGATGGGAAATTTCATTCTTATGTTCTGAATTTCTTCATCAACCTGGAAGTTTATTATTCTTGTGGGTTTTAATGCTTTAGGACACTTCAAGTAATTAATCTCACTGTTTTATGGCAGAAATAAAGCAGAAAAAATATGAGCTGTTGTGTAACTGTGCAAGATTTTATAGAAGTTCTTCCTTGCTTTCTGACCTCTAAGGAGAATGGCCCACATCTGATGTATTTTGACACGTGGTCCTTTGAAGCATTCGGAATTTCAGATTCTTCTTTAAAGAAACACCCATGTGCATGTAGACTTACGGCAGGGCTGCAGACCTGAGAGGGAGGTTGCAATAGCAAGTGCACCTGGAATATTTTTAGTCTTCCCTTGTTGGAAATCAACTTTCTCACAACATTTTTACTTTCAGAAAAAAATTGCTTCTACATCTTCCCCCCATCACCCATGAAAAAAGACTTAAACAGAATGTAAAAACAATTCAGAGTTGCAGGATTTTTACTAGAGAAGCAAATTATATAATTTGGGACAGGCTTCCTTTTTTATTACAGGTTCGTTATCAAATACAAGCACTGAGGTAATAGTGAGTGCATGATCCTGTGTTGTGCACACAGGACACACCTGAAAAGAAAGCCCTTGAGGGCACCCTCTGCCTTTATTCACACTTGTAGGGCATAAGGTATCGACTGTGAGTTCAGAAGCTACTGTAAATTCATGACTTGAACTTTCACTTAAGGTTGTTCTGGCACCCCCTGCCTTGGACATCCAGGTTTTGAGAATTAGGAACCCCCAGGACATCAATCGTGTGGCAGTTGACACCTCCAATTCTGTTTGCGATTGAAGTACGAGTGTCTGTGGCTACCGGAGTTTTGGTGTGAGGGATTGTTTGTTAACAGCTGTAGAACAGGTTGGTTTTGGTGAGTTACCTTTAAGATATTTACATTTATTTAAACTCAAATCTGTGTCGGGCCAATTGTACTGAAGGAAAATGACACCGGATTATAAAAAAAGAGGAAATGTGCCATCCTGAGCCATCTCGTGTCATTTTGCACCTCCGGTTCTAGAGATGCTGGCCATTACAGGAGGTGCTACCAGACCTTGGCTAGAAAAAGTACTTTCTCCACCAGCTTATCCCCTGGTAGTGTGTTTTTCAGCAAACCCAGCCAGTCAGCACTTTAAACCTTCAGCAGACATTTGCCGATTCATGACCTCTTGTCAAACCATGATGTTGAAGGAGCCCCACCAACAAGATGGCATGTCCCTTACCATGCAGTGTCCCAAACATGAAGTCCCAGTTTCTTCTCAAAAAAATGAAGGAGTATCTGCAGGGGTTTAAGTCACCGTCCATCCACATCATGGTTTTCACTGCAGAGAAACTGGTGGGACGCTGATATACATGAAGAAATCTCTTCCCTCCTTGTTCAGATTTTTGCTTTGTGGTGATTGGATGGGCGTGTGTAGAAGTGTGGTGCAGGAGGCAGAAGGATGACACAATACCAGACTCCCCATCACCTTTCCCCTGCCCTGTGTTCCCTAATAACCTGTGACAAGGGGTTTCTGGTGACTTTTTGTGATGTGATGGTTGCTTTCTTCATCTCGCAAACAACAGCCAGGTTTTCTTTCTCACAGCCTCAGCTTCTCCATTTTTGTGACTCCTGTTATTGCTCACTGTGGTGCTACAGAAGCCAGAAGTCTTTACTCTTCAACCAAAAGGTTTTACATTTCTCTTACAGCCCTCAGTCATCCTTTCTTGTGGGATATGACTCAATCTTCAAATACTCTATTGATCTTCCATTAAAAACAAAACAAACTGGAATAAGTAGCTGCACGAAGTGCGCAGAGGAAGACTTCTCCGTTGAACCAGATGAAGCACATTCAGTGCAGTGATAGATGGAAAAACAACCTGAAGCCAGCAAAAAATGGTGTCCTGCCCTGACAGGTCTGTCAGTAACACTGACAGTTCGGCTGCTGATCACCTGACGTTTCTATGTGCAGGAACTCTTTCCCAGGAAACTCCAGCTGAGCTTATTTACAAATCAGAGGTTTTCCTCCTCTGTTTCTGTTTCCAAGGCTGCTGTGTATCCCCCAAACCAGGGATGGCCGTAGCTCGCTCTGCGCTAATGATGACTATGGGGTTTTGTCATCTATCAACACCAACACGTGTTCTCCTACAGTATGTGCTACTAGATGCGTTTGTGTGTATGTATCCTGTTGAGGAATTTGTCACCACAAAACTGTCAATCTTCCATGGACGCAGATGTGCTGAACCTCTGAAATTGCTGTTTATGATACTTTTTTCTTTGCGTGAGGACTAATGGGTTACACCAGGGATTGCATCATGTTTTACCACCTGTGATTCAAGAAATGAGAAAAATGAAGAGAACAATAGGAGCGGAAGCACAGGCATAAGGAGTGAGAAGGATATCAGACCCAGTCTGTCTTTGCACGTCCAGAAACTGTCTGTACTGCTTCCTTGAAAGCTTCAGTTACTGACTGGACTCTGTGGTTGCTCCTTGTTCTTTGTTTTCCTTAACTCCAACATAAACATCTCTACTGTGTTTTGGAGTGTTAAGGATACCCTGAAAAGGAACGCATCACATTTCCGGTGACCTTTTTGTCTGAAGACAGTAGGTTATAATTAGCTCTGCTTACCCTCTTACTATGGGCTTATGCTTGGTGCAGGGTAGACAAAAAAAAAAAAAAAATCAGTTAGCAGAAGGATTGAGTCCTTCAAGTGTGCAGTTCCTCTAATGAAGTAGACCTCTGTAACGCTCAGGAGAATCCTTCACAGCACCTCAACACCCTAAGAAAATGATTGCTGTCTGAGTGCATCCGAGTATCACTGTCCTGATAAGATTTTGCTGGTCCACAGGGTAAATATTTGATTTAATGGAGCAGCAAATTTAAAATGCTTAATGTCATTTCCCTGTCTTCCCAATAGTCCAAGGGTTGATCACTGCAGTTAATTCTCCTTCCTGTTCAAGTGTAGTGAGATATAAATCTGAAATAGAAATTAACATCAAGAAAGAGACGATTAGCTTGTTTTCAACCCATGCAAACCTGAAAACTGAGAATATAAACGTAATCCACGTGTGCTCTTACCAAAAAGTAAAATTCTCAGTTATGTTATATATTGAAATGTTTTAACGGGTGTTCATCCCAGGAGGAGATGCCTTTTATGAAATGAAGGTCAGATGCAAAACCAGATAGCGCTGACTGGGAGGAGGGGGATGTATAAACACGTATGTACATCCCTAAACACACGTGTTCTTTTCTTTCAGTCCTGATTTGCACCCATCATCTTAAGTCAGATCAAAATCAGTCCTCTTGGACTTTTTTCCTAAAGGAAAAAAGACTTCTAAAAAAATTTATCAAAGTTTTAGAATTGTTTACTTGCTCCTTCAGCTGCTCTGAAGAAGGATTGCAGCCAGAGTCCTTCCTCCTCTTAAAAAAAAAAAATTAGTGTACTACATTCAGTGCTTGTTTATTTCAGAACATGTTAAAGATTTTTAAAACATTTCTTGGATTGCATTTATCTGTCTTTTACTCACTACAACTGGCAGCTGGATTCTCCCACTTCATGATAAGTCACATCCTGATTTAATTATTTAAGAAACACAGCGTTATTTATTCTTTGACCTCACATTTTAGGGCAAAGCTGATTTTTTCCACATAAATTTTAAAGCGTTTCCCTCAAGCAGTATTCTGGACATCACAAATTAACTTCCAAAATTCCCCATGCTGCAAGGGTTATAAAATGTCCTTGGGAATGCTGATAGTAGCGTAAAACAACTGAGCTGAGAAAGGAAAGGCTCTGAGCTGACAGCTCTGGCAGCTGCAACGAGAGATGTCTGGAAATAGGGGTGAGAAGAACTCTGCAAGGCAGAACGGAGGAAGCAATATCGAGCTTATTCTTAAATCATGCAAGGTTGTGTTTTCACCCTTAATTCACTGTGCCTTCATCTCTAGGGCCCAATGCTAAAATAACTTCTGTTTGAAGGAGCCTGTTGGAGGTAGCTGGATCTGGTGGATTTGGGGATGGAGGGGATCCCTGAGATCGGCCTGTCTACGCGTGACGGCCCCTTTCATCTCCTTGTCCCTCTATTCTTCATCCTTGTTCCTTCTTCAAGCCACCATGATGCCTTCTTTCCCCTGCCATCACTCCTTCTCCTATACATCCCATCATGTCATAATGGATCAGGAAATAAGTTTCTGCAAGGGAAACTGTAAACTGGAGAGCTGAGGAAGAGGTCACTTGGAAGTTTGTTTGCAAAATGAGGGTAAAAAGTAGTAATGCAGCATAGCTAGAATTCAGGTGTGAACTACCCCTCTCCACAGGTGGTTACAAGCAAGAAATGAGAACTGAAACTTCTTGTTTGATTAAAAATTAGATGATACCTGCATCTTCTGATATATACCTCCAGGTATCTATATCTATCTATATATATATCAGAATGCTGGATGACAGGTGGCCACAAGAGAGTGAAATGAAGGTGCTTTGCTAACGGACATTCAGCTGACATCACCAGGATAGAGATGGACCAAAATAAAGACCCTTTAGCGTACTTTAGAGAGGTGAAGTCCTCCCAATACAGCTCTCTTATCACTCAGGTCTGATGCTATTGATGAATGCTGTCTAATGAGGTAGATATAACCTTTGGATTCCTGAATACCTTAATTCTGATGTTGTAAGTTATCCTTTTAACCAAAGACAAAGCAAGTGCAATGCACAAAAAAGCAGAGCATGCAGTAAATATCAAACATCTCCCCTTTTGTGTTGGCAAAACCTGCTTAAGAACTGCTTCTGAAACCACCACAAAATCGAAAGCGTATGTTCCCAGACCTTTTAAAAATTGTCCTAATAGACAATAGATTTTCGTGGGAAACTTTTAGTGCTGATAGATAAATGATGAAAATTCTGTTCAAAGACAAACATCATAATGGATGTGCTATGCCAATAAATCATTGCTTATAAGAGGCCATTCAATCCTGACATTAATGGTATCAAATGAGCTGTAGAATGTATAAGAATTAAATTAGAGCATAATGACATTTTAGTATTTAGAGCTACATGACTCACTCAATTAAAAAGGAAAAGGTAAGTACACGGATTTAGGCAGAAAAGGGAATGGTGAAAGATACCGAGAGAAGAGTCACGTTCTTGCATAGGTCAGATCACTCGTGATATTTTAGCTTGTAGGTAACAGACTGTCAATTTATAAAAGGTGTTTCTATTTTAGTAAGGGATGTGACAGGGTGGTAATGACATGCACCTTTCACTTAACTGCTCTGACTACGAGTTTTGCAACATGATTTGCTCAGAAGTGTTTCCCACTATTTTTAATATAGGGAAGAACAAGCTGTATTTTAAACCGTGCAATCAGTGTTACAACTCTGCTGGATGCATGCGGTCAAAGTTACGAGATGGATTGTTAAATCCAAATAGAGACGACGTCAAACTACTTGAGCACGTTGTACTATCAGAGTCATTTTGCGTACACCACACAATCTTCACGTTCACAGCAACGGCAGGTGGCCATTGCTTGTTACGTATATCCTGGCACTTTCAGATAAATTCCTTCCTCCCATGTAAGCAACAACATTTTAAGGGTTTATCGCTATCTAAAGCCCATCCTTGATGACACTTCCAGATGGAGCCAGATTATTTTATTATTTGCAAACAATTTAATTAAGAAAGCCTTTATTTTTGAAATATTTGTGCAGAATTTGTGACAAGTCTTGCTATTGAAAAAGGTGAGAATTACTAAACTCTCACAACTGGGACACTTACAGGCTACTCAAGATGGAAAGCATTAGCTTGTTTCAAGCAGTTCTTTGTTTCTTACTGTAAAAGGCTTTAATCCGAATCATGTAGCAGATTTTTAGAGCAGAGCTGAGTAATGGGACAGGGGAGAGTGCAAACCATCTGCGTGTGTCAGTCGTGTTCCGTGCAGCAACACTTCTACCAAAGCACCACCAGCAGATTTCCAGATGTGTTGTGAAAAGTTTTTTTTTTTCTCTCTTGAGGAGTTAATGATAATCATACTTTGAGTCCCGGAGGCAACGCTGCAGTGGGACTGGCTGACAGTTCAGGTATGGAATGATCCGCCACTTGGTTACTGTGGGAAAGTGAGCTGGAAGGCTAGAGATGAAATAATGGTGTGGTATCCAAGTCAAGCTCAATGAAAGGTTCACGTCCTCGGTGGTGAAGCAGGAGACATCCTTTGTCGACAGAGGACTTCGCAAAGGAAGTTTCTGCCAGCTGCCAGAACACACAGTTGTTTGCAGCCCTTTACAAGCATTACTGAACCATCACCTGTAACAAAAAGGAAGGGGGCTTCTCCCCCAGACGGGGAGAGTCTGAGCTCAGCTAGGCTACAGCCACCACAGCCAACCCATTCCCTACCAAAAAGATATCACCCAAAGCTCAGGAACACTGAATTATAGTTACTTCAAATTATTCAAGTGAAATTTGTTCAGTCACTTGGTTTGTTTTTTTTCCACATGTGAGGATTATTTGTACAGGTACTAATCAGTGCAGAGGCCTGAGGAACTGACACTCCTCTCTTGCATGTGTGACCTTTATATCTAAACACAACACTCGACATCACAAAATGCAGACCAGGCTTCACATCCACGTTCAGCCTTTCAGTGAGAAAGGTTCTCCACAAATAAATTGAACTTGGAGCTTCTCTCAGCGATGTGACACTGGGCTTCCGTAGCCACAAGTCTTGTCTATGTCATG
Organism: Bucorvus abyssinicus; assembly: GCA_009769605.1. Taxonomy (NCBI): domain Eukaryota; kingdom Metazoa; phylum Chordata; class Aves; order Bucerotiformes; family Bucorvidae; genus Bucorvus; species Bucorvus abyssinicus. Next base: position 7,074,433 of record CM020034.1, on the reverse strand, counting down.
CTCAGTGGCTCACTTTTAGTTTATTAATTACCGTCAGCCTAAATGTGATTGTGATAATTTTATAACACTGATCTTCGTTGGCTGATTGCATCACATATGATAACCTGCAGCCAATCCAATTACTTTTACGGCACGCTGAGTTTTCTGAATGATACAAAAAAGTCCTTTGCAAATATTTTGAGGAATTGTTTAGTATAAATTTAATGCATGAGCAATATATTATATCTGCCATTGGCTGTGTACCTCGAATTAATTCAGATGAAGTCAAACGGCTCACAGGCAAAATATTCTTCTGCCAGTGAAAAGTGAGAAGAGGATGACAGATTCATAGCAAGAGAAACACCAGATGTGTGACTAAATGTTTCACAAAATATATACGCATGCTTCATTACACCACAGCCAAGGAAAATGCGCCAATTGAAAAGAAAAGTAAGATTACTCGTGTATGTGCGTGTGGATCAGAACTAACTTTCCCTTTCTACGCCCAAGGCCCATGGGCACCCGCAGCCTGCGCTGGCCTTGATCTGCCCCCAATGTGCTCTGACACAAATACAGCAAAGCGCATTCCCCCGAGATGAGGTACGAGTTAAAGGAAGTTAGAGCTTAAACAGTTCTCTTCAGACATGGAGTGCTGCTGTCCAAGAGAAAGGGTTCTATCAGGGCGTGATGTGTGCAGTACAGTCCCATCTTCCGGCCCAAGAAAAAACAAATATTTGAGGTCACTGAAGAAAAGACTACAGGAAATATTGGAAGAACCTCAGGAGCCCCTGGTAGCTGATCACGAGTGCCATTAGACATTCTAAGGAGTAGCCTACCTTGGTCTTGTTGCTTAGTCTGGTCATATTTTGCACAGGGCGTTTATTTTCAAGGGTGCTCGTTCACGTGTCAACAAAGTCAGGTCAAAGGGTCGTTTATTATACTGATCATTGGAAGAGGCTTTTTAGTCTCCAAGTAGAACTTCCTATGATATTAATCGATGTTTAAGGCTAGGGAAAAAAACGTTCTTATCTGCAATTAACTAACCTCATCCCTAAGACTGGCAAAGATACTTCACTCAGCAATCCGAGCCAGGACCCCCAGAGCGTTCGCTGTCGAGCTTGTCCTTTTAAAGTGTATTTTTAAAATAGAGCAGATGCTACAAAGCCAGATACGTCTTAAGGCTTATTAAAAAGCTCATACGCTAAAAGTGGTTTTCAAAGACTAAAGGAACGGAAATCTCAGTGCTGCAGTGCACTGTACGGTGACTTTTTAACCCAATGGAAGAGAGGAATTTCAAGATAGTGTTGGATTATGACATTTTAATTCATACGGTTCTTGCTTGGCTGTGCAAGTCAGTTCTAGCATCGTGTGATAACTGACTTTGATATCAGAGTAATAATCCTCCAAAAGTTCTCTATCAAACTAGTTCCTGTAGCCAGATAACAAAATTTTCAAGCACTTTGTTTGAATATGTAGTGGGAATGGAAAGAATGTGAACCGTACGAATCATGATGACATGCATGAAGCCTTACGTACAGCACCCATCCTCCCCCCGCACCTTTTCCAAGAAGATACTGTTGAATGTGGGGGTTTCAGAAAGGAGTGATGAAAGCAATTGCTGTGAAGAAACTCTCATCAGATAAATGTAAACTACAGAGTATTAGAAAATTACAGAAAATATCAGATGCTGAAAAAGACAGAAGGGAGGATGGCAGTGAACCCTCTTCAGAAATTAGACGGGAAATACCTGCTCGCCAGGGGTTGTAGCAAGGTTGAAGTAGGAGTCAGTGAACCTGGCAGAGGAAGCCCAAAGCTGCCTGCCCCAGACGGTTAATGAAGCCAATACCTGAGGAAATCCAAGAGACTGGACACTCAAACAGCCAAAGAGAACACCATCCCCAAATTTCTATTCTGGATACTCTCTTTAACACGGCGGCGTTTGTTCAAGCCTACCTAGTAGCTAGAGGTCACCAGGAGCCTTGGAATGACGGTTGGATTTCCGTGTGCCTTCTCACACCAGGATTTCCCCGTGTCCCCGTGGTCAATGCCAGGACACTGCATGCATCCGATGCAGGGCTGCAGCGATCTGTACATAGGTTTCTTTATAGATTTCTTTCTAGATGGAACTGACCACCAAACTCTGAACTGCTGTATCCTCCCCACCACAATACAGGCTCTGTGCAATCCTCTAAGGGCTGTCCAAGGCTTCCACGACACATAATTCCAATCAGAGCAACTATGGATGCCATTTTCCCTGTCCCTCTCAGGTGTAATAACTGACTTACGCCTATGAGGACTAACGACCGACAGTCGAGATTCCACCACTGCAAAAAAAAAAAAAAAGGCAGTAATTACTTCAAGGTTTGCAGTGCTATCGGTATAACGTGTCGTTCTGGACCTTCAGGCTAACACTTTGTTCGGGCTCAGACTTGTTGCTGAGTCGCTTGTTCTGTGTCCTCTGGGCACCTGTCAAACTCGAGGTTTTGTGTTCAAAGCCAGTAAGTTCCGTCTTAGGTTTAATATGACACCGAGCTGGATTTGTCATCCTTTCTTTTTCGAGGTCCTGGAAGCTAATGGACTTCACTAGGGTTATTTCGATCAAGGCGAGGGGTGCGCTAAGGAGGCGGCTCTTTCCTGTCCTGTATAAATATTCACAGTAAGCTTTGCGAATAGGGAGCTGGACAGTCAGCTTTACACAAATAATTTAATATAAATGACACCAATATGTTATAGTACAGAACCACAACTACGGGTTGTGCTACTCGGTGTATAAGGCTCAGAGTAAACAAGCTGCATCCATGAGCAATGCTGTCTAAAGGGAATTAGTTTGGAGGGGGAGCAAGGGACACTGAGGCAGAATTAAAAGGCCTCTTAGCAACACAGTGCATCCCAAAGGGTGGCCAATGTTACCGGTAAGACACAGTGGGAAAAACTGCCTTCCTAACATTAATCTCGGAAAGGATGCTTTTAGATTGTGGAATTAAACCCGACAGCAGGGGAGATAAAAGCCAGCCATTTTGTTTTAAGTTAGTCGGAAAGCCTCAGAGATGAGGCTTGACAAAAGGATGTCTTAATTGGAGTCTGGCATCTCCATCCTTTAGTAGCTGTGGGACCTCACTCCTGCTTTCATTCCTTCCTGTATATTACACTTTGGGATCCCAATTACACTCCTAATGTAAATTAAAATGTAAATTAATCTGTTTACTAATGCAGTTATGCAAAGCGACTCGACTTCTACTTTAATGCTCTAAAAGTAGAAGGATTCTTTTAAATGTGTCGCATATGTTATTCCTTATTACCCTGAAATAAATAAAATCTAATTAAATAAAAGCTGGTTACACTGAAATCATTAAGAAATCGCTTCAGCAGGAAACGATCCTACCTGGTGACTGGCTTCAATGAGCACAGGTTGGAAAGTGATTTTTTCCTCCTCTAAATTACACGTGTAATTGGCTTCGGTTAAAAAAGCTACCTCACCCGCCACCATTTCTCTCCTCTAAGAGCCAGTTAATTTCTTGCAGTCAAATTCAAAATTCAGGAAGAAGGTGACAACGGAAAGGATGCAGTGACACCTGTGAAGCTCTTTGAGAAATAAATCACAGCGCTGGATATAGGAAGAAATTCCAGAGGTCTATTTGAAAGCAATGGCTGCAATTAAAAGGACTCTGTGGTGGTGTGATGGTTGTAGTTATCGTCAGATTGGCAGATTGAGCACAGGAATAAAACAGCCAAGGCTGGACTTCAGAACTGTAACTTGAATTTCTTAAGAGCTGGGAATTCAGTCGCCCCTGAACAAGATGGTGTCAAACACAGTCGTTTCTCAATCTGCAGTTGACAGTATTTTTTCGTGGGTGTTTTCACATTTGACTGTTGTCATAAACTCAAAGAATTTTGAGTCAAGAAAAGCCGACCAGATGTAACCTTTCTCGCTCAGAGGCAGGGGTCTCTTCTTTCCTCTCCTTCCAAAGAACCAGGTTTCCTGGAAGTCACCACCCATGCACAGGCATGTCCGTAAGGAGTGCTCGCCGGACCCACACTGCTCCCTGCTCTCCGAAGCACTGAATCACACCAGGGAGAGCAAATGATGTGATTAACTGTTCTGGCCACTTCTTTATGGGAAATAGCATTTACTGCATCCCAAGATCAATGAGAAATTTAAAAGGCCTCCGAGGCTTGAATGAATTTAGTACATTAAAATGCAGTAGCTGTAGGTAATTTTAACAATTTGCTTCCTCGTGAACATCTTTTCAGTCTTCCTGTTGGCTTTCTGTAAGCCGGATTTCAATTCATTTAACAAAGCTCTAATACAGACAGTTTTTTATGACATAAAGCAAATTCGAGCAGGTGGCTGACCAAGCATCCTCATCCTGTTGTTTTTATGGAGTCACTGATTAATTTTGCTTTGAAAACAACTTCCTTGGTTTTATAGACATTTTAAAGCATAACTGCATATTCACCGGGATCAGTAAATGTTAACCATTCTGAATAATTTCCTTATTATGGCTTTTAACTCCTTGAATTTAATGCCTTTATTACGAGATAATTCTTTTTCTCTTGCCCTTTATTAACCTGTTACATTAATCAGCATCTGCACTGCTGTTCAAAATTCTCCATTTCCGGCCTCCAAGGTAATGAGATAACCTCGGGTCTGCTCCCACCAATACTTCTTGACTTTTTAAGAGGAATCTCTGCTCAACTTCAGAATGCAAATAAACGATTTACTCAAAATACCAAGGGTCTACGCATCTTTTCAACAGCGGCCGTGTATCTCCAGTCTTCCAGCCCATCGCAGGCAGAGCTCCGCTCCTGAAAGTTTGTGTTTGTAGAAACGAGCAGACCTTTCTCCGTAAAGCCTCTGTATTTCATACTGTGATAGGCTAATCAGAGAAGTTTACTGTGAGATAGTCGTAGGATTCTTCCTTTATATGGGGATATAGAAATTGCCTGTTCACCTCCAAATTCCCTCAGAATGTTTTGCAGCGCACAGTAGAAGAAGAAATAGTGCGGGTTACCCTCTTCCCGTTTAACATGTGCTGTGCGCTCAGGCACACGGTGTGTGATAAACCAGAACTTACCTGCACTATGGGGCTTGAACAGCCAATCTGGAGGGGCAGAGCTGCGCTTTGTAACTTCTGTCTCTGCTTTAATCATCCACTTATTTAATAGTGATCAATTTAACAGGTTTTATAAAAACCCCTCATATTTATAGCCAAAGGCAGGTCTGGATGTCTTTAATGTCCTGTTGGAAATGTTTAATGCTGAATCCTATTTTTGTCAAAATTTAGGGCACATTTGTATGACGTGTTTGTATTACTGAGCAGAAATTCTAAGCGAAATGACAGTGAGGTGACATATATGGGGAGTCACTGGTGTGAGGTAATCGCGTCTGTGCAGCGCTGACGCTACTCTATACGTCTATGTGTGCCTTCTACTAGGTGGTTATTTTGACAGAAGGAACTGTTGATGATCCTAGAAGCGGGTCATCTGTGTGATCAGACTGAGGAGATAGAACTTTATTTAGGAGATCAGGAAATCTCATCTGGAAGGTTGTTAATAATAAAAATCACCTTAAAATAACCTACAGCCGACCAGGATTGTAACGATGGCTCCCAACGCCGCAAGCACAAGACGACGGCAGAAAGGCCAAGCGCAGCATGGTAGCACAGGCCATTGTGTGTCATTGTAAAAGGACTAATAATGAGTCTTAGATTAAACCAAAAGGACTTTGTATGAACTAACGAATTCTAGTCCTAGCACGGAAGCTGTTTTTTAGCTCACGTGGTATTTCGTCTGGATTTGGCCTCAAGGGCTATTTGTAACATTTGGGTCCAGTTATTGGTGAATAATTTGGATCGTCTAAGCCGTAATTGCCAATGCAGCATCACACAGAAGTGCTAGTTTTCATCCTGGGAACTAGCTGCTATATTTTTTTTCCCTCCAGCTGATACTACTGCCATTCTGAAACCCGCACTGCTCTGTGGTACTCCTTGTTACTTCACAAATTCTGCTTCGGTGAAGTCTGAAGCAGCGTCCTGCACACTCTCTCTTAGCTAACCCTGAGGTGAGGCAGCAGCGAACTTCACAGCTCTTTCCCAGTTCAGTTGTGGGTATCCCGAGTGAGCCTGGATGTTGGCTTCCAGAGAGGGTGAGAAATGCTGTGCCCTCCAGAAAGCCGAGCAGCTTGGTGTGGTCTTTGGAATGCACTGCCAACTAATGAAAGTTTAATGTAAACTACAAAACCAGTCTTCAGAGTGGAGACCAGAACAACATTGCAAACACTCTGCCCTCCGGGTCGTGTTGTATTCCCTGTATTTTTCTCCTGGATCACATTAATCTTTCACTGCACTGGAGCGCAGATATCAAGGTTGCTCTCCTGAAAAACGTAATGACTGTGAGTTCACGCACTCGGGGTACGGGATGCTGGTTTTCATTCCCTCAGGTGGACACGTAAATCTATCTCCCAAACCAGACAATGCTCTAGTGCATTTTATGCAAAGCCTCAGTAAAGCTGTTATAAAAATAGGACCATATCTAAGGCTACGATGTGGTCCCTCCTTCCCTTGGCTCCCCTGTCAGTGCTGTCCTGTACCACCCAAGATCTGATGTACACCATCACATTTCCTCCACCCCACCTCCAATCCATTCTTTACCTTGAACACAATCAAATAAGCCCCGGTTTGGGGAAAGAGACTTGTAAGAGAAAAGCAGCTGGATAAAGAGGAGAGAGGAATTGTCTCCCTACCGGAACGCAGAAATTCCTCTAAAAGTCTCCACAGCCCCTAAAGCACTGGCAGTAAAACTGTCCACAAGTTTTACTGATACGGTATGAAGAGAATAAAGCATCATCTTTTACTTCAGTCATTGGGTTTTTCTTTCCTCTTTTTTTTTAATTAAAGTTTGATTTTCGGTTTTTTCAGCCAGCAACTAGTTAAAACGACAGAGCTTTAACCTGGGGAGAGGCTTATGAATTTCACAGCTCGTACAGTCTTTTCCAAGCTTAAAAATACCTGCAGCACAGTTTTCTTATCTGAAAGACACAAGACCTGAGAGTTTCTACCGCTTGTCCAAAACACGCCAGGAGAGAAGTGAGTGGAGAAGCTTTGCTGAAAGACCACGGCAATGAAAAATCTTAAAGCTCAAGCAGAGGAGACAAAACTGTCAAGAGTATGGCTGTTCCCGTGAATTAACAAGCTTTGTGTTGGCTGGGCACGGCTGAAGGCTTTTCCTCTCTTCCGGGGAGATGCAACTGAAAAGAGACAGATCTTGCTGTTTTCCCAGAGGCCCCTCATGCCCATCTCAGAGAGCCTCCCCCACAGCCTGGGCTCACTGCCCCACCACAGCAGCACTGGCTTCTAGCAAAATCCGGCACAACCCTTAGAGAAAGGAGCTTTCTCCATCGTGGTTTGCTGTAGCTGTCTGTCACGCTGGGCTTGAATACCTTGCAGGCGTATTTAGCAGTATTTCGCTTTGCCATCTGGAACAGGCTTTCACCCCACTCCGGGCTGACGTGCTTGGGTGCCCCATCTGGTGTAGTGCCTCTGAAGTATAAACAGGGCAGATACTTGTGGGTTTTTTTTCTTTTGTATCCACGTGTTCAAATGATTCTGCACCATTAAGAGCGTTGCTGGTACAACTGGGCTAGGTATGCGTGGAGAACAATCGTACAGTCCCAGAAAGAGCCACCTGGGTCTACTGATGAGTACGACTTCAGAGAAGTCTGCAGTGCAAGGATTAAACATACACGTGTACTTGCTCAAAATATGAATGTGCCAGCGTAGATTACAAGGACTACGTGATTTATTGACTTTAAAAAACCGGAAGCAGATAAGAGTGTTGGATTTTCAAGTACATTAATAACTTTGAAGCTCCCACAGGTTTAGAGAGGCTCCTAGCACAGATTCTTCCCCTCATCCTTCAAAGGGTTTCAGTGACAAGCCCTGTCAGCTGACTTCTGCACAGAGGTCATCTCAACACAAGATACTCGTGTCACACTCTGCCTGAATCCCAGTTTAGTATCCTCATGTGTAATAGAAAGAGGAAAAAAATAATCGAAATGTTACAGCTGATAGGAGAGACATGTTAATTGTGACTCTTGTAGATATGCTCCTGGACTAACTGGCTCGATATCTAGCCTTCAGCTACCTATTCAGGTACCACCTCAGCTACCTTTATTTTAGCTATATCTGAGTATATTTGACTTTTTTCCCTATGTATTGTTGTTCGAATGTACATTTGCTGCTCAAAACAGTAAGTATACATTTATTACACCAAACAGGATGTGTTCAGCTCGGTAAAACAGTGCTGAGAACTCAACAGCTGACAGTGTCAGGAAAGGGATACTGCCCGGTTTGTGTTTTCCCCTCCCAGTTTTTCTCCGTTGGTAATGTAAGCAGAGACGATAATCCTTCTGACCTGCACATAACGATTAGAGCTGCTAGAAAAGATGAAGAACTGTTTCATTTGACAAGTGCAGCTGTACGTTCATCAAGGCATACTCTCTAGTAACATTTACAAAAGATGTGTCATGACTAAAGATGAGTAAAAGCCTCTGGTCTCCTACTAGGCACAGATGTACCCAAGGTGGAGGGTCCCTAACCGAACTCTCCAGCTCTTTGCTAGATGCACAGTTAGTTACCCACGAGAGGTTTGAGGAGTACGTTTACAACTGGGGTTGTGAAAGCTGGAGCAAAGGAATGTAGGCAGCTAGTATTACCTCACTCCATTAAATACTCAGCTTAGGGGAGAGGAGAGTAAAAAGATGGCTTCACAGAGGTAGAGTTTTGCATCAATAAATAACTGCGCTTTTAGAGTCCCTGTCACTGAAGCCCCATGAACCACAGCTTGTTTCTACCATCAAAGACTCCACATTTTAGAGTTGACGGTATGTGATGCTATGTTTAGAGGTGGTAAAGCTCACCTGCGCACCCATCAGGGAGCTCAGAGAGACAATGGTATGAGGGCGGACTCGAATCATAGCTTACCAGGCTACTGTCAAGTCCATCACAGTGGCCATCAGCCCATCAAAGGTCCATCCATCTGCTCAATTCCAGAGGAGTGCACAATGGAGGTGGGGACCCAAAGCAAGGACTCCCCAAGGAAAGAGCACCTTGCTCCCTCCCAGGGCTGTGCCGGCAGAGCCATCAGGCCCAGGGCCCAGGTGACACATCCGCCACCATGGTCATGGGGAGCAGCTCTCCAGATCACCTCTCAGACTAGAGGGGTTGCTGCCTATCAGACCGATAGCAGACCTCCAGCCACTCACCGCAAATAGGACAGCCACTTCACGCAGCTGCTCATCCTGCCTTTTCACAGTTGCTGCTCCCAGGACAGACTCAAATGTTGTGTTCCCCCAGCATTTTCTTTCCCAGGCTTTTCTTTCCTCACAAGCTGGAGGAAACACTCCTTTTTAAGCTTTGTGCTCCTGATGCAAAGCCCTTGGAGAAGCTGATGTATTTTTCCATCCTTCCGTGTTTCACAGGACGAATAACAGCCCTCGCCTTGCACTGCACGTAGCATCTTTTCAGAAAAGGAATTCTAAAGTGCTTTTAACTAGAAAAAGTATCTGATGGATATACGTAGTACTTCAACAGTTTGACTGTTTGCCGTAGGGCCTCTCCAGAAAAGCTAACATTTACTGACCTTCTGCAAGCACGGCTTTTAGCAAAACGAATACGTTAAACAGCAAGAGTTAATCGCGAACCCTATTCCAGCTGCACTAGAGGACAAACTCCCCAATTACAATACTCCAAAGAAAAGGTGATATTAGCGCTTCCTGCAGCCTAAGAAAGAGCCACAAAAGATGTTGTTGCAATGCTAGTCTGAGAGTTACGCATGGTAAGATTCCAAATTGTATTTTCGACAACTTTTCTTGCAGAAAAACTCAATGTCAGAAATAGAATGGATTTTGTTGATGATGTTGTTGCAGTGGTGAAGAGTTTCAGCTGGGTTTTGGTACGGTTTTAATGCCTCAAAACGATGGGCAGCAGTCCCCACGCAGCTGGCGAAAAGGTTTGTTCCACCAGGCAGTGTATAAAGAATTATCTTGGTGATGTATTTTCAAGAATCCAAACCTCAATTCACTCCTTTCCCTGAGGAAAACTCCCAGCTTCTTCCTGACAGGAGTGTTAGGGGACCGCAGCACGAGCGGCTGAGCTAACTGAGCGGCAGGAAGAGCATCGGCCTCTTCTGATGTGCAGCGTCTGTTTTCTAAAAAGGAAGCTCACTGAGTTATGCTTCTATCTCTTAATGCTTCAGCTGTGAACTCAAGACACTGAACTCTCTGGTGTAACCACAAAGCCCTTGGCAGGGTCCTGTTGAACTTGAACCTGCAAGAGACGCGGTGACAAGCACCAGCAAAAAAAATACTTGAAACCAGCTGGGAAATTTCAGGAGGAAGTCCAGGGTTTATTCTGCCACGGTTGTCCAGTTCAGGCCATGATGGAAAGTTCCTCAGTGCCCCTCAACCAAGCAGAAAAAGACTCAAGTTGGCACAGAAAATCTGGAGAGTCTAAACCAGTAAAAGCGGAAGAGCAACCGCATCAGTCCCCACACTTTAAATGCTCCTCTGTCAGCTGGATAAAAAGGCGTATCTCCGCGCGTGGTGGTGTGAAGCTGAAGTGCAGACCCCAGGCTGCTGATGCTGATGAATTCCACATCAAGCCACGGGGAGAAATAGCAACTCTTTCCTGGAAGGGAAGACAGGTAGTGAAAAACCTCTCAGAACACGTGATATGCATCGTCCTCTGCTGTACCCTGCCCGGAACTCTACAACCTCCTCGTAAGACCAGCAGTCTCAGACACCATTTATGCTGCGAGATGAACAGATTCTTCCTCATCTAGATTTCACTGGAAAGGACAAAAAAGAACGTATAAACCAATGTCTTAGTGCTCAGTTGACCCTCGTTTTGCTGCTCAGTAGCTTTCTGTTTTCTATATTTTGTACATTTGTGCCCAGATTAAAACCTTGAGGGCTCTTAGAGCTTTTTAAAATCTTTGTTCACCCTCTGTCACACAACCTTACAGCTAAAACTGCCTTCACCTGTTCCAGACAAGGTTCTCCACTTGCTAAGCGGGCCATTACAGGGTATGTGACTGCATGCGACCATTGCTGAGTTTTTCTCCACCAATACAGCGTTCTCAGATCCGCAGGTTTTCTCTCATTAGCTGCAAATCCGCACAACCACGCTTTTACCGTGACCCTGTCATCTTGTTCAAGTTGTTTCTGAAAATACAGGTTCTTTTTCCAAACGGTTTTAGAAATCACAAAATGTGGAGGCGCAGAACCAGCGCGTGTGCTTTGCCCCAGCATTGCTTCCACTGGCATTACCTCGAAACTCCTTTCTCATTTTTGTGAAAATGAGTCATTTTTTATGAAAACTCGTTTGTGGATGAATATCAATCACAGACTCTTTCCCAAAACTGCCATCTCTCCCACCCAAGACATTGTAGACTAGATGCTTTGTATGATTTGATTGGTCCTCCTGTGACTTTGCATAATCCGAGATGTGCCACAAAATTTGGATTTTGCCCCATATGTTTATACCAGGTTGATTTATTGGCATTTTCTGTAATATAAATAAACTTTCCCTATTGCTAGCTCTGCTTCATAACTGATTTTCCTCTAGGTTTTTCAGATTAGTCACTTGAATCTGCCTTCCTGTGACATCTGCTTGGCCTTGTCTTTCCTTTCAAAGGACTATTTTCAGCTAATCATACCCCCTTTTTTATTATAAGTATCTATATTAAAAAAAAAATCCTGAACAAATTATGGTAAGTAACAAAAATGTTGCATGGCAGTAATTGATGTATAAACACTATCAAGAAATTCTTCAAAGGGATGGCAAAAAACCCCGTAAATTTCTAGAAAATGCACAAGCACATTTTTTTTGGCACGATTTGTAAAGTAATTTGGGCATTACTTCAAATAAGCCCAGACACTTTCTAGAATTCTGAGTCCTTTGGGATTTTGCCCCATTTCAAAGTCTTTGTGGCATGTACATGTAAGATACCCAGCAGACATAACAAATACTTTAAAAAATATTTAGTAGCTTCATAGAGTTAAGTATAGGAAGTGAATTATTTGCCAGGGCAGGAACAGAGGAATTAAAAGCTAAGAGTATTGACAAAGTTTAGCTGCTTGTTCATTTTGTTTTTGATTTTAAGTGATAGGTCTTTGCTTTACTCACATGTGAACTGTACACACAGTTGCAAAGTACAATTTGTCACAGGGACAACATAGTCCCCTGGAAATGGAGGACAAATCAGTTTCTGGGTTATATTCCTTGGAATTTTGAAGTTTTGAGAAAGAACAAAGACCCCGGTACACCAAGAAGACAAGGATACTCTGAGTCCAGTGTTTTGAAGTTCCGGTAAATGAAACTCGTTTGCCTTTTTTCCGTGTGAGTGGTACATAAGTCAACTAACTTAACAACAAGATAATGGGGCTGAAATGCATTTTTGGGATTTATTGCTCTTTGTCATTATCAGCACAGACACAGGAATATTCTAACTACCGACACAGCCTGTTCTTACTAAACTCATGCTTCGGAGATCCGCTGGATCCTCTCCCAGTGACTTCCAGGCAGCACATCTTTGTCGTTCTGTCTCCACGGGAGCAGGAAGTGGCGTAAAGCTCTCGTGAAGCTGTCACTATTTCATTTTATCTCACAGTGCAGGTTGATTCAAGGAGAAAAGCAAAGTCGGACATCGCGGTGATGCTTCATGGAAAATACAAGCTTTCTTATTACAACGTCAGGTTTGCGTGATTGGAAAATTAGCGGTATCTACCCTGTGGGCTGTCTGGTGAAAAACCATTTAAGATCATCCTGTAATTCCATAGTCCGGTGTGATTAGAAACAGCAATAACGTGGTTTAAAGCATGGCAAAAGAATCAGAAAGACAAGAAAACTTCAAAGTAAGCTCCTGGCACTACTACATAGGTCATTATATCCCACCTTTATAGCTTGCCTGATGCACAGAGAAAAGAACAAACACCTTTTCGCAGACATTTTGATAAATATTTCGGTACACTTGAGCATAGTTGCTAGAGTAATACTTAGGTGATGAAGGAAAATGAAAGGTATTTTCCAAATATCGCCCCAGTTTAAACTGTGCTTTATCTACCTGTGAAAAATTATGTTAGCTCAAGAACGACGCTTGCATTTCTCCCATCCACCCATTAACAGGTATTTCCAGGAAATGTACATGCTCTTTTTCTGCTGAAACGAATCCTGCGCTCTTGAGCAGTAGTCTTTTGATATTACTGGAAATAATTTATTAAAAGCGATCCGGAGAATGAAGGTAGCACGGGTGAAGCAATAAAAGGAAATGTGCAGCTCAGTCAATCCTGTCCTGCTTTCACCACGGTTCATCCCAAATTCCGTACCCGGGAGTGGGTTTCACAGAGCCCATTCACAGTCGTTGGTGTATTTATGTCAGGAAGGTGTTCCCGTGCACAGCAGCTCCCTAATGCTGACATTCATCACGGGGAATTCTAGTGAGCCTACACCGTTTAACGGTCTAGTTTGTAAATACAGTAATAGCTCTGCAGCTGGACCACACTCAATGGACCCACATCATAGTTTTTACCTCAATCCTAACCAACGCCCTCTGCATTTTGGGAAATTAAAACAGTAAATTCAACTGCAATGTGGAAATGAAGCAAAATACGGGAGTTTTAGAGTATGCACTAAGATGTGGAATTTTTTATTGGATGCAGAATTTTGGAACATGTAATGAGAAGAAAAAGGTAAGTAGGAGGTGGAGTTCACATCTCAAGGTATTTACTAGGTGTTGCTCCAGCAGTAAGTAATATTTTTTGCTTCATAACTCATGCAGAAAAGTGAAAACAGCAGCAAGTTTTCAAACTAAGTTTCAAAAACCCACGTCTAGCATCTGCAGTTCAGTAATTTTTTTTTCTTTGGATGAGGATGTCATTTACTCAGAGATGCATTTTACCTGCAGACTTCTGCAAGCTGACAGGCTGCTGAGTCTCGTGGACTCTATCTGGAATGAGGAAGACTGAGATAAACTGGAATTTTTCTTTCCTGCTCTTCTTTCCTCCCCCAAATTCCAATTATAGTCTGCAAAATTAATGAATGAAAGAAGGTTTATCTACGGGTGAATTTCAGCCAAGCTGGGGAAGTGCTTGTTATTTTATGTCCTTTTCACGCTGAGTCCATGCAATAATTCATCTCAAAAGTGATGAGGTGATGGAGTGTCGTTCAAACAGCATTCAAAACAAACAGAAACAAGAGAAAACGCGAAAGAAAACCAGCACACGCTCAGCAATGGTGGGTTTGTCCATTGGAACAACCTGACTATAGAGCAACATCAAGGGTTTTAGAACATTGGGTTGTAGCCGAAGCAAAAAAAAAGACGTAGATAGGGGTTCTGCCAAATCAGGGACAGACACGTAAGAGAGAAGTTTGTTTCTCCAGAAGGGAAAGAGATCTCTTGATGGGATGGGCAGTATAATAGGGGCATAATGCACTTACTGTGAAGAATCTCAAGAAACAGAGAGGTCAAAATTAAAGGCCAAAAAAAAAAAGCCAATAGCAGTTGTTTAATGAGCAAAAAAAAGAGAAAGAATCAATTACATCTGCATAAAGGAAGGCCCCTGACTCACCCTCATATCTCACAAGATAATGGAAGTGTAGGAGCAGGAGAGGATCCCAGTGGGTCCTTCCCCTGCCATTAATTAGCTGTTCTCAACAGCTACTGTTCGTCCTGCGTTCATCTGAAAAACCTCCAGGGCAAGATTTTCCACAGTCTTGTGTTCAGCGGTGTTTTACCACCCGAGGTCTCAGAAGGACTTCGCTAACACCCCTCTGTCCCTAGCTACGGCGTCAGGCAGAGCTAAACCAAACCAAGGGCTGTGAAGCTGCTGCCAGAGGAAGAAGGATTGCGGTTTAGGAGATCAGGAGGCTACCATAGAGACACCTACGGTACCTCACCTCCGAGTACCGGTACGAATCCCTGCGCACGTAACCGGGTGTTTCCAGCTCGGTCGAAGGCGTGACAGCTGGTTCTGTACAGATAGAGCTCGAGCGCCTGCGGTGACCCAACGCATCGAGGGCAGCAGGAGCGGTTTTGGCACGTACCCCGGGCAGGCTTTGCAGTCCCTCGCGCCTTCGCAGGTATCAGTACTTCACCTAGTTCACGGGACAGAAACGGTGCAAACGTGTAGACTCGGTAAAAAAGCCGCAGACAAACTTGTGACCACAGCACAGCCGCTTCATCCAGCGTGCGGCTTGCAAAGCCTCTTGACTTAAACAAGTGCAATAGACAATTTATAGGCAAATAAATTAGCTTTCATTGAAAAGTTGACCTCCAGTTCAGACTTAATTATCAATCCCATCTCAGAGATTTTCTATTTTGCTTTTCAATAACAGCAATTTAGTTTTGAAATCCACAAGGACACCAAGAAATCACCGTGCCACTCAAAGACTGTATTTAGACTTCTAATGAGCTGCTGCTGTGAAGATCTTGAAAATCCTGTTCCTTTATTCCTGCATTTGTTATGCCGTCAGAAGCTCACTGTTCTTTTCATTATGTCACCGGTAATGAAAAAAAATTCGAACAAGATTCCAATATTTCCTGTCAACTCAAAATAATTTGAAAAGCAATTAAGAAGGAAGGTGTAAAGAGAAAGGGAAAAAAAAAATGTTTTTTAGGAGCCACCTGAATGATATAGAATGAAGTGAGAGGAACAATTTAGAAGTTTTTTCTTTTTTTTTTTTTTTTTCTTTTTTCAGGATATTATTTGAAATACAAACAGCGCTTGGCAGCTATAGACACCAATGGGGCGAACATGGTTTTTATTATTTTGTGGCCCGTATTTCAATTTGTTTTCACATTAGAGCTCTCCCTTGTCGTGGATTGATTTGCCTCTGAACTAGCTGTTTGGAAACGTGGAATTGTCCACATTGCAGGTAGGAAAACGTGCAAGGAAAATACTGCCTTGCGGTGCCGTTGTAGGGAAGAGCCATACTGACTTTGGTTAGGATGCAGGTGCTGGTATTGCCGTAGTTCTTGCTCAACCGCGGGATTCTGGGGAGACACACTTCTTCATAGGAACCAGTTAAAACCAAGAAGCAATAATATAGTATCAAGAAAAATGAATGTGTCTTTCCATGGCCTTTAAACGTTTACTGTTGTAGACTACAGTAACTGGGAACTCCGTTGTGATGCATGTGCTCATGATTATCTAAGCAGACCTGGCAGTGTCCCTTCTGTTAACGTCTATGCGGGCACTAAATTCTGAGTAATTACATGTGAAGTTTGTGCATGCAGAAGGGAGAATATTATTTTGAAGAGTGGAAAGCCTTATTTTGGTTTAATCATAATTCACAGCTGAAATTTGGCATAAAAATTGGAATTATTTGAACAGGTTCACAATACGTAGAAGAATATTGAGCATTTAGTGTTTCACATTTCCTGTATTTAAAAATGTAATTTTTTCGTATGTCCTGTAAAAATTGCAGCTTTCCATCATTTACCCACTAAGATTTCCTTGAGAGACAACTACCTCTAACATCCTGGTTTGAGAATAAAATTAGGCATATCTTTAAAAACACAGTTTACTTCTCACAGAATGGTTTTTTGGTTGAAAAATCCCTTTCAGCTCCTCGAATCCCCCTGTCCCCCAGCACTGCCAGGTCCCCACTGACCCCTGTTCCTCAGCACCACCTCCACACGGCTGGGAAACCCCTCCAGGGGTGGGCACTCCACCACTGCCCTGGGCAGCCTGGGCCACGCCTGCACAACCCCAACGGGACAGAAATGTTTCCTCAGGGACAACCTCAACCTCCCCTGGTGCAACTTGAGGCTGTCTCCTCTCGTCCTGTGGCTTGTTCCTGGGCAGAACAAGTACTCATTGCTCCTTAACCTGCCCCTTCTTTGGAATTGTCAGTGAATTGCAATCTCTGTCGATTTTCGTATTAGTCCAGGAAATTAGTCACAACGGGAACTAGAACAAATCGTTTTATCGCTGAATGAGACACGTAGCGAATCTATGCTGAAAAAAAGTATCTATGCATGTTCTCAAAAACGTAATCGAGCAGTGAAGAGAAGCTTGTTGGACTACATTTCAAAGTTCCTCTAAAATCCTATCAAGGCTTTAAATATATGGTTTCGCTATATATGTTTTTGTTAGGGTCAGGATTATATGAGAACATTTACTGGTGAGTTTGTTTACACTGTTGAAATGTATGAACAGGAAAGCTTGTCATTAATGCATCCATTGATGCATTAATATAATTATGTTGTTCTCAGAACACGCATATAGATGGCTGTAAAATCACAGCTTTGAACGTGAGCAGCTATAAACAACGGGATGTTCAGCTGGAAAAAACGCACCTCCAGGAATATTTAGCAGTGAACGGTTTTAACCGCTCTTTATACCAGCCAAAGCACACAGTTAGGCTTCAAAATTGTTTCCAAAATAAAGACACCTCATTGCAAGCTACTACTTATTATCTTCTTTTCTGCAGTGAACCCAAATGGAAGACCTCTGGTTATCCCGGAAGCGTCTGTAGCCAGACCATTCTCAGACCTATGCTTGTCCACAACAGGCATTGTTTCTAGAGGTTCTCAGGGTCATAGAGCAGGTAGAAAGGGCAGAGGGCTGCTTTTGGATCTGGCTGATGTTCCTCGTTTTCAGCTGCTTCGAGTTAGCGCGAGTCTGAGTGAAGAGAGTAGACCTGATCATGCCAGCAGCACGGGCACCATCAGGACGTTAACATGAGGAAGATGAGGATAATCATACCTTCCTCTGCAGCCAGCCATCACTTTCTGTCATCCCTGCGGTTCACGTGCTCAGGATGGGGTTGCACAGATGGTCCAAGCAGAAGTGAAGCTGTCACTTTGGTTTACATTGCGCATGAAGAAATCTCCCGACTGTCTTGTCACTTCTTCAGGATTGGAAAAAAAATAAATAAAAACAACTGATGAAACAATCAGCTCCCAGGAGCTTCACGCTACCCAGCAACCATCTCAGCAAGGGAGGGTAGAGGCAGAGGCGGGGATAGATTTTATAGGTCAGGCTAAACCAGCTGGGCATGTGAATATGGAAGAGGAGTCAGAGGCTCTGAAAGTGGTTGAAAAGGTAGGGATCATCAGCTGCTCATCGGATCTGTCCAAACAACAGATCATTCAATTTAATGACAAAACAACCATTTAAATGATTCATGCTGAGCAAAAATTGAATTCTTTTGGTGTTAAAAATCCATTTTAGATCAACCGCGTTTGTAGAAATTCTCGTGGGACATCATGACAATGTCAAAATAAGGGAACTGATGCTTTTCTTGTGTGTTATTACTAAAACAATTTGGTGAATTTAATATGAATTGGCAAATAATTTGATCCACCTGAAATGACATTTGTGACAGATTCCATACACATAAAAATAAGGAATTAGATTTTCAACAGAAGTGCGAAGAAAAAATATAGGATAGTCACAACCGTATATATTACGCCTTTTGAATAACTTGTGTGAGCTCTGACATCCCTGCGGAGCAGGAGGGGCAGCGGGTTTACCTCTACCAGTGGTTAACATCTTCTTCCATAAAAGCTGTATCTTCACCGCACTGCTATGCAGAAGGCGCGAGGGCGGTCTCTGAGCTCCTGGAGGCTTGGCTCTCTTAGAGCAGAGCACGTTTCATTCCGTTACACTAGTCAGTTCCGTAGAAGAGAACTTGCTAATGTGGCAAGTGCTCTGGAATCTGGGTCTCGCAATGCGTATTTACCGAGAAATGTTGTGGATTACAAGATCCCTGGAAAATTATGGAAAAATTGCTTAGAAGCAACAACATTTTCCCTCTTAGGTAAAAATATTTTGACTCGAAGTCATAAATAAAAGAATCCTCCATTCATCACCACCTTCCCAGTCCCTTGACCTAACTGTTTTTGGTAGAATATTTATCGTTGCCACCTATCCACCACCAAATGTGCAAAAGACGTGGAAAGAACAAAGGAAGAGAGAAAATCATCTGCTTAGTCTGCTCGTTGAATTAATTGCTTGCTCTAGTATTTTCAGCACATCTGTTATTTAAATAATCAGTAATTTATGAATTTTTGTTCTCTAACACTTTTATTAAGTATTTGGTGTTACTCCCCTTTTTAAATCTCTCTTTCCCTCCCTGACACTTGGAAACTTTTCAATCTTCGGCCCCATATGGAACACACGGAGTGTGCTGGGACCGCAGCCTCTGCGTGGTCCCAAATTGGGAGAAGATGAAAAAGCAAGTTACATACTTATGGATTCCAAACCCGCCATTAATCAGCGTCTGCTTTCTTCGCAAATGGAAATGCGAGTAAAGCTTCGGCGCTCGCTGGATGCAGCTCTGCGGCAGATGGGAAGAGCGTACAGCAGCTCCAGGACAAGGCTCCTCAGCGACATAATTAGCTCATGGACTTCCAATGTTTGGCTGAGATTTAAGAACAAGGGAGGGAGATGGAACCAGGCGTGCGCAGAGTCCTCCCCTTGCTGCTGCCAAGGCCGCAGGGGCAAAATGGAGGAGGTGACAGGTGGTACGTTCTAAGACAAAAACTCATTTCTACTTTCCAGATTAAACTCCAGCAGAAGAATGAGGTGACTGTTGTTGTTTTCTAAAGAAAATTATTGTATGGAAAACCAAAGGTGGATCAGGAAATGCCAGCTGATGGTCCGAGGCCTCCAAAGACCTCCACTGCACATCGCAGCTTTAGTTTAGACACCACCAAAACGTCATCCAGCAACACAGAGTAAGGCCTGTGCTCATCAACAAAGACTGTGTCGTCGGGCTAAGGCTTCCAGCCAGTGAGGGATCACATCAAAGACACACACGTGTGCAAGGGATGTTTCTTCCCCAGGGATTCCGGTAGAACGGTAGAACCAGATTTCCTTCATTTCCCAGACGAGGTCTTGGCCAAAAAGATACTGTTTGCACTCCTTTCTCTTGTGAAAGCGTGGACTGGGGGGGCCTGCCGGATGACCCCGATGTCTCACCGTGCTGAACACTTGGAGAGAACATCAGGGGACAGAAGCAGTTTTTCCTTTCGATTAATCTAGAACATTGTTGAGAATTTAGAAGAGTAGAGACACGTTACTTTTGCTCTCCCTCCTCTTCCTTCTGCTGTGCCCCTCAGGCATTCTTTATGCTACAGCAAAAATTCTACTGCTCACCATGTGTACTGCTCCTTGCAGTTATTTTCCTTCTTCAGTGCCCTCTTTGGTTATTTTTCAGCTGCCGCAGACCTGTGCAAATCCCTTCCCTGTCTCAGCTGAACAATCTGTGGCAATTTTAGCATCCTGTGTATGTTTTTGCTCCTCTAATTATTTTTCTTAACCTGTATTAGCCTGTTTTGTTCCACTGCTATTCCCACACTTCTCTTTTCCAGGGGATTATAATTTTAACAACCTTTTCTATCCATTAGTACTTAACCACACTGGTATCCAATGCCCTTTTTAACTATTCACACTTAATAGGATTAATTTCCCTTGTGTTCCGTGTGGTGCTTTATTAAGTATTAACTACTTTTCTGCAGTAGATGGCATATGCAATTCATTGTAGAATTTCATTTAACATTTCTGCAGGTATTCTTCGTTCCCTAAAAACCTTTGCAGCATTAAAATTAGGGAAAAGGGAAGAAAGAATGATTTTGAAAGGTTCCTTCGCTGCAGGCAAATCCTCTCACTGAAGCCTTCTCCATTCCCACGCCAGACAGGACCCTTGGGAAGGTTTAGGGGTTCAAAAGCGGTTGCAGGAGGCAGTATTTCTCCAACCAACACCTATTATTGGTATTAAAAATTGCTACCATATAAACATTAGGAATTACTGGATAGAAACAAAGGACACAACGACACGCTGGTCACTCACCATTAAAGACTCCGTGATCATTTTTTTCAAGAGGAGGAGGTGTAAGCCTAGATTTCAGCCATATTCCATTTCCAGCGATTCTATTTGACCTACTCAGAATGTCCCAAGTCCTCTGGAGGAGACCTGCTTGTTCTCTTCGCTCTCCGTCTGTGCTTGGTGTTGGGGCACACCTTTAAAAACATTCCGTGTCCTATCTCAGAGGTGAGGTAATTCCTTTATGTAGCACATCAGGATCTTTATGGACGGAACTTACTTCATACTGTAAATTTGAGTTATGCTGCTGCTCTGAAACCGTGATTTAAGGACAGCCAGTGGAAAGTTATCTTTCCCTGCAGCCTCCTGCCAGGAGGGTTTGCATGGCCTGCAGACAGCTGTGGGTGTTGTTATAATGAATTATCTCTCACCTAGAGAAGCTACAAAACTGCGCACATTTTCAAGAGCGGTTCCTAGGCTTAGCGCTGTCTAGAATGGCAAAAGACGACCAAATATCTAAGGTCTATGGACATCCCTCAACCTGATCAGGAAGCCTCTCGAAAGAAAGCCTTCCAGAAACTATTTGCAATAGGCACGTTCTGTACCTGAACTTACCGGTGAGGCCAGGAAAGGTTCTGCTTAGAATTAACGATGCAAACCCACGGATTTGAGTACAGCTCCATATTGCTTTGCCGAGGTCCAGGCCTGCAAAACTGAAGTATCTTGTTGAGTTCATTTGGGTTTGGAATGGGAATAGATCTGATTCATGCCACTGAAATTGTGTCTGCTTATTTTGAAATGACCTCCATCAATACATCACTCAAATTAGTAACAAGCTGGACGGTGTCAATGCAGACGTGAAATCATGTCTGAGCAAACTGCTGACCAGCATGAACATCTTCCCTTGGAAACGTTGCCTTCAACATGATAAAGATCAAAATTTGAATGAAACTCCGCTGCCCGTTGGCTGCTGCTAATCCGTGTACTTCTTACGCCTTTCCAGTGCGTGATACTGTTAGAAACCACCGGACCGGCTGGGAGCCTGGTGACCGGGCTGTGACATTTGGCCTATTGGCAGCTCAGACCATACCCTGGGACATTCAGTAACCGTCCCCATGACGCTTACGAGAGGGATTTCTCCTTTCAGGCAAAACCTCTATAGAGTAGGTGTGATTCTGAGGAGATGTGTCTTCTTTAGCATTGTTCGAGCCACGCGGCCAGGACATGAGCGATCTCACTGGCGTCTGGGGGAAGCTGTGTTTGGGGTTAATTCCTAGCGCTCTCTTTATTTCACTGTAGTAAAATGGGTGCAAAAACTGCCGTACACTTTCATGTTGAAGTATAGCTGTTGCCATGTAGGTGTTCGCGTATTCATGCAGTTCATGGAGCTTCCTAAAATGTTAATATATACAGCTCTAAGTAAACAAATTTAACAGTTATTATAATTACGATATAATTTAATTTTTTTTTTCAGAAAATATGAATGGAAATAACAGTAAGGAAAATACAATATTCTGAGATGACTTTTCTTCTTCTTTTTTCCTCCTTTTCTTTTTCCTCCTTTTCAGTTCTTCTTTTTTCCTTCCAGAATATGCCAGCAAAGTGCAAAAAAAATGGGAAACAATTTTCTGCTCCTTCAAGATTTCCTCACAGGAACAATTTCCTTTTATTCTTAATCCTCCCTGCTTCGCAAACTACAAGAGCTTTTCTCATCATAAAAAGAGAAACGCGCAACTCTCAATTGCATGATTAACCTCTAAGGCTGGATTTTAATATTCTGAAAATACCAGTGATAATTGTGTTCAGCAAGATCGCGTTTGCAGTTTCCACGCTCTGGTTTTCGCTTTAATCCTGCAGGATTAGATCACATCTTTGCCTGGAGTAATAGATGGTGGTTGATGTTACCCGGTAGCATTTATCAGTGAACTGCAAAGTGAAAACAGGGACGCATGAGCGTGTGTAGTGTCCCCCACCAGCTCCCCCCAATCTATTTTCACTCAGCCGTTAGGTTTTAGACTCCTAAAAGAATCCCTTTTGGTCCACTGAAAGCGGAGATATGTTTTGCCTAAACGGAAACCTTACACCTGGGACAGGGGTGAATAAGGGACTTCTTCGGGATCCATCATTCTACTGGTCCGGTTCTTCAGGCACCTACTTACTGGTACTTACTTTTCCTTCACAGAGACCATTTCAGATTCTTCTTGTCACATAATTTACATAACTTTCTTGTTTAAAATTTTTCTTCCACTTTATTTATGCTGTACCGGAGTGTATTGAACTGGCTCATAAGTATGATTTTGGAGTGCAGGTACTACCTTGGTGTTCTTCAGTGCAAAAGTTTATTTTAATGATGGAGTTGACATTTTTTGTTCAAGTCAGTCACTTCTTTCAACTGGTTGATGGAAAATCAAGCCTGGTATCAGCCAATTATTTTCTTTACCCTTCTGTTCCTCAGAGTTTCTCCTTTTCAAAATTCCATTTTTTTCTTTACCTTTGCAAAATGGCATTATGTAAAGCACTTTAAGATGGAATGAAACATTGCCAGAGGGCATAGATACTGTAGCAATTATAACAAATTAGTCCATGACTCCCAGCAAATTTTACTTTTTTAACCTGAATTCTCAAGCAGCAGTTAGTCGTCTGATTGGACACCTAACTGAAACTTTGTGAAAGTCACTGTAAAACATTCCAAGTAACCTCAGAGTGGAATAATCTGATTTTGTTATTCTATTGTGTTGATATGCAATACAAAATATTAAACTTTGATTATTTTCACTATTTGTCCAATCTACAGATAATTATATGGTTGATACCATGGTTTCTATCCCAAAATTTCAATACAACGATGTGCTCTATTACTTAGTCATTTTAACAACTGATTTGCATTCAATTTAGTCTTTAACGGCACAACGCGCTATATTCATTACACTTTTTAATTCCTTGGGTTTTCTGCAATTTAGATTTCAATATTACAGAATGTACTCCATAATGAGTTTTTATTATTTTTTGAGCCAAGATATTATGATAAGTAATGAAAATCTACCAGATGGCTTTTTATCTCTAGACCTCAATCCAACAAAGCCTGAGATGTAATTAACTTCCTATAGGTACCACCACACCGCTTTCAAAAGGATCTCAGGTTTTCTTTGGAGTATCTTTGAGCAACCCAGCTACCTTTCAGGAGCAGTAAAAGTTGGAGAATCCTCACTGAACCCACTGCTGTCCGTCCACCCCTTCCTTAACTAGAGCAACACATCCGTTGTTTTGACACAAGACCATAGGTTTGTCGCCTGCTTTTTCCCACAGGATGTTGCTTTTTAGAGTCCAGCATCCAGTAACTTTTACTTTAGAAGAGGCTCTTGCAGCTTCTCAGAACATTGCTGGCTTCAGAAACGTGAAATCCATTCTGGAAATCCGTCTTCTGATATCCCTCACAGAAGGGAGGGGATGAAGAAGATGGAGTCAGGCTTTTCGCACGACAGAGGTTCATGGTGGGAGGCACAACAGAGAGTGGATGTGAATTGAAAGAGGAGGTTTCTGATGAATACAAAGGGAAAAGAAAAGCAAGGCCTTGGAGGATTTCTGATTCTTAGAAATATCACTGCTTAGAAAGTATATGAAGTGTGTTTATGAAGAAAGGATGTACAGTACATAAAGAAATATAAAACACAGGCTTATAATGCTCCTAAGATTGGATGGGATCATCCCTAATACCTCTGGATTTTGACAAACAGGCTGTTCGACTGTGACAGAACACAAAGTGGCTGCTTCTTAATATGACAGAGCACTAGCAGCACGTTCTGTTGCTGAGCTTCACCGTTCGTGAAGTTTTTCCTCCTCAGACAGGTCTTTGGGCAAGGTGGCAGTTATTTAGATATTTATTTTCTTTTGCTTGCTGTGTTGTTACCGCCACAAGTTTTCTGGCTCAGTCCATCAACTCATAGCTTGGTTAAACATTCTCTGATTGGAAAATGTTGGTCAGTCCAAACATAAATGTTGTGTCAACAGGTTTGGAACTTCA